>CM040755.1:22115062-22827562 GCA_022829145.1 Albula goreensis | reverse complement strand
TGTAATTAGATTATTTAACAGTCCTCCTTGACCTCTTGAAGTAATGAAACATAAGTAAGTATGCAGTATATTTACAATGACTTGTACCACACATACAGATACCAAAGCAAAGGAGCTGCAGAAATAAACACTGTTTATTTCATGCCCATTTCTCAATTAACATGAGCTCACATATTTACTGTCTTAACAAATGATGAAAATATTTATTTCCAGAACATCTTTAATAAATAATTAAGTCTTAAGAAGGACATAACCTGTTAAACCATATATAACCATTTTCCACATATAACTCTTCACTACAGTGTGTGTGTGTGTATGTGTGTGTGTATATATACACACACACACACACACACACACACACACAAGTATACATGAAACATAACTCACTGCTCACATGTAAAAACACTTTCATATGAAAGTGAACAAAAAAATAATTACCACATTTGAATGTAACAACGTACGAGAACAATATCATTGCCCATTGCCAAGCTTTTCAGTGGAAATAGAAATGAATAATAACAGAATATTCCAATTGTTTATAGTCCACCTTGAGGCAAACAGACCAAATTTATTAGTATGAAAGACTGAAAGTACCCTGAAAATAGCCGAGCAGAGCAGAGCAGAGCAGAGCAGACAAACTCTCGTTGCTATACCAAGCAGGCCAGGAACATGACTCCATGGCTTAGGCCACAGTTGGCTGTGGGAGTCAGGACTCAGAGTGGTTTAACTGAGCGGGGAAGGCTGCTCGGTACAAAGGGAGATCCATGTGACCGCCTGAGATCCCAGGCCATCCTAACGTGGTCCCAGGGACGGGCGATGTGGACCCAAAGCTGCCAGATACGCGGCCTCTATATCCAAAAGCACAGATTACACTATCACTCTTACACTCAAACGCACCCTGCACCATCCGAATCTGAATTTCAAATGTCCTCAAACAAATCACAGAAGTCAACAAGAAGCAGCCAAAGACATGACAAGCAAATGAACTAAATATAAAGTGTTGACATTCGGATTTCTGAACCTGCAACAGTGCTCAAGTGCATGGCAAAAACAAACACATAAACATGTTTCTCCAGAGCTGAATCTTACCATCGCTATTCTAAAAGGAGCCTGATTCAGACACACATTAAAAAATCTTTTGAACAGTGCTGACCAGAATGTTTGCCATTAATTTTATAAATAAAAAGCAAGACATCAAGTAAATAATTACAATCTTGCCTCTGGAAGTCTGTGACACATAATTGTGACAAAATAAAAGGAGATGGCTGGAGAAGGCAGAGAGGCCAGCGGTCCACAGCATTTAATGCGTGGAGTGTAAAAGTTCCTCTGACAGAAAAGCAATAAGGCTTGGAATGACCACACATGTTCACCAAAGACGCACTACAAGGCTGGCCGACATTTTTACCCCTGATTCTTACAGATGTTTATTAAGGATTTGACAAATAAGGCCAGAGTAACGGGAGAAACAGAGAGAGGAAAAAAACAACAGCAACAACAACTCTAATGCAAACAAGATGTCAGAACAAAAAAATCAAGAACAGTCTTATAATCAAATTAATCGACTTTCCCATCTGCTATAAGTGATCCTAAAATATCCAAGACTGCGCTGCAGCTCCAGCAGAATGTCCTCAGGAACACGCACACAACAAAGCCACCAATTCCCAACAGCCATTGCAGGGCATTTTCATCATTCATTTCGTAATTTCATCTCACTACCTCCTGTTATCTCTCCCACTCCATCCCTCCTTCCAATCTCTCATTGTACACAATGATAAGTGCACATATTTACAAAAATGAAAAGCTGCCTGTTAAAAAAAAAATTGCAAATGTTAAAAAAAATAAATGTTAATTTCTGTGTTGAGTGGGGCACATAAATTTATATTCTAATTAAATTCTTCTATCATTACTTAGATATAATTTTTGAACTATGATTTGAAATACAAAATAAACTGTCCCACCTCAACTCACATCCCTTCATTATGGTTAACATGGATACAAATAATTTGGTGATAAATTATAGCTGCTATTTATACTGAACACAGCCCACAACTTCAATAAGAAAACAGCAGCCTTCTGCATGCATCTGCCTATTCAGTGAGTTTTTTTAATTTTTTATTTCAGCTGCTCCCACTTGTCATATGTAACAGATATATGAACAACTGTATCATATACATTTATATAATATCATTGCATTCCTCTATCAAACATTAACAAATAGCAAGCAGCTAATCACAAATGCACACAGTGGTTTAGCACAGCTAGCCAGGCATGGTTAATACTGCTGTAATATGGAGTAAAGCACAGCATGGCAAACTGAGACACTTTGTTCCTCCAGAGCTCTCTGGCCTTGTGGACCGTGAGCGGGTGGTAACCGAAGAATGAGGCGACGCGGTCAATCCCGGCTGTGTGTGTATGACTGGCTATGTTAAGCTCCCCGAGCAGGTATTAATCCTGGGTTTTAAGAGCAGAGCCGCGTTTCTCCCATTATCCTGCCGAGACCGAGGCCTTCATCGTCAGATATGCAGTTTACAGTTTCCTCCACTGCCGTTACAAAAACAGTCCCTCTCCATACCGCGGCCTTGCACCTTGTTAACCGCTACAATACAGCAAGACAAAATGACAGCTTACTGCACCTGTTAGCCATACCACAACAAACTGTACACTTTCGATTTATAAATGCATTGTTCAAATATTTAGGTCTGTAAGCCATAAACTGCATTATCCAGAATTGGCCTTCATAGAAGTCTAAGGTTTTGGTGGTTATTTTAAGGAATAAGATTCTCTTCTCCTCTGAGACCATGTGTAATAGTAAGATAAAGTAATAGAGTAAAATAAATATGTTATTGTACATTTATGCACTTTATATTTCAATTAATTACATTAAAATACACCAGCATAGTTTTATTTTTTCATTTTAGCGTGAGCGTTTACATTTCATAAAGGGTTAGCATAATGGTAGTTCAAAATGCAAATAGAACTTGTTTTTATTTATCTATCCTTTGGAATAAAAATATATTAAATTTGCTTTGGATAGCAGATGAAACAGACATTGAATTTCTCATTTTCTAGCATTTCACTTCACTTGAAAGACTGGAAGCAATGTAATTCTCCCTGAAAAGGCAGGCAGTAATTCCCATTGGGAAAGACGGACCTCCTGCTATGTTGTGGATGTAGAGCAGGCCTGTGCACTCCCAAGGTGCTACACAGGGGAGACGCAGACTATCATTCTGCTGTGCAGCCTCTCCTCAGACACAGGCTAGGCCTCAGCCCCAGCCAAGGCCGAGATCAGCAACACAGATAGCGCTGGACCCAAACACATTAGACAGATGGGAGGTTGAGGGGGGAGAGGGGTATACATCAAAGAAGCATACCCCGGACCTTAATGCCCTTACTCCAGCCCCCGCTCCTGCCACAGCACCCCCCCACAAATCATACATGCAAAATGTGAGGGATGGGGGGGCTTAGGGGCGGAGCCACAGGGGGGTCGTCAGGGGTGGTGTGTTCACTCTGATAAATCTGCCCGCACAGTGTGGGATCTGAGTTATCATCTGTGATATAAGAAATGACAGGGGGAGCCGAGAGGGAAAAAAGGCCTGGATATGGAGGACGACAGAGGAGAGACGGAGACACACGACCCAGTAAAAACCCCAACACCAATACACACACATACAAAGGCGATTACACTTACATGTGTTCCTATCAACATAACCAGAAACAAGGAGCCCAACTGGGCATTGGTGCATCGATACTAATGCCATTGTCCCCTGTGATGGCTAAAAAACACAGCATGCTGTCTACTGGTGAGTACTACTTGAACTGAGCGTCAATGCTGACATTTATTTTTTTGTTTTGTGTTTAATGTATGGTCTGTATACACACACACACATTTTTAACACAAAAAATATTGTCAGCATTAGTATAATATCTTTAAACAGAGATGTAAATCGATGAATATTTGATTAGTTCTGTGTGTAGTGCTGGTTATCAAATTCTGCACTGCTCAGTGTTGATTGTGCGCTGTGTTTGGGAGTGCGGAGTTATTCCAGCATGCCACAGTGAAGGTGGTCTCCCGGTTCGGCCTCAAACGCTTTCTCTCCTGGAATAAATCACCGTCGCCACAGAAATGCACGGACACGGAGTGATGGATGGAGGAAATTTTTGTGTTGATGTCTTTAGTGTTGCTGACAATTTGGTAACCCTGGCCTTTGTGCTGGCTCTCGTGGTCCATGGTGGAACATGGCTAAGTGCCGACACAACGCCTGACATTTCACTGCCTGGGCCTACACAAATACCACACCGTACTGTGATTCACATTTACAATTCACTCCCATTTTCTAGGGTGCTTAATGGAAAAATTGCAAAAAGTTACAACTTATCTCACAAGTTATTGTCATATTAGGTAATGCAAGGATACATATTTTTAAAAAAACACGTCTTAAAAACACAGTAAAAATAAGGGGGATTGTAAGCGGGCCATTCGGAGTGTGAATCACATTTGTTATGTCATTGAACAGAATGTTCCAGAGTAGCCACGGAGATGGCTGAGAGTCCATGTTTGAACGACTGTGTGCACTGCCCCGCGGCATGGCTCCCGTGCTGGGGTTCACACATGACGCTGTGCTGATGACCCCCTCGGCGTGTAATATGTCACCCGCCTTCGCCAAGTTTGTTGTGCAAGCGCAACGTGGTCTGTCAGCGGCAGTGGCAAGTGTCCACAGTACAGTCTCACACATGTGCACCAGCCAAAATGGCGGTTAAATGTTTTTTTTTCCCTATATCTGCTCCCAAAGCATCTGCCCCGAAATGATCCCTCCTCTGGCCTATGAGGACAATAAAAATTCTGCCTCCATGCTTCCAAACTGTAGCACTCCCCCACCTGCCCCCCTCCATTCCCACCCCACACACACACACACACACATGCAGTCTCTGACCGCTTGACCCAGTCATCTAAAAAAACCATCTTAAAGAAGAAGCAGCACTTCCAGGCCAATCCACTTGACACACACACGTGCGCATGCACTCTCTCTCTCTCACACACACACACACACACACACACACAAACACACAAGCACACACACTTCATCAGGCGGCCTTTTCTTAAATCCGAACCCCTTATCCGGCCATTCCACCTGCACGTTCCACCTGCCGGGATCAAAACAAGAACACATTTCCCACCAACTTGCAGGGGATCAATACTCTCTCCCACAGAGCACTCCAGTCAGGGAGCCCAGGCGCAATGCCATACTTAAAAAAGAGAACGAAAAGCAGAAGAAGTAGTAGAAAAAAATTCAATAAACTAAAAAAGAGCGCATACTGACCTTTCTTTTTCTGTCTGTATTTCTTTCTCTCCTCTCTCTCTCTCCTTTCAGATGTCCAGTCTCTCACTTCTAGTCCCCTTTACCTACAGTAGCTGTGTGTCATGTAGGATGGGCTTGCCATGCGAGTTGTGAGCACGCGTCTGATTTGAGAGCCCTCCTCTGTGGGATGAGACAGAGCGCTCATCTTACTGTCCTGATGGGGAAGGGGGGAGAATATTCAGCCTGTTTAGGAGCAGCAGCGCCGTACCTGGGGCTGCGAGCAGTCAGGCTGGATACAGCGTGAGGTTACACACACAGTGAAACACCCCCCCACCCCCATACACACACACCCCCCCCACCTCACACCCCCGCTCTCACTCATTCGCTCTCAAGACAGGCGCCAGCACACTGACACACACACACGCACATGCACACTCACATGCGGTGCGCGGAGGGCTCGGTACCCTGGCCGGGATGGCAAGCACAGGCAAAGAGGACAGAGAATTTGGAATTCAGAGAGCCCAAGGACGCACACACAAACACGAGCGCATGCAACAGACGAAGAGGAGGTGGGCTGGCGGCTCCGTTCTGTTCTGTCCTCCTTCTCTCTGAGTGTTTTGAAGACAATTTCAGCAAGGGATTGCTCCCAATCTACTAGGGTGATCCACATGAATGAGTTATAATATGTTTGCCTCTCTCTCTCTCTCTTTCACACACACATGCATACACTCACACACAAACATAAGCACATACTCTCTACTTCTCTCCTTCCCCCTCTCTATCTTTCTCATCCTTTCTCTCTCTCTGTCATGCTAGATGTTTAGCCCATTACCAAGACTCAGGACGTCTTTCGGTACTTGTGGAAACACTTCCATTCTTCAATTTTCTCTCCTTTAACACCTTCAGCTGAGTTAGAGGTGAGGCAGCAAAGCCTGGCTCTGGACATTGGTGAAATATATTATTTATTGCCAAACCACACTGCTTTTTCTTCTCTTTTTAGGGGGAATGAAAGGTGGGTGACATCCAGGAGGAGAGGTGAAGGGTGTGGGGTAAGCATTGTTCGCAGGGGAGGGATGGAGATAAGGGCTGGGGTCAGGGAGTTTGGGGGAGGAGGATTGGAGGGGGTCCGGGCCCCAGGATTTGAGAGGAGGGCCTGGAGGAAGGGGGGACAGGGACATTAGATATTCATTTGATTTATTTATTTATTCAGAGTCTCTGCTCCCCTTATCTGTCACAGTGCTCAATGACATCACCGCTTTTTCCACCAAATCACCCACAATGGGCTAACTGCTCATTTTTCTTCATTCTGATTCTACTTTCTGAAGTGTGTGTATGTGTGTGTGTGCGTCTGTTCACATTTGAGTGTGTGTGACAGAGACGAAAGAAGCACAAGTCTCCAAAAACCTTTTCCATAAAACTAACACACTTTTCATCCTCTGACAACATTTCCAGGTATTAAAACAGGAAATCGCTCAGTTACTTTAAAAGCAATTATTTTACCAGGAAGAAATGTCTTTATCTGAGGAAAGTAATAATGAGGTAACTTCTTTAGCAGCCTGTTTCACAGCTCTCTGTCCCTCTGCCACCTAACTAGCCACTAACATTATAGGCAAAAAAATAACACATTGGCATATGCGTAGTTTTAAACATTTAAACTCAGGCAAATAACATGCTGTACAGTTTTACAAAATCGGTGAAAACCAAAAAATCTGTTTTGTATCTTTACCAAAACCATAAAGCTTACAATGAATAAAATTAATTAATTAAATAATGTGATTAATTAATCCTGTTCAATTTAACATCAGGGCCTGGTTTATGAAACTGTACATTGATTTGTTTTTAAAGAATATTTCTAAAATTGTGCATAAGTAAGATTTTTTTAAAAAAATTTATGCGCACACACACGTAAAACATTGTACCTTGAACCAATGCACCTTTGATTTATAAATCACAAATTTTCTAGAAAGTGTACACAGACAGGCTTTTAAGGGTCTCATTAAAACTTATTTTGCTGGTTGATTTATATGGTCATGCTCAGTCTGGCTGGTAATTGAAAACATGCCAATTGCACAGTCCACTCATAAAGCGGTACATCCCAATACTTGACAAATGTATCCTCCTTTTTCCATTACTACTTCAACTCCTCCCTCTTTCCAATGTATTTTCAGAGTTGGAGTGAGGGAGGAGACAAGGTGGTAGTACAGGAGAAGAGGATTTTTTTCAGTTTTGGGATGCATCCAGAATCTTCTAACAGAGACAGAGCAACCATGGTCATTTCTATTAGAAAAGCATACACTGTGATGTATATCTTAATGCTACATAAATTGTAATGTTTTAACAATCGTAACATTTTGTTTCAGTAACATCATTTGTACATAATTTCTTTGAAAGATTACAAAATCATATATTTCTTACATTGTTGTGCAGTAAATTCACATTTTATGTTTCAAATAATATTTCAATATATCAATCCAGTATTTTTGTTCCTGTATTTTATTTATAGATGATAATAGTACTGCAATATTAATTGCATTTTGTGTTTGAATTTTCCCATGTCCTACCAAAAGCTACACAGCAGAGTTTTACAGTGTAGTGTATACACAATTCTACCTCTCTCTTATACCTGCAGTAACACTGCACAGCCTCAAGGAAAAGAGCTGAATACCTTTCCATGCCAAAAATCAAGATTTTCATAAATAAAACCATTTAAGACAGATTTTTACCTGAGCATGATTCAAAGATTAAATGTGATCATTTAACTATTTTTAAAATGGGAATCCAGTTCTGCGTCAGTTTCCATGGCAAAAAAGCAAACTCACTGCAAAAAGTACTGCTACGGCAAATATCCAAAATTCAATTTCCACCAAAGGTGGTGGCGGTGGTCTCTGTGGTAACAGCATTAGAAGGAAGGACAATCAAACTGTGCTGAATGGAGTGGAAAGGACTGAGTGCTTTCCAAATAGCCTAGTGGATGACAGGGGAACAGCGTAAGGAAAGAGCGCGAGCATCAGGGATCAGCTTCCACTCCCGTCAGACCCTGCTGGTGCCTGAAGTTCAGGTGGGGTGAGAACCCCTTTATGGAGGCCCGTCTCAGGCCCCGCTTTCCTGAAACATTGTGAGGAGGCTGGACACAAACTGAGTAAGGATGGACCAAGAAAATACATGAACGTGTGCACCCACAGAAACACACACATGCACACACTACACACACAATCACAGAAAAGAAAAAAAATTATATTACCTAACCTTTTTGAACAGCACAGCTTTTTGAAAAATAACAGGCTCCACCCAACTTTTTCAGGTCATCCTTTGCTGATGAAGTTCAGACTGGCATATTCCTAATGTTTGACATCTGTTTGAGTAGAGAAATTGCTTGGAAAAGAAATTTTGTAGTGCATATTTCTTTGTGATTGATAGATTTACACAGTGAAGGATAATGACTAAAACAGAAATGATCACTTGAGGGTTTTTATTTTGAAACAATGTGCTACCCTTGATCATCTTTGCCAAGAAAGACTTTCCCACATTTTCACTATTAACAAAAGCATGAAAAGCATCAGTAATGCCATATTACAGAGTTCATACTGTTAAGTCTAACAAATAGTGTATATTATTATATGCGATCCTTCCTTAAGAGCCATGCCTAAAGGTTAGCTCATAGCTCTTGCAACTGAACCTGAAGCAGAGAGACTGGCCGCACCCCATCCAGCAACTACAGTCAAGTCACAGCTCTGGCTTTTTTTTTGAACACACAAAGAGATATGGGTTAGCTGAAATTAACACGAAGTATGATAAATATTAATGAACTCCCAAGCTGCTCCCAGCGCCTTTAAAATGGGTTAAGTACAAGCTAGTGTGGTGGGAGGAGACCTGCTAGTGTTCCTCTTCAATTAGTGGCCAGGGAGCCGGGCGGCTCGGCCCATGGTCTGAAACCCACACTCCCACTGCACTCAGACCAAATCCCTGCTACACCCCCACTGCCATCTGACTGTAGTCCACTACAGGTGTCCCCTCCAGCTCTGGGTGTACCCCCCACCCCAACATTTTGGTGCACCTGTGGAGCTTCTGCTGCCATAAACTCTACACAATACACTTCCACCAAGGCTCTGCTCTGGCTTCCACCATTCTGTTTTTGTGCTTTTTGATTTTCCCGAATAACATTATTATATTTTATTCATATGTCTAAATTATTACTCATTTTCTTCTTAAAAATGGACTGCTCTAATTCACATTTGAAGTACTCATCAAGGCCGGGCACTGAAATTAATGTGGAAGGATACATTATATTTGCAAAAATGCAGAGTGTACATTAAAAATATATTGCAATAATAAAATATTAACTATTCATTTCAAAAAGATAATTTGCTCTGGCAAAAATGGCCTTTTCATTAATTCCATCACCTCCATTCTTGAAGACCACTCTTGCTTCCATGAATGCCTATACGAATAAGATTCATTGTGTATAAAATACTGCTCATTCAGTGCCAAGAATCTTATACTCTAATGAGAGTGAGTTATTGCATACAGCCTACTATTCTTTTTCATCAGAGGATAACAAATAGAAGAAAGAGGACTAGTTAAGGTTATCTTTCTGATTAAATGCTTTTCTGAGGAGAAACTTGAATTACACAATATACCCATAACCTTGTGTGCTGTGTTACACTGAATCTCACAGGGGTGCTTGCTCCTCTATACTAGTGAACACATTTGCCGTTGTCATAATGATTTGCATGCAGATTGTGAGTCGTGTATTAACTTAGGCCTGTAGCTGAAACATTGGAGGCACAGTTCAAAGGGACCCTGCCATTGTGAAGATACTTGAACTGAATTAACTGTAGATATGTCTACACTTAATTTTTAATGTCTATTTCCATGCAGAAACGTCTTTATTTTTTTGCTTTTATCGTTTTGATAAAATAAATAGACAATGCAGTAGACGTCAATAAAAATTGTTCTACATCTGACTTTATAGACAGAATTTGTTCATTCATGTGCCTTTATTTATCCTGTTTCCCTGAAACCATTATGCCGGATGCATTAAAAACAAATATTTACATATCAATTGATTGGAATGTATATTTACTGAAGAAATTCTTGTTAATTATGAGGGCATATTAACAGCACAATAGCAGTGCCCCAAATGGGAGTAAAATCTGTAACTACCTCCATCCTTTACCCATGATGCCCCACTGCCACCTGTAAATCACATTTGAAATGCTGTCACATGTGTACCTACTCACACATTGCCTGCTACCTGTCTGCGCAAACTGCAGCAGCTGCACGGTCCTCAGTGACTATAATGTGAGAGGAAGCAGCAGCTGCGCAAATGCTTTTTGGAGGATGTCTGTGACATCACTAGGGCAGAGAGGCACAGATATTCTCCTCTCCTCCCCTCACAGTACATGCTTCATGTATGTAATATATACCCTGTTCCAGGCACATGGATGGACACATTAAATGTGAAGAATTCAGATTTGTTTTATCAAAAACGCTTCTTTTCCACATTTAGCGGTATAAGCGATGGACAAAATAAGATTACTATATCCTCCTTTAGCTGAAACACAGCTGGAAAATGGGTGCATCTCTTTGATTCTGCAAACTGGTCTCATGCAAATGCTTTTCTACGGAAAAAAAATGAAATGCGATGGGTTTGGACATAAGCTTGGCTAAAACAGAGTATGTGTAATGAATCAGTGTACTGTGGTGGAAAACTACACACCACACCCATACACGGCTATACTCTTTTTGACATATGTGGGGTTAGCATTGGCAATCAGTCATTAAGTTGTTCTCTTCTTCTACCTGTCAATCAGTGCCAGTGATATGACTTGACTGACATGATGTCAAATTCACATCTCTGACAGATGATAGTGTGTGTAATTAACAAAGAGAAATTCAGCAAGGTGCATAAATGAAAAATATTTCAAAATTACCATCATTAAATTAAAATAAGACAAAGTCAAATAAAAAATAAAAAACACTGTTGCGTGCCATCACTGTTAATACTTACCCTATTAACAATGCACATCTGTATTTGATGGCACATTACAAACTTATATTTTAAATGAAGCCAGTTGGAGCCTGTTTGATTTTGACCATCCTTGAAAATTGCTCTCTGCAAACCGCTAATAAACACAATATAAATAAAAGTACCATTGTTCAGAGAAAGCTGGTCTTTTTTCCCAGAGTCAAACCAAATTAAACCAACTTATTACAGAGACCAAAGCCAGGAATCGATTGCTTTTTCTGCCACAGTAAAACACAGTATTGTAACAGCTGTGTGAGGCAACAGGATAACATTGTACATTTTCTTATTGTAGAATTTCTTTTTGTGGGAACACACATAGGATGACACATTCAATCCCTTAGGTTCTTGACCTTGGATTGTGGGACAGATTTGTGAAAGAGAGAACAGTTCAGCTCTACATCAGTACATCTGTGTAGACATTTCTCAGTGGCTGTGATAGCAAAGGCTAGCGGTTTATTTTTTCAAAGCGGTACACTTTTTAATGTGGTGGGGTGTGAAGACAGATAATGGTGGATCACACTACAAGTTATAGACGGAACTGACCATTCAAACGCACATGCAGAAATATGGTGCTATAAAAATATGTTATTCCCAGTTATTCTCTATTCTCAGGCCAGTGGCATGTAGGCTGGTGTAATTACCACATGTGAGGCGGATGGAGTGTGACAGGGAGCGGTTGCTGTGTCTGTAGCACTATAATAAAAATAAGGAGAGTGTGTGTAATAGGTGGGGGGTTTGGGGGTGGATGAGGCGTGTCCTGGGGGGGCTGAAGGGGGGGAGGTGATCACGCACGCGGCTGCTGCACGGGGGCCGCTATCTCCAAGGGCCCAATCGCTTTCTGAAGAGCTCTCCATCGTCTGCGACGGCGAACCTGAGCCCTGGCTTCCGACACAGAGGTACACAAGTCTACACCCCTTCTATAAGCCGTCACCCCCCACCGCCGCCAACAAACTCCGCTCACCCGCCCCAGCTGACGCTCCGCAGTGTGAGGCCGGCCACTTGTCCGCGCAGCAGAATAAAAAAACCTCCGTAACGAAGGAGCGGGAAAATGGCTCCCTCCTCCGACAAACCCGCCTTTCAACGGGCCAAAGAAAAAGAGGCAAATAAAAAAAGGTCACCCCCTCCTCCCTCTTTTAATACTGTCTTTCCATCTCTCCCTCTCTCCCCTCCCCTATTCCTCACTCTCTTTTTACACCTCCTCCTCCCTCCCCCCTCCTCTTTCATTTGTAGCTCCCCACACATCTTCCGTCTCCCTCTCTCCGGTCATTTCCCTCTCCCCTCTTCTTGCTCTGCATGCAGACGCAGTGTTATTATTTAAGAGACAAAGGAAGGGAATCCTGGGAGGAGACAGGTGGCTGCTATCTGAGTGATGACAAAATTACCGGAGTGAAATCAAGCCTCACAAAAAACCCTTTCTCTATGTCCAAGATAATAAAATTAAAAAAGAAACAGAAATACACCCTTCTTATAACCTTCTTTCTTCTCCCTCAGTACAAGTCAGCAGGAGGGCGGTGCGTTCTCCCCCCGTACAATCCCAAATCCCAAAAGAGACACGTTCATTCGCCCCCTCTTCTGCTCTCCCAACCTTATTTTTCGATATCTTCCAAATATGTCTGAAAAATATGAATTTTTCTAAAGCGTTTTCACATTTTTAGTAAAAAAACGCAAGTAGACACACATGTATAGACTGCAAAGAAAATAAAAAATGTTTATGTGGCTGAATTTCAAAGTAAAATTGAGAAGCAGAGCGGGGAAGGTTGTAGGGGTAGGTCCTGGGGGACACAGTGCTGTCCACACTGAGGAACTGAATCTGTCCATCTGTAAGATGAACTGTGTGTCACAGAGCTCAGCGGTTCCCGTTTTGGCCATAGTGAATTGCCAGTGCAGCTCACAGTCCCACTGCGCCAAACACAACCACCCCTGGTATGACCGGTTAAAGACCACACCGGCAAAACACACCTGACTAGAGACAGGATAAAGATGACAGGATGGCTGGCCTCACCATTCCCTAAAACCATGGTGTAGCAGCACCCTGACCAAGGGCAGAGAGGCTGTGCTGCCCGTGGATGAAACTGTACTGAACGAAAGGAGGAATGTCATATTCTACTGCATAAAGACATGTAAATTACATGCTATGTGCATGCTGCAACAGCAATTACTACTGTTACTGCCATCACTGCAACTGCCACTCTAATGATGACTACTATTACTACAACTAACAACTTACAACAACAAGAATAATCATGTTCTTTTCTGTGTTTGATACATTTGCCGTTCACAGAGACATTTTTGTAGAGGACCTTGTGTATTCACAGACACTTGACAAATCTGTATACATAAACTGCATACTTTACTCAGATATGTGAAGGAAAACAAGAGCCTGGTTCTGTTTTTGCTTTTGGGCCATGCATCCCGGCAGCCTGTCACGTCAGGTATGAAATGCAGTTTTGAATTCAGCTGTAATAAAAACATTAAAAATTTGATTGCATTGTTTTAATGAAAGTACTATTTAAATTGGAACATGAAACATTTTTTTTGTTAATAAGCTGATAGGGTGTGCCGGTGCGACAGGTAATTATCGCAGGCCTGACCTTGGCTTCCTAGGGTGTATTAGAATAATTGGAGTCATGTGCTTTTGCAGAAGAAAGCCTGTACCACTGTGACTCAGTCTGGACAGGCCTGAATTAAATATCCCTCAGTCTATTACACTAAACAGCCTGAGGTGTGACTTTCTCCCCGAGCAGAAATATTATGGTAAACCCAAGCAATCATGTTTCCAATCAATTATTTATGGAAAATATTTCTCTTAGACTGTATGAAATGTCTTATGCTAATTTTTTAAGTACACATTTCTGTCATTTTTTAGGGTGGGAGGGGGGAGGTTCAGCTCATTTTGCACACCTTCAAAACTAATGTTCTCTCAAGATTAACCTGTACCTTTTTCTGCCAGCAACACGATCAGTGTGACAAGCAGTGATCTGATTCTTATAAATCTTTGCAGCTGAATTGGTTCTTCTCCAAGTCATGAACTGGACTATTTTATGTGTGCCAAAATCTTTTAAAAAGGAGGAAATGAAGAAAAATCATATTATTGGAATTGAGGATCATGGTGCTTCAGAGTGACAGAGAACACATCAGTCTTCTTGTTGGATCATAGTGTTTGATAATAATTAGAGCTTACTCCCAGTGGGAGTGCCTGAGATTGGGACCCCTACATGGTCACCAAATCTCCCAGAATGCTTTTCATTTCTGTGTTGCCATTTTATGCCTCCTCAAATGTGATGTGGTACAAGAAACTTCATAAAAATGGCAAAGCTTTGTTGAAGCCTCTGTTTCTCTCCTCATGTTTCTTCTCTTTCGTAACCAGAGTGGCTGGGCCTCCATATAAAAGACTGGTCAGTGTGTCTGCCACAGGTGACCAATAGGGTGTCAGCAGATTGACCAGGCCAGGCCTACAATGAGGGAACACTGTGTGTCAGCTTTCTACAGTCCCTGCTCAACCAGAGAACTGCTGCCAGTTTTGGGCTCTGACAATATACATGAATAAGACCACAGTCCTGATAAGATCACAGACCAGAAAGCCCTCAGGTAAAAAGTTTATATATTTTTTCTCGTGGGAACTATGCCAAAGAGAACACCAAAAAATATCAATACCTGGTCCATCTTTCTGCATTCAGGATTGACCTTGGAGTGACTGTATTAAGAATGGCTTGTAGCCAGTTGTAGGGCTTGCTACTCCATAAAAAGGAAGCCTCCAAATCTTTAACTCTGTCCATGAAAATTTTGCCAACAATCACTGAAGGTGTAATTTAGCCAGCTAGGGTAAGAGTGCTTTATGGCAGTTATCAGTTGAAAGTGTGATAGCGTTTCAGTTGATGGTTACCTCTAGCAACAGAGTTTGAAACTGAAAATATAATAGTCTAGTGTTTCCATAACCCTCCAGTCCAAGTGTATTCAGACACCAGAATTAAAATTGTGGCCTCACCTACATATAATAATATACATTATAATAATACACTCATTATTAATTTCACTACAAAGCCCGGAAGCACAAAGTGCTGAATCCAGAAACAAGTTTCCTTTGGCAACTGGTCCTGTATCACACTAAGAGGGTAACATGACCATCAGTCAACTTCAGGACAGCACTGCTACAACAATTCCAATTAGAGTAAACCAAATTAAAAAAACACCTCAGAAACTCTTATCTTTCCCATTGGGATAGAAACACAAAAATGCTATGAGGCCCTAAACATAAAATACATCTTAGCAGAATACATGATCGCTATCAAAAACATAAAACAGGAGTCTCCAGCAGGATCAGCTGCTCACTTTGTGATCCCAGCCTGGTCATTGACAAGAGCTGAAACAGGCAAACATAGCTAAGCAAGGAGAACAGCTAACAGTGTGTGACCGCTGGGTAAGCAGAGAGGTTCCCTTTCCCCAGAGCTGAAGGAAATGCAGCGCTCCTTCATCACACTGCACGATTCAAAACAAGCACAAAACTAGCAATATTTGCTTCACAGGCCAATTAAAATTGGGAAATTCAACAAATTTCCCATTTTAATGGAAGGAAAAATTTTGAGTATAAAATACCAAATTGCTAATATATAACAGGTGAAGTAAAGCTGACAGACCTTGAAGACACAGTTACATTCATTTTAATTAGACTATGCAAAACATTGTCTGGTTAGGAAAGTGGCTACAGACCTGACCTGATACTAGCCAGAGTATGACCTTACTCTGATGACCTATCTGTGCTTGAGAAATAAAAATAAAATAAAATGTTGGGCACCTCACTTTCTGCTGGAAGGAGGTGCCCAACCATGCCTTCTCTGTTGCCAGCCCGGCCTTTCTCTTTGCACAAACACACAAATGACATGTAACAACATACTTCAGCTCGGGGCAAGCAAAACGAGGTCTGAATGTATGTAGATAATTTATGAAATAAATTGTGGTATTACTGATATAGCCAATTTCTCATTGTATAGTATCAGCTTTAGAAATGCTGTAAATAAAGCTGTTGTCATGTGAGCAAAACAGCAAAGAGAAATAAAAAGAGAGAATGAGGGAGATAGAGTCCAGAACGAATGGCTAACACTGTGTCCACGGAGTAAAAACAATGAAGCAATGTATTTCCAGTCTCACTGTTTATGTAGTGAGGCTTTTCTTTCAGCGCAACAAGTTCCAGGTTCCAAGAGAAAAACTAATAAATCCCTCTGTCTGTTAGAAGAGTGCCATTTGACAACCACCTTGAGTAAGACCACATACACTATACACAACAATAATTCACCTACACCCACATACAAACTCACACAACCTCTCACCATTTCTTATTCACTCTCTGGAATTTCCTGTCCTTCATATATGTATGTACATACGCTACAATACTTTGAATTTACCAACATACACACACTCTCTTTTTCCATTCACTCACACACACACACACACGCATGCACGCACATTCATACATGCATACACACACACGCAAAACAACATTTAATACACCTTTTTGCTAACCTCCCCCATGCAAACTTATCTTCGTCTTACATTACACTTCTTGTAATTCTGACCAATAAACTGCTCCTAAGATTACACGCAACACAATCCACCTCTGCACACTAATTTATTTCCTTTTTGTTTTTTTTTTCTTTTCTTTTCAATGTGTAACCGAGCCCCTGAATATATACAAATTTAATATAACTAATACAATCATTATCAAATTCAGATCAATACAAATCTAGCCTCGGCACCCTTAAAAGGCTGCAATGTTGAAATACAACACTGTCTGTGCCCTCTCCCTCTTCCACCTACATCTGAAATTACTATTATACTTGTGTAACCAGACAGGGCACACATCAGGGCTAATCAAGATAGCACAAAGTAGATGCTATCAATACATGCCTGTGCATCTGCATGCATCATTCTGTCCTGAGCTTCACAAAGAAATACAAAAAGTGGCAAACAGACAACACATCTATACTGTTACTCTGTAAAATCTAGTGCTGCACATTGCCAGAATTATAATTGATATAATTCTGATCTAAAAAAGATATTTGCTGAAATATAAAAATTTGATATTGTAAAATGAGCACAATCCACTGAATATGTTTGGCATTCTAATGTTAAACCCATTTAAATCAAAGCAAAGTGCTGTATAAAAGTACACTGACTGCACAGGAGATGTTTTTGTGGCTGAAAGGCCGAGATAAGCTGAGAGAAATCCTGGAGAATGTGATGGAAGATAATAATGTATGTGTTAAAGGGAGTATCCGAGTCCAGGTCACTTTACCCTCTCTCAAAGCCTGTCCCAGCTCCCACACACCCACAGTCCTCTGTACCTCCATTTGGGCTTTGTCACCTGAATTGGCTGAAATGTCACTCACTTCCTATTGACTCGTGAGCCTGAAAAGCCAGTAAGTATTGTGGGTTTTTTTTTTCTAAAATAACAAATGTAGACTGAATGTGGACATTAAGATGGCCTGCTTTCTGCGTAGTCACATGTGTGTTTCCTTTGTGATTTCTTTGTTGTAAGATGCCAGTTGGCAGTTGTTGTTTTACATAGAGCATGGTTGAGATGGCTGCTATTTTATTTTGGTCATTTCATTTCATGGTTCTGGCTTTTTTGGCGCACAAATTACATCATGTTGGCTTGGATGTTTAAAATCAGCCTGGCAACTCTTTTCATTGGCCAGCACCGGCCCTTATGCACTCTCCTTCGGTTCCCACACCCACACCACACCAACATCCCCTTAATAATCCTTAACCTAATAACACTTTTATACTTTTATTATTTTATATTTTCATTTATTAATAACTGTATTCATATAATCATTTACAGGACAAGAAAAAATATATTTTATATGACAGAGAAATCAGTAAAGCAGCATTTTTATAAGTAATTTAAACCCTGACATCAAAAAAATACATAGGAAAAAATCCTTTTTGGCAGGCTCTTGGAGTCTGAGTAGTGAAAGCTGTGTCACCCTTAGACTTTTCATCTATGCCAGTAGAATAGTCTTAAATTAGCAAGGACTGGCAAACAATGGTCCCAACCTTTAATTCAACAGAGATAAGGAACTGCAGAGAAAACAATCAACACAGGCCAACAGCACTTGATTTTCACCATAGCTATCTTTATGTTCACACAAAGCTCCAAAAAAAAGGATTCACTCTTTAACTGCCACCTTTTAACATCTGCATCTGATTGGAACTTTATTCCTGATTTAGAATTTCCTTGAAAAGTCCTGTTTTAAAACCCAGCCAGTGGGGAATAGTCAGGTACTCATCACAGAGTGTCCACTCATGGCAGTGGGTAAGCAACTGATACAGGAGCTTGATTTGAATGAAATGGCATAATTATATGGCAGAATAGAATTTGTTTTTGATTGTTTTGGTAGACAAACACTCTCTAATCTTTTACTTTAAAATAATTTAAACCAGAATCTCTCTGATGAAAGTTAATTTATATGAAGAACCTGATGGTAAAGATACTACATTACCTGATGCTAGTTGTCTTTATTTTTTTTTATTACATTTTGGGAGCATTATGCATTGTACAGACATTATCTTCTTTCACGTCTAACCACATGAACATAAATGACTGAAATTTTTGTTGTCCACTTGATCATGTGCAGTACGCCTCCACTCAGCTTCAAACAGAAACAGATAACACTTTTTCAAAGATTTTGGGGAAACATGAGCAAGTACACCAAAGTAATTCAACACCTGCATTTATTCACAGCCTATTCACAGGATTCTTTACGAACATATTTTATTTAACAGTAAAATAAAATATCTAATATTATTAATATTTGTTTTTATCTGTATGTAAAACAAACATGTAAACACACTTAGTTCTTTTTAATTAAAGTGTGCTACTTTTGTATCCATAGTTTATTTACCTCAGTTTGGTGCATGGGCACATAGACTAGGAAAAGTAGAATCTGATTATTCCTGAATTACAACAATAAAAAGTAAGGAAATGCGGTCATTTTATTTTTTATCTGATAAGATTGTCTTACAGAAATATATATTTTTATATATTTTAGCATATACATTTTTTCTTTCTTTTTCTTTATATCTGTATATTATACATATACATCTGATCCGAAAGTATTCAGCTCAAACTTTGTGAGCTTAAAATATTCTGATATTTCTGATATTTCTATAAATAGAAATATTTTGCATTCATAATACAATAACAAAAATTACAACAAAACATCATTAGGTTAGTGAACACTGATATCATGGAGTGATATATCAGCTATTTTTGTCACTTTTTTCAATATGGGTATGATATAAAAGCATAATTATAAAATTTATATTTATATACACACACATGCACTCAAACTCACGAATACACCCAACACACAAAAATATATTGTCACACCAAAATACTGCATCTGGGTTTTAACCAAACATAAAATTTGGAACTATGCATGTTCTTAAGAAGCCAATCACCTGTGAACATGGGTTTCTCCCATCTGGCCTGGATGGCAACAGCGCTGCACTGTGAGGGAGTGGACCAGCCTTGGCCTTTCGTGTGAAAGCATTTTAACAAAACCCGCAGGGTCAAAGTTCAGGTCTGGACAGGGCAGGGTCACCAGTCTGGCCCAAAACTAAAGCAGGAAAACATCTGCCATACAGACCCTTCCTGCAGATGGCCTGTGGCAGCATGGGAAAATGACACGCTCAATGTCAAGTACATGTGTCATCATTGTGCGCAGCAGCAGCAGCAGCAGCAGCAGCAGCAGCAGCAGCAGCTGATCACGTGCTCATCCTGCTTTGTCTACATTCAATTAATCTGCTAAATTCTGTCCTTCAATTGTTTTTGAATGACAAAATGAATATTCTTTTTTAGCAAACAAATATGAAATAATGACATAAACAAACAATAATCATTTTCAGTCAACATAGGATATTGATATATACCGAGGCACAAAGTGCGACTTTTACAGAGGTTGCTATTTATGACTGAAATACCCATATACATGTACATATGTTTTGTTGTTGTTGTTTTATTACAGTTTTTGAGGACTGACTATGTCTAAAAACTGAAAATGATTCTAATGAGAAAAACTGTCCGTGGCAGAGCTGAGAGCTGAGGGGACCTGACCTGAAAATGGGCTGTGAAACAAAGCTAAGGCCCGTATGGGTTTCAGTGGACCTGAAACCCAGCACCTGCGCCTTCTCCGGCTGGTCGTAATCACAGGCATTAGTGCTCCTGCTCTCCTGATGAAAGAGAGATCACCACTATCTGCTTAACTACTCCATGTACCTCCCCAAGTCTTACATTACATCTTAAAGGAACTGTCAAATTATGTCAATATTTGAATTGATACCCTGTGACGTCTCAGCTTTCTCCCCTCAGTACAAACTAAGTGAATTTTGAAGGTGCTCTCAGACTGATCGAGTCCCGAGGGCTACAGGCTATTTCTGCTGGAGGAGCATGAATGTTACACAAACGCATCAGTGTTACAAATACTTTAAACCTTGTAATTCTAACTTTTATGAAAATGAGAGGAAATGGGGAAAACCGTTTATTAAAATTATTTGATTTTTTAAAAAGTTTTTTTAACCTTTATTTAACCAGTTATGTCAAATGAAAAGTCAATTATTCCTCATGGAATATTATGGGGGATGATGATGATGCTTAATATTATCATTACTCTACATTGACAATAGTTAGTTATATTTTGTTGTCATAACAAAGTATATGTCATGAGCCATTCAACACACAATATGTTTTTCAAATTTTAACATAGAAAGCATTTGATTACAATAAACATTTGAGTACACAAATATTAGTAAACCAGCAGAAAAATAAATTAGGTGGGTTTTTTTCTGCTTAACCAAGGAATGGTTTGGATGCTATACTGCAATATTTTGATGTTCTGTTTTATATTCTGCAACATTATTTCATTTTATGAAATCAGATGCTGTCAAAAATCAGTTTCTGAAATTCTGAACCACTATAGTCATAGTCAGTATTCTATTATAATTTTCGATGAACCCATCTTATTTTTTGTGCCATAATCACAAGTAAAATAGAATATACTGCCTATTATGAGCTTAATATATTATTATAGATAGTACAATTATTATAATTAAAATACTGTAAAAGGGTAACATTAACCCTGATTTTCACCCTATTTCACTGGGGTAAAAATAGAGTGTAATCAAAAGCAAGCTGTGGAACTGTTTGTTCCATTCAGCACACCAACTTCAAAGGATTCAAGTCAAATTTAATACATCATGGAAAAACATATTTATGGTTCATATCCACCTTTAAGAACTGCCCACAGCCACATTTTTCTATAATTCATTAAATATTCTTTAAACACTACTTACATATAAGTTTCTGTATTTATATGGGAATGTAGTGTGACCATTGGATACTTACACACACACACACACACACACACACACACACACACACACACACACACACACACACATGCACACATGCACACACACACGTAGGTGACATGGAAACAGAAGGCTTGTATTGAGAGCAGGGGCAAACCTGACTGAAGGTTAAAGAGGAGCTGGCTGGGTCTGTGCTCAGTGAAGTGAAAGTGCAGACTGATGTTTTGACTGAGCTGTGGGTCACTCTCTTTGAGCCCAGAGCCAGCTTCTGACCCAAATTTAATTATTCTACACAACCATAATCCACATAACTTCAATTCATTTCATGTGATTTGGAATCATTATCTTTTCTGTTCCGAATTATAAGATGCTGGAACCAAAACAAACTAAAATCTCCCAACATTTAAGTTTGATAAAATATCTTGTCAGTTTTTCATCAATAAAATATTACAAGAAAAACAAGCATTCCTTGGCAATTATGTCACTAAGTTAAAATATAAAAAGCTATGCAAAACAATGATCATAAAATAGGATTCCGATGATCAATTCGTCAGTGAACATTATGGAGTCCCATTCTATGGCGTGTACATTAAAATGATTCTTTTTAAATTCAGAATGGGTAACATAATTGTTATCTCATAGAACACATTACACCTGTAAGAGCTGAACAAGCCAAGGTAGTAAAAGAGCATGAAAGGCTACGCAGCAGACAGGGCACACCTGATCTCCCATCACATCTAACTAAGGACCAGCTGAAAGTAACATTTTGCTCCTGTTATTGGCTTATTAGCATTCCTGCTCATTGATAAATTAATTCTATCACTTTAATTTAATTTAAATAATTTTTAGAACCCTCAATGCAGGGGCTAAGCAACACTGCACAGGAATTTGAAAAGTCCAACACAAGTCAAGGTTTGGGAGTGAACTGAAGTCCATTATACCAGTACATACACACACAAGTACATACATTTTATCTTGTGCTTTTTTCACCCGCCTCTCTCTCCCTCTATGTTGAGTCCCGGTGTTCCAACCAGGCCCAATTCCTCTCTGCTATCTTTCGTGTGAGACGCATATGGCGCGGCGAAATTGCAGTTGGTGAGAGCATGCCTCGACCTGCCGAGACTTCATCAATGAGATTAAAGAAAAGGATGGTGGGGGGAAAAGACAAAACGTAACAAAAAAGGTCTGTTTTTGACGATAGCAGGACCGTTCGGTTTCTTTTCGCTCTCCTATTCTCATTCCATTTTAAGTGGATCATCAGGTGACAGAGCTGCCTCTCTGGAATGGGGATGAGGGAAGAGTGCTTACCAGGAATGCTGTCCGGATGGTTAGCATGGAGTACATATCGCCACAGCAGAGACTTACTACAAATGGAAATGAAATTAAAATTGTCTTCATGGGTATGACTGCATTCAGGTCAAAGGCAGTATTAACTGAAATGGTGTAAGAAGGCAATCATCAATTTTTATGTATGATATTTGGTCTCACAGATAACTATTATGAGTATGAATTCTCATTATCATTATTATTTAAACATTTGTTAGGCAGCAGGAATATAGGTTACTATTTTATTTGACAACCGGAGACTGTTATTATACCATAGCTGTTTCATAAATGGCAGTGAGGCACACAAATTCCTCCACACAATCCAGAGTCAGTGGCAGGCATCAAGGCCTCCTCTGACCTCCATCACTCAGTGATCAACAGCATTATAATCATAAATTATAAATCATAATATTACCCTCTATGAAATTAGCCATTCTTTTTTTCAAAGGTATAAATGTCTACAGCATAGTCTCCTCAGTTTCCTTTTTTTTATGAAAAAGAAAATAATATATACTTGTGATACTTGTATAAACTTATGATAAGCAATTACATTTTTATGTTTTTCTTCATCTCATTTTATATACAGCATTGCAAATTTTGTAACAATTGTTTTATGTGGTCATTTGGATTAACAGATGTGTTTGGATGCTGATTACGTACGATAACTTACTATGTCTGTTTTCAAAAAGCGTACAAATATAACAGCAGAACAATAGTAAGATGTATTTAGTCTTTTTTAGTTGAGCAGATGAAAGAACAGGTGTTCATCCATACATACTGTATGTAAGAAAATGAAATAGATACATGATACTGAAACATGATACATCTAATTACACTACTACCTTTGCATTGGCATTTTCAATGGTGTTCTCCTTGCGATTTACCAAAACAAATTTGCTTGTGTTCATACTGGATGAATTCTGCATGGTTACAACATGCAAAGTGCAGCAAAATAGAACACTGCTAGTGCAGTAAATTATCAACCAGTCAAATGCCCTTTTAGAGCATGTAATATTATCTTTACAAAATAAAGAGTCCACTGTTTTCATTTCCTACTCATGTATTCCTATTTTGTTTATTTATCATTGTTATTTATTATTTTTTTAGATGCAATATGATGAAATAGTTATTAGAAATAAAGAATGAAATTTAAGCTGATCTCTTCCTTTAAGCAGTGCATGCAAACATGGGTTTGTAGCATGTCAGCAAAATATCAATAGATAGAAATACTTAAAATGACATGCAGGAGTTTGCCAGACAGTCCTTGCTCTCACATTTGAGACAACAGAAACCTAATCTTGACATCTTGCCCTAAAAGCAGATAATATTTGCTGTTCTGAGACCGGCTGCCTTTTGTTCCAGGTTTACATAAACCCAAGACACTTGAAATTTAAACTCAGTTCAAGAAATATTACTTGCCACAGGGCAAGGTAAATCTCTTGGCAAGCCCTATCAAAGGGCTGGCTTGGGTTTGTTTACAATTTATCTTATTTAAAAGCCCGTTTTTTTGCTTTATTTTTTAAAGGAGTACATTCAGCCATGATCTCACAGGTCAACAGAATGATGAATGCCCTTTTTTTCATTTGGAAACAGAAACGAAAACAATAAGTGGATCATTGCAGAGAAGAGCCAGCTACACCTCTGGCCCTGCCAGTGTCAGCCAGCATGAAAGCACACACAAGATAACAGTTTATACTACTGATGGCAAGAACACAAGAAGTCTATGACTGTGAGTCAAGTTAAAAACAAAAACAACATTTATTATGCTGCAGCCCCTTCACTTAAAATTAATAACAGTTTAGCCTAAGTCAATTTCAGTATGAAAGCAGAAGAGGCACACTCTAAAATGTAAAGATTTTCATAAATTGTAACAGAAATGTGATCTCTACTCACATAGACATATGACACAAAAAAGGTGGGGTGAGTGAGCTGGACTCATGTCTAAATGTCCAGCTCTGCTGTCTTTCAAAAGGAGAGCCTATCTTGCACAGATACTCTTAGGTCTCCATTCATATTTTTCCACAAGGTCAATCTCAACTTTGAGAAACAAGCAATCATTAAGCGTGGTGTTTTCTACCAGCCTCCACAATCATATGCAGTCAGTAGCTGTTGAAATGACTGATTCTGTATATGTGATGTGTGGACAGTGGTGAGACTGGATGCAGGCCTCAGTCTTCACAGAGTCCTCCACTGGTCCATGCGAGCAGTTACACTGCCCATATAGATCAGAAAGACTGAGAGAGAGATCAAGGGAGGGGACAGGAGAGGAGAGGAACAGGCCATTCTGGTCAAATTCCCTTTTGCCCTGGATAATTTAACCCTTTCACCCCTGACTATTATTCAGTTGAGAGTATGTTTGAAAACAAGCAGAAACAATGAGGAGTCATTCATCTGGGTGGACTTGAGCTTCTCTGCTCTGCCATGAATACTTTACTGAGTAATGAAAGTGTCCAGAGAGGACTAAAGGTTTCCCAGGGACCACTTCAGAGCAAAGGGGGATCTGCAAAGGTAGGGGTTTTGTTTCAGAGTGAGAAATGGAGAGGAGAGAGAGAGAGAGGGAGAAAGAGAGAGACGCTCTCCAACAACAGCACACACAGGTGTAAGGGCTGGTTTTCGGAGGAGGCGTAATTCCCAGGGCTCAGGAATACCCCCTCCAGCCCGCAGATGCGTTGTGATCTGAGGCAGGTTCGGGATGCTAAAGGCGTTTTAAAACACACGGCTCCTGAGGCGTGAGCGGAGGAAAAGGAATGATGCTCCATTAGGAAGCCCGTGGCCAGCCCTGTCTGAAGGGGGGAATAACACAGACCCAGCTTCTGCAGAGGGGCCAGAGCTCACACTGATTTACAGCAGCCAGCTGTGTGCTGAACACACACACACACACACACACACACACACACACACACACAACCCTGCCCATTTCATCCAGGGTGCTGAACACACACACACACCCTGCCCATCACATCCAGGGTGCTGAACACACACACACCCTGCCCATCACATCTGGGGAACAAATAAAAACCCCTCCCAGGGATTTCACAATGCAGAAGAGGGCAGAAACTGCAGTCAGAAAGAGCAGGTGTTCATACATACATACATACATACATACTGTATGTAAGAAAATGAAATAGATACATGATACTGAAACATGATACATCTAATTACACTACTACCTTTGCATTGGCATTTTCAATGGTGTTCTCCTTGCGATTTACCAAAACAAATTTGCTTGTGTTCATACTGGATGAATTCTGCATGGTTACATGCAACATACAAAGTGCAGCAAAATAGAACACTGCTAGTGCAGTAAATTATCAACCAGTGAAATGCTCTTTTAGAGCATGTAATATTATCTTTACAAAATAAAGAGTCCACTGTTTTCATTTCCTACTCATGTATTCCTATTTTGTTTATTTATCATTCATTATTTACCTATATCAGATGTTTTTGTTGTTGTTGTTGTTGCAACATTTAGACCTGGAGCAGGCAGTGTCTGTAATACAGTTTGTGATCTTCAACTATGAATGACAAATTTAAACAAATGTTATTTTGTCTTTGTAAACACACAAACAGGAGTCAGATGTACAGAGTGCTGCAGCGGCAGACTGGGGTCAGACCAGCCTGTCTGCTGCGCCTCGTTCAGATCGCTAGAAGCAAAAGGAAAGTCCCGGAGGGCGTCAGCATTTTCCCAGAAACTCCCCGCCAGGCTGGACAGGTTAAAGCTCCCAGTTTGGTTATCGGATCAATAGTTGTAAATGACTTAATCACACCACATGGGCATCTTTTCCTATGATACTGGCCACACATTAATGGTTGGCATGTCAGTTATTTTTGGCATTATTATTTATGCAGTAAGTACAATGACTTTAAAAAGGGCTTTCAAACTTCCATATAATTGAACAGTTATTCAAATTTATCTTTAGCTTTTCTATTACATACAGTGATACACAAAAGTATACCTTAATACACTGAGTGAGATAAAAATTACCCACACACATGTATGAATGTTACACAATGTACATGTTAAGTATGTAAAAAAAATGGCACATGTACACTGCTTAATATCCCCTTCCCATGATTACTGCAGAAAACTGCACAATGTGAATTATTTCTGTCGTTTCTACTAAGAGGGTAATCCATAATAATAACTTCCCTATTACATTTAAAACAGGACATCACATTTTAGCCTGTGATGTGCAAATTACACCTTGAGCAGTTGTGTTCTTAAAACCCTAGCAGCAGTGGTTACATATGTCACTCTGCATAAGAATATCTGCTAAATTAATACATTCTAATCACTTTAAATGTACAGTAAAGGAAGGGAGGCTCCACTAACTGGTGCCATGAGGTCAGATTTTTTTTTTTTTTTGTATTGAATCTCTCCCTCTTTGTTTGGATCCAAATCACCTCACCTGTATCCTTGAAGGGGTGAGTCTCATTGGCCTGTAGTATGTAATGTTTAGCATACATTCTGTTACACAGTTTCAGCTCACAGTCACAAATACTGTCAGAGACCCCCTTAAAATAATTTGAAAAATAAGAAGGAAAATTTGTACAAGTGTTTTAAGGCTGAATATTAATGACAGCCATTACTGTTAGAAAGAAAGGAAGCGCGTGGCATTCACGCTCTCGAGCTATTCTGCTGCAGTAATAGAAGAGGTGAAGGTTCAGGAATACTATCATGGCTGCTCCATGCATTGTATCCGGAACCTCTTTTGTTCTTGCACTGGTGGGGGGGTCTTTTCAAGCCTCTCCTAAAAATAGCAGATACTGCCCCTAAAAAACCTCAAACCAGACCCCTCTTCACCCCCTCCCCCTGAGCCAGAGAGAGCAGCGGGCCCTGCCAACATGTTGGTTAATAGGGGCGCAGTCAGGACAGGGGGATTGGCATGTATCCATGTGTGCTGCGCAGAGCCGCGGGGGCCAAGGGCGACACTCCCGCCGCATTGCGCCCCCAGGCCAGGATTACCGGCAGGGCTGGGGGAGAGCGTGCTGCCCCAGCCACGTAGCGCCAGCGGTAATGCGGAATCATTTTCATATTAACCTTGCCTCTCTTCCCTGGACCTGACAGTGGCCAGGCCCCCGTGCACCCCATACTCAAATTATCCACAATTACTGCGGAGGGGTCCGGGAGAGGGGATGTCACCTACCCTTCACCATCTGTTCGGTTCAAGGACCCTGCAGCCGGCCGTTCTGGCTGTCTGCTGTCTCCGTGACCTTTCTGCCATCAGCCGGCCAGCCGCCCCCACATCCACCCACCCTCCCCCCCATGACCTCGCCGCCTCATCCTGCTCTAGTCCAGACACAGCTCAGGGGAGGGGGGTGTTTGGGAGGGTCTGTGTGTGCACCCATCTCATCAGGAGAGTAAAGGTCATAGAGATGTCTGGTGATGGTGCCACACATTAGAGAGGTAACACCATGAACAATAACAAAAGTGTTCAAAACAGCCAATAAAAGCAGTGGACAGTGCGGGGTTTGATAAAGTATGATTTTCATAATGTGGTCATTTTTTCAGTCAATCCTCAGGTCAATCTTTTTTTCATGTAAAAAAACTCTTAAGGTTAGAATATATTTATTCCCCTAGCAGTTCATTATAAGTATTTTATTTTCCTAACATATTATTATTATTACATTTAAGAATGAATAAGTATTTATTTTCTATGCCATGTTTTATTTTCTATGCTATTTGTTTTTTTTCATTGTTTGAGCAGCATGAAATCTACATGTAATCTTTGGAGTGTATATAATGTGTATTTAATACATATACAGAAAACACTTGAATAAAATAACCCAGGAAATGCAAAGTGGAAACTGATTCCTCTCTCTATTGAAATATATACTGCTGAAATAAAGATGTTTGCAACTCGATGATTACACACAGATTTATACATACTTTGAGTCTCCTATGTTTATACAAATAAATGATACTTTCCTTACATTTTCTATAATACACTTTATTTATTTACAGTAAAGACATGCAAAAGTATATGTTGCTCTTGTGTATATAATGGGTATAACAGATCAAAGTATAGTATATGTAACTAATAATATTTTACACCATCCCCTCATCCCCAATCAGATATGTTTTTGCCAATAAATATAAATATAAATAAATTATACTTAATACCACTTCCTTAATAATTGAAGTTGTTTTCTATTTATTTTGAAACCATATGTTTGATCTGCTCTGCTGTGTCCATTTTTCTGTGGTATTTCTGCTGACAGACCTGGACACTCGGGACAGTCCCTTTCTCGGGTCATCAGGCGAGACCCGACGGCCCTCAAATAACTTTTAATAAGTCCCATAAATAATAGATGGAGCGGACGTTACAGCAGGCTGAGAGGAAGAGGTACCCAGGATGACGATGCGGCAGAGGGAGGCAGACAGAAGGCCAATCCCCTGCCTTTCTCCCCCAGCCAGACGGAGACTGGCAAGGGTCAGAGTTCAGGGGTCATGGACTTGACCTTATGGCCCTGGCAAAGAATGTTCACTTGGTTTTTAATCACTAAGAATTATTCCAGGGGAAGCCCCAGTCTCTGTAAGCTTTAGGGTGCGACTGCTCTTTACATCACCCACTATTATTAAAATAGGAATTACCCAGATGATGGTAAATTGGTAGTCAGTTTCACTTATGCCCTTGCAATCAGTCCTACAATGAATTTTACAATCTGTTAAATTGCATTTTTTCAACACTTGATTTTATTGAATTCTATCACACAGGCAGCAATTATAAATAATAATACATGATGGACATGATGAAAATAAATATCACAGTAAGTCTGCACATATATACATGCATATTTAAAATGGGATTTTTAAATCAATTTGATATTTCCTCCAACTAAATGTTGTATCACCTATTTAAATATGGTAACAATATAAAATATGTATCTTTCACATTTTAACAACAAAATTAAAAGGGTAAGTATTTTTGAATGTTAGATAACAAGTGTCTATTAATTTTATGAGAGTTATACATATCATCATCATTTGAGCAAGTATTGGATATCTATTCATTTTAATGTCAAAGTCTGCAGGCATTAATATTACATTGATTCCAGTATTAAGCCACTTTACATTTGAGAAAGATTCTTTATCGATGTGAAAATATTTTCAAATGTTGGCTGCTTAAATTAATGTCCGCAGTGATCGCAGTGTTGAACAAATATGCAGTGTTAATTGTCACGTTATATGTGCATGAATACGGTCATATACTGAGTTAGTCAGATATTTTCAAGCGCTCAGACATTTCAAGCACTGAAGCACTAAGCAACAAAGAGAATTTGGGACGGAAAGGGGGCGGGGGGTCCCTGATTGTCATGGTTAGGTCAGCTGAACTGCCCCGCGGAAGGGGGTGCCAATCTCCATTGAAAAGGAAGACAGGTGCAAAGCGTTAATCTACTGTACGTTAAAAGTACAAAAAAGAAAACGTTAAAATCACATCTTTTCTGATAGCGGAATTTTAAAAGGTAATTTTGAAGAAAAAAAAAAGAAAACGGTCGCAGGCTAAATATTACATTTCGAAATATGTATCGTAATATAAATATTGTAAATATTTAAATCAACATTCCATTGAAGACATTAAAATGTATTTATCAGCAGTTTTTACTAAACGCTTCTAATTTGCAAATTGTTGTATTCTTGTGGACCTTCAGTTCGGTTTTCTATGTTATTGTATGTACTTTCAGCTATTACATGGTATTTGCGTGTTAGTATTCTACAGATTAGCTCCTTTTCGGCATGTTGGGCAAGGTGCCATATCCAGAATTAACCAAATAAGTTCCTACCACGCTCCATGTTAATACATCACGCGCTAACAAAAGGGAATCGCGTTAATGGCAGGCTTGAGGCTGCGAGGCGGGCGCGTGCTTGTTCCCGTGCCAAAGTTTGTGCCTCTAATTTGAATGTGAATGGTGTTTACCACAGAGAGCTGCTTGTTGGCGCCTGCTGCTTTGAATACACAACATCTTCTTTTCTAAAGGGTTTCAATTAGGCAGCAATAATTAGCCATAACCTCATTGAACCAATTAGGCACAATTAGCCTTTATCGATGTTTAATAGGCAGGATTAATTACCCAGTAACCAACTGCTACGGAATCTGGCTGGAGAAATTTTATTATGCAGTTGATGGAGTTAAATTTTTGTAAACAAAGCAACAATCATTACTACTCTTATTATTGTTATTATTATTATTAGTGACGATAATAATGACAATAATAATAACAACAACAACAACAAAAGAATGAAGGACTGTTAATTGCTGAAAAGCTTTGATTGGTGTAAATCTACAGCCATGTAAGAAAACGCATAACAATAATATAATCAAATGGTAACATTTCTATTTATGGATATATACTGCCAATATATTTCCTTGTTAATATTGTTCATAGTTCCTTGGGATAGTTACACCGCAATCATGTTCTTTGCCTTTTTCACAAATAAATCAATTATTTTCCTATGTTATTTCCACTTCTTTGCTATATTCCCTTGCTAATCCACACATGTTTATTATTTGAAAAGAGAGTAAAAACTGAGTCATACATACATAATCTCTCAGTAAAATAAGGCCATTTCTTTAACCTTCTTCGTGTGTTTAAATACCTAAAACGTGGTAACGTTATGACTACTAGACCTGTACAATAAAGAAAACATTTACATTTTCAATTATTTTGTAAGATACTGTAGGTTATCATGGTAGCTGATATATGGGTGACAAACATTTGATTTAAATCAAATTTCTTCCCACCAATTTATTTGAACACATTCCAAAACTAGTTAAATATTCAACGTCTGCTGAATCTTTAATAGTTCCTTTTACTTTCTCTCAGTGTTTAGTCAAGTTTATTTATTCGCTTCAACCAAAACAACTCCAGAGGTTTTCATGTATCAAAACGTGAACAAATATTTTAGCATCAAAGAATATCAAAAACAGAAATTACAAATTATGCAGCAAAACAAGTCATTCAGAAATGACTTTAAATAAAACATCACCAAAATATGGCACAAAAAATAATCTGGACGCAAAGAATGCTTGATCCTTAATCACGTATCAGTAATGAAGCAAAATGCGTTTTCAAAAATATTCTGAGTGCTTTTAGAAATGACTGTGACGTTGCTGGACGTGGGAGACAAAAAAGAGACAATGCTGCTTTTAGTTACAGTAATAATAGTATTACGGTGCTTTATCTACTGAAGGTGACAATAAATTCAGGGTCTGGACAACTGTCACTTCGTGGAAGAGCAATGGCGAACACAGGGCCTTTTCCTTTTGAAAAGGCAGCCGTGGATAGAACTCAAGCAAGGTGTGAAGGGTAAGATCCAAGTGGTTATAATGATGGTAATGATGACGACGATCGACAAGGTTTTACTGCTTTGTTTTGTTCATAATCACACGAAACACACGCGCGCGCACACACACTCAAATATATACATGGGTAAATATTCAGAAAATGAGAATACATGCGTTCAGCATACAATCACCCGTTACTGTAATTAAAGTTTCCCTAGAAACATCAAAACAATTCTAAATAAATAAAACAAACTTATTTTGGCAAGACTGATTTTGGGTGGACAGATACGGGTCACACGCAGAATCTCAACAGCGACGGTATTTTCTCCCTTTTCTTTGAGCCCGGTGACATAAGACTGACACCCGGGCGTAAGGCTTTCATCTCCCCACGCGCGAGCAGACGCTTTTCCTGTCAAACTCCAAACCCACAACAAAGTTCAAGGTCTCTAGTGCTGCTGCCGGCGTGAGGGTTCGAGGAAAAGGCTTCCGACCACAGCAGGCGCACCCGTTCTTATCCTTACTGTTCAATTCATGTATGTGGGTTTTTGGGATTTCTATTGTCTTCTCCTGGAAAAATGTTTTAATACGACCACAAGTTTAAGCTTTACCTTAATTTAAAAAGTGTATGGACAACGGAAAATGATGATTATGATGATAATGTTTTTCGCGTTGTTGGTGTTATTATAAAAATAATTGTTATTATTACACAACATTCAATCAAATATTTCTCTTTGTATTTTATATAAACTATTTATAAACATTTTCAAACGTGTTGTCAGCCACTGTTATTCTTAGTTTTTCGAGAACACTGTAACCTGTTACCTGTGAGAATAAGACATTATAACACATTACAATGACTGTGAACATTTGACTTTAGTACATACCTCAAGCATCAATATATAACATTTATCCAATGTACTGACTGAAATACAATAGACGGGATCGATATTCCCGCTTTAAATAATTTATGATTAATTCTGAAAATCACATTTTATACTCGGGTAAATATTGCTCTTCAATCCGCCAGCCTACTTTTAGTTCCAAGTGCACAAATAAAATGGTGCATTGCGGTGTTTTGTTGCATCGAGAAACTTATATCTTCCACAAAATGCCTTGGAAATATTTATGGTCAGTATTTACAATCGTCAGGTAGAGCTGCCCTATAGGTAACAACAACAACAAAAAACTCAGTGACAAACATCGTTAGCTTCCGTGACATGGAGCGTGAGCATTGATGAGACATGCATGCATTTCCTCTGAACTTTCACCGTATCAGACACACAATTCGCTAATCCGATAAAACAGGCAAACAACATCAAATTATCACTTTTACCATGAGATACTGAGCTTTGTATTCAGATTCGTTGTTTAATATTGTTTAGAAAATATTGCCTAGTCTCAAAAGTAACTTTTTATTTAAAATAATGAACATGTGTTTAAATTAAAATGTGGTATTAACTGATAGCATACAGCTGTAATAGGTAAATTGCAGTAAGTACACATTTCTTTGATAAATTAACAAATTATATGTAATGTAGAAACTTTAATGTGCACTGATTATTGCAGAAAGCAAAATAGAAAAATATAAACTATTCCATGGTTTTCCAAGACAATCAAAAGGCCCTTGTCAAAGAATATAACCGTCACAATACTTTCATAAAACAAATTATTCCCTTATTCTGTAATCATTCCCTTTTTTTTCTATTTTAACCATAAATATTATTTTCGACGGTGGAGGGGTAATTTGCTAACTAGGTATCAACCTTTATTCAAACAAATAAATCTGAGAACTGCGAATTCAGACCTCTTCTTCAGTGGCACCCAGGTGTATCAATGTATGTAAGGGTACGTAAAGAATTTATGGGATTATGTAGCCAATCAACCATAATGTATGTCATGATGAAGAAAATAAAACTATTTAAACTGTAGAATACTTTGCATGGACATTTGTTTCCAGTGTTCAGGTTTGTATTTACAGTGAGAGCAGGAGTGTGGTACTTCATATATGTGCATGTAAACATCAATCTTCTGACAGACGGACCTGCATTCTACATTTTGAAAAAGTACTGGAGACCAGTGTTTATTAAATCCATAACAATGAAGTTATAATTCATTGCACTTCTATGTGACCTCACGCATGTCCCTTTGTGAAGTTCCTTCCACACATATCAATCTGAACTTTAAGCAGAAAGCTCCACCGTTAGAACCATATGTGTCACATGATGGTAATATGGCTACACATGTGATTCACATACTTTTTTTATATATGACCTGTCCGAATCCATACGTCATCTGGCTGGATGTGACACACATGGGTTGTATATAAAGTGTCCAATTTCCTATAACTTTCATCTGTGTGAAATTATAAATGTCTTTTCCATAAGCATAGAAAAAGTATTCATTTTTTCTCTTCACTTCCATGGCATATAGTATATCACAATTGCTAATATAAAGGTAAAAAAATTGCCAAGTTCTGCTATTACCAGCTTAGTGTTAGGCACAGATAAATGTGGAAAAAAAATCAGCTGTAAGTAAAATACATTTTTTTCCCCACAAATGCAAGAATACAGACACCTGAAGTGTTCCTCATACATATAAAGGATATTTCTTACAGCTAAATTGCTTTCCATGTTACACTGCAGTGTTTACCTTTGAAAAATGTCCTGAAGCTGAAATCTTACAATTGAGTACTGTCTTATAAACATTTACAAGTTATTTCAAGGGGCTGTTTTGACTATAAATACATGAAGTCATAAAGAAATAGAGAAAACTGTGTTGTTTGTTAGCCAAAATCACACAACTGCACAGACTGAATCTTCAGTAATCTCCAAATGACTGTGCAGAGTGGTCTTTACTGACAAATACCTTTTTATCAAGACAGTCTTTATAAATGGGAGTAGAAGAAAAAACCCTGGTACCGCTGAAGGCATTCCGTTAGTTCCTTTGCCTTCAAAAGTTGAGAATAAAGTGGTTACGGTATCATCAATCCAAGCTTTTAAAAAGCAGGGAGGAAGGAAAAACTGAAAACCAAAAAAAAAGAAGGGAGTGAGAGAAAAAGAGACAGAAGCTGGCAGGCTGAAAGGCTGAAATCCCCCAGTGGTAGTCAGAGGCTGGAGTGGAACCGAAAGCAGGGTCTATACTACAGCGTTTAATGAGAGAGGATACAAGGCTCAAAGCTCTTATTGCTCCTGGGCAGAGGGAGGTCAAATCACCCAATCACCTGTTGTAAACTGTCCTGTACAGCAGGCTGTACAGTAACCATGGGCCAGCTTCACTGAGAGGGGCTTTCATGGTCATGGTAAAGACAGCTTCATGTTTCTGAATAGGTCAGGAATGAGACAGAGAGACAGAAAGGGAAAGAAAGGGGTTTTTTTCCCAATTTTTTGTATTGGGGAAAACTGAGGGGATGGAGAGATTGAGGGAAAAGGGAGAGGGAGTGAAGAAGGAGGAGTCAGACAGAGAGACAGAGCAATAGGCAACAGAAGAAAGAGAGAGAGAGAGAGCGTCTCAGGTGTCCCTATAGCGGAAGTGCTTAAAAAACTCTGTAATGAAATCACCCGAGCCACTTTACACGCAGGGAACAGATCCCCTTTCCACTGAGAGTCTCTTCATGAAAGGCAGGTCACTAACATCCAGTTTGGCCTGACAGATAATTGCTAATATTGATTATAGGTTATCGTATGTTGCAGGCTATTTGGAAGATAATGCTGGAGGGTTAATTTGTTAGCCATTAACCTCTCAGGTCTTGGGCAGCTTACATCTGAATTAGGTTTAAAACGAGTTCTGGCTGCCTCACCATGCTGCACTCCCTGCATGGAATAATTCTGTACATCACTGTAAAAGATCCTCTGACCCAAGACAGACCAAAGATACAGTCAGGTGCTGTCAAATATTGAAGAAAAGGCTGTGATTGGCATAGACTGAGTGATTTACGCATCCTCTTAGTTCACAAGCTCCACTGTATGATATCAGTTTTTCTCCAAAATGAAGCCTTCAAAGGCGATTTGGTCCCATTGCCTTTTAAGAATGTTCTCTGCACCCTGGGAAGCCCAGTGACATTTAGCTGAAACCTGCTTGTCCCCCTCTCCTTGCATCATTGACATGGAATCTGTCAATCAAAAGCCAATTAATGTCTGTTGATAAGATGCCAATACCATCCAGAGAGGGTTGACAGCATAGCTGGAACATTATACAAAGATCACTTTACACTACCTGTTATGCTGGGCGAAATGTACAGTTGTTTATATGGTTGTTTTGAGTGACATCAGTCAGTATAATTACAAATCACCTCAGCCTTACAAAAGCATTGACCAAATTATGTTTGGATGAATTGCGTTTACATAAAATTAATTCAAGCTGTTTTGCTTTGCACCTTTTCTCTTCTCGCTGTTGAATAACTGTACAGTCATGTGACACTGATCTTGACTGAGAAACAGTCAATTTAAAAGCTACAACTCTTAAAAAGAACACTGTACCAATCACTGTCATTACATGTCTGAAAACACTCCAAGCCATTAGATTCAATTTCTCTGGCTGTTATTTTTTTCCATTTCAACACTCGTGATAAAAAAAATCCTATTCCCAATTTCTATCAACTTGCCAGCCATTGACAAACATTCCTGACAAACTGCCTCATATTGTTTGACATATTTTACAGCCAAATCGAATATGCTATGAAATATTAAGATGAAAATAATCAAACCAATAAAACATTAATTCCATAAGTTGAGTATCATAAAGTGAAGGACCAGGCTCTGCCAGGGCTAAGCATGAAAACCATGTACATGAGTGAATCAATAACTCTGCACAATCTCACAGAGTTTTATGGGTGTCAGTGTCCCAAACAGCACACAATAAAAAGGCATGATGACCAGCCTGAGAGCACAAACAGAGCAGCCTCTGCAGCACGGCTGTCTCTTAATTACTGAGTGCAACTGGCCAGTATTGATCAAAGGTGACGAAGAGAGTGAGAAAGTGGAGGTGCGAAAAGAGAGGGAGGGAGGGAGAGAGAGAGAGGCAGAGAAAGAGGACTGAATGGGTAATATTTTCTAGAAAAGCGCAGCGTGGCAAATACAGAATAAACAGCGGTACCTTGTTGTGTTTTATTCTCTCCTGCAGCTCAGAGTCAGAGGTCCAGCCCAGATCCGATTCATTATCCCACGGCAGGTTCTTCCATGAGGGCTCTCCCTATGAGCCAGGGGGATGAGAAGGAGGGATGAGAGAGGAAAAGAGAGAAAAAGACAGAGTTAGAGTGGGATTGAGAGGGAAAGAGAAGGAGAGAGAGAGAGGAGCCTGACTGTGAGCTACGGACACTCTGACACCATGCCCGCTGCACGTGAGATTGATCACAGACGCACACGGGTCGGGCCTCAGTGGCGTGGGGAGAGCTGACACAGAGCACGCCGTCCTGTCTGGCCTCAGGACACCACACACACGCACGCACGCACACACACACACACACACACACACACACACACACACACTGACCAGCACTCAGGCGCTTCAAATTGGGTTAGGCTAATGTTACAGACAAACATGACAAAAAGGGCATACAGAAAACCAAGAATAAATAATACAAGTCTGTGCAGAACCATGAGGGTGCTTTTCCTTTTTTATTTACATTTTCACATTGACAAATTGCAATTTTTTAAAATATATTGTTCGGACTTTGGTGCAAAAGAAATAATTATTTGGCATCTGGGCGCAGCATTTGCATTTATTTCCAACCCTAAACACCTGCTCTTGTTCTCATTGACGCAATACTCTGGGGCAGCTGGAATCAGGCCCAGAGAATAGAAGGGTCAAAAGTGTAGCGCTGGGGTGGGAGAGGGCCCAAACCACAAACAATAGACAATAAATGCACAACGTATGAGCTGCGAATGAACAGCTGACCCACAGCGCAGAAAGGGGGAGGGCATTCAGTGGCATACATGGATATAAAATTTAACACATATCATGTAGTGCTTCCAAACAAAAACCCTTCTTCTTAAAATAATTGTATATGGATTACATTTGGATGAGAAGGGCAAGTTGTTTATTATTTAATCATGTCCATCTTTATTAATTTACTGTTTGAACAGGTTGCTGTTGTTGTAAAAAGGGACAATTTTGGTGTAGTGCAAGTAGCTTATTTCCACAAACATTCTGCATACAAAATTAATCTATGAAATTAATTATATGGATAGATTTGAACCCTGTATTAAGATCAATCTGGGGTTTTTCCAGTAGAGAATGTATGAATGCAAAATGAAGAGATTGATATTTACCAATCCCCCCTTGAATAGAAAAAAGGCCCTCCCACACACCACGCACTGGTCTCCCCAGTGAGCTGACCCAATATGCAGATTAGAGCAGGAGGCCCTGCTGTCCAGACAGACCAGGCCCCATGAACTTGACTCCCAGAGAAGGGTCTGGGGTGGAGGATCTGTCACCTCTGGTCAACCCTCCATTCGTACAAACACACATGTGCATATGCACACACACACAACACACACACATATGCATGCATGCACACATAGACACACAAGCACAAGCACACAGACACATGGGCAAATACACATAATGACCACAACTCTATTCTGTGGGCTTCAGAAATGGCAGTCAGTACAAATTTAACAAGAAGGAACTGTGGATAACTGATCAATACCAGAGTGTTATCACAGAATGTCACCTCAGACATAGTTGATGCTATTATGGCTGGCTAGAGCATGAGATCTCTGATTGGTGAGCTAAGCTGCCAGTCATCCCAACAGAGGGAAGGGCTACAGCAAAAACAGGAGCTATCCAAACAAAGTCCTACCCACACAACCTTTTCCAAAAAACTACAGTAGGTGATAATTATCATCAACAATAAAAAGAAAGTGCTTCCATGGTAGTTTGAGGAGCAGGATTTTCATTGATGTAAATCAAAACCCTTGCAAGCAGTCAGCAGCTATCTTTCTTATCGCTCCCTTCTCTCCATGTCCATTCAACAGTCTGAAACAGGCTGCTCATTGGTTGGTTGGACTGATGGCTAATTCAAATGAAGGTTTAAAGCTACAAGCTGACACTACCCTTTATAACAATAACGTGACACATACATATAAATAATTCAGATTCTTTAAACTGGTGAATTTTCATATCACTTTCAATTAAGAACACTTCAGAGTTCCAAAAGACCTATTTTCTCATATGTATATATGTGTGAGGTTCTGCCATATTTCCTTTATCAAAGAGGCATGTCTGCCCCTTACTCCTCATATTCACTTAGAGTAGCTGTTAAATAAGCCGTTCCTTCATCAAATAGCACGTCCAAGGAAAAGAAAAAAATAAAAGGACTGAAGGACAACTATGAATTATTGAGGTTAAAATCTTTCTAAGATTACCCACCCTTTCCATTCGTCTTTTTCCTTTTTTCTTTCCTTTTATTTTGGTTAAATTCTAAAACATTTATATGCCTCTGTTCACGAGTAAACGAGCTTGGGGCAGGTGTTCCATTAAAAATAGAAGTTAAAATGAAAAAGGAGGAAGAGAACGTGTGGTTGGTTTCAGACTTTAGTCATCTTTCATTAGCCCCTGTGTATCTGTACTTGGGCAAGACATATCCACATGAAACGAGAAGGTGAGCTTTTGTTTCCTCTGCTAGGTTTGCTTCAGACTTAATATTCTGAACTTGAAAGGGAAGAAAGAGAAAAACTGTCTTACTTTTATTATTACAATCCCCACTCTTCCAGTCATCCTCACTTTGCTGAAGAATAAGCAGTTTCACCACTTATTAAAACAGAAAATTATACATTAAAAATGAACTGGCCTTCATCCAAGGGCTGAGTTCTGTGCAATTAGGAGATTGTGACTGAAGGCTCCACTGATGTTCGGAGCCCAGGGATATACTTACCGAGTCACTGTTTTGTGCTTACCCATGATGCACCAGAAGGACCAGACTGAAGGGACACTTCCTGTTTTCGTCAAAATGATGATTGTGTATATTGTCAATATCTCCCAATTACTGTAATTTAGGTACACAGCTGCATTTACTATGCAGATAATATTTTAAAAAGGTTTACATAAAAGTACACCAAGCAGTCAGCATATATTCTGCTGCTTATATTCTTCTACCTCCTGTACCTGACTAGGAGACTTGATTTTATTATTAAACACAAAATATTATTATTAAACAGAGATAAGTTTGCAGAAGATGTAGCTGACGCAGAGGAAGTAGCAAGCCACAGTTAACCAATTTACCCCTCTGAGATCGGTGCATATCTAATGTCCTGAACCGTCAACTTTTCCCAACTCACAATCCATAAATTGGCTAGACCCTAGCTATCCATGACAGAGTTTTCATCCGCAGGCTTAAAAAGGCAGCCACATAACTGAGAGTGGTTGTTGGGTTTTTAAATACTCTTAATAAAATATTTCTGGGGTTTTCTGAGGCTTCTTCCTGGTCTCATTAGGCCATTTTGAACGGGCCGATAAGTGCCGTCTCTCCGTCTCTCCATCTCTGTCATCATTTATTAAAGCTCGAGCGTAGCTGGCTGGCTGCTGCGTACAGCCTCAGGAAAACTCCATCCAGTGACACGTTTTTGGGGAAGAGGTTCAGAAGAGACTCTGGCATACTGGAGAGCAGATCTGGGTTGTCTGGTACTCATTTTTGAAAAAAAAAAAAAGGTTTCAGGAATTTCTGCCATTTCCTAATTTATCCCAATAGTTTTTTTTCCCTTCTTCTCCAAATATTTTATATTTCTACATATCTGCGGCAATACTTGAAGCTAAATCTACTGTTTGGCCATTAGATAGGTACTAATCCGTGCTGCAGGGAGGCTATAGGCAGTGCATATTAGTGTTGAATGGGGTAAAGGAAAGATACATGTGAGAGGTATCCGCAAGGTCAGGTGTAAACAATCACTGGTTTGAATAGTAGGAGTACAGGAGGGCTGCCAGTGTGGTCAGTGCCTCAGACCTGAGGGGACATTTATCAAATGTGGACCAGGGAGAGAATAGCTGCAGGCAGACAGATCAATCTTTCAGGCCCTGTCTGCACTGTACCTGAGTTTGAAAACTCTGTTCAAAAACAATTTTTATCGAATGCTGGAATAACCAGGTTGTGGCCATCTAGATGGTAGCCAAACGCTGGGGTTTGGTTTGTTTGTATTTCTTCTCTAAAACACACCTTTCAAGAGCTGTTGTCAAAATACTTCAGTCTGACGCAGGAAGTGAATGCAAAAAGATACTGTAACACAGTGCAATGAGCTCTCTGATCATCTGTCTTGCTAAAAGGCACTATTTGTTGTTGCCTATTTACTGTGGTAGTTGTGGTCAGTTTCCATGCAGGGACTGTTAATATCATATTAAACAGGCAGGTGAAAATGTATAAAATATGCTTTCTGTCTAACTCCACAATTTTGAGCTGACAATCTTCAGCTCTTTAATTGGGCTAGATGACAAAGGTGGACTTGGCTTTACAACATGCATTTCTTTCAGTATTTCCTACTTTATTGGAGACAAACACACATGCCCTTAGGAAAGTGCTATTTTCATTCTAAAACGGAACAGCTGATGCCCTAAAAAAACTTAAGTCTGATCGCATATATGCTCAAAGAGTCTCAATTAGTTTGACTCTGCATCATTCCAGTTGTTATGATCTGTGTAGTGAAGAATTCTAAAGGTCCACTGAAGTTTGAGCTAGAAGTTGTGAGTTTAAAAACAGGCTACAGTTCAATAAGCAGTTGTTGAAGTGGGGATGCAAATGGAGTCAACATTTTAAGAATGCTTGATAGAACACTAGTGCTAGGGTCTCAGACTTTGGGTAAGAAGGCAGAGGAAGTTTCTGTAAATAAACAGAATCCTCCTGTCACTGCTTTGAACAAGATTTTCAGGTCAGGTAAGTGTATGCTGTGGATCATGAAATGGCAGCTGAATCTTCAAAGGTGGGAGGCATGCAGGTAAAAGCAGTGTGCTTAGGCGTCTCTGAATGCAGGTAAACCTCAGTATTTCCATGCTCCATGGTTCATTTCCAGACCTCTCAAACACCCTTGCGAGCTGTCAATGTGATTTTTTTGGTTTTTTTATTCTTTTCTTTTAAGAGGAAATGGGAGCGAGGCAGCGATGGTGATAGATGGCTCAGCGCTCTAACACTTTATCCAATGCGGCCGCAATTTCATCCAATAAAGAATCACTTGTGCCTCCTCAAACTAAATGGAAGTCAGGCAGTTAAGAGAGGAAGGGAAGGAGAGCGGGAGAGGGGAAGAAGGAGAGAGAGAGAGAGGGAGGAAGAGAAAGACGGAGATGTGACCCGCGTGATCCAGAGCTGCGAAAATCACATTTTATTAAAGCCGCCGTGGCGCAGGCTCACAAAGAGACAGCAACAGCCATGACTGGCCAGGGCCACAGCCGTCTGCGCTCGCAATTTAATCCATCATGGAGCGCCTGACACCATATCAATCAACCTTTCATCAGCACTGCCAAACAGAGAAGAAAAAAAAACTATATTTCCATTCCATCATGGCGACCTGAATGGCCCAGCCTCAGAACCTGCTGGCCCATGGTGTGACACCGGACTGTGCCCACCAGCGCCCACACACCCCCCACCAGCTCATACACAAGCACACCACCAAGAAATTCTCTCCAATAAATGGAGGGGGTCTTCTCCTCTTCAAAACACAGAAACACACTCAAACACAGACATGCATGCCAATCACCACAGACAGGTTGAGAGCTGAATATGAATACATTTGAGCCTACAGGGGCTACACAATGTATCATTTTCTAAAACTATTAATACACTTAGATTCACACTGTGAGTGGTGATTATGTGAAAGGTTTCTTACGGGCACTCAACATCACTGCTTCGATTTTCCTATGACAAAGTTCTTCCTGAAAATCTCCCACCCCCTGACATGCTTACTGTATTTCACACTAGTCTGTTTCTCTTTATGGACCTGTGCACAATTCAGCATCACTGAGGCGAGACTTTCCCAAGAATACAAACACAATGAGCAGGCACAAGCGATGTGCATGAATTCAAATGGTCTATCAAAAAAGACAAAAAATAGTATATCAGGTCCACTGTCCTTCACCAAAACTCCCTCCCCCACTGAACCCCATTCATGACCCCCTCCCACCTTAGCTCAATCCTTTGTTCCCGGAACAGGCAACCACACCCCCCCCTCCTGCCCCCACCCCTCCGGACCCCCTCGATCCCACAGGCTGTGACTCCAGTGGCCTATAATTTATAATTCATAGGGGCCGCTTTTATAGGGGACCTCAGTCTACCTGATATCCCGCTACCGGGCTGGTCCCAGGGCAGCAGGAGGGGGTCTCTGCAGTGCGCTCAGCACCACAGTCCTGACATGACACACGCACCGCTTTTTGAAGCCCTTTGTGCACTCTATGTAAATGTGCTTAATGATCTCCTGCCTAAAGTGCTATTGAATTGTATCCTTGTAATGCAAGGTTTCATTTTTTCCACCATTTCCTTGTGGATGGCAGCTGTGGCTTTCTCTTAAAAAACTCTCCCCTCTTTCTCCCTCTCTCTCCCTCCCTCTTTCCCACTCTCTCTCTTTCTCCTTCTGCATGCCCCATACGAGTGGAACTCCAGTTGCCTCCTGCTGATCTGGGCTGGTTCTTTTTTGAACTTGAACAAGGGTTTAGCGCTCGCCCCTCAGCACTTGAACTTGGAAGGGTAGACGTTTCCGAAAACTCAACCCTGTGGCGTAACCTGCCCGGAAATACTGACAGCCTCGTGGACTGCCCTGCTGTTGGGTTCCCTGGGCAGGAGCAGCTGAGACACTGGGGAGGCTCCAGCAGCCCTTCACTGTACATAAATCTGCAGCCTTCCCCCCCCGGCCCCCTCACACGCCTCCTTCAATCACTGGGGGCTTGTCCGATTGCCAGCGGCAGGTTAAATGACAAAGAGAGGCCAGCTCATCGTGGATCAGGGGCGTGTATTATTGTTGTTGTTGCTAAGTGCTCCGGACTAATTATTCCTCCAAGATTTGCAAATGGAGCTTCTGTTTATTTCCATATCAATGGAGAAATGGGGGGGTGTAGGGGAGGGGTCAGGCGTGTGGCTAAGCTCCGGGAACATACACAGCTTTCAACTGAACAACAAGCAGAGAGCCCCCCCAACCATGCACTCCTAATAAAGAGCTGAAACAAAATTGGGGGGTTCAGGGGGTGTTTGGGGGGCTTGGGGGCCTGGGGGGTGGGGTTAGGATAGGGCAGAGGAGGGGGAGGCTGGCACAAAGACAGGCTTTTCTTTCTGTGGAAGCTGTAGATTGCCCTGGATTAGTTCAGTTGTTGCACCAGGCCCACACACTCCACAGAGATCATTTAGGCAATTACCAAGAACAAAGACGGCACAAGTGTTGAACAGTTCACTTCAAAGGCCTACACCAGGCCAACAGTTAGAGCGAACTGGTCAATTTCCATAAGAAACCCCCAGCCACCTCTTCTTCCAAAGCCTCCAGGCATTCTCACCGTGCTAATGAAGAGTAACCCCCCCCCCATAGGGCAGACCCACATACACACTCTCTCTATCTTACATCACGCACCCTCACTCTTGCCATGATGAGAAGTTCAGGATGTGTACTGCACTCTCCTCCTCGACACAAAGAGGAGAGCTGCAGTGCAAGACAACAACAACAACGATTTGACTTTTTATTCAGGGATAATTCTCCAGGGCAAGCTGCTGCATCGTGCCTTTGTTCGCCTCTCCATGTGGCGCCTGTCTTTACCAGCCCCCCACCCCAGAATAACTCACAATGCACAGCAACTAAAGCCCTTTGAAAAGTGCATATGCCATCTCCCTGTTCCCTCTCTATTTCTTTTTTGTCTCTCCCTTTCAAATTACTATTAAATTGAGCGTTTTCTTCAGCTTGTCACGTATTCTCTTTTTACACCTTTAATTTGATTTTTTTCCTTTTTTGTAGACTGATGAAAAATGAAAAGTAGGTGTTACATGAAGGTTGGACCTCATTAATTGTGGCTTTCATAACAAGATTTCAGAGAAAACAAGTTATGATGTCATTCAAAGGAAAAGGCACTCCTGACATATACTGACTGTAAGATAAGTCCCTGAATAAAAAAAAAACATACATACGAAGGTGAAATGAAACCAAAAAAAGGTGTCAGACTGGTAAATTATGATAATGGAAACAATAAATGAAGTGAGAGTGCTCGATGTCGACTTGAGCAGCTTTGATGAGTCAGACAGCTGCTGAAACCAACTCAGGGCAGGATTACACAGATGCAGGACTACCTCACCTGTCAGCCTGGTCTACAGATACATTCCTCAGACTGGACACTGTGGCAAATATGCTAATATGACAGTGTCATTTTAAGACACCACAAACAACTAATTAATTCCCTTAGTTGTATAACTTTCTGAATGTCATTTCAACCCTGACTGTCTCAAATAAAAGTATTTTCTATAAAGAAAATCACCCCCACAGGTTGTATTTCATGGTCATCTTTCCCCTAGTATGTTTTTTTTTTTGTTAAGCTGAAACAACAACATGCAAAGTCAATGAAAACAAAATGCTATCTGCAACGTGCAGTACTAAAGTACCTTAAATTGAGTGCTAAAGTTCAAATATGTTAAATATCAATAATGAGTGAGAAACACATACAGAACAATTACTCTGGAAACATAAATCAACAATACCAACTGAAAAATTACAAAATGACAACAAAGGATATTTTATGATAAATTACACACACATTGTTTTCAAATTTCTTTACATCAGGAGATTCTGTTTTTATAATCAATTTTGTTTTTTGATTGACACATTTTTCACTATCAATACAAAAAATGGCAAAACATTCTGTGAAAATATGTAATGTTAAAAACAGGAATATAGCCATGGTGTATAAAAAGGGCATGCATATGGGGGTGTTTAAAAATATTTTTACTTTTTTGGAACACCAGGATAAAGTCAAAGACCTTCCATACCTCCTCCCAATCACTAGTTCAAAACATAACATATTTTTATGGGAAGTTATGGAACATTGTGTGGGAAGAAAATTTACACCTCCTTCATGTTTGAAAGAGCTGGATAGTCAATATTGCAGTTCAAATTCATACAACAACATTTATATTCCAAGACTTAATCTGTCCTTAAAGCACTAGGAAGGGAAGCCAAACTCCTTTGTAGGAAATTCATGTTTTTAGTGTTTCCACTATTTTGTCAATTCTGGTATGTATTCTTATTCTAAGAGGAAAAGAACATGACAATCCAGGTATTCTGTGGAAGAGCGCGCACATGCTTCTGTGTGTGTGTGCTTGTATGCCTGTGGGAACAGATACAGACTGAGACAATGAAGTAAAGTTGTGTATATATGGAACTGTGTACATATAAAAAGCTTGGGTTGAGGTGGTTTATTCCACTTGTACCACAGCAACACAAATATCACAATTCAAATAGAACTTTTGATATTGTTATCAAGTAAATATACACCCCAGAAGACCGCTACAGAGAGCAGCACAGTAGGTACCAGCAATGTGCATATGAGAACAGGCTGTTCTTACACACAAAATAAGGAAATAAAAGTGTTCATAAGCTAGAGTCAAAAACCGTTTACTGAAGTCGTGTCAATGTTGAACATAAAATGGAACAGCAGCAAAGCATTTCTGGGTAGTTATGAGTCTAGCCAGGTAAACTAAAAAAAAGCAATAACCTTTTCGTTAAATTTTTTTTTAATTAGCCACGCGGAGACCCAGGCAAATGTCCTTCATCTCGTCAAGGGCATGTGCAATTAAATCAAAACAGATTTCATGTCACAAGACAAGTTGCTTTAGGTATGTTATATTTTATTGGGGAGAGGTGGACATGTCCCCTGGAATGTTGTTTTTTTTGTCCTAAAATAAAATGGCATAGGCTGCTTAAAAGACTAAAATCCATTTTGATTAAATGGATACACTCACACACACATAGAAACACACAGAGAACATGATACATAAGCTGTTACTAAAATCATTGCCTATGTTTTTGGTCTTCGGTGAAGGGAGTTAGATTGGAATGCTTGAAATGTTGAAAAGGATGGTGTCCACTTGATTGGTACAGGAAGCTGGGTGGTGACCGCCCCCCATTCACCAAGTCAGCAGATTAGGCAATCATTGAGGATGATGCATAAATTCTCTGATGATGTTGGACGGAGGGAAAAAGGCTTATTTTTTTTTCTCCTTTCCAAGATCCGAGACAAACATACAAGCAACAAGAGCCCCCAGACAGGGTTGGGTTTCCACAAAATATAGCTGCTCATTGCGCACTATAAATTATTCAGCCCCAGAAAACCCTGGCAATGTTTATTGATGTAGGTTGGCCAATGTCAGACTGCTGACATGGATATTGATGCTCCAGTCAAAGTTCAGTAAAGCGTGTGTGTGTGTGTGTGTGTATTCATGTAGAGAAAGATAATGTACATCATTGGAAATACAGAAGGAGACAGAGACTGGTGCAACCCACCAATGGAGGATAGTCCATATCCACGGAAAAAAGTGGTACATGCATGAAATGAAAGGAAGGAGAAAAAAAACTAAAATTAATAAATTAATAAAATGGCATTCCAACAGAGCTAAAAAAAAAATATTTTTAGGAGAAGTAAGGAAACTATTAAATGGACATGATCCGGCAATTTTCTTTAAAATACAATGCATGGACATAGTAAAGCAGTCGTAAAGAGTAGTCACATTATGAGTAATATTAATAAGATGTAAAATTATGAGGAGATAATCCAGTGCAAACACTTATGACTTATAGCATCACTGTCAGGTCTAAAAACCCCCCCCATCCAAGAATCATGCATACACAAATCTAAGGCCAGCCTCTTAGCCCTGCTAATATAATAGGTTTCTTAAAAAAAAAAAAAAAAAAAAAAAAACAACAACAACACAGCAAATGCATTCTTCACGTTTATCGAATTCACATGTGAAATATAATAAAGCATCACAAGCGCTCTCTCCAGCCTCCTCGCCAGCCCTTTCCTGTTTCCTGCTCCATCTCTTCCGTCACATCTTCGCCAGGCGTCAGGAAAATTGGCCGGTATGTATTTGTCGCAGATGCAAAACTGTTTAAATTTTTAATAAAACGACAAGGATGAAATATCAGACGTGGTGTTTTTCCGTGGGTGTGAGGGCCGGAGCATTTGTATTGTGTCACATGGAGGCCTGTGACAGCTACCTCAGCGAGTGGGCCGCCCCTATAAAAAGCTGCAAATTGTTCTGTGATGATATTATTCTTATTTGAAATATTCCTCACCTTCACCACAGCTGCTCTTCCACACCATTTAAATTTCCCTACCCCCATCGGCACCAATCCTTCAAAACATTTCACCTCCCAAATTTAATTCCTCTCTTAATGTGGTATTAATGTGATTTGGTTTTATTCTTAAATTGGAACACATATCAGGGGGTGAGCTGTTGTCTTGTAATGGCAGCACGATTGCCTGAAAATGTTTTTGAAAGAGCACGCCAAGCCCAGCACTCAAATGAACATATTTAGTGTCTTTTTTCTCAAGGTTATTATGAAATCATCATTATTGTGGATGTCCCTGGATGTGAGACAGGTTTAATAAAATAATGGCTTTTTCACCATGGCAGGGGAAAATTGGGACAGTTTGATGAAAAATTACAGCAGCCATTAAACATAGTTACAATAATTGCTTGCTAAACGTACACCTTGCATGTATTCTGTTAGCTGAACACAACACATATTTTATGCATTTAAAAGGGAGAGAGTGAGACAGAGAGCTGAAGAAGGAGGGATAGAGAGAATGAAAAGCTGGCACCTGTTGGTGAGGGACTATAAAGTAGGTGAATTTCACCTCATCCAGCTCAAGTTGACAGGACCCCATTGTTCACTCTAGAGTGGTCATTAAATAACGAATGTACTTGGGTATATGCAGTATGTACACAAACAAAGGACCATGCATTTGATTTGTCATATACATATAGAAGGCACACACATATAACAAGACCAATCCAAGGTTTTTGTTTGTGGGAAGGAGTTAAGGAGCAGCTCTGTGACACACAGAGGCAGTCCTCTGAAAGGACGGAACTTTACTGCCTGCAAACAATTCCTTTGAGCAATGGGGACCATTTAATGTGGCGCACAGGGGAGAGATACTGAAGTAAAGCAGCAAAGGGCTCCAGATGAAAGTAAACATGGGAAAACAGGGGCAATATATTCCAACACAAAGTACAAAGTTAGTGGTAAACAATGGGGGGGGGGGGATCTCAAGAAATGTATTTCAGACAAAAAATGCAACATTTGTATGTGTGTTATTCTGATTTTGTTTAAACCGAGAAAAATCTGTATTTTATTCAATATCCTATCATTCAAGGGAGGGGTGCTGAGAATATCTATTTTGAGGGACCTGAGAGATTCTTCATCTCCTCTGTTGAGACCTCTTCTTAAAACCCCTTTCAAGTCAGTATATTTATTTTCGTGTTTGTGTGTGTATGTGCGTATGTGAGTAGACATGCATTTTTTTTCCTTTGTTTTCCCTTTCTATGTGTGCTGACACATTCATCTGTATACATGCACAGCATTTATGTTTCAATATGATTCATATATTTATAAGACATTAAAAATAAGAAAAAATATAGATGATTTGAGAAAGATTGGCTTATAAAAGCACAATAATCTGCAAACAGGATAATACATTTTACTAGACACCATGTCATAAAATAATGAATATTGAGAACAGTACTCTTGCCGATAAGTTGTTAGGTAAGAAAATTGATCTTAAAACCATCAAAATAGCAGTTATTGTTTGAATTTACATTTGTAATACTGAGAATACAATTTCATTTTAGCAGTGTTCATACATGTGCATGTCTAGAAGTGAACACTTCTTTGACTGAAAATACATGTGCTTTATCTGAATGTGAGGCTACATGTGCATATATGTGTGTATGGTGCTTTGTGCAGGCACCTGTGTATGTGTTTACAGCTTTGGCCTTTTTCAAAATGGCCACCAAATGACTTTAGATGTCTGTGTGCACAGTCCTCTGCCTCACATGCAGCTGTTTGGCTAGCCTATTGCATGCTGAAGAGGAACTTGCCTCAGACTCACCCTGCTTATTACCCTCTACTCTCCTGCTGTACCATATAATTCTGTACCAATCAACACCACTGAAAAAGGCCAATTATCCATGTGGGTACGCCATAAGTTGTGCAGGATGTGCAGTTTCAATAGCAGTAACTTACTATTTTATCTTATTTCCTTTCAGTTACTTCAGTTGGATTGACTTAATGATTTACCCCACAAATCTGCTGTCAAAGCTGGCCAAACCAGGTGTGCACTATTAAGCAGGAATTCAGGATATAAAACAACACTGATAGTCATCAATTTTTTTGGCACATAAAAAAATTCTCATACTTCTCATTCATACCCTGGATTTCAGTATATTAGATGATGTTATTTAAAGAATTGTGTCCTTTTCTTCCCCATCTCCTGAAGACCATGGAACCTGACAACCATGCAGCTTGCTCATAGAGAACAAACACTTGCATCTACGTGGGTGTGTGTAGCTTATGACAGTCTGCCATGGCCATGCAGACTGAACATGGATAAAGTAAACACCGTGCACTCATTCATTCATCTGTTCTACTGCCTCAAAGTGAAAAGGGCATCCCCTGAGGAAGCTGCCATAGCAGTACTAAATATTGCTATAATATATACTAAAATATAATATCTTAAAGGATAAATACATGTACATATTAACATGAATATATTTAACTATCTACAACATTAACAAATATGCGATGTCCAGGAACTGGCTAAGGCACTCAAGACCGAAGAAGAATTAATTCAGGGAAAGGACACAAGTGCCTTGTATTCTCAGTTGAAACACTGTCCCACCAGAGACATGTAAGGGTGCAAATTTGTTCAGCATTTAAAACACAAACATATGCAGCAGGCTTTCACTACAAAATCCCTTTAAGCATAATGGCTATTGCTATTTATGTTTAGTTATATGAGACTTGCATGTTTTCACTCACATACAAGTGATGAAAGATTTAATTGACATTTAATATTTAAAATTTTCTCAGACACAAACTTGATGTTAATCTTAGCTGGCTAGTTACAGCAATCTGCTTTAAATAAAATTAATTACCAGAGAATACAACAGCAAGTCAAAGAAAAATGTGATTCAGCTCCAGCCAGCCAACCTGTTAAGTCTGTACAGCCAAAGAATAAAAATAACATTCTCCAGTGTGAGCATAATATTCATAATGTTGATGAAGCTGAAGATATGCTGATAAACAATGCTTTGTTTGGTGTTATTTTGATTGATTATATTAAAATAAAGGACCGATAACCCCCTATGGCTTTTGCAATGTTTCCATTGGAAAGTTGCTCTTGGAAGCAAAAGCTTGCCAGGCTTAGCAAAACTAAGAACTTATATTTCTTTCCAAAGATGGAATTCTGTTTTGGCTAGGGAATTGTAACATGTTAAGCAACAAAATGGAGAGCGGTCAGCGTTTAACCCCTGCAGTCTTTTTGAGTGTTACAATTGCTTCCATATTTTGTTTTTCCCAATAAAGCAAAGTGTCAAAATGCAGACATATTGTGACTTAAATTCTTAGCAGACAAAATTAGAAATATATATGTTGATAATATTTAGTGCCATTTCACCCATCCCATCTCTTTAAGGCTATCTGCTGAAAAGCTGACGTTTGCATAATATTGCTGAAATCTATATGCCTAAAAATAAAGAAGTTATTCAAAAAATGAATTTATTTTGAAAACATAATTTTGCCACACTTTGTCATTTTAAACTGATGCATTCATATATTATATATCATTTTTATTGACTGTCTGCGAGTAACATTTGATGTATTAGAGGAAAGGCATATATAATACTTGATTTAATAAACATTGCTAATGGCATAAATATCCCAGGAGAAACAGCATGAAGCTGCTGCCCTAAAACTGTGACTTCTTTGTCCACCGGGTACTGTAATAGGAGAACGGCACGAATGATCTACATTCCTCAGTAAAAGTCCATTACTGAAGAACTAGGCAATGAGATAAGAGTCCTGCATTTACTTCATGTTGCAAAGGCAGACACCGGCAGGTGTTACTATTTCAGAGCGACCAGTTGCATTTACTAACCTTGAGTAATAATTACATGCTAAGGACTAACAGATACATCCATGTTGCAGTAATCCCCCCCCCACCCCAAAAGACAGGTGGCGGTAAGGAGATAATGGTCACCCACTAAAGACACGGCACATTACCTTGAGTTTCATGCTTACATGGTACATGTAGACATGGAAAGTACTTACAAATGCATGCACACAGCTACTATCCCCCCAGTACAAGCACAGCACAAATGAGATGAAAACAATTCCCCCAAGCAATTTTAATTGATGGTTTATTTTCAAGTAATCTCGTCTAACGTTATTACTATAGAAGACAATTTTAACGGCATTAAACTATTAATATTTACACGTGCATTTTATAAAGCTTCATAGGGTTACTTGCATATGTACATATCACCCAGATCATTTTCAAGTCAACCTGTGAGGACCAGGCCTATCTGCAGAGGGTAAAGTATTCACACAAACAGAGTATGAGGAAAAGGCGGAAAACAGTGAGATCTTGTTTGTATATTTTGTTTGTTCTGGCATCAGCTAAGACAAATGCTTATCATTTCCTCTGTTTTTGGTGTCACAAGACCAGATTTTCTGCCTTTGCATCTCAATCTGCAGTTCACTGTTCTAACTACACCTGTCATCATTCCCATTTTATTGAATTGTGTATATGGCTGTTCAGTTAGGTCTGGGTCCGGGGGTTGGGGGGGGCTGTAAGGAGCAGTGCAGATTGACTGCAGCTCCTCTACATGGAGCAGATCAGGGCCCATGAGACTGAGGACCTGTGCAGCAGGTGGAGGCCAGAAACAGGCGCAGAGAGGAGTGGGCTGCCACAGTGCCAATGGCACCTGTGCATGACTGGCCTTTGCCTTCGTTCGCACCAGCCCACACAAACCCATACAGAAATGACCCAATCACAGCTGCACTGGACAAATATTCATTCAACAAAATCTGACAAGTCTGTGACTTCTCATCTGCTGTGCTTCCAGTATATTTGACTCCCAAATCCATCACACTATTTTAAATACTCAAATGCAAAACACAAATCACTGTATCCTGAAATATCCACTTTGGTAACAAGCAGAAAAATACTGTATTTGTAAGTGGCTGGGTGAAACTTCTGTCCAGTTCCTGTCCACAAAATTCTTGTGTAAAACCCTGATAAGACAGCAATTTTACTTAGAAAAAAAAGTAAATAATGATTTCCTCCACAGGAAGAATATTTGCCAGAGTACAGTACTGTATGTGTAGCGCTTGCGTACTTGAGAGTGGGATTGTAACTGAAGCAGTGGAGTTCTTAATAATAGAAATTAAAGCAGAGAGATTATCCGCATGAATGACTGAGTACAGGCCCAGAAGCCCACACTCAAATGCACACACAAACACACTGTGTATTCACAGGCTCATACACACACACACACACACACACACACACACACACACACACACACACACAGAGCTCCACACACACATACACAGCTCTACACACATTCAAACTAAAGGCAAGTGTGCAGACATACAATCACACACACACACACACACACACACAAGCAAAATTTAGATGCAGATGAAAACCCTTCAAATGCCCCCCTCCCCACCCGTTTCCCCCCATAGCACGTAATGATGAGGGAAAGGCAGATATAAAGAGTGGGGAGGCAGGCATCTCCAGCGTGGTGAATAACGCCGCAGTGTTGCTTTATTATTTCATTAAGTGTAAATCCTGTTGGTGGGCTTCCAACCCCTGCCCGCCCTGGCCCTCTGGCTCCCGACTCGGCAGGTTAAATTACAATTTAATTACCAGGCCTTTGCTGCTTAAGCTGCCTGGGAGCACTCGCCCCCAAGCATAATTTGAAAAGATGGTGTCTACCCTCATTCGCCTCTCACTGTTCTGCCAGGCCTCAGGCCCCCGGAGGCCCTCTTCAATATCCCAACTAATTATCTCCTTCGAATCAGCCACGTATTACCAAGAAGTATCAGTAATTAAGTTTGAAGAAAAGAAAAATTAAATCTTACAGACAAATTTATCTGTAGCCATTGCCCAAGAGGGGGGTCCCAGTGCCAAAGAAAAAAACTTTTTGCCTCTCTCCAGACTTCTTGCTTGTGTTCGGAGGAAGAAAACAGAGAAAGACAGAGAGAGACAGAGAGCAAGCACACAGTAAAGGTAGGAATGAGAGTGAGTCAGAAGAAGCTAAATGTTTTTGGTTTCGCTGAAACCACCCAAAGAACCCAGAGTACAGCCATTAAGGTGTTCTGGTTTTGAGGCACAGCCATGAAAACCAAAGTCCTTGGGCCTTTTGTTCTAGTTTCAGGCAATCAAAAATTTGAAATTGTTCCCCCCGTTACCCTTTTGATCTCCATTTGGACATTAGTGATGCTCTGCGAAGCCTCCTAAATTCATCATATAATAGGCTGGACAATGCAAAGCAAAAAAATCACATTTAACTTCAAGGTCCATCTTTATTAAAAAAATAAATGGTTTCCAATTCTTGTTTCGTTCTATCATTTAAAAATCATACACAGGATTCATATATGTTTGAATAGATGATAACATTTTGTCTCCTTCTCTGAAGAGCCCTTCAGAGGAACATTCTTCCCTCTATGTTCAATGTGTATTTGTAGACAGGTGGAGTTTGGCTGAAGGACAGGGATGAAACACTACATTGCATTACAGTGAATTAACAGATGGCCTTATCTAGAGTGACATACAATGTGGGAAAACATAAGTGCATCCATCATATTAACATGAGCAATAATGCCAGACCTGGCTAACAATGTTCCCAAACCAGCAAGTGTGTGTGTGTGTGTGTGTGTGTGTGTGTATATATATATCACTAAAGCACTAAGACAAGTGACCTACACCAACCAGAACCAAAATACAAATCATGAATATGCACAGAATGCATCAATAACAAGCCTTAAGAAAAACATGAAACAGAAAAAAACAGTGCCAGAGGGAGGCTGTAGGAAAGGGAACCAAGATTTAGTCTGAAGAGATGGGCTTTCAGTTTGCACCAGAATTTACCTGTCCTTACTACGATGGGAATTTTGTTTGTCCACTGAGGGGCCAGTTCAGGCAGAAATTGTGACTAGGAGGTGTGAACACTCAGGGAGGGGGCAGTCAGTCACCTAGAGATTGCAGAACAAAGAGATCTGGCCAGGCCGTAAGGTTTGAAGACTGTTAGGGGACACAATGCTGTTGCTCCATGCACTGCCCTTCAGGCAAGCAGCAGGGTTTTAAACTTGATGCAAGCTGTAACAGGTAGCCAGTGAAGTGAGATGAGGAGGGGCGTGACATGAGCACATTTGAGAAGAGTGCAAACAAGTCACATTAGCTGCAGGGGTTTGGTGGCACAGGCAGAGAGACCATAAGAAGGAAATAACAGAAGTGATGGCTTGAGAGTACCAGGGCCAGGAACAGGAGCTTTGGGTGCCATGGGTGGATGTCATATAGAATTAATCTGCACACCAGACTCACCGCCACTACAGAGAAAGAGATGGAATATTGTTTAAGCGAGTGACCACTTCTGACATCAGACAGGAAGGGGGCAAAAGGGTTTTTCTGTGAGAAGAAGTGAGCAAGCTTGTTCGATTCAATTTGCTCCAAAAGAAATGGAAGTACAATTTGGTCAATATACATAGGTGGCAAAACTGACAAGATTTTACTTATTTAGCAGTAGTGTGACTTGGGCCTCCTGGAATCTAAGGGAAACTAGCCTGTGGAACCGTAGTCAGTTGATCATGGAGAAGGCGTGACAGAATAGGGTCAAGGACACACATGGATGGTTCAGATGGTAGGTGGAAGTTCAGATATGTCAACATCTGTAAAGGGGGCCAAGTTGAAGGAAGAAGGTAAAAGGTAGGACAGAAGAGAGTCGGTGTGCAGTGGATAGTGGAGCAAGAGGGTTGCTCTGGAAAGATCATCAGACCCTACACTCCTGCCAGACTCCTCCATTCTGCCACCTCTGGTCGCCTGATGCCACCCACTCTCCGCTCCTGCACTTCCAGGTCACGTCTGCTGTCTGTCTGGGCCCCCCGGTGGTGGAATGACCGTCCCGTGGAGGTCAGAATGGCAGAGACACTGGCCACCTTCGAGCGCAGACTGAAGACTCACCTCTTCAGGCTGCACCTCTCCCCTCCCCTCCCTTGCTCTTTGTAAATGGCTCTACCCTTGTTGCTCTTGTTTTACCTGATTTGTTTTTAACCTAGGCTGTTGTTTATTTTCTCCTTAGATAGTCGGTAGGGGAGTCCTAATCTATTTGATCACCTTTGGAACTTGATACTTTACCCCTCTCTAGGGTTATGACTTTTCGTACCATTCTTATGCACTTTGCCTTGTCTCTCTGGATAAGAGTGTCTAACAAATGTCATTAATGTAATGTAATATAATGAAAGAGCTGTGAAGTTTTGTGATGAATACATGCACGGTTATCATGGCAAAGGCAAAGGACGAAAACCAAGAAATTAAAATGCGATAGTTGTACCAGTAAAGCGTACCAGTAATCACAACTGCTCACTGTGTATAAATCCTATGCTAAATACCCAACATAGTAATCAATAGTAATCAGAACTAGTAAGTCCTGTGTACATTATCCTTTTCCATTTGGCCACTGTATAGTCATCAGCTGTTCTATAGTCCTTAACCATTGAATTTCTAGGCATGTACATTGTTGTAATATGTTCACTGAAATTTATCAAGAGCTGGACCTTTGAGGGTGAAAAATAGGATATGTAACATGAGTCACATTCAGGTGATCAAATGTGCCAGAGCTGGGAGGTACAGTATATCCATAATTGATAATGAACTACAGAAATTGTACTTTTATCAAACAGACCAAGCCATAGTTTTTGGCAGCTTCAATGCTTTGTGAAACACTTGTAAACAAGGGGAACGTTTAGGTAATGACTGACAGGAAAACTATATTGCAGGCTCTTATTTCATAGAATGAAAATGGATCTTAAGGAGATCCTTTTCAAATTAACTTTCAAAATGTAAATCCATATTTACATTTTTACCTTGTTCATGTAACATAATGAATCTTTTTATTGTAGAAGTTGTTTTTAGGTGAGACGGGTGGGATACATGTTGTTCAGATATTAAAAAATCATACAACTTAAAGGAAAAAATATTCGGCCACTCAACAAATGTAAGATGAAGAAATCATGGGGCTAAATTTTTGTGTAATCACAATGGAAACTGGAAGAGTACTCATTTATACACATTGCTATGTTCCCTTGGTTTTTAACTGCCCAGTCAGAGCTGCATTTTGTGTTAAAAACGCTACATTCGCATTAAAGGCAGGCTTAGAAGACTTTGGTTCTTCCCCCTTTTGAGACAAAGATGAGTAAATAGGGGAACGATAATGAAAACTGGGAAAAATGAGCACCACTTCTGCGTACTGTTCAATCTAGGGACAATTGCAGCATTTTGGTCGAAATTGCTAGCAGGCTCGATCACCCCCACCACCATCACCACCCCTCAAAACCCTCCCTATAGAGAAACGGAGTTCTCTGTCCCTATGGACCCGCCACCCAGAGAGACCCTAGCAAGGCAAATTAGACTGGGGTGGGGGCTTCCATTGTTTTGCTGCACTCTGGTAGAGAAAAATCCAAATTATTTCTCGAGCTGGAGCAATTTCACATGCTGCGATAACTGCTCCACCAGAAACTTCTTTGACAGCATTGAAAGGGAAGATTTTTTTGCCCTATAAAAACTCCTTTCCTTTAAATACAAACCTGCTTACAAAAGACCTACAAACTCATTAAGCTGTTTAATTATGGCTCTTGCTTTCTTTCTCTCATCTGTGTCTAAATAGAGGAGTAAAAAAATGGGGAAAGACTACCCAAAGTAGTTAGGCTTCTCATTATAGCTCTCTCTTTATGTCTTTTTCCCAGACTCCTCTCAAGTTTCATTCTCTAATCTGCATTTCCTTTTTTCCCTCAAGAAACATACACATCTTACATTTTTTCTCTAATTTTCCCATCTTACTCTTCCTCTCAAATCTTTCTTTCACCTCTCCCTGAAATCTCCACATTTTTCACTTTTTCTCTTCACTTACTTGCATATCTTACTTACCTTCAAGTAATTCAAGTCTTCAAGTTTGGAGGCTTCACTTGACTGCGATTGAGTTAACGGAAACTACAGCACAACTTCCATCAGCAGCACACCGAATGTTCAAGGATTATTGTTTAATTGGTATGCCCATGCTCTTTACAACAAAAACCCCAGGAATGCCTCGGTTTGTCATGACATTTCAATTTGAGTGGGTTGCACATTTTCACTCATTCATTGTATATGAAACATCAAAATTCTTTTGATATGCAAATAAGTCGTATATAGACCTCAGGGCGAATGATTGATGGAGGGCTTTATGACTGTACTACCCACTGAAAATTAACATAGCTAATTTTCAGTAATATGATTTAAAGAGAACCCTGACAGCACTTTATAAGGAACATTTTTTATGCTTTAAACAAAGCCTATTCATCTTAAGTGACACATTAAAAAGCTACAGTATTTTAGAAATGATATCAACTGTTAATGCAGCAGTGTGGTCAAACAGTTTAAACTAAACTCAGAAATACTACAACCTAATATACAGCAGCAGAAATAAGTCATGAAGAATTAAATTCCAAGTAGTACATATTTGAATGTATACAAATAGTTTACATGTGTACATTTTGAATGTGGAAAACACTGTAAGACATTAAACGACATGTGTCCGTCTTATGGAAATCAAATGGATGTTAGCCATGTGGACATGAAATGACATATTTCCATATGTCTTGTCCATAAGTTACATCAAGATGTATCCAGAAGCTAAACAATGCAAAGAGCATTAGATTTGATGAGAATTAAAGGGAATTGACAATCTACTGTATGTTAACTGAGATTTGAATCACAGAACAGAACAAAACAGGAAGTGAAGAGTTTACAGTTTCTGTTATGACAGGGCTGCTTTACATTTGCCCTATTACATGAAGAAAGCAAGCACACACAAACAGCCATTCTGGCTCACCCTATCATATCCCAATAAAGCCCTTCAGAGATAACTGCCACTGAAATTATTCCATATACTATATCCCCATTTACAAAGAAAGGTTCTCTCCTGAGATTTCTGACATGACTTTTGAACAGGAAGTTAGAGGACCCGAGGTTCACCAGGAGCCTCTGAGGAAAATGGCTGCTCTCCTGCCCATGTCTGTGCGGAGAAGTGTCCTGGGTATGGGACCGCATGGTAGTGTTTACACTGCAGCTGAGATTGGTCTATGACAAAATAAAATCTGAGCAAAACATCTGGCTGGCCTTTTTCACAGCCCCTCTGCATGCTCATTCTTTATTGACCAATAAACATTTGCCCTGTGAGTCATATTCCTAAACGATAATTGAATTGTATTTTCCAAGAAAATGATAATGAACCAGGACAAATGCATTTTCTATCTATTTATGAAAGTTTGTTATGAAATATATACTGTATCAGATACGAGCTTAACATGGCCCCAAAACATGCATTCTATAAAACTGACGTGTTTTATGTTCGTTATTCTTTTCTGCCAATTACAATAAGGAGAGGATATTAATAACAATACCTACCCCTTGTATTATTCAGCTGACGAATCTATCTGTCCCTTCCTCCCCAGCCCTCTCTCTCTCTCCTCTGCCAGGAGCTACAGAGCCAGAGTTTACCTAGCCGCTCTCAGAATATTAGCTCTTCTCCAGGCAAATTTGCTTTTTACATCTATTTCTTTCTTTTCCTTCTCTGCTCAAGGAAGCTTTGTTATTGAGCCTAGTGTCCACAAATGCCATTGATCTGGGCAGCGACTCAATCCATACTCCGCACGCTGTGACACCCTCTCAGCGCGGCGGTAATGCTAATCCTGCTCGACCCACAGCCCCATTGATTTTATAGATTTCCCCCAAAGTTGTGATAATGATATATCATTGTTAAATTTGGTAGAACAAACTGCTTTTCCAATCTATCAATGCGTGACCAGACACTGATTCACAGAGGGCCCTTGTGTGGAACTGCTTCACTGGTGATATTTTTCTCTCTGTTACTGGTTTGGTTTTTAGGAGAATTAAGGATTGTTTTTGTAAACCAAAGCACAAGATGACAGCAGGCATGTGAAATACATCCACAGAATCCCCAGCCCACCATGGCGATACTGTCATCAGTTGGTTTGCAGCTACACAGGAGTACTAGCAAATCCAACACTGACGGTTATTCAACAGCCATGTCTAATGTACACAGAGCAATGAGCAGGAAACTGTAGGCATCCAGGAGGTTCACCCAGCAAAGGAACTGTTTCTCAGAGCAGTGATGCTCACCACAGACTGGGATCCAGCCCTGGTGCTGGTTGCTGGTCACCCAGGAGTGCCAGTGTATGATTAGTCATAGTGTCACCCAGTGAGGGAGGGTTTCATTTCATACAAAACACTAGGCATCAGAAACGTTTGGAACATTACATCAAAGTAGCAGAAAGAGAGAGGATCACTGCAATGGGTTCAACACAGAGCGGACAGATACAGTCAGAGACCAGAGTCTTTACAGGAGGCAGGGTACTCATACATTACTAGGTAAATCAGAGGGTACCTTCAGTTACTGGCAACTGGGAGTAATCCCAGTTGATAAACTCGTTTGTGAAAGTGAGGGTGAAAATTAAATGTTCCATTGATAATTGAGATTGAACTGAAAACAAATTTCCCTCAGACTCACACAGTCCTGTAGTACAGATGGGAAAGAGGACACTTGAGTAAAGCAAAAGAAAAGAATGAGTATGAGGAAGATGTTCTACAAATCTTCTTAACTGTAAAAAATGTAATTTCAGAAGCAGTTGAGTAGATAAATAAATAAATAAATCTAAGGGGGAAAGATGTGAATTATGATGATGAAGACAAGCATGCAGAAAATGTGGAGCATGAGGAGGAATGCAGAAAACGGCACACGGCACTTTGTCCAAGTGATGTCATCCGGCGGCCCTCAGAAACGCGCTCCACTGGTGTGTGAGATGAGAGAGGATGTGTGGTAAGCAGGAGAATAAACCTTGAGTACCTGTGTAGTACATGAGCAAAGATGGGGAGGTGAGCGTGGGGCTGCGCTTGGCTGGACAGGCAGGCCATAGTCAGTCACAGGTGCAGTCAATGGTCCCAACAAGGATTGGTTAGTGAAAGCTCAACGTTATCCAGGCACAAGCTTATGTCTGGTCACATGAAGGTGTGCGCAAGGAGACACCATTTCTGACAACGGCCAGTAAACAATGGTGACGCAGAATGACATCTTTCCCCCAAAGAAGCCGTAGAAAAAACAGTGATGATTGAGTTTTTTGTCAGTCATGCTGATTAATTCTATTTTTTCCACTTTTACATCTAACCATTACGAGACTGATTCAGACTTGTTCAGTTCATTGCACAACTTATTGCACAATATTTTTTTTTCTCAGCACAATACTAATTCCAGTTCACCCACCAGTCATTCATACAGAGAAGGGCCTTTTCAGATCAATTCCAGAATTCTGGAAGGATGAAAGCAAATATTTGTGCATGTGAGGAAGTTAATTCTGCCTGCAAAAATGTCTATGGACCATGGCACTAAAGAGAAAGGACTCAAGTCCACAGGCTGATGAAACACAGGGAACATTTTGGGAGATGTGGGGGCTGGAATGGGACTTTATGTCCACTGTTATCTTCTTAAATGCATCCATCTTCTGCTCATTAATACCCAACGATTCTTTCCTGTCTCTATCCTTGAAGCACCAAGAGGAATGCCAGCAATGACTCTTCAAGGATTTGACTTGCAAAAAGCAACTCATATATTGTTTATGAAAAAAGCAACCACATAAGCATCAGCCCCCTCCCCCACAAGCACATACCCCTAGCCCCCTAGCATGTTAGGTTGTTTATTTACTTATTTTTAGTCTGGTGCACTAGTTAGAGAGAGGCGCACTTGTCTCTGCGCATCTTTGCCGATGAAGACAGATTGGGCCCTCATCTGTCATTTCTTATAAGAGGAGTCAACACACTTCTAGTCGGGTTAAATATTCCAGGGTGACATTTGCAATTGAGTCAACCCATTTCTATTTAAAAAAGAACTAAAGCAGGAGGGTAGGGATGGGGGTGGAAGCATTAAAAATGCAGAGTGTATAGTCATAATCATGGAACAACATTTTTTTAAAGAAGAAATCTGTCACCAGTGTGTCACCTCCTTCGAATCTGTAGAAACTTCCTTTTGTTCACTCTCAAAAAAGGAAAAAAAAAGAGAAAATTATCCTCCATAATTTGGCATCCCGATCAAAGGCACCGAAGACAGCATAACAATACGATCTTTAATTTAACAGAATTCATTATGAGCTACCATTGTAATGCAGGGATGTATCAGTACGAATAACGGCAGCTAGGAAGAGGGAAATCAAATGATTTGCTGTTGAGTGGTTTTGTTGACTGCCTCTCTCTTGACGCTCTTCAGGATGGTGGCAGCGGAAGGGGGGTGCTGGGGGTGGAGGGGTTCAATATCATAGGTGATCACAGTTCACCCTAATCACGACCTTGACAGGTAAACATAACATTCAGCATCTCCTATGAATATGTATGAGAGTCTACTCTTTTTCCTTCCCTTATTCAGTCTTCAATGGGGCAGAGGGAGCCGCAGCTGCTGACTGGGATTTGGGCAAACTCGACCCACATGCTCCATAGCAGGAGTCACTCAGGGTTGGCAGCAGGGTCTGGTCTGCAGAGATGGAAGCCCCTCGGAGGAGCCTGTCAGCTTTCAGGTATTTAAAATTGCGAGTACTGAGCCGCTGGGGAAAACAACAAGAGAGCATTTATTCCTTTATTATTCATGACGTGCATTCCGCCATGTTAACAGGACTGGGCTGTCTAACAGTCTACCTGCCCAGGCATTACGGATAGACAGTGGAGGTCACCTGCCTAACAGGTGGCAAGGTGTTAGAGGTCACAGCCAACCAAATGTATTATAGCAAGGGCACAATGCAGTCGGTGTGGCATCACAAGAGTTACATTAGAAAAGAGGTTGTGTTTTCCTGGAAGCCCTTGACTCCTGGACCTATGAACACAGATGATGCTGAAAAATAAACAGCACGATCAAACCCTTATTTGATTGACATTTGAAGATAGTCCCTTGAATCAGTCTGCAGTACACACTGGATCCTGAAGTTTCTGTTAAAAAAACACAATCACTGTATATTAATTAGGCTGTGTAACCCAAACCACTGGCTCTAATAAGGAGATGAAAAACCCCTTGAAAGGATTACAGTGACCAGAGACCAGGAATTAACCCAGACACTGTTTGCATCTTTTAGGACATGCCCTTGACCCCCATCCTCACCAGAACACAAACATACCCTCTCTTGTGTGAACATAAACTCTCAACTTTTCAATCCTCAACCTTTCAAGGCACACAATTCAAGGTGTTTAAGTTTTTACATTGCTTTTTGTGTTGTGGTTTATGATTTGCAGTTTTAAATAGACGCATAATTTTTCTTGGCTAGACAAAACTTATTTACTTTTAAAAAGCTACAGTTTCAGTTTATGAGACAGTATGAGACCAGTGATCATTTATCCACTATGGCTAGAAAAGCCAAATTTGGCAGTTCAGCTTAAAAAGCCTCTTTACCCAGCAGTTGATTACATAGGTGACTCACCTCACTTTCGTTTTTTTTTCTCCCAAAAGTTGCAAATTTTAATTGAGTTTTATTCATACTGTGCATTTTACAACACGAACTGTAACAAAGCAGCTTTATATCTCAAGCCTGAGCTCCCCTCAAAGAAACCCTGAGAAGGAAACCCTGCACAGAAGATCCCAGCACAGAGCAGGAGCCCATCCTCCTCTTGTCAGCACCAGGCATTCAATGAGATTGTAGGATAAAAACAAATTTCAATGTGATTCTCTGGGGTCAAAAGGCCCTAGGTTTGGGTGGACCAGGCTCAATGGCCAACTCTGGCAGGTGTGTTGACTGCTGGAGGAGAGAAAGGACTGGCACTCTCCATGGTCCTGCACCTCAGGTAGGCTGGGCGCTGTTCATGGTTCTGAAGCACTGACAGTTTCTTGGAAATAGGGTTACGATACATAGCTCAGCTCAGGCTGATACCATCAACACTGTCAGTAATTTGACTAAAAAAAAAAAAAAATTATACCATGATCTCTTCACTCGAGGTCATCCTTAGATTCCATCTCCTCAAATGCATAGCGTGGTTGGCTACTATTGAACAAGGCAGAGACACAGCTCACTGTCAAACATGGGCCACGGGGGTCAAGGTTGGCCTGATACATACAGGGAAGAAACATGTATCACAGGTTGCTTTCACTCAACGGAAACCAGCAAGAGCTCTCTCACAATGTCAAGTTTGAATGGTCCGGCTCACACATACTGCAGCACAGAACAACAGTATAGATTCTTCCTCCGACCACTCTGATGTCTGCCAGCTAAACTGCAGTCAGTCAAAGGGAGCATCACATGTTGGGACGTATGGCTGGGGTTAGCGAGACTAACTGCCCAATCATCTACAGTAGGACAAGTACAACCCTGTCAACTTCACCCTCCCTGCCACTCCTCAAGGCTACATTCATCATCCTTTTGGGGTGCTGGTTGCTACTACAAACAGCCATGGCAAGAAGAGAGTTAAGTGAGCAGTAATATAACCCACATAGCTACCTTTGCAGCTAAAACAACACCTCCCTCATGGGAACATGGGCAGTGCTGAATTTAATTCAAGGACCTGTGCTAGAAGTCTGCTAGTTAACAGTCACTATTCAAATAAAATACAGACCCTAGGATTCAATAAGAATCAATTAGCCTTGTTTAGGTGATGTGCAGATCAATCAAAACAGACCTTTCATCACAACATAAGTATTTCCTGTTTTGTTCTACACAGGCGAACATGGTATTGAAAATGTGCTCTTGCAATTATAAAATAGAATGTGGTATGTCTTTAAAAAGACTGAAGCCCATTGTGAATGAATTGCATATGCCCTTAAAGAGACTAAGTTTATTTTATTGGGTCATGGCCAGAGTCTTTTAAAAGGACTCAAGCTATTATAGACTTGCACTCTGGATAATTTAACAGTGAAGTGAAAATGCCACCTACAAGCCATTTTAAGAGTGGCACAGGCAGTGCTACAGGTAGCACAACAACATATATGAAAATGACCCATAAGAAATCAGGTCTATTTGCAGGGGGTATTTAGGGACAGAAGACTGGGAGCCAATTATCACTCCTCGTAATAGCACCTGGTAACTGCTCATGTGGTTTCAAATCCCAGGATCTAATGAACAAGGTCTTCATGTCCACAGGGCCTGCTTCCTGCAGGGAATTGTAGGAAAAGTCTGGCATAAAGGGAGTATGCCTGCAACTGCAGAGGCAGGTGATCCATCTGCCAGCCATGCCATGGTGCTGAAACACAGGCCAGAGTGTCCTCATGAAGACATGAAACGGAGGGTAGCTCTCCCAGATAACACTGGCACAGGCATAATTGCACAGAAAATCACTCAAAATCTAAAGATGAAGCGTCCCACAGGCAGGGAAATGTCAACAGCAGTCCCAGTCAGTTAAATTAAAGCAAGGTTAAAACAGTCCAGCACTCACACACACACACAGGCCGGACAGATGAAGATGTTGAGCTGATTCTGCAGGTTTTCCTCTTGGTATCAGGTCCACTCAGCTGCGGAGCCATGTCCTCATTAGTCTGCCCATGCCCGCACAGCTGGAAGGAGGAAGTGTGAGCTGGTCTTCTAGCCAGAGCAGAAATTGGGAGAAAATCACCCTCCTCTCAGATATTGAAACCTCTGTTATGGACTGTCCGAATGCTCCCGATGCACCAAAGATTTCTGGGAGAAAATGCACAATGAAGACATGGGCTGCGAGGGAGACAGGAGCATTACGAATCATCTCGTACACTCCCTGTTCGCACAATCACATGCGCCTTCGAGCCCCTCATTTCCATTAGATCAGAGGTATCAAACTCAAGTCTACAGCAGGCCGTAGGGTCTGCAAGTTTCAGAAGTTTTCTTTCAATAAGCAGCCAATTTAGATTTTGGAATCAATGATACTAACATTATAAAATAAAGGTAAAATAATGTAGTAAGGAGTCTCACACCAAAAAATGGCTTCAGTTACTCCCTTAAGCAGAAAAAAAAAACACACTAACTCTGGCAGATACTATAGCCCCTCAGAACTAGATTATAACAATGCATGCATTAGACGGACTCAGAGTATGGTCCTGTCCTCTTTCGCTGTGGCCAACCCTAAACGCCTGGGCCTGAAGACCATGGGCAGGCAGAGGCCTCTGTCTGAGGCTGGCTCTGCTCTGTGCCGCCTGCCAGACGGGCCAGGGGTTCTGGGAGGATGAGAGGACTGAGGGAGAGATAAATCACTAAGTGCCTCACCTCAGGTCGCTAATCACACCAGAGGCCACTCGCAATCTGTGTTTGAAGCACTGCCTTTACACCTTCCGTGCTCCGCTCACTGGACCTCGCTATAAATCAGCATACTTGCGCTCTTCCTCTTGGCCTCTCTCCCTCCTCTCCTTTTCCACCCTCCATCCTCCTTGCAGATTCATCTCAAACCTCTGCCAAGAAGGAAAACAGAATAACTTAAGACTTTTTTTTTTACTTGCTTTTCCAGTAAAAATCCACAAACTTCTTTGTAGATATCTATTGACCTCTGAACTGATTGTTGGGCCTCATGACCAAGGCTCCATCTGCTGCCCTGAAAACTTTCAGCACCGAGGGGCAGGAACTTTTGCCACTCTGATGTCAGATGAGCAGAGAGTCATGTTCAGCCAGCCACTGAGATGACCTCAGATTGGCCTTGAGGATCTTGCACTGCAGAGATGTGGTGGTGATGATGCTTCACTTGCAAATAGAGCTCTGTTATGAAGTTATTATCAAGCTAGCTTATCAAGCAGTTAACTTGATGAGTTTGGTTTTGGTGGGGGGAGAAAAGGAGTTCTATTATGAAGCTAGTATCAGAGATATTTGTGTTGGAGAAAGACAAATATCTAGAGGTTGGAGAAGAATGTTGCAGTTCGGTCAGAGGAAAAGACATCTGATTCGACAAAATGAATGTTTGGGGTTGGAAAGGGGAGTCAGTTGGAGTTCATAGAAAGAGGTGGTTGAGGATGTGAAAAGGGATGTTTAGGGTCAGAGACGTGGATAAACGAGTCCGGCCACTCTCTAGCGGCCATTCCTGGCCCGCCGGGCGTCTGCTGGAACATCTACTGAGCATGTGCTGAGTCTGTTCATGTTCCTCTGACATTATAGGCTATGTGGGATTGGTGATGAGTTTGCGGTGCATAAAGCTTGGCAACAGGTGAATTGGAAGAAATCATGTGATCAGCTGCTCCCTCCTGATTCAGTGGGATGAATAAGTTTAATTTGGGTGAGAGGAACAAAAGGGAGGGAGGAAATCCCAGAGTTAAAAAAGAGACATTTTGGTAAGCTAACCAACAGGATGGCTGCAGTGTGGAACATGAACCTGGAACACCACGGCAGACACACAAGCCTGTAAAAGGCAAACAAAAAGACACCACTGCCCAACACAGGCTTTAAGACTCTAAACAAAGGAACAGTCTGCAGGCTACAGGGAAGACTGCAGCTATTTTAAGAAACAGGTATCTAAATTCACCATCACTTTAAAATGGACCTTAGTGTGGTCACTGGAAAAAAATACAGGAATGTTTTGTTTGAAAATAAATTCGGCAAAAAAGTTAAGTCATTAATTTGTACTGGTCCAGGCAGGTTCACTTACTGCTCTTCATTCATTATTCAAGTAACTTTTATAAAGGAAAATTTCATGCTCTTACAGGTATATAAATGTAGGATGATAATATGTTAACTGGTAAAAATTATTCAGAGAAATACGCCATGTGAATTACAAACACGAGCCTTCAATCATATGGGGTATAGTGCCTGAATAAGTGGTGGGCACGATGTCAAAGTAATGTGCAGCTCGACAAGTTACTTAAGTGTCTGATATAGGAGTTTTAGCGAGAAAAAGGCTTAAATGTCAGTCTCGGGCGGACAGACTCTTCCATACTCATGACCCTGCAAATTCCGGAGAGCAATATGACCACCAGAAATATGATTATAACACACATAATGACATTCATTTTACAAAATTATGGAACATGGAGGCAATTACCGAATTATTCTTCACTGTCATGAAATTGACACGTGTAATTATTTCAAAATTAGCCATCCAAAAAGCACTGCAGTAAAACATTTTTCCCCTCAGAAAAAAAGAAAAGAAAATTAACCATCCTTAAACCGCTGAATGAATTTTGCACATTTGTACAAAACCCCAATTACTCTGTAACATTTAATTAAGTTGGCCATGTGACTAGATAGTTGTTTTAAGGCAAACTGACAACAACAGGCAAGCAGCTACACTGCTAGCATCAAAATTTGTGACAGGAATGACATATTTATAATATTTTTTTAACAATTAAATAATATAAAAATAACAACTTCCCTCTCTGTTATTTCTTAAACTTGCATGAAATCACAGTATTAATGCAGTTTTGCTAACTCTTTTTTAATCTTACACTACAAACACATTAATTCAAATAAAACACATGCAACCTATGCCTCAGTGTATGTTTTTAAATATTAAAATAACTCTTGTAAAAACATGGCACTGTTTTCAAAATAAAAAGTGATTAACTAGAAAATGTAACACAATGTAAACATTGCAATGAGCTTATGGCAACTAGGAATTTCCTTCTGAAGCTAGTGAACTTGAAGTATGGTGCTTTAACCACTAAAACTAAATAAGATATCATAAGATAATTATGAACTTGAGCTATTTTAGTGACGTGGGATAATTCATATGCACATAGGTTATGATTAGACTGACAGCAGGATTGGAGATGACATAAGGTTGGCACTGAGGGTGATTAATTTGCATATCGCTGGCTGCTGACAGACAAAGCTGTGGAGCTGCAGTCATGCCAAAACCACACTGCTTACTGCTTACAAGGCAACCACAGGATGCTGCTCAACAAGGCCTAAGAGACAACACATGCAAGTACAACCTCCCATTTCTTTCTACTGCACTCTCAAAAAAGGTTCTACCTAGCACCCTGAAAAGGCTCTTTGGGTGGGAACCCTTAAAGATTCTTCTCAGATGCTGGTATGTCTTTCATAAGGGTTCTTTAAAAACCTCCTTAGAATATGGTTCTAAATAGAACACCTTCGAGATGTTACTATCTAAGAAGAAACTCCCAGGAAGACAAACAGAGAACCCTTACAGTTAACCCTTCAGCAACATTTTTCTAAGAGTGCTGTAATGCTGTATGCATACCTGTGACCTGCTGTGTTTTAACCTGACTTCTCTTTACCTTAAGGAAAGCACTGATCATAGGAACTTAGAAAGAAGTGGATTATTGTATTATCTGGAGTCTGTGCACATAGATAAACAGAGCAGAGGAAGTGAACAAGAGAGAGAGACTACTCAGAAATGAACAGCCAATTAAGATCTGGAAAGCTGTCAACTTTCTTCTGAAAAGGACTTGCATCAGCCAACTCAAACTGTATCCTAACACTGAGTCCCAAAAAAGAGACAAGAAACAAGAATGAAGATACATTCATAAGAAAAAAATGCTTGTCCCTGATGTCCTTGTAAGAGAAAGAGAGAAACATAGAGGGAGGGAGAAATAGAGACAGAATAAAGACAAATTTACTTTGGATAGCTGGTGATATTATAGTGTTGTGAGGCTCTTATCCCTAACCCCCTGGATGGCAGATGGTAAGCCCTTTTTCAAGTGAGGTTCCTCTTTATGGACACCCTAACATCTTTTTAGTGATGATGATGAACAACTTAATGTACATTTACAAATAACACTATTCAGGAAGGTGCTTTGTATGTTGTGGCGCGATGGGGCAGGTGGCAGAGCCCTTCTTCGGCCCTACCTGTGCACGTGGCTGCAGCATGCTTCTGTAGCAAGCAGGTCACATCACGTGCAGTCTACCTAAGCCCCATAAGAGATAACCCTGTTCATGCCACTCAGAGCTGGCCACCATGGTGACTGTCAGTCACAGGCCACATGGAAAGCCCTTCAGCACTCTGAGCAACGAAGAGAAACAGGTGCCATGCATGTGATTACCTCGAAAAGTACATTTTGTTCCGCTTTTCTATTATTTTTATAGGACTGCTAACAGTGCCAGAATAAAATGTAAAAAAATTGTAATAAAAAAAAAAAACTGAATGAATTGATAAATGTGAATGAATTGAGGTGATTTAAGTTTTTGTCAGTGCAAAATTTTGAATGTGTTACTTCCCTGCATATTGAGTTTGATTTCCAAGATACCACAACAAACAGTTCAAGACTTGTATAAAAGAATTCAAGGAAGGACTAAAGCTTAATGCAAAGAGCAGCCCCACCCATTATTAGTTAATCAATATTCATCTATTTTTGGTTGCTTCTATGCAAGAGTAATGTAGGCAAGATACTTGGAACTGGGATATTTTACACCTCTGAAAGTGACATCAGTTTAAAAATTTTAAATATTCATAAACATATGTATCAATAAATCAAGTATTGCTATAAAATATCTTAATATCCATAAACATATAATACAGTAACATTTCCTTTGTGTGGATTCTATTTGATAGAACATAACATGTCAGTGTACTTCAGACAATGGCAGGATGTGTGTGGCCCAGCAGGGATGACCTCAGCTGGTCTGTGGACACAACATGCAGAGAAGTTATAAATGTCATATATTAGATGTATTCTTTTTCATAAGTTCATATTCAATATGCCAGTTGACGAAGCAACCCCCCCCCCCTTATTTTGTAAGCACTCCTGTCTTTTGTTTCCCCTCATTCATCCCAATTCCAACAGCCGAGGTTGTGTGGCTCAAACTGCCCCGTTAAAGCATTTTGCATTTGTGCGGTGAATTTTATTTATTTATTTCTAAATGTGACATTTAAATCAGAAAGCATCCTAATATCAGACAGCTTTGTATCTGACAACCAATTTGCTGTCAGGATATTGTGCACGCAAAGGAAGCCATCCAGCGCAGTATTTTAGAGACTGCTCTCACTAACACTTTGTACGTCAACCTCTGTGCTTATAATAATGCTATTAAACCACTGCAAGTTCTCCGCACTGTCTCTAGTCCTTCATCCTAAGCAGCTTTGGAATTTTATACAAATAAGTTCTGAAAAAAATAAATGAATGAAATATCAAAAACTATGTGACATGTTACTGGTGACAAGCAAAGGTTTAATGAGACCAGCCGAAGTTAGTTACACAGTGGTGTTTTTAATGCGTATGTATGTAAAGCTTATTTTTTGTCTGAAAAAGGCAATATTTTCTAAGACTAATTTGCTAAGGACTAAATCTTAGGGCACTTTTCCATAATTTCCTTTCTTAGAGAATTCCAAACTGTTTAGAGGACATTCACAGGGCAATACCCAAGCACTGAAAAAGGCCTATGGGTGAAATAAGTGTGTGTAAATATGGTGATACAGTGCCTTATATTTTATATCAATCTGTGTGCATGTGCATAGAGGTGTGTGGGTAGAAATTGCAATGGGTAAAAAATCATATTTTTAACAGTATAGATTAACTGTTAAGTACTTGAAGTGTTTCTGATACATGGAAAGATAAAGAGTATGAGAAAGAGAAAGCAAGAGAAACTGTATATGAAAGAGAGGTAGAGAGAGAAGAAAGAGAGAGGGAGACAGAGAGAGAGAGAGAGAGAGAGAGAGAGAGAGCAAAAAGGCTGACAGTTTGAAATGCGTTCAACAGCTTATTTAAAACAATTCTTTCCATCTCCTGGAAAAGCTGGACTCTCAATGCCTCATTGAACAAATGTACCTGAGCTACTTCATCCACGGCTTCACTCCATCACAGAAACTGCCGTTACATGGTAATGTTAAAATAAAATGAAGTCAGACGGCAAACTTCTCACCACAGGTCCCGAAATGATGAGAGTGAATGTTCAAGCGTCGTTATCCAGACCGGCCGTTTAGGGGAGAGCTCCAGCTAACTGCAGGCCTGTTATATTTGCCTGCACCGCTTGAGGGGAAAAGTTTCTCCATGAATTTTCAACGGCAAAGAAAAAATGAAATACTGTATATGTGTGAATACACCTGTCATTTTCCCTTTCTGATAGGACACCTCCATTAAGATTTTACTTACTATAGCACTTACTACAGCCATCATTGTTTGATATTAACAGTGCTACATGCCCTGATCTCAATTCACGGCTTTGATACTAGTGCACTTGTTTATGAACACATGCACTTCCTGTTAGCCACTTTGAATTAAAGGATCTGCTAAACGGCTAAAATATAAATGAAATGTATATCTTCTCATAGAATGAAAACAGGAATTAGGACTCTCAATATGGCCTTTCTGAAGTAAAAATGGGAAGGGGTGGGGGGTGGTTAAACATGGCCACACAGCATCCCTAGAGGACAGCAGGCAGCAATAGAAAGACGTTAGGAGTTGCCTTCCACTCTGAGGTGCCCCATGAGCTCTCGTCTTACCCAGGGTTCTGACAAAATCTCATTCCCTTCCCGTGGCCGTCCTTCAGTTAACCCTCAGAAGCCCTCTGTGCACGACTCAGGCAGAACCACTGCAGGATCGGGCTCTCGCATGATCAGGAGGGGCCAAAAGTCAGTTGGACTGCACATCCACATCACCCCACCCCCCCTTGGATACGGCGGCGGCTGTGACAACCCAGACGTGTAATTTGTGCTCAAAATAAAACCCCTGCGATCCCACATGTTTGATATTTTATCCCGCGATATTCCGATTTTAGTGTTTCCACATGAGGATTTTTAGGATCCTACGAGTTAACATCCTGTGTGTGGTGGCTAAAGACATGCAGTACCAGAATACCCTGAAACAGGCTTGAATCTCTGGTTAGGGTTTTCTGCTGTTCAGAACTATGCTCAACATATGGAGTGTGGCTCCATACGCAGGGCCCAGGGTTTCAAACACAGTTCTGGTTTTCTGTCTCCATACATCGGTTTCTCAAAACCCTCCTACCCTTCTGCCTACACCCCTCCCCACCACAGTGCCTTACTCATCAATAATTATAGAGAGAGTGAGGATGGAGGGGGGGTAGCTACATGCAGTGTTTACATAGCTCTTTGCACTTACAACACATAATTAGGCCTTCACGTTTAACGCAGCCAATTAAGCTTTGATGGCATTCTTTGTCCCTCTGTGGAGAACAGATTCTGTTGGTGTGTGTGTGTGTGTGTGTGTGTGTGTGTGCTTATTTCTATGTACATGTTTGTGTGTTTGTGGTTTGTGCATAGGCAGTTGGGGGGCTTATTATGTGAGAGGAGTTCACAATGCTGAACCTGCATGGTGGTCTTTTCAACGGGTACTGGGGATGAACGTCCTGCTGTGCTGGTGGCACTAGTGCTGAAACAGTACCATCTCAGAGCACAAAAAGTTATGACTTGCATATTCTATTCCACTCTGCACTGTTTTTACAGTTTGATTTGATAATGACCAGAGCAAATTCCAGCATATAAGAAGATTAAATAAGAACATCATAGGGGTCATCTTCATCTTGTTTTGAGTTTTTCTTTTACCCGGCAGAAACCATTTTGTTTTAGAAATTTTAATCCTCACAGTACGACCTCATTCTCTCTCCCAATGATCACCTGAAATGCTTCATAAAACCTTGTAAAAATGTTTGGTCCAGGTCATGCTAATATTTGAATTTTGTTTTAAATCTCTTTTAAGAAAAAGAAAATGAGTAGTGTTAATTTTCGTAATTCTGATTCTTCACTGTATCCTGAAGTAAATTCAGAAGCAAACTTTCCCCCACAAAAATTACATTTAATTTCAAGTTAAATATAGTTTATTATTTTCAATGTTACAGCTTTATTCCTCTTTTTGTTGATGGACTGGTTCTGGTCTGCTCCCCCAGTCCCCCTGTAAAGACGCTTGCTCTGAAAGTGAAGCATGAGCCCTGCGATCGGGTGCTCAAGTCCCCGGCCACACCACAGCCGGCTGTAGTTGGAGGTCCGTGTTAATGAGGCAACAACTGGCCATGCCTCCCTGGGGGAGTTAGCCAGCTAAGTCTGTAGGTCTCACCACTCTCCTTTCGTGGCCAAAAGGAGGCAGGAGGCCAGCCGGCTGTGCTGCCCTGTTGCACTGCTACTGAAATCAGTTAAAAAAAAGATTAAAGTTGTTATAAAAATGAAAAAAAAAAAAAAATATGTTGAGACTTTGGAGGTAAGATGGAACAAAAGCAATGCATTTGGTTTCAAATAAGAAAAGTATAGGCGGCTGGACTGATGAATGGCAGGCAGGGCAGCACACGCCACAGTTTTCCGCCTTCTTCCTTCCAAGCCAAGGTTTCTGCGCTGATCATGGACCACTTATTTCGGCTAGGTTAAAATTCTACTGCAACTCATCTTGCTGAATATTTCATCAAACTCCGTAAGCCCCTTCGCCATGATTCCCTTCTCCACAGTCAGGGGGTGTGGGCAACAAAACAATTTGGTCAATTGCATTCCTGGACCAGAGACAGCATGGAGAGGGTGGGCACACACACACACACACAAATGCACTCAAACACATGCGCAGAGACACAAATGCACACACACACACACACACACACACACACAACACAGCAAAGCAAAGCTCTCATCTCATCCTTTTTAACCTTTTATATAGCATTTGTTGTTTCCGATGTGGTTTTCCGGAGTGTTTTGAGCAGGCCCTGATATTGCCATATTTGATGAAAAGGACTGGAGGCGGGCGGCGTGGGAGCAGGCGCTGGTGCCGGCGTGTGCTTGTTCAGGATCTGGGGCCGCGGCGGCTGGAGCCTGCTTTCGGACCGCTTGATGGCCGCCACGCAGAGCAGAACCAGTCCCTTTAAGTTAATACCCTGCTGTGTTGCACCACAGATGTTTCTGTGATTTGAGGAACTCTCCGTCTCTGTTTTCCTTTCTTTCTTTCTGTCTTTCTTTTTTCCTCCTCTCCTCGGTACTCCCCCCCCCACAACCCAGCCCCCTCCCCCCAGCAGCCCCCCTGCTCCATTCATCCTCTTTCTTTATATTCCCTCTCAACCCTGTCAATTCCTTCTTTTCTTGAGTCTCCCGTTGTCTCTTGGTTACTGTCGGAGGAGGAAAATAACAACAAAACTAAAATGAAAGGAGGTGAATGGCGGGGAGGGGGAGGACCCTGTGCACTTCCAGTAAAACCCCCTTGAGTGTGACCTGGAAACTGCCTGCTGTGAACCTTGAGTCATGTATCATTTGCATTTGTCAGATTTAATATTCAACAAATTAAATATAACCTTAAACATTATCCACAAAACTCGAGACATATAAAAGACGTATCTTTCTTTAGAGCAATGAATCAACTTATTGCCTTGATCTTACAACATCAAACAAAGGCCAAAAAGGAGTATTTCAAGAGCAGAAAAAGACAATGGTACGTTATTAGCAAAACGTACTGCATTTCAAGTAGCAGAGAGGTATGAATGGTTTTTTCGAACATTTTACAATTAATCTCTAACATACTAAAATGCGAATACATTTTTGGCAGTTCTAACACTTCTCCTTCTTGTTTTTATTTTCAAGTAGCGAATATTTCTCCCCAAACAAAACAAAAATGGGGCCTGAACAAGGTCCAAGGTTATGGAAGAGAATACCGAGTTTGGTACTTAAATCAAAATACACTTTTTTTTCTTGTAGGAATCATTTAAATTGGATATCCATACTTTTATCCCCAGGTTGGCTACTTGAAATTCACCTATTAACTGAACTTTAAATGATACAGCTGTTTCATTATTCATACGGCAAAATCAGAAAAGGCAAGGCGTCATTAACACCTTTACCATGTATAATGGAAAAAAATGATTTGTTAGAGGTCTGAAAATAGGTCCCCTTATTCTTACCTATAATTATACCTTTGAAACATATTAACTCCCAAGTATGGTTTAAAAAAAATGTCTGCTCCACGAAGCTAACAAGTCCTGCTGAAGCTCAATGAGAAAAGCCAGACTCCTTCATTACAGCTGCACCTATATAACGATATATCAACCTTGTACACCCATATTAAAAGCAGCATAGACAATTCTTTTCACATTTTATTCCACAAACCTGCTATAGACTCACCATTTTTCACCTTGTGTCTGATGTATCACACGCTAAATATTCTTGCAATTACGAATCCTTACATTTAATAAGAGCTGGCACAGGCGCGGGGCAGTATATACTGCCATGGAGACAGCTTCCAACGATGAATCAAGTAAGAGCATCATGAGTGTATTTTTTACTGTACATCAACATGCATTGAAATCTCCAGCCCAGTATTTCATCATGATGTGTCTGTCCGAATGTTATCATTAAAATAAGCGTGGTGAAACTGCAGCGGCGGGACATTTGGGGAGGAGAAGCACAAGACCACCGTGAAAAAAAAAAAACCACACAGGCATTTCCCACGACATTCATCACACGCTGCTACTAAAGTCACACGCTGGCCATTATTTAAAATCTCTGCCAATACTCCCGCCCTGACGTATTTACACTCACGATCGTACCTCTCCTCTCTCTCTCTCCCTCTCTCTCTCTCTCACACACACACCCTCCCCACTGCCCCCATGGACTAGTCTAAAGTGTATCATGTAGGAGCAGAGGCAGACATGGGTGTTGCTGAATGGAGGCTCTATGTGAGACAGTAATAAACGTGGTTCACGGTTTGAGTGCAATAAGGACGTGAGCAGGGCCCAGCCAGGAGTGGGCCTGAGGAGGGGGGGGGGGCAAGGAGGGCGATGGAGGGAGGGGGAGTCAGAGTGAGGGAGTCTTTGAAGTCCGGATTCCAATTAAACCCCTGACTGAGTTCTAAGCACACAAGAAAAATGACTGAGGTACATGACACTACGAGATCCCTCCACCCTCGCCCTACCCGACCCCCTCCGCCCCAACCCACCCCACCCCCCACCACCCCACCCCAACCCTGTCCGGCAAAAGCCTTCCATTTTAGCCCCTTTGTCTCCCTGTAGCACCGAATATTTATGATCTCCCCTCTTGATATAAGCCCCATACTCCCATTTAAAAAAACTGACAGGACTTTAAAATGGCCCTGGCAGACACATGGGGGCAGAGATCCTGACCTGAGCATCTAAGACCTTGGGGTTCAACCTTTGAAACAATAAAGAATATCTGTTTATGCCGTAAAATATATATGCATGTATAGAGAATAAGATGACTGACTGTTTGTATGTGTGAATGAATACAGAATAATAGAAATTATCTGAGATACATGCACATACATACCAGGGAAAGGTAACTGCATAGGTTTTTACAGATATCATTCCTTTTCAATTAATATGACATTATATGCATTTAATAAGACTATATAAATCCATTATATACATAATCAGCCTTCACACACACACACCCCCACACACACATATATATTTCCCTTTTGCACATGTATGGACATATTGTATGCTACACAACATACATCCATATCTACAGCTTGTAGGAAGCATTTGGGCAAAAAACACTTTTCAAATGTCTAAAAAGCAGCTCAGGGCTTATCTTAACTTTATCTAAGGAAGGAATTCAGTTCAGTATAGAGCCAGCATAATGGAGGTGTGGGGAATAAAGACCAAAAATGTAGCACGGCTCTCTTGTAATTGCCCTCTACACTGTAAGAAAGGATCCACACAATGACAACTCCAGGAGCAGTCTACCACAGTGAGGCACCAGGAAGAGCTCGGAAATATCCCCCTACCTGAGCCTGTATTCCTAACAGTTTTGTTTTCTCTTGAAATAGTAATCAGAAAAAGAGCAGTTTTTGCTTTTGGTTTGAAATAATAGTAAGAGAAGGTGGAGAAAAAGCAAGGCAACCGCGGGCGGTTTACATCCAACACACCTAAGCCAGCAAACACACAACAGCTCCTCAGACTTACAGACACACAGAAACAAAGACGTATCCTCACATGCCATACACAAACACAGATCCACACACAAACACACGCATACACACACGCACAGGTGCAGATACACGAGCCTTTACTTACTTGCACACATGGAAGTTCCTCAGGCTTACAGATACTGAGATACATATGCAGAACTACACAAACACAAACTAATGCACAAGCCTTCTTTAACTATCGCACATATCCCTCTGCTGATACACTGCAGCCCCTCAGTCTTACATACACACACAAATGCAAACCAAACTAGGTCTTGTTCACACAAAGGATAGTGTCATACCACTGCTAGCTACACAAAAAAGAGAAACAATGCATTTAGCCACTACCTATTCACTTAATGCTATGAAACATTTGGTAAGGTCACTCCAAATGTATCATTGTATTTAGTCAACCATACAATTATTTGCTGTGCTCTGCTTTTTTTTTTTATTACAGATGAAAATGCAGTCAGGAGGTGTGGTATGTTGTCACAGTAAATATGAGATGATTTCACACGGCACAGAGATGTTGAGACATGAGCTGCACATGTGACAGAAGATTGAAGGGAAAAAGGGGATACACTGACTTCCCCGGCAGAAAATAAAATATTGAAAGTGTCGCAACGAACACCTGGTCAAATGCTTACACGATTCCCAGAGGAATGTTCTCCACATCTTCAACATTTCTTTCTTTCAGAGGAAAAAAAAGGAGGCGAAAAGTCTAAGACAGCAGGTTTCAGCAAACTGAAGGGATCTCTAATGCCCCGGACGCCTCTGAAGAAGGAGGAACACCGTAAAGGGTTAAGCAAGGAGTGGGAGTCAAAAAAACTCGACAACCTTTTATCACGCTGGTGGGAAATGGGGAGCGAGCGGCGCAGAAGAGTAAATATTTCATGCTGATAGGTGACATAAACAAAGGTTTACTTTCATTTCCACTTTTTAACTTGCAGCATTTGGGGTAGGTGATTCATTACTGCGGCCCATCCTGACATGTTAATACAGCAGTGAGGAATTGGTCCTCCATTTTGGATCCAGATAAAAAACTCCTCCATCAAATTCCAGAATACTTATTTTTTAAAGTCAGTTGTGTCAACCGAAAAAAAACCATAAAGGGTAATAACATCATCAGTGTTAATATGTATTAGTTTAGGAAATAAGGCATTAGAGTGAAGCAGTGCAATGGAACATTGCAGTTGCAGTATGCGTAACACACTGCCCCACACTGTAATAGGGTGAAAGACCTAACTGAGGGAAGGACGCAGATTCAGGCATTCTGGATTAAGTCAGAGTTGGCCTGACCCAGAGTGAGTCCGCAGCCGACAGCCGAGCAGTGGGTGGCCAATGGGAGAGCTTCTGTTTTACAGTGCACCCCTCACACTCATGTCTGTCAGCACCCCTGTGGGATACCGATTACCCTTTGATAGAGATTATTGCTGTGTATACCCCCAGTACTTTCCCCTGAGCAAAAGGGGAAAGTATTTTGTGAGTGGTAGGAGGAAACAATGCAGAAATGGCAACCCTCCACTGATGGAAGGAAAGATGGATATGGTGGAGGATATGGGGCAAAGAATGGGCCCATGGGAGTCTTGGTGGGCACAGAAGTGGGCAGTGATACACTGGCTTTGGGTTCCTGCTGTTGTTGGAGTGGAGATTACAGTGATGCTTCAGTTCATCAAGTCTTTCTTTGGGGGGAATAAAAACCTACAGGAAGCACAACAGTTGATCTTACTGATTAAACACAGGGAAAAACTAAGGATCACTCTTTTTCCCAGGCACACACCCGACCAACCAAGTAAACCACAAACTTTTTAAAAAGAGGAGCAACCGGCAGCCGCTGATATGCATGTATGGATGAGATGTGCGTAAAAAGACATAATGTACATAAACACACTACAGACTAGGAAGCTCCACGTATAGCAAAAAAGTATTCAATCATATACTTTATAGCAATATTGAAATTATGAAAATGTATGGTTTTAATATGTTTTAATATTTAACAATTTATCGACATACACATACTGTATCTAGTAAAACATGATTTTAAAATTTGGCCAAAATTTGAACCTCAAAAACAAGTACTCAAATACATTTTTTTCATTTTCAAAATGTAATCTTTTCTAATCAAGGCGTTTCCTGATAGAAAAGAGCTTCTGGGACAGAGACACCTGACCACCTGTCCTGTACAAGTAATTTAATGTGTCTCATAAATCACAGAACCTTGGCAGTATTAAATATAAAAGTGGAAGCATCCGGAACATCTAACCTGTACAGACAGCTCCCAAACACCGCGGCACAACCACCCAAGACCACAACATGACCACAGGGCTAATTCTCTACATGCATGTGAGATGGAGCAAGAGAAGCTGTCCTCAGACCAGCTGCTACATCATTTAGAGTCTACAAAGACCAAGAAAGAGGGACAAAACATAAAAAAGGGAGTTGAAAAAAGACATAAATATTACAGCAGTGATCTTTTAAAGTATAACTAGATGAGACAGACATGTATGCACGCAAAAACACGTGAGCATCTGTGTGTATGTGTGACTGTGTTTGTGTGTGTATTTATATATTTTTATTTGTTCATCTCTACCTGCACCTAATATGAGGAAGAACAGGTGTCAGACCACAATATTTGAACAACACGCACACGCACACGCACACGCACACATGCACGCACGTACACACACAGACTGAGACAGTGGTGGGGGGTTCCCAGTCGGCCATGTAGGGGGGGACTTTATCACAGCTACTATGTAATATTTATACATATAAGATACACCTTCCCATTTTCCTCATCACCCTCTCACTCTCTAAATACCACTGCGTCTCTTTAAATATTTACAGTGCATCAAGTATCTCTGTGCAGTGAAATATCTACACCACTGCACTTTAAGGGTGACGCACATTTTATTTTATTCTTACATATTTGAGCAAATATTCTACCGAAAAAACAGAAATACATTCCTCACAACAATTCTCTGGCATTCACAGACTATTCCAGACTACTATCTATTACTATCATAATAATACCAGTGTGATTTTCTTATTCAGAGACACTTGCAAGGATAAAATGGGATAATGTGTTAAACACGACACCATTAAGATATAGTTAGGATTTATACGATACTACAACTACAACATGAAAGGAGGTACATTTTTACAATGATATTTTCAAGTACACAAGAATACCTAATGGCTTTACTGGAGATGTACACTCAGAAACTTCAAACTGAACTTTCAAGCAATAACCCTTTATAAAATACTTAGTTCACAGTACAGTACAATTCCAACAGTCCATTACCTTATGAACAGCAGAGTTTGTAATTATGAGCATAACAATATTAATCGTGAGACACATTCACAGCATGGTCCCGTTATGTATATTTTCAGTGGGAAATGAATGAGCGGAGTGAGGGAGAGATGCCGTGCGGTCCGTGCTGGCGTGTATTTGAGCGAGTGACAGTGCCCTCTTCTGCATGCTGCCTGCATGGGGAAACTGCTTCTGCAGGCTCCATCTTGTGTCGGACATCACAGCAAAAAGCACACAATCAAGGCAAAGACAAAACACGCTGTGTTCAGTGGTGTGCATCCACAATACAGTTCATCATATTATATTTCCTTTGCTGTGTAAAGGAAAATACATATTTTCTGGGAAATTATATATTTCAAAATGAAAAATGTTTTAGAAATGTTTAATGTAATTAATGTTAATTGTAAGTATATAAGCAATAGGATATTTCTTATTTTGGTTTGGAGTTAAGAGTTAAGGGCTTAGTCAGACATGTTGAGTGAGGTTATAAAACCACTGATGTACGTCCTGTGACTATCTGAAATGCTGTTTTCGGACTGTCCAGCTCCTGCAGCCAGCATGGGGCCACAGAATTAATAAATTAATTAAATAAAATAAATTAGGAGGGCCCCCAGACAGGGACAGACAGGCCTCAGCGCTGGTCACTCATTTAGGCAGGGTGCAGACGGCACTATGGACACTCAGCAGAGAGCAGCGGTATGATTCTGCTATCAGTACCTCAGTCACTGATCCTGGGTCAGTAGCTGCCACAGCAGCACCTCTAGGACCAGCCACTCAACATCTCCCTGAGCAGGCCCAGACTGTGACCTCTGAGCAGCCTGCCACAGGACGACTCCCCATCTGCACCACAGCAGCACCACACAAGCACCCCCCACAGCCTGCAATCCTGCCTCATCGGCGAATACCGCATCACAACGTCACACACCTCAAAACACAACATGTTTTTAATGCTTTTTTATGTGTCTCGGTCTTTCGAGTACTTTCACCCAACCTTAATGCCTGATTATTCAGCACAATTTGTAACATTCTGACTACATTCACTCAACTGGTCAATCACCAGTATATTTTCAATAACACAATTTTTTCAATAAACAGTTACTCATTTTATATTCATGTGCTTTTGAGGGAAATAAAAATGAACTATAAATTTTTTTTACCTGCAAATGTAATTGCCTAATTTCTAGTGATAAATTCATTACCTTGTTTTTTTCCAAACCACAAGACAATTCCTACACTTTCAAAATATTTTGTCCTTAAATATATATTAAAATCTAAACATGTAAAATTTACAAAATTTTTATTTGCAAAGCAAATTTCCTACCTGGAAATATGTACATGAATTAACAATATCTATAAAACAACCAAATTTTATGTACTTTGCAATTGGAACCTGAACACTAAGATGTGCATTGTTAATGTGTGTAAAATACTCTACATGTGGGGTGTGTGTGTGCGTGTGCGTGCCAAGTCCTAAGCGTTATTAATGTCCAATGGACAGAAAAACACCCGAGGTGACTGAGGTCTCAGGATGGTGTGGAACGATGACCTATTTCCCAAACCCCACATTTGATTGGGTGCATTTTTTTTTTTATTAAAATTGGATCCAAAGGGGCCTGTGTCCCATTTGACTTTAATGGAGGTGGAGCTGGCCGATGTGGACTTTTGATTCATGCACTGTTATTAATCAGGGCCCCAGCACACACTCTCCACCCCAAAAACCCTAGCTTCAGCCGCCATCACCCCCTTATCTGGGCCCGACCAGCTCCCAGCATGTTTAGAACCCCGGACTGTGGGAGGATGTTTAAAGGAGCTACAGCTGGCCAGGACACACATGTTGTGACATTCGCTTAGAGTGTAACTGCTCACATCTGATTTAACTGTGTGTAAATCAGACAGGGAAAGGCAGTATCCCATGCACTTTATAGGGTGTACCTGAATTATGATGTACAAAACTGATAGTCTGATTAATAAAAATAAAAAAAAAATTAATGCTTAACAAAATTACTACCATTGCAACCTATATAATTATATAATATACTATATTAGTGTACTATTATTATTATTATTATTGTTGTTTTTCAAATTCATCAAGATGAAATTGAGGCAATGATATAACATTTAATAAAAACTGACTAAGAAAAACATTAAAAGAATAAGTTAAGAAATGTTGTTAATTGCTGCAGATGCACATGTGAATAGTTAAATAAAGAATGAAAAACACACACACACACACAGACACACATTCCACATATACATATGAAGATGGCTTCCAACCTTGGTTGATGGCTCTCTGGGTTTAAAGCTGGCAGATCTGTGTGCAGTGCAGTGTGCTGGCGTGTGTCCCACCACAGCTGTCCTCCAGACCTGGGCTCCATTCAAAACCGCAGGCCTGGCACCCAAACCCACCATACTGTTACAGCCCGTCTAAAGATGTCTGACACTGTCTGCAGACACTGCGGCCACAGCTCCCTCTCTCCAGCATGGGAAAGAGGACGGACCTGTGGGACTGCGTAAGCCCTGCTCCAGGCCACAGTGGGACCAGGTGATCAGAGGGCTGCCCCTGGGGTCACCCATGCACAAAGCGCTGAAGTGCAGGGCCAGCACAGGCAGGCCAGCCCACAGAGATCCTCTCTGCTGAGCATGTCAAAGGCTGGGCTACAGCACAGCAACATTACTACAGCACTACATCACACTACAATGCTCCTGTTCAGTGTGAAAATCTGGAGCAGCTATGATCACCATTATAAAGACAATAATTCATAAACCAATATTAGTATTCATGATACACAAATAGAAACAATACAGAAATATAATATTTAAGATACTATGCTGATTAATGTAAATAATTGATGATTATATTGACAAAAACAAAAACCCAAATTAATATTACAGTAGTAGTAGTAGTATTAATAATACCACTTCTAATAATATTACTACTACTACTAATAATAATAATCTATTATTATTATTATTATTATTATTATTATTATTATTATTAACAGAAATTATTACAGACAAAGGAAGAATATTAAGTAAGCAAAATACAATGTATTTTTAGTAGAGTTGTAGTACCATTTCTTTCTATAGAATACATATTATTTTATTACTACAATTTTTACAAAGTATAATTTCTATTATTTCTATGTGGTTTTTCAATGAACATTAAAATAAACCATATACATCTCCTTGAGCTTTAAATCCTTTTAGAATCCATTTAGATATTCTTACTGTAACACAGATGCAATATATGAGAATTACTACAAACGCAATATGCCCAATATCGGGCTAAATCTGCGTGAATGTCTAATACGAAAGAATAACAGGAGAAAATTGCATTTTCTTTTTTTTTAATGTTTTGCTCAAACAGAGCACTGCTGTCAGGACCAATTTTTTCTGTGTGTCAGACAAAAAGAGAAGAGATGGAGAGGAGGGTGTACAGAGAGGATAGGAGGGAGAAATTGAGAGAGAGAGAGAGAGAGAGAGAGAGAGTGTGTGTGTGTGTGTGTGTGAGTGAGAGCGAGAGATGCGAGAGATGGAGGGGGTGCTGACATGCACTTGTCTCCAATCTCTTCGAATACATTTCACAATTCATCTGCTTTGTCTCTGATGCTACGGCTGAGGACAATCAGCCCAGACACCCATTAGACTCCTCACAGCCCCCTCCCTGTTTTTCATATGACACAGTGGCTGGGGGAGAGGCAACGCCGTTCACCATCCATACCAAATGGGGAAATGTCAGAGAGGAAACTGACATCAAAACCACGTTGTCATGGAGATACAGTACAGACCAGAAATTACACACACAAACAAATGCATAAAACACACACATACATACAAACATACACAAATGCTTACACACACACACACTCATACACATATAATATGTTATATCTACACTACAGTCTGGCACCTTGTGTGATATTCAAAACTTTGATGTGCAAATATTGGTACAATATTTATCAACACGTTCATCTGACCATAGAATTTCAATTGATTCTTATGAATACAGGCACATTTTCTTTTAAGAATGTTTCTGATGTACTTTATACACAGTAGACAAATGGGAAGCACTTTCAAACCATATAACTTGAGGTACTAATATTACATAATTTAGTTTTAAATAGAGCTGACTGTTTCCATGATCAAAATAATGTCATTTTGCATTAAGTTGCTGAAGTTAATAAATTTTCAAGTGAATAATAGTATCTATTTTTTCAGCAATGGAAAATGCATTAGTATTATATAATTGAAATCTAAAACAACTGCACTTCAAAATATTCGTATACACCTATATAGTTTATATATGCAGTTTTACTGCACTCAGCAGAGCACAAAGGGTTTGCTTCAGACCATTATTGTACACAAAATAAAGTTTAATCAGCAATCTGAGGAATGAGAAGGATATTAACATTGGAGGCAATAGTTTTCAATGTGAGGGGCAGCAGCATGATGTATGGATGAATATTTCATGAAAGCCACCTTTTTCTGAAGAATATTTAAATGCAAAAATAAGAGAAAAATACACACTACAACATAAAAATTTGGCAAAAAACGATCTAAATGTCTAAATGTAATGTCTGGCAGTCCAGCCTCCTCGGTGAGGGTGTCAGCGTGTGGTCATGTGACCTGTGTGCTTATCCACAGTAGCCCTTTTTCAGCCAATCGTGCTGCCCACCAAAGCATTATGCAGAGATGCTTGACATTTCTGTGATTTCCTCTTCAGAAAAAAAGAAAAGAGAAAAAGGGAAAGCAGAGAAAAGAGGAGAAAAAAGCAAGGCTCCTTCATTCCTCTCATCTTTCGCAGGGCTACATTTTGAGGAGGTAGAGAGGCTGGCTCTTCCTTTTTGGTTTGATTCAGACGGGGCTCTGGGGGGGTGCGGTATGGCCCTAATGGAAGCCTCAGCCAGGGCCCGCCTCAATAACAACATTCACAACCGCACATCCAACTCCACACATCAAGAATATTTCACATCAGGCTCAATTTACAGGAGGAATTCGGCTCCCGTGTACATAAAAAAAGAAGAGATTGGCTGGTATTAATGTTAAGGTGGGGGGTACTGTTCCAAAGCTCCTTTCTTCTCTGTTTGGACACACTGAGGGCTGAGGGATGAAGGTCCTGCCCAGATCATGAGACAGACGCAAAGCTGGGCAAGAGGAAAAGAAGGAAAAGATGACCCCTCAACGGAGCACCATTATAATCAAAACAACCAAAATCCTGGCCCTGAGTAAATATGTGTAAACGCACACACACACACTCCCTCTCTATCGCACACACACACACACACACACACACACACACACACACACACACACACACACACACTTACACCCCAACAAACACATACTCACATTTAGGTGTGGTACACTCACACTTCATTGGCAAGCATGCAAGCTTTCACCACATGTGCTGTACACATGGGTGCAAGTATCCACAAATATGAGTACATGTACAAATGCCCAAAAATGATCAGACACACACACACACAGATTCACATTCACTCACACACAACATCAACTTCCACACTCACAGTACATATATTTAAATACAAACACAGAGAAAGCCCAATGCACACACATTCACTGTCACATTTCAGTATTAAGACTGAAAACAGCATCAGCACTCTGTAATGTCAATGAAAGCAGGGGCTCGTAGATCTTGTCACACTATACACAAGTCTAATATTCAAGGATTTCGGATTATTTCAGATATTTATTTGATTTTTTTCCTTTTGCTTCCATTTGTGTATTTTTAAGGATTATGAGTGATTCGCATTTTTATCTGATTACAGCCAGACAGTCTGCCTCCATTGCCTCACAAAAACACAGAGAGAAATAAAATTAACCAGGATATATTGCGCCCATCCACACATTCATTTTCATTTAACAGTTGTCCTTTAGGTTGCATTTTGCATTCACATTTCTTGTTTGTCAGAATATCATGCCATGATAAAATGTCATGAATGAAAATTGGTCATAAATGATCTATGCAAACATAGAACATTGACCATAGCTAAAACTGGTGCCTCACACTATATTGTTAATTTGGAATTTCAATAAAAATATTAGTTAACTGAAAAATATTCTTGGAAGCTGTGCAGTGCTATCGCAATGCAGTAGTGCAAAATCAGAATTTGAGACTGCAGAATAACACAACAGAGAGTGATTCTGCTGAAACCGTGGCTTGCTGTTTCCGAAGAACCGTACAGAATTGGCATGAGTAGAAATGACAACGGGAGCCCGGGTACAGCGTGTGTGTCTGAAATAACAAAGAGAGTCATATTTTTACAAGAAAAAGTGGCTAGCCAACACCATCCCTCAATGCTTGGGTCACTGACCACACTGGTGAATAGACCACACTGCCCTCTGTTGGCCATTGTGATACTGCAGGGAGGTGAGAGTCGAAAAGTGAGCATTCCTCAAGTCAACTGCACATTACAAGTACCGCAAAAACATGATTTTCACCCACCATAACACAGAAACATAAGGTTTTTGCTAAATTATAATTCATACTACTACAGCTATTATTATTTACACATCTACTGATGATGATGACGATGATAATAATAATAATAATAATAATAATAATAATCTTACATGGAACTGTTTGTTTGAAAAATATAAATGAAATTTTATCTGATATGCAATTTTTCATCAGAAATAGACAATTAAGGAAACTGAAAATGCACCATTTGTACATGACTCTTAGTGAGAACCAGGTGATTGGGAAGAGGGATCCAGTAGGAGATTGACAAATTGACCAAGGAGACTCAAAGTATCCCCAGGTCACAGTCAGGTCAGAATTGTTTTATAAAAGAATTGTTATTAGAAATAATTTTATCAGATTTTTCTATTAAAATTATGACAGGAAAAGAGAGCTGAAAGAAGGTGCCCTCTGTTGTTCAAGCTCCTGTGAGTGACTCCCCTCTCTATTTCTGTCCTACACATTCACACAGGTGATGTGTGCCATGCGACTGTCACTCAGTTAAGGTGACAAACCAGCTCTTACTCTGAGTGTCTCAGCATGGAGCGAGCCTAAGGGCCCCATTCTGGATCCTCCTCCTCTTAGCTCCTCTTGTCAGGCTGCTGTGGCTCATAGAGGTACTATGTGCCTGACCAGGTTGACACTCAAGTCTGCCCAGCATATAGGGATGTGTTTTACTAATGAGCCAGTGCTCAGTTATTTCTGACAAACCTGGATTGTGCGTAGGCAGGTCTCCAAAGTTGCAGCTCAAAAGCGCCCCAGTGCTAAACCCAATCGGATTGCAGCTTTTGGTGGGATCCCCGACATTTCCAGATGTTCTAGACACTGAGTCTATACTGCTCTGATCTGTCTGAAACCCAGGTTACACAACGCTAACACAGCCTTCATATCATTTGCCAGTTAGTTCTATTTTATTAAATTATTCTTGAAAAAAATGATACGGACAATACTGACAGTGTGTGCTGAGTGAGAGAGGATAATCTATGGCTTTACCATGGGGAAACAACAGATCTCTATAGCTGTGCTTTGTAGTGATCATTATTGTTAGGATTGTGGCTAGACCTATACAGAGAATTCATCTTCTATATAAAAGAGAAAAACTGTTATTACATGACATTAGCCTTACAATGTTTTACTCATATTGTGTTTTGAAATGACTTTATTAGTCATAAATCTATAACATCGCACTACACAGCTGATGATGCAAGATTTCTGCTCTATGTATCAAACACAAAACTGTAAAAAAATGTGGTAAATGATGCCTGAGCATGGTATCATTTGAAATTCCTGAACGGTGGGTGTACACAGGCACCCCAAAGCTTCCGCATACAGGAGGGCCTCAGCCTACAAAGAACTCAAAGGGCAGCTGAAAGTGCATTTTTAAAAACCGTACTGCTAACATTTGAAATGCATAACTTAACCAGATATTTAAATAGCATTTAAACATTATACACTAACCCATGCATATTTGGACATTAAGGATACCTCACAGGGTCGGTGGCCCTTAGAGTCGGATTTATAAAATGCCAAAGTAATAGGAAACCCACAGCACCCCCTGCGGTTTCTACCTTCCCCTCCATTTCAAATGTCTGGAGCTGGCTCTCCAGGAGGTAGGGGAAACACGTACTGCTCTATCTACAGAATGAAAACTACTTTTCTTATGGCTTCAAAGTGCATGATAAACCAGGTATCAATATCCCACAGCACTGAGAGAGAGAGAGGGAGAAAGAGATACTGCACTGCATTGGAATATATCAAGATTTAAAACAGGACCTAAGAAATACAGTAAAACGTAAGAAACATGAAACACAGAATTACAGAAACATCTGTCAACTGAATGAGAAGAAATTCAGAAGAATTGTAATTACATAAAATTGTTCAAACTAGGATGCAAAAAACCCAGAATTGAAACAAAATTATTTTGATTAAAAATACAAAACAAAATCAAAATCAGACAAGGGAACATGTCCTACCATTATTGACAAAGACTACACTACACACACACACACACACACACACACACACATATATACAGTATCTACATTTATAAAAAAAAAAATTAAAATGTTTTCGCACTACTAGGTACATATGTGTTTCTAGTGTGTGGTATGTTAATTTATGGGAGATATCGCTGCTCATCAGTGGAGATTGCTGCTGCTTGGTTTGTTTTTTGATTAAAGTTTAACCTATTTAAATACAAGAAGTATTACACATGGAAATGTGCATGGAGTAGCGTAAGGTAATGCTTCCGATCTACAAATGATAAATAATTGAACCAGTGTATTTTGCAGTCACTCATACATACAAACCTTTCAGAGATACAAAGCACCCTGATCTTTATGTGTGTCTATCTCTGAGGTTTTATTATATTCTGTCCTGCACATAAACTCAGGGCACCACACAGATATAGAATCTACTGTGACTTTATCATAACAATATTTCTTGTATTGTGCTGGAAAACAGTGACTCTATCTGGTCCATAGAAAAAGCTGGATTTTGTTTACTGGAATGTTTAAAAAAACTACACACCCCGTGGCTAGACATTTGCATTCTATGGTTTGGTGTTGGCAATGCAACAGATGTCCTTGCCAAACAGTAAACTTTGACTAAACTTGTACACCTCCTTGCAAGCTGGTAACTGACCACTGGGCACCTGAAGGTTTGTAAAATGACTCTGTTCCTCCAGCAGTACAGCCAATAAGTGGCTGATATTGTATCTGTGGTGTTAAAAATAACAAAGGCTGGTTTCAAGGTAAATCCTGTGCATAGACAAGCTTCAGAAGCTGCAGCATTCAGAGGTTTGACATAGCAGGACTGTCTTCGTCTGGTTGTGAACCAAAGACAACAATATATCGGTCCTATGACTGGTTGTATGCACAACTGCATCATTCCTAAATTGGGTCCGTGTTGGATTCTGGTGTTGTGTCACTGGCTGTATCTTGCACTGCTGTAGCTTTGTTTCACTGACTTCCATTGAAAATGAATAATTTCTGGTTGCACTGTAGCTGTGACATGTGTCAGTGTGAACACAAGGTGAGTCTGTGGGGAAGGTTAATGGCATGGCTAATAAAATAGGTCAAATCACAGAAAAAAAAATGGCCAAATTGTATTTCCAAAAAGGCTGGCGAAAGCACCAACTTGCTTCACAGAACAATTTCCTATGCTAAAGCCAGACCAGAGAACTTGGATCAGTAAACAAAAAGCAAAGCAAACCCCTCTTTTACAGTAGGGCAGACCCCTCTCATACCCAGTGAAGATTGTCTGAAGGCAGAGTCTATGCTAGAGTCTTTGGGCACTGACTGGTGGAAGGTGAAGGACACCTCCGCACAGCACAGCTGTGCCTCCAGCGAGTCAGGCGAGGCCCTCCACTTCACTCCTGATCCCAGCCCAATGAGAAGGAGGAAACGAGCAAAAGGAAGGGTGCTGCGTGGGTTTTTGGCCACCCTGAGCCCAGGCAGGGGGGGAATCGGCATACACAGCTGAGAAAGAAGACTGGCATTAACAGTCTGCCGTCGTCACGTTCCTAATCGCCCACCAGTGACACGGGCGCTGACATGGTGTCAAAACAAGCGCCGCCTCAAGTGGCATCTCGGCGCCGCCAGACGCCCGATAAGTGCCCCGTCTTGCAGGAGCGAGGAGAGCACCGGCTCAGCACCGGCTGTGTGGTGTTCGTGGTGCGGGGCTGAGAGGGTGTCTGTCAGCAGGAGAGGATAAACGGGGGGTTTTACTCCTACACACACGAGGCTTACGCTCAGATAAGCGGGGCGAGGCTGGGATAAGCCCTACTGCCATATTCAATTAGAGGTGTAATTACCAGCTGATAAATTTTGTACAACACAGACCTGCTATCCAGGTGGCACTATAGAGGGGGCAGGCACGGCTTTACAGGAACTGTTTTTAAAAAAGGGGAGGAGATCTAAGGAGGATGGAGCAGTCGTTGTAGCTCTATTTCAGAAAGTTGGAGAGCAGAGAGGGCTTTTGTCTTATAGACCAAATGGGATGACAATATAGAAAGGTTGTGGGCAGGGAACTGAACCCCAACCACCCAGGGGATGCAGTGTGTGGTCTCCCAACAGACTGTGCTGCAGAGTCATGCCAAGTGGTATGGGATCTTTGGAATTCTGTGTGTGTGACAGGGTAGCCTCTTTTTTAGCTCCACTCATGAGTCTTTCCACCCAGTGACCACAGAAATGTGACTCTAGTACTGACCTGATGTGGGGCAATATACCATGTAGTTTGTTAGCTTTTCGATTTAATTGCATGGTTAAATAAAACAAACCCCCTTTATTTCCAGTAGCCCGCTTTTGTCCTGCTTGCCTCTGTGAACCAAAAGAGACATCTCCTGGATCATGTATCAGTCTTCCGGACTCAGGCCTGGACCCTACATACATTTGGTGTCTAAGACTAGAAAATGTTTTTTTTTTCCATTCAAAACATCAAATTTTTAAACCTACAACTTCACAAATGTGGACACCCTAGTACAAGTGTGCAATTGATATGAAACTAAGACAAAAAAGAAGAGAAACTGTTGCAGATTCTTTTATTGAAAAATAATATTTAAAAAATAGCATTGGGATTCACATTTTTTAATGTAGGGTATGTAGGGATTTAAATGACTTGCAAGGAGTGACTAAACCTTTCAGCCCATCCTCACAGTGTGATATGTGATGTCTCTTGCCGTGTTTCAGGAATCCCAACGTACAAGTATGGGAAACTGTTTAATGCATCTTTACCCACTCGGTAAGAGGAAGTACACTAAAGCGCACATGTGACATTTACTTTTGACTAATTCCCACATGTCCTCTGGTTCTGTCACTGTGTGCCTGGGCTTCTGCCTCTCACCTCATTAATCCCCACCTCAAATACTTCAAACACTTCATATTTCCTTGAAAGCTACTTAGTCCATGGGCTATCAAAAGTCAAACTGATGCAGAGTCCCAATGAATTGAGTTTCTAAGGGTCACCTGTGATTTTAACACACACATGACTTCCCCAGACGACACTGCCCGACTGCATGGTACAGTGGCTTCTCTAAATGAAAACAGTACATTTTTTGACTTGGTACTGCTTTTTAAGGCATGTGTGGATGCGGAAAATTTAAATATGGCCTGAAAACTGGGCCATATTTTCAAAACATGGCCCAAAGACATTGAGCGCAGTAACAACTGTAGCTTTGACCATGTGTACCTGCAGTTTATATGCATTTGGCAGAATTACTTAATAATTGTTTTATCCGTTTGGGATTCAACCCAAACTGGGAAGTCTGGGAAACCCAGCTCAAACTTCTAGGATGTAAACTTGAACTCATTTTTTAGGCAGTGTACCATAGGCATATTTATTTCACGTTCAGCTTAAATATGCACACTGTGTACAGCAGTGGGTGCATGTGCAGCAAAACAAGGTAGGACAGAAGACGTCCCCATTCTTGTGAGGTTAACACAGACCATGTCCACTCCTGTGAGGCTAACACAGACCGTGTCCACTCCTGTGAGGCAAACACAGACCATCCCCACTCCTGTGAGGCAAACACACACCGTGTCCACTCCTGTGAGGCAAACACAAACCGTGTTCACAGGAATGTCCATTCCTGTAAGGCAAACACACACCATGCCCACTCCTGTGAGGCTAACACAGACCGTGTCCACTCCTGTGAGGCTAACACAAACCGTGTTCACAGGAATGTCCATTCCTGTAAGGCAAACACACACCGTGCCCACTCCTGTGAGGCTAACACAGACCGTGTCCACTCCTGTGAGGCTAATACAGACCATGTCCACTCCTGTGAGGCTAATACAGACCATGTCCACTCCTGTGAAGCTAGTGGTAGCTCTATTTGAGCAGACCGAGCTCTCTAATAGGGACAAATTGGCAATGTCTGCTCTGGCTGGTGAGGTGCAGGAGGAGTCTGGGATTGATAGTGATGCCTAATGATCCCCCTGGGTCGATCAATACCCATAATCCCCCCTCCTGCCTATCCTCGTTATTGGCAATAGAGACCCAAGAGGACAGGGGTGAAAACTGGACTGTGGAGTGACAGCAAGAGAAGTTCACCCCAGGCCAATGGTCTATCCCACATTCCTTTAAGTCTCACACATACACACACAGGAAAATTCACATACACTCATAAACATACACACATACACTCATACGCTCACACACACACACACACACACACACACAGAACTGCTTCTCATATATACATCCACATACAGTAAACTATGCAAACACATGTGCTGACATCACTTAACAAAAGATGGAATCCAATCAAATAAATACTATCCACACACACCAGCCAATCAATATTTATTCACCACTTCCCTATTCATTAGCATACACAATTTCAATGGCCCAATCTGGCCTCATTCATTTTAATTATAACAGAATCAGAGAAGCCACAGGCTCTGTAACTCAAATTGAGAGCTGGTCAGAGACAAAGCAAAAGCTCTCATTTTAGCAATGCAATTAGGTTTCTGTCCACAACAACATTAATGGGAATAAATGATATATCATTATTCATTTTTCTGCGATACTAAGGAAGAAAGAAAACATTTTCTCATCACACAAATAAAAACAGACCGCGTTCAATATTCGGCATAATACCATACACAGCAACGACACTCACTTTCACAAGAGCCTCACAAATGTAATGTACCCAGCTCAGCAGCGGCAGCCTTTTATCGATCGAGACTGATGTGAATCGTAATCATCTTCACCATGTTGGTCAGAATCAAAAAGATTCCTGTGTGTTGTCACTCTTTTTTTGTGAATGGTGTAAAAAGCCCATTGTGAAAGAATGTGAGCGAATGAATGTGCCTTCTCTTAAGATGAGCTTGGTGGGTGGGGGGATGATACACACTCCCCACCTTTATTTCCAATTGTTATCACCTCTGCTTTTTTTCAGGACCCTCTCCTCCCCAAAAAAGTTTCCTGGATGCCGCGGCAGATCTTTAGCTTCTGGGTCTTACAGGCCTACGGATTGACCATGTGTGTCACATTTTCTCTGTAAGGCTAAAAAATGTGATTATTTCATTTCAGAGTCAAATCCTGAATCCACAGATTTCACAAACATAGACATGTGCATGTCTGATGTGAATCTAAGATGAGTACAGGGGCAGTTGGAGCCTCTTATATGAAAAAAAGAGGCTACAACCCCCAAATCAGTCATTGCCTAGGGGGGCAGCGGAAGGCGGTTAGCTGAAGTCAGTGGAATCATAAAGCATCACATCATCCGACCCCCACACCCCCACTCTGAACTGACCGTCCTGTGAAAGCTCATTACTCACACCAATCACGTCAGTGTGCTTTCCCTCGCTGCCACAGCAGCCTCTCATTACTGCACCCGTAACGCTAATTTGACTGTGGACCCTGTGGGCGCACTCCCCCTTTGTCCCGTCACCATTTTAGAGGAGGCCTCCCAGCCCCCCGGCTTCATCCCCAATTCCCCAGTCTCTGGACGACAGGTTCTCACCCCTCAACCCCCCTTCCATGCTGCTTGACCCTTTTTATAACTGCAACGTGTCTTTTCTGTTCATCTCTCATTGTTTCTTTTACACCTTTTCTGAACATCTTCCAAAAGCTACTACGCCTCAGCAGTTGTTTTTCAGCAGAGTACAAAATGCAATAGTTTAAATCAATGTTTTGATTTAACTATTACATAAATGCAGACAGCAAATGCACATTTATATCTGAAATTGTAATAAAATGCTTGCCATTTTTATGCTGGTTTTATGAGGTCTAGTCTGAATTTTCACAACTGTAAAATATATTACATATTTACTTTGAATCAAACTTATTCTTTTGAGTATGATATAAATTAACAGGCAAAGCATTTTTCAGCATAGATAAAAGTATAGAATGAAAATTATGTCAAAAAAAGAAAAACTTCATAATGGTATCATTCCAGTTAGCAGGAATGAATTCAAGCCTCTCTCTCTCCCTCTCTGTTTCTCTCTCTCATTCTCTCTTTTTCTCTCTCTCCCTCCATGCCTCTCTCTCTCCCTCCCCCTCCATCTGTCTCTCATGTTCTCCCACTGTCCCTCCCTCCCCTCTCTCTCCCTCAGTCCCTCACTAAGCACCATCCACTGTCTCATAAAACATAAACGCCACTGTTATCCACATACTGTGCGCCCAATAAACACCAATCGCAAGAGGCCATTAAAAAACTAATTAAGATAAATGAATGAGCGCTAGGGTTATCTCATTATGAAGTTTTCAGGGAGGGACGTAGAGAGATGCTCTGAACAGGACCACTGCTTTTCAGAGGGTGATAATTGGGTGGGATAGTGTGAGCAGTGGAGGGGTGCTAGGGGCATCAGCTCACATACAAGAAAAGGGTCTGTGTCTGACACTACTGGCAATAAGCACAGACCCACACACCACTGAGAAACAGAAGGATACAAACTGACTCACACACACAGACACACTCACACACACCTACAGAGACACATACACATATATGCAGCTAGACAGACAGACAGACAGACAGACAGACACACGGACAAAGAGAGACTTAACAGTGCATCCGGCAGTAGTGGAATTATATCTGATTCCTTTTCTTTCTCATGGTCTTAGAGGAGCTTCTTCTTCAAACAGATATGATTCAAAATAGTCTCCTAAGAGGGCCAGCTAAGAAGTATTTTATTACATTTTTAATTTATTTTTGAGATGGAAATGTAGCGCACAACTTTTCCTTTAAAAAAACTAAATGTATATATACTGATCTGAAATTAAGCTGGGCTTATAAAGTGGGCTCCTAATGGTGGATTAAACATATTAGAACAATGTAAGTCTCCTTGACTTTAACCTTCTGTCTATATGAAGCCCCTTACCCCTTTACCCTCATCTCCAGCAGATAGAAACATTTTTGTGTGGAAAAAAATCTTCAAAAGAAACATGCAAAAGTCTTACATAAAACAAGCTGCATGATTTGGCTGTTGGAGAATGGTGCAGGATCTTGTACGGTTCTGGGAGGCCGCTGTACACAGTTAAGGATAAAAATGTGTGAGGCGGATGGGTGCAAGAGTTTAAACAAGGATTTTACAAAGGGCCAGTGCCAACTGTTCAATTTAAAATCCAAATAAAAACTATGTGGAAAGACGAGCGATCTGTCAGCCATATTCTCCAGGAAGGAAATAAATGCAGAAACACAGACATACACAGACATGTACATACACACACACACACACACACACACACACACACAAAGACATGTACATACACACACAAACACACAAAGACATGTACATACACACACACTCATACAGACATGTACATACACACAGACACACACACACACAGGCACGTACATACACACAGACACACACACACACAGACATGTACATACACACAGACACACACACAAACATGCATATACACAGACACACACACAGACATGTACATACACACAGACACACACACAAACATGCATACACACAGACACACACACACAGACATGTACATACACACACAGACACACACACACGCCAGGCTGCCGTCTGCTACCCCTCTCCCCTGTGCCGTTCCCTAAGCTCTCAGTACAGCGTGGCGCTGTGCAGAAATAGGTGCGTTTAATTCATTACATCATTATGTTATCTCCATGCTAATCTGGGCTGTGCTTTCCATTGCTTTGACATGCAAATGAGGGGGAAAAAAGCCGTGGTAGCCCTGGGGGGGTTTGCGTGTGCGGGTGTGTGGGGTGGGTGGATGGGAGGGGGGCAGCAATCATCATGTGTTGTCAGCGGTGTAAAAAAAAAAAAAAAAAAAAAGCAGTTCATAGTTCTACAACCATTCTTCTTCACTGTATCCCTCTATCTCTCTACACCTCCCTACACTCACTCACTCATTCACTCTCTACCCCACACCCCCACCTCAACACCCCCCCAATCTCCCCTCTCCACCTCCTGTCTGCCCCTCAAAAACAGAGCTAGTTGATCACGCTAAACAACAGCAATCTGTTGAAGATCAGACACCCTACAGAGAGCACATAAACACGACGACGCGTGGCGCTCACACAGCAACGCCCAGTTGGCCGCGGGCCCCCCCATCTGCATATTCACAAAGAGCCGCGTGCAGGCAGTTCCCCTCCCGCTCAGCCGCCGACACCCCCTCCCCAAGCCCTCCGCTGCCGCCCGTGCATGCTAACGAAAGGCAAGCGACAAGACCACACACGCTACGCGAAAGGGAAAACAACGGGAGAGGCGCGACACTGGCAGAGAGGCAAGCTACAGCACGGTGATGAGGAGCCCGTGAACGTCCTTCTTTCCCCCTTCCCCTTCCTTTTTTCACCCCCTTTCTGCCCTCCTCTCATCAGTAGGCATTATCAGGTGATGAGCGGCCCCTGGTAATCCGCAGCCTCTGACCAATCAATCAACAGCTCCATAATCAGCAGCCCAGGAAAAAAATAAAACACACCCACAACTTACCCTGAGTTGGTTTCTGTATCCTCAGCTTGGAGGTTTAGGCTTTGGGGTTTCTAATTTTTGATATTTTTTTTTTTGTGCAAATTAACTAAAAAAAAAGAAATAGAGAAACCACTTTGCTTTAATTAAGTCAAACTTTAAAATGCATTGTTTATCCTACTCTGTGGTAGAAATAACCACAATCCATTTTTAAAAAGCCTCTCTCCTTTTCTCTCCTAATCTCTCTATTTCTCTCTCTCCCTTCCAGTCGCTCTGTCCTTCTGTCCCTAACCAGCCTGATGTGACAATGTTGGTACACACACTCTATACAGTAGAGATATATATTAAAAAAGCACACAACTACTGAAGTAGATATAAAAAGCTGGCGACTATGGTATCCTGCAGATCTGTTGGACTGTGGGGGGTTGGGGGGGTGCAGTGGGGGTGGGAGGGAGTGGAAAAAGTAGGGGAGGGTCAAAGCTAAACGTTCTACAAAGAACAGGGGGACCAAAAGGACTCTTTTTTTCTCTTTAAATAAAACAGCTGAGCATTTCCTCCCTCCCTCCTCCCTCTTCTTCCTCCTTCTCTCTCTCTTTTTTCTCCCTCTTTCCCTCCCTCGCTCCTTTCCTCTCTCTCCCTCGCTCTCTCCCTCTTCCCAGCTCTTAGGCATTCCCGTTCCAGACTCCAGCATCCTTTGAGGAGGTTAGCTAGTTGTCTGTGAGAAGGAAAGAGGTAATACCGCCTAGCAGAACTCTTCATTTTGCCTTGGGGGTTAGACAGCTGAAAAGCAAGGCATTCTCATCACTTTTGAGGGTTGTGCACAAAATAAAAAAGAAAAAGCATACAGAGAAGAAAAAAAAACACACCATACTTTTTCCATATGGCTCTAAAAAAAAGATATGATCCTCACTTTTAGTACAGGATTACAGAAAAAACCATCGCTGAGCTGTTCTGCTCCTAGAATTTCCATTTTTCAAAACACAAGGACGCTGTGATTTCTCTTCTCATCAGACAGAGGGGATGAAACAAATTCCCCATGTCAGCGCTGAGCTGCATCGGCTGCCTGCGCTCACAAACAGGGAAACCAGGCCTGCAGCAGAGCCACCAGGCCAAACTTATGCAGATGTAATTACAGGCCATTCAAAACAGCAGGTGATTATTTCACTTGTTTAAAACACCAAATCACATCTGTATCTGTGAGCTCTTTGGTAATGTCCGTTATGACATGTCAAAACAGCGCTGAGCAGACTGACTTATGAGACAGCTGGCAGTCTATGCTCTCAGATCCAACAGCGCACTCCTGGATCTTGAGAAAGGAAATGAGAGCAGCAGGGAAAGAAATGTATGAATCCACATCCCAGCCAGGGGTTTGTATGTGTGCGTGCATGTGAGTGGGGTGTGCATGCGTGTGAGTGTGTGTGGGGTGTGTGTGTATGTGTTTGAGTGACTGTGCGTCACTCTTTTTTTTTTTCTTTCTCTGGTTCCTTAGTATACTGGCCATCCCTTCAATGCTGTTTTGTTTATCATGTGTTGGAAAGTTTCTGCACACCAGCTCATCTTATATAGGGTGCGCTCAGTTCACACCTGTCTCTCTGGATGTTTTAACCCCCACCAGGAGTTCCCACAATGTCACGAAAATCAACCCAAAGGCCTCCATGGTTCTGAGGCGCAATGCGTTCAAATAACATGGCAGTTCATCGCTGAAGTGACTCTTTCTCGAGCACCACCCAGCAATCCCAAGCTGCCCTGCCATGTCTTCTCATGGGCTACTGTGAAACATCACCAATATTATGGCTTTGGGGCCAGTCGGGTGTGTGTGTGTGTGTTTGTGTGCATATTCATGTGTATGTGTGTGTGTGTGTGCGTGTGGGCATGGCTGACCATGTGCATGTGTACATGTGGGTGTGTGCACGCATATGTGTGTGTATGTGTGTGTGTGAGAGAGTACACTCGCATGTGTACGTGCATCTGTGTGCCTGTGTGTGCATGTGTGTGTGCGTGTGTGTGTGTGTGTGTGTGTGCGTGAGGGGGAAATGGGTGAGGCACATGTCAGTTTGATGCGTGGTGCCTCAGCAGCACTCTTATTAAAGGGGGAGGCGGGCTGGGGGCTAGGGGGCTGGGGGGCTGGGGGCATGCTTCCCTGATTGTCATGAATATAAAAAAGCATGCATCTTCCAGAAATAAAATTTCACAGGTGGTGAAAGAGAAGGAGGATCAACAACTGAACAGAGACAGATAAACAGAGGGGGTGAGAAACAGAGAGAGAGGAAGGGAGGGAGAGGGAGAGAGAAAGAAAGAGCAGAGCCCCCCAGCTACTTCCCATCCTTCAATACATCTCTTGGCTTCCAGCAGCTTTACGAATTAAACGCTTAACAATGTAAAAGGGTGCAATTCCCCTAAAACATAACTTAATTGATGGACCCCATTCAATTCTGCACATGAGCCCTCGTCGAGACCAGAGCATAGCAGTCCAGCAAATCGCACAAGACCTTCATCACAATGATAAAGACATTCAGCCAATCAGCAGTTATCACTGCAGCCTAATGGAATTATCACAGCAACATTTTACATTCAAATTTATATCCATTCATGCAATATGGTGGATCTTTTCTTTCTTTAAAAACATATATGGATCTATGTACATGCATGTGTATGGGTGGGGGGGTGCTTTCTGTGGTGAAAATGTTATGCTGTAATTGTCTTTGGTTCACATAGACATGTGATCAAGACATTCTACCTAAATCGTCATCAGACTTCTGGTATACAAAAGGCATGTTTCAAAAACAGAAATACTCCCATTATTGTTCACCAACATATGATTTACTTTAGAAATATTACCACATTATTACTTGCATGAACATAAAAAAACATTTTTTTGTAATCAGTTATCTTGTACAATCTGTACAAAAAATACAGTAGAACTCTCATGTAATTAAACATATTAAATAAAATTGTTCATATTCTGCATCTCAAATCATTAGTAACCAATTTTCCCCATAATCCTCCAATCAAGATGTAACACATATGCACTTATTCCTTCTTAATTAAACCCATTAAACAGGTGAAAATGAAATTTCAGGTGGGAATTTTCACATTTATACCTGATGTCACAATTAGGAATAATTCATACCATTAAAAATATCAAGGGTAATGAGGTGATTTCTCCCATTGAGCTTAAAGAAGCTAATGTATTTAACATCCACCTAATTATTTTAATTATTCCATGGCTGAAGTATTAAGGTAATTAAAGCTCATTTGAATTTCATTAAAAGAAAGTAACTCTTAACAAAAGAAATTAAGTAATTTTTTTTGTAAAGAAAAAGGCCCATGATATGAACGGTCATTGAAAGAGCCAGTAAAATAATATTGTAATATGTGTCGCCATACACACGCTGGTTCATAATAACTGGCAGCTGTGTCCTTCCATCATGGGAAAAATCACCTTTGTCAAATTAGGCCCTCCCTGGGACTTGACGCATAAGCAAAAAAACAGAGTCAAGCTCAAGCTGAAGGAACACGTATGTAAGGGGTTGAGCAATCACGCACACAACAAAGACAGGGATAAAAACCCAGTGCTAAGAGTCCAGCAGCCAGCCCAACCCGGCATCGCAAAACACACAGCTGGGTACAAAACACGGCTTCACCTTTCACAAAACTGCAGTCCAAAATGAAAGTTATGTCTTCCCCTCTCCATCATTCCCTCCTGAGCCCTGAATTTCAGGAGAGATTGTTTGCTTTTTTAAAAAACGATATTCTTCTTTTCTTTTCACATTTTTTTTTTTTTGAAGATGCACAGCAACATAAATAATTTTGGTTTGTGAAACACAAGATTTATAAAATATCCATTCAGTATTTTCTCTGTATCTACTCTAATTCTCATATTTATTCATTAAAAAAAACTGAAAAAAGATTTTTCTTCCAAGGTAAATAAAATCATTTAAAATCATTTCATTCATCAATGATTTTGTTTTGCTTTATTTGTATTATTATTATTACTATTATAATAATTATTTGTGTACAGAGAGCAGTGGTATTGGTGCCTGTGGTTGTAGCTGACCACAGCTGGCTGTCCTTTTTTTTGTCTCCCTTTAAGCCCCCACACCCAAACGCAAGCCTCACAGCCAGACTGATGAAAACCCAGCATGACAAGATTCACGGTCAACAGAGCAGCTGATTAAACAGGGGGCTGAGAGAACCTATAAATAAATAAATAAATAAACAAACAAACAAACAAATAAGCTGTCCTCTTTTTTACAATTATTATGGGAATATAGGAAAATGAAGAACATATATGCCATAAAATGGAATTTCTTAAAAGCATAACAGCTGTCCTAGTGTCAACCCTCCCACATCCTGCTCCTATTTGGTGCCCCAGTTCTTAACCCCCTCCCCTCCAATTCCAATGACCAAACAACAAAAATAAGATTTCAGTCTCCAGACAGACACATGGGTCAGTTACTAGTACTCGCCAACCTAACCTGTAGTCCAGCTGTAGGCAAAAGCAATTCAATAGGTATTTTTAACCTAGTTCTTCGGCATTATACATAAAGAACATTATGAATGTACCAAAGTAAGTGTAAGTGCAGAAACATACAAAATTCTCAATTCAATGAAGCACCACCCTCTTGTTTCAATAAAACTACTAAATTATTTATTCAAACATCAGACTGCATGAAAATAAAAAAAATCAATAGAATCCATTTTCTCTCAATGCGTTGTCATTTCAGTTTTTAACCAAACAAATATAACAAATACCGATAAAGAAGTTTAACAGACAGGCTTTACTTATTTTGCATGTTTCATGTTCTATTCAAGAACATCTCTACAAGATTGCTTGACAATAACTTCAGCCAGCAACAGTGTTATTTAAGACTGCGATTTCCAGACAGTGCTGTGTGTGCAGTGCTAAGTGTGAGTTCTGTAACTGCCGTCTTTCATATTTCTCAGATAAGTACAGATAATTTAAACCAGAATATGCAAAGTGATCCAACACCAAAACCACAGCAAGTGGTAAGGATTTCTGTTAAAATCCAATTCTTTATACTGATATTCTAATAAAATTAAACACCAATTATCTTGATCAACATCCTGATAAAAATGATCTGCAACAATTGAAGATTTGTTAAGTTGAAGAAATGAATATCATTATGATACCTTAATTGCCATAACTTTTTAACAAATTCATAAATTTTAATAATACAATTCTAGAATTCTTTAACTTTTCCTGTTCCTAACTTGCAATCTAAGTAACAAAATAATTTTAAACATATTTTAAATTACTTCCATTTCTAAGAAATAAATGGCAATAAAGCATAGGGCATACTATGTAAATATTTTTTTTAATCAAGAAACTCTTTGTATTTGAATACATAGAGTAAAATTCAAGTTGAGTTGTTAGGACAAGTATATGCGAGCAAACTGAATTTCATTCCAAACAAAACCCAGTTGTTACTATTTCTGTATTTGCATTGAAGGGAATATTTCATAAGCTTCATGAGGATGTATGTATGTTAACAGATTTCTCAGTTTCCCGTCCTTTGTCCTTCTTAATCTCCAAGGGTATTCCAAGGAAAAAAAAAATAAAAAAATCAAGGTCTTTGCTAGCTTTCACTTATGTAATATATATCTTTCTTCAAGTCATTAGAGGGGTGGGGAAAAAAACACGTACACAGACTTAGGCTTAGCTTAAAAAATACTTTTTCCAAATATGTGAGGTTTTTTCAACATTAAAGATCATAAATGAAATAAAAAATGACACGCGCAGCGTCACCGGGGAGAGGAGAAGCAGAGTCTGTGTTTTGCGGAAGACGGCAGCGGGGAAGGGAATTGCCTCAGTGTTTGTTTGGAGAAGGGTTACCACTGGGGCAGGTTTGATTCGGCAGTGCCCCAGATTCTCACATTTTTCTTTTGTCTGTTTATACTGGTAGCGAGAAGCTTCATGCTAAGTCTGCTTTCATTGTGCTCCCATAAAACCAAAGGAAAACAAATGCAGCACTCTGCTAAAAGATGACATTTACAAAAAAGTGTTTTAGGAATAATTTACCCAAAAACTGTGAGCTCAACACAAATGACTAAACAACCCTTAAACCCCCCTCCACTGTTACAAATGCTACAATCCAAAGCATGACCATGATTATTATGAGTCTGTGTGCAAGTGTATTGCAGGCAGATGAAAAGGAAGACTTCACAAGCCTGTGTCTGTGTAAAACTCAGAACTTTACCAGTGAAACGCATGAGGAAAAGCAGGTGGCACTAATCCTCGCTGTGGCACTTGTAAAGCGAGTCAGGAGCCAGGAGACGGACTCGAACATCAGCCCAGCGTGCTTCTGAAGGCTCCGTGTACAACAAAGAGCGCATGTGAACACAACCGACAACCCACAACACCAGCGCTAACAGAAATAAAACAGGTTAAACAAGCCTGTTACACGAGAAACACTTCACCTCTTCCATTCCGATCTCCTTCACACCATGTGTCACCACCAGAGAAATCCAAAGTATCATGAGTGTGATATAAAAATTACTGAGTAAAAATCATGCTTTACATTGTTTAAAAAAGCACACATTTACATGAATATATACCAAATAGATGTATGTATTTGTTCAGTAATACAACTGTTTTGAATTTCTTTTTATACATAGATCTGAGGGAGAGCACAAAGGCTTCCTTTCACTTACACATATACATTTTGCATGCCCATACTTTAGATCTCCCCAGAGATTTGTTAAAATAAGTGAGAAAAGCCAAAGCAATCTCAAGTTCAAGGCATCTGGAGCTTGCAGGCTCTGAGGCTGCTTTACTGAAAAGAGATCTGCATTTAACTGTGCCAGCATACAGATCCAGCAGGAGGAGGAAAAGAAATTCACTCACAGCAAAGATGTAAGTTCATAAAGGATTAACATTCTGTACTCGAGCAAACATTCATTTACAAAAGCTATTGGTACATTTAACAGTATTGTATACCCATAACAAGCAAATACCCAATGACTTTCATCCAATACTGTCCAAGTTATTACAACAAATGTATATATAAAAACATATTCCAGCCAAGGACTTATTTTGGTTATGACTTCTATTCTGTTAACATATGTTACACTGCTATCATGTGGGAAACACCTGACCATCAACCAAGCCTGATTCCTATCCCACTCAAAAGAGTCTAAAACACACAAGGAGGAGTCTCTGTAGCAATGACAATAAATATTTCCCACAAACAAGAAATGAGCCATTTCTGGGGTGAGAAACCCTTCAGCTTTTTCACATCAACTATGCCTCTTTGCACTGAAATTCAATAATTGTATAATAAGTTAATTTGACAGTTGCAGTAAAAGTGACAGTCACGTCCAAGACATGAGGGATGGTTACCTTGCAGTGAGAATGCAGAGTCCTCCCCGCCTGGCCTCTCTACTCAAACAGTCTCCGCTGCTCTAGGCTGCAGGCCTGGGCTCAAGCCATGTTCAGCCTGCAATTCTTTAAGCTCACTGAAGCTGAAAAACACAAAACACCAAAACCATCTCTCATGTTGCCAGTCCTACTGTGCGGTAGAGTCCACAAAAAAATTATATAAATATAGTTCTCTCTGGTATGGTATCATGGCTTAGATCAACTCACAAAAAAAGTATACACAGTGGGTGAAGGGGTTAGATTGGGGGACTGACATAAACCTGAAATATTACCATACAAATTATCATACACATATTCCCTCTCATGGATGAGCATTTTGAATGGCTCCCTTTGCTTTGCCAAGCGTGCTGATGTCCGCAGATGATAGCCCATACATGTTTTTGCTCTTTTCTCTCCCTGTGAATCCCATGTTACTGGGGTTTACAAAAAGGGAGCTATGAGTCTGTGAGTTGGTATGTTTGTGTATATTTGCAGCATCGTGTATGTGTGTACTCCAGAAGTGGCAGACGGGAGCCGCCATATAAGGGAGACGGGCACAAGCAAACAAACATGTTTTTTTTTCCATTTTTATGGGGGGCAGTGACCTCATGACTCTGTGGTGGGGTGGCAAAGTTTGTGGCTCAGAGGAGAGATGAAGGATGCACAAGAATGGCAGCAATATACAGACAACATGAGAAACCAAAAATCAGATAGCAAAAAACGGTTTTTCTAAATTGTTCTAAACAACAACAATTATTATTATCATTATTATTATTATTATTATTATTATTATTGCTAGAATGTTTGTGAATGTATAAATTAACCTGACCTTTGTTTCAACATACAACGGAAATGTCCCAGTCACAAGGATTGCAGAAATGGCTGGGAAGCTCTGAACTGACATACTAAGACATGAGGTTTACCAGCTCACAAAACACAATAATAATGATAGCAACAACCCGAGACACACTGAGGTTCACCATTTCACATAATACTTAAATACATGAATCTGCTGACTTCTGGGCTGCTGGACATCAAATTAAGAGTTCAAAGGTGATAAAGAGGCAAAAGGCATTTTATATAAAAATAACACAATCTTAATAAAAGGGGCAGGCCCAGCTTTCCTGTTCAGTTTCCTGTCTCTATACTGAATGATAATATACAGAAGGGTAACCAAGGGGTTTATCATGCCACACCATTCTAATAATTCATTCAGCAGGACTGCAGTTTGCTGCTGGGAGTGTGTGTGTGTTAGTCCCCCTGATTAATCACATTGTACATGCACACACAACAAACACACCCTTTTATTTTGGACTGGGCTCATCTGGAACCCTGTGCAATCCTGGCAGCTTGTTAGAACTGCCACCTCAATGAACATGCCCCCCAGAAAGATGGGGAGGAGGGGGGACCGGGGTGGGTTTCGGGAGGGGAGGGTTCAGGGTGAGAAGCTCCAAACGTGTGCAGGTTCAAGTCATGCGTAAGCGGGCAGGACCCGGCGAAACGCTGAGCGCAGTCTGAGAAAAAAACCTGAACGTGGTACGCCATCTACTGTCACCACAGTGGTACTGTATCATCACAGCATCCGGGCATTTGAGTGAGGGGAGCCATAGGGAAAGTCAGCCCAGGAGGCAAGCATCGTCACTCAGAATGATACACAGAAAGAAAACATGGTTCACAACATCGCTGCCACTGTGCTAGGCATAGTGCAAAAACACCAATCATAATTTACCATGTTCCATCTGCTCCCACTTCATTAACAATGTGTCATGTTAAGTATACACATGAAGCTGCTTTCATATATACACTGACATGATATTTCAACAGATACGATATTTCATAGCAGTTGTTGATGGTCATAATTAAGTACTTGCGCTTAATGTATGTGTTTATTCCACAGATCAGGAGACAGGGTTTTTACTCAACTCCAGGGCTCTTTCAGGTCCGTCTGTCCATCCCCAAAGGGAATGTTTTTTCTGGAAATTCCTGGTTTTCATAAGTCATTTTAAAAGAGTGCATGCCTTCAAAACCTCTTAATCCCTAAGGAGTCAAACATGGAATCTGTAACCTGTTATTTTTGCTTTTTAATGTGCAACTTTTAAGTTCCTTGGTTTAGATTCAGAGATTTCAAGTTTGTGCTGTGATTGTGTGTGTTTGGATGTGTTAAAGCATAGCAATGAGTGTCAGAGTGTATTTGTACATTGGAGTGTGTGTGTGTGTGTGTGTGTGTGTGTGTGTGTGTGTGTGTGTGTGTGTGTGTGTGTGTGTGTGTGTGTGTGTGTGTGTGTGTGTGTGTGTGTGTGTGTGTTTTGCAGCAATACAGTGCACATTTTGACTTGACTAAACTTGAAGAAAAGGCACAGGGGCATTAACTAATGCAAAGTGTTGAAAAAATGGAAACCATAAATGTTGACCTGAAACTCAAAAAGTGCCTGTTCTTTTTTAATCATTTCTGACAACGTGCAAAAACTAGTCCCTTCCCGTACAGAGACAAGAGCCACGAGTAACTCAATTACCCATAAATAATCACATACATATTTTTTGAGGACTCCAAATTCTTGCTAATACACATATTCATTTTTCCTCTGAGTTTCATTTGCAGAAGGCAATGTTTGAGACAATAGGCTCAGCCAACATTGCTTGTCTTTTAGATGGAATGAACAAAATAAAAAAGGGGGGAAAATGACTATCTTCCAACAAATGTATTTGTCAAGGTCATGTTCATTTATCAGGTTGAGGGCGGTGTGTGTGTGGAAGTGTGACAGCGTGTGCATGTGTGTGCAGGGTGGAGGGTGAGGTTATACCAGATGAACACATGAATGTATAATGGCTTGAGCCGGTGATGATGCATGGGATCAAATTCACGTAAAATGCTTTGGTAACTCTCGCTGCCTGATTACAGGTCCGTGTGCGCCGTAACCTTGAGTTTGGATGGTGATAAGGAGCCAGGCAGGGCTGATAGTATCAGGACGCGTGAGCCAGCCAGATAGACAGACAGAGAGGAATAGAACAGCACCCCGCACAAAGCTACGCACAAATCATTACCATTTTCTTCCTTCTGATCAAAAAAAAAAAACACGGTTGCAGCACTAGCACCAACCCGTTCCCCCTTTTCTACACTCCATGAAAAAAATAAATCTAATTTTCCCATCTCTCCCCACAAAGCGACATTCTCCTGCTGTCCCCCAACCACAAGCTCCCCTCTCTCCCCACATATACAAGCCCTCACTCCCCCCTCCCTTGCTCACACGTGCTCCCCTTTCCGCGCAAGGCTCCATTTTGTAATAAGTTCTGATCAGTGTTTCTTCCAATTTACATGCTGCACCAATGCACTGGGAAAATAAAATGGAGGCTCAATATTAATGGAGCAGAAACAGCAAACACAGAGAAAGGGAATAAAAAGAGAAAACAATGCGTTCATGAGTGAAGTGTGTGTGCAAGCTTGTTTTTTCTGTGTTTGTATATGTGAGCAAGGGGGTGGGAAGGCACAACGCGTCAAAGAAAACTGTTTTTACCATCCTCTTATTGTAACTGAAGCACAAAACCTAGCTGGAAGCTGAGACAGATGGGCTGCTGCATGCATTTCTGATGAACCCAGCTGATAGATTAGGAAGCAGGACTGTAATCTGGGTTTCAACTCTGCTGGGTCTGCCAAGGGGAAGGGAAGAAGCTGCACCTTTCAGTTTCTTAGAATCAAACAACATCACCACATTGCTACATGGTGGCACTAAATATGTACACATACACATACATACAGATATCTATGACATCCACAAACACACACACACACTACAAAACACAAACTAATTTTTAAATGTATTGATGGTGTCTGGTTTTTGTAGGGTGGATCATTCCTAATCCCCAAAACAAATTATCTTTTATATGGTGCCATTAAAAATCTGAACAAACTTACAGTAGCTCAGAGATGCCAAATAGAAATAATAACAGGTTGAGGAAAAAGCTTTGGGCTGCAACACCTTGTTTTAACAGCAATATCACATAGCCCTTTCAGCATTTACTGCCATTCAAGGACGCTTTCTATTCCAAGAATAATACTGTCAATATTAGCCATTTTAAATATACGTTTCCTCATATGCCACCTTCTGAAACGGAGCATAATGGAGAAATGAAAGCTTGCTTTGATACCTAATAGACAAGAAGCCTGAGATTCTGCACGTCTTATTTAGTGAATAGGCCCTTTCTTGCCGTTTTGCGCTGCGCAAGCCAATAGACTCATTAGTTGGAGCTAGGCTGGTTAGACAGCGCTAGACAGTACCAGCAATGGCTGTGTGCAGCTTTTAGACAGTAACAGCACAGTAAAAGAGAGTAGCAATGGCAAATGAGGTTTCACAGCGCACCAAGCCCTTAGGGTGATCTCAATTGATGCAACTCTGTACAACACTTCAAACGTATCAACTATATAGCAAGTCGTTCCCTTTGCAATGTTTTTAACAGTGGTGTGTAACTGTGGGCGGGTCGTGTCAGCTTACTGCATGTGGCAAACACCATAGCCAGTGGTGATGTTAATTATGTAAGAGAATACTTTTCCAGCTCTTTATATCCCTGGACGTCAACTCTCATTGGCATGGCTGCCATATTTCATCATTCAAATTATCGTTCAGTTTTCTACCCTGCATTTTCCCCCTTCACCATGTAGGTCCACAGTGCTACTAATGCCTTGTGCGCTGGAACCAATCAAATCACTGTCCTGAGGTCTAAAAAAGTGATTTAATTTGTTGATTAATTAAGCACATGCCCATTATAATGCATGACAGATGAAAAAGACTTGAGATATAGTAGATCCACAAAATGTTAATGGATTATACTACATTGGCACAGCCTAAATTACAATGTGTCAAATACCAAGGACAGTGTTCTACCTTTTACATAATGTTTAAAGGTAGGATTAGAGAGAGCGAATGCTGATCATGGATTGTTTTTGGGGGGAATAAGGTTTAAATAACCCATGCTGGGGTATTTGAAATCCAAAGGAAGTTTTTGGGAGAGTGTTAATGGATGGTTACGAGGTTCAGGACTGGGAGATAGTGAAGTTAATTACAGCTTGGAGGAGCTTTCCTATTTCCATGTGCTTCTCTTTTTCATTAATAAAGGCAAGAAGATCAGCAGTTATCAGCTCCTCCGGAGGGACGATGTGGAAAACAATTGCTGATTCTTTCAAACAATTTCTCCATCTAATTTCCGACCTTGCATTTCGGGAACAAAATTAATTTCCTTGGTTATCTAATGAATCAGACACAACGATTGCTGTTGCTGCCAATCCATCACATGACACAAAGAGAACCTTTAATACACATTTTTGTCTGCCAGCTAATGCTGCAATACTGCAATAAAGCTGGACTTTAACCCTTAGACCAAGGTCCCCTACAAACTCTAGGTGTACCAGCTGTTCTTGCATGGATTCAATCAAACCCACTTAGTCTCTTTAAGGGCAAGTTCAATTCAATAAAAACAGCACATTACGTCATTGACTTTGAATATATTATGTTTTATTGAACAAAAGCAAACTTGTCCAATTTTTCATTACAAAATGGAATATCACACACCTTGCTAAAGGCTAAAGTCCATTTTGATTGTATTGCACATGTCCTTCAAGGGACTGAAGTTAATTTTATTGGGTACTGGCTATTGCTCCAAATCTGAGTGGCTCCAGCCTGCCATGGAAGATTCCAGGAAAATCTTTCAGCACACACAGAGGTACAGTTATCCACACTGGATACCTGAGTGCTTGAGATGTAGGCCAGGATTTACTCAACATTTTGTCCTATATTTCGCAAATGTTCACCGACAGCATTTTGTGAGTTCAGCCATACTGAAAATTAACTCAATAAACTGTTCTTGTAAAGAAAACACATAATTTTATTCAGTTGCAAGTAAACATTAACAATGACTGTTTACTGAATCCCAGCCGTATGTTTTCTAGCAGGACTTGTTCTTGCTGCGACCTTGACACAAAGGAATATCCCTTGTCCTCAAATTCGCTATCGGTGGCATGTCATACCATAAACTGCGATGCAATTTTTAGAAGCAGCACATTATGACTGCATTATTCACAGGGGCCACACACTGCATTGTGTGTTACATTATACATGCACAGCCCTGTCAGGCTCAATGCCTGTTTTCCACCTGACCTGCTTTAGAACAACTCAAGGTTTGTACACTGCCAACGTACTGAGGTGCCCCAAGCTACCACCACAAGGTTAAAGGATTAGGAGCCAGTGCAGCTTATGGGGGTTTGTTGTGTGAACACATTCTCTGCTCCCCCCTCCTCCACCTTTCCCACCTCCCCAAGGCATGAACAGGGTCTGCTGGGCAGGTTCCACACAAGGACCCTCAAGAGATGGAGGTGGAGATGGAGGGAAGGTGGTGGGAGGAAGGAAGGGAGGACTGAGGAGGAAGGGTTAAACGATGCTGCTGTAGCATATTGATCCGGTGCAGATAGAGCAGGAGATATCCCGGACCTCGTCCCCTGCCATTACAGAATTACCCTAACTGCAGCCTCCTCGGCACACCAGAAACATGGTGCTGAATCCCTCACAATAATCTCATTGATTTCCATGCCCAGGGAGATGCCGTGCTCCCTGAGGCCGCTAAATTGTGGGGTAATTTCACAGAGAATTTCACCTGCATTGAAAAGTTTACAGGAAAACGGATGGGGGGTGGGGGGATGGATGAGGAGGAGGGGGGGCAATGTGGGTGGGAAACAGCGGAGATAGAGACCTCAGAGGTGATCCCTAAACCTCAGAAGAAACTGGAGCTACTGTTGTATCCTCCAGTTGGGTGTTTATGTTACACATATACATGGAACATAACATGGAATATCAGAGCGAGCATAGTGACACATGGGCCTAATGACTGGAAATGGTCAGAAAGGAGAAACACACTCAGACACATGCAGGGATGGGTGAGATTATTGTGTGCTATTCTTAGTGATAAATTATTGACACTTCTTAACCAATAAAAAACGTTTTTCTCTTGACAGCCAATATTGATTATTACAAAGTTCCTCTAATTTTTGGTTCAACAAAACCTCACTATGAGTCTTCCTCATACTACCAGCGTCTCATATCATTGGCTCAGACAGAAAGCTCACTGTCAACAGCTTAAAATAAAAGAAAGTACAGACAGAGGGTGGCAGTATGGGGGGCTAAGCTCATTTGGAATATGGAATGGTACTTACTATAATGCCATATAACCATCTCTTCAGATCAGGTTTTACAAGAACAATTCTACAACCAGCACAGACAACAGCATACTCTCACACCAATAGAACTAGTACAAAGGAGAGAGCAGGAATGGGGGCCTCTTCAATGTCCCTAATAATAACACAACACAGTTCTGTTTCTCCCATTCACAAACGGAGCTTGCATTTTGATGCGTTTACTATAAAACCAATCTGTGTTTTTGATCCTGGTTTTGTTTTCTGAGGCAGATGCCGTATGAAAGAAGCACAAGAGGCAAGGCCTGGAGGACAGAAGATAAGGCAGCAGGAGTAAGCCCAGGTGAAAAGGACTCTCTTTCATTCTCTCACTCTCTCACTCACTCTCTCTCTCTCATGATATAATGCCTGGAAGAGTGAGAAACTACAAGCTTAGTAAATATATACAGTAAGACTATTGATCGATGTAAAAGTACATAATAACAAAAGTGTGAGCAAGCATGGGTGTTTCTCATACACGAGCACACACGTGATTGTGTACGCACATATAAATGTGCCTTTAGTTTTCACCCTTTGAAACAAAAGCACAAGAGTTCACAGTACAACAGGTTAGCAAGCAGTGCATGGGAAATGGAAGGAGCCGAACAGCTGAAAGCTGGTGCGCAGTAATAAAAGTCCCTCTATGGCACCTGGCAATCACAGGCAGTATCCAATTTCACTTCATTTCTTCCATTGCTTTGCTCTTTCCTTGTAAACTCATTCTGAGCGCCAGCACATACTGACCTCAGCATTGCCCCTGAAAGATGAAAGACTCTTTATCTGTTCCAGGTGTGCGGAGCCTCACTCTCTCTAAGGAACAGCGAGTGTGTGCATGCATATGTGTGTGTGTCTGTGTGTGTGTGTGTGTGTGTGTGTGTGTGTGTGTGTGTGTGTGTGTGTGTGTGTGTGCGAAAGAGAGAAAGTGGGAGAGAGCAAGTCTCTGCCCACACAAAGTTCTTTTCAAGTGCTAGTGCATACTTTTTCACATTCACAGATTATGTCTCATTTTTCGCTGCACTATGCAGCCTGTTTTTAGACCACACTTGCCTCACTGAGAGCCCTGGTGCCTGACACGCTGATGGAGAAATAAAAAGAACAATATGAGCACTCGTGCGGTTTCTGTGCTGTTGTGCAGTCAATGCCTGGTTACAGGCATCTGTTGTGGCTTGAGCTACGATTTTGACTTTTTGTTTTTTAAGGGGTGTGAATCCAAAGGGAATTGACAACATGTGCTGTCCCATAGATGTCACCTTCCTCTGCAGCACTGCAGGAGGGCCAGTATACATGTGCTGAGTTTTCATCTTCTGGAGGAGAGTTTGGGAATACACATTCAAAACGTGTGTGCGTGTGTGTGTGTGTGGGTATTGCAATGTTAATATTTACAACTTACAGACAGACTTTTCTCCTCCATCTGTGACTTTTCTAGGAGAAACTTGACTGCTGGTTGTAATTTACTTTAAATACCCATACACACAAACGCAAGGCGCGCACAAGCACCCACATATAGACGTTGCGCTCGCCTGATTTTTCCCAGTCTCACAGGCAGCAGCTCCCACCCTTATCAGGACCCTGTGCCTGGGTGGCAGCATGGCTGGCCGGGCCAAACTTAACTCTTGACCCTTGGCCCCATGCACTTGACCTCTCTTACCTGACTCCCAGCAGGGCACAGAGCACACAGCTGGGAAGGCCTTCTTACAGAGGGTTCCCACTCCAACAAGGACCTCTTTTGTGTGAGAGAAATTCAGTTTGAGGGACATTTTAGCTCTTCTGACTGTTTCTTTAATATAGCAGCCAGCCAGGGGCCTATCAATCATTCTTAAAGTGGGGGGGGGGGTGGGGGCAAAGCTGTGAGTAGCTCACTGTTCGCTGACTCTTTGCCAACTTGACCCACACAAATACAAATGCTATAACTAGCCTAGCCTACATGTTACAAAATGCGTCTCAAGATATCCGCACGAACAAGGAATTGCAAAAGTATTACAATCGTTTTGGAAATAAAGTAACTGCCCTTTCTGAACGAAGAAATATAAGTACAGAAATATGTAGACTACTACAATATAATTAGACATTGCTCTAATTAACCCGTTGACTGCCCTCTCCCATACTCAGAGAAATAAATTATGAAATTTCCATATTTCACCACTCAAGTTCACCCGGACAAAAATAGCGCAATCGGACCATTATTCTCATATAGGTGTGTAAATATGTGTTGATAGACTGCAGGTTTGCAAAACCAGAAAGCAGAAGTGTGTTAAATGTTACAAATGTAACATTTAAACACTTTATCACTTGATACTCTAATGTGCATGTATAATGCATGAATATATTAGTACATCCTTAGTACAGCACCATTTTTTTTTACCTGTACTCTTTTTTACCTGTACTCTTGATCTTCCATGAACATGGATGTACTGAATTATTATGATCCAAGCACCTCCAGGCCCAAATACACACTTAAACCATTTATATTTAAAATACATACTTACTATTTGGATTTGCTGCCAAGAGTTATAGAAAGTACTAGTTAATAGCCTAAGTGAAAATAGAGGCTCTGATTGGCAATCAACCTGAGCAGCTTTGATGATGTTTTAGATTTAGGGAATAAGTAGTAGGTTGCCATCAGCATATCATTTCACTGATGAAAACATAGCGAAACGTTCTTATCTTTGCGCTCATCTTCAATTAAAAAAGCCACGTACTGATCTCATATAAATTTGCAAGGGTAGGTCCTGGCTTGAATCAGTGGAGAGGTTAAGCTTCATCAAGCAGAGGAACTGAGGGTGAAACAAATTCTTACCATTTATGATTGTGATACTGTCCAACTCTTTCCTGTCTGTAGATTCTAAACACTGAATATGAGGTAACTGTGGGTCTCATGTCTACATCCATCTTTGCTTTTAGCACTACTATACCAGCTAGCTAGTGGCCACCCCCAGGCACAGTCACCATCTCCAACAACAAGCTAGTTGCAATATTCAAGTTAAATGATTGCTTGCAAGCTTGCCCCTCACTACCTACCAAAGAGCAGCAAGCTAAATAAAACTCACCCAAATATTCAGACAAATCAAATACATTTCATAAATAATATTCACCATCAACTATTTTTGTAAAGTAACTTTTAAAAAGACGGATTTCTTTCCCCCTAATCCAAATGTGTTTTGAAATCACTTCTTAAGATAGCATATACTGAAAAAAATCACGAGAGTGATGACCATTTTTTCCCATCTTACAGAACTAAATAGGGAGGGAGACAGTAACTGACAAGCAGAGAGCTTGATTCAGTGAGTCAATCACACACTTTTTTCAGCCACCATTATAAAAGGATGTGCTCGATTAGACAGAAATTGGAGAAAACGCAGTGAGAAATGGAGGGACTACAGACACACCACAGGAGTGTTATTACTGTAATAATAATTTGAATGCAGAATTTAGGGAGCTTGACCCCCTCTGCCTCATCATCACAGGCAAAAAAAAAAATCACAGAATGTGCTCAAGAAAATATGCAATATAATCATTACCCTGCTGTTTAAAATACTGTTCACATGCATACAATGTGTGCACTCAAAATTAAGAGGAAGATGTATCTTAAATAATTGTGTGGGTCCATAAATATGTTTGGCCTTGGTCATTACAGTATTAAATGACTGTCTGAGAGCACAGACAACAGAGAGGATGACAATGTAATGTTTGATCCCTGTCATATAACTCAATCCAGTTGGCATTAGAGACACATTTTTTCGATCCTAAACAGTGATTTCAGACAGTTAAAGTTAGCTGTAATAGAGGGCTGCAGTTGGTGAGTTTTATTATAGCACTGCAAATTCACACATATCTCAACATCTGATTAGGACATACCCACATTTTACTTTTTTTTTACGCCAAGTGTCTTATTCAGGGTTTGACCCCTTTTGTCAAATGCGGTAAAAGTTTAACATATAAACAGTGGGCCATAACTTAATTCCTCCCTCCCTGCACACATGCACAGATAGCCAATGGCCTGGCTGTGGTGTCAGGCTGCTTGGTAGCCCACACCTTACCCCCGCTTAGAGGACAGTGACTAATGACAGGCACTGGGACTGGTAATGGGGAACAGGGGACCAGCTTCCGGACAGCTTACAAATGGGTCGCAGCATTAAGAGATGAACTTGAATAAATGCTGATCTTTCAAGGTGCAGTTTATCCTGTAACCACCATTCCAGCAGCTGACGCGTCCATCTTAGACCTGCAGGAGTAAACCGAGGGGCCTGGAGCCCCACCAAGAGGGCATAGCATGGACCCGGTCAGCAGGGGAGGAGGGCGGACTGGAACTGAACATAAACACAGCACTGACACACATATACATACATACATACATACATAATGACACTAGCACTCTCAGCTAGAGACATTACACACACGTACACATGCGCAAATCCAAATCTGCCATTTTGTCTTTTTTAAAACAAATTAAAATAAGGGAAATAATATTACTAATACTAATAAGAAGAAGAAGAACAACAGCAAGAATAATGACGCAAAAAGGGGGTGGCATAACCCCTCCCTTTCCTTTCTTCCCTGCCACCTCCGATGTCTCTTTTCCAGACAATCAGTGTCAGGAGAAGGCACGAGAAACGGTTTGTGAGCCACACTTATCTAACGCAGCAGCAGAGCCCTGTTTCAACCGCCTTTATCTCTCCAGGAGATGGAATTCAATATACAAACCCCCATCACGCTGCAATATCACGCCTGCGCCAGGGATAAGGGGAGAGCTGCCAGGTAATTGGCTGGCGGTGGATGAACACAAGGTTTGAGGCTACCCATGGAGGAGGGAAGATGGGGGAAGGAAAGGGGGGAGGGGAGTGGAGAGAGAAGGGGGGCCGTCTTGATAGTATTCTTCCCCCCCACCCCCAAACCCCCACCTCCAGCACACGCTGGATAAGTCTGAGGCCATGATTCCCTGTACTGCTCTAATAACAATGCGTGTCACACTGCATGAGAGGCACAAGCCAGAGCTCCTTCTCCCTCTCTGGGTAGGGTCCAATCCACGCACACATTAATTGGGTAAATCACTCACATTCATGACATTTAAATTAAAATTACACCTGATAATGTCATAACAAGAAGCGGAATGCCATTAAGGAGCAAAATAATTCCTTTTTTTCCTTTATAAGATAACTGTAAATGGGAGGGTGTGTGTGTGACAATTTGTGGCAGGAAGGAGGGGGGACTTGGGAGAAGGAGGAGTATACAAAAGGAGTTATAACGCCTTGGAGGACCTCCGCACACCATTTCCTAATTTTATATTGCTTATTCTGCCCTGGATAAAGGGAACGGAGGAGAAGTGGGGGGGAAAGGGGGGTTGGGGGGTGGGAAGTCATTTCTCTGATTTATTTATGATGCGATGAAGGTATGCTGAACGCATCAGAACAGGCAGCAGTGGTCAGACTGTCAGGGAAGATGAAGTATCTTCATAGTCGAGTGAGCGAGCGAGTGCGCGGCCAGTGTTAACCATCTCCTCTCCGCTGCGTTGAGTGATTGCTGTAAAATGGCCATGCAAGGCTGCAGCCCTGAAAAGTGGGGATGGGGGAGGGGGGTCAGGTCTCTGTTTATCAGTATCCATGTGACACTGACTCAAAATAATGAAATACTGTCATCATCACTTTTGAGCTATTTCTTAAACTTTAAAAATAAACTCAGAAATAAAAATGTATAATACTGCTGACCCACAGTACAAACCTTCTGCAGCTAACCCTACATGCAGCCACATGCAGAATAATACTGACTTCCATACTCAAGATGTACATTAGTACATTACTGATATCATGACTGCTTTTTGTATCTACTCATACACATGCATGAGAACACTTATGAATGTTTAGGCTGCCTGTCCTGCTGCACCATATTGTCCAGCTATACTTTATTTATACTTTGTTGAGCGGTGACTGTCGATTAATGATTCACCAAAGTATAACATGACAATTAGCTTGATTATGTGAACTGTGGATATTACAGTATGAAAACCTGTTGCCATCTTTCACTCTCTATTTAATAACTCTTCTGCAGCACAACGTTGGTGCAGGCTGTCACAAAGAAAATGACTAAAGAGCTGGCACAACTTTCAACAATGAGAAAATCTGCTGGCCTGAGTGTTAAAAAGCAACAGTGAGCTGTTTAGTTGTGCTTACTTTTGACAATTTAGCTTCACCAGGAAACCTGCATACAACTTCATGTTCAGTACATATTCCATATAACTAGATAAACAGATAGATGAAAAACAACAGCTGTTGTGCTTTGTGGGTAAAAACAGTTGTTTCCTAGTGATGTGTAGAGCTGATATTGAATATCTGTTGTTGTTCAGAAATACTTCTGACAAACATAATCAGCATTGGGGGCCGGGGGGTATATGGGTATATCTGTAACCAGGTCTTTTGTTTTAAACATTAACTTTGAAGATGGAGGGTTTATGCCACAAATATATTTATTGTAGTTTCCCTATGAAAACAACAACTTCACAACTATGCTTTGAACACAAGGGACCACAAGCTAGAGGCCTGACTATACAACAGCATGTGAGACCACAATAACACATAAGACAATTCTCTGAGCAACATCACCCTCTGCAGGATAAACCACAGAGCACATGTTTGGAGGCACCCTCTTACATACAGAAAATTGACAAGAAGAAAGGCACTGCGGTACATTCAGAAACACTACTGTCTACAAGGTGAAGGTCTAGAAAGAGCTTTTACCACTTTCAAATGCAAGAAAGACACATCAAACATAAATGGAATAAAATTGTGTAAGAGATGTCTCTTTCCATTTTTTCCTTTGTGAGCATCCTCTCTTATTTCCTAAAATTACACTATGAACTGTCCTCTCAAAAAGGGATGGAGACAAACACACAGCATAGGTATCTTCTGCCTACACAATACCCATCTGTGAAGACCATGTTTTTTATCCCAGGATCGGAATGTATTCAATGCTAAGCGTATGATATCTTAAAAAAGCATTGTGATGCAGTGTTGTAGTTTTTAAGCACAGAGTCTGCAGTACTATGACATTAATTTATGTTGCTCTTGTGAACTGCCGCTATAAGTCAATAAAATACAAACCCCATTTCCATAAAAGTTGGGACACTTTCTAAAAATGCAATAAAAATGAAAAACTGTAATTTGTTAAATCACTTGAACTTTTATTTAACTTATTAAAGTACAGAGAAAACATTTTCAGTGCTTTCACTGATAAACCTAATTGTATTTTGTAAATATAAAAAACAACACAATGTGATGCCTGCAACACACTCAAAAAAGTTGGGACGGAGGCAAAACTGAAAAGATTACAAGTAACACTGTGCTGGAAGGTTCCACAACTAGCAGTTTAACTGGAAACAGGTGAGGTTATCAAGACTGAGTATAAAAGGAGCACCCACCAAACGCTTAGTCTTTGCAAGCAAGGATGGGTTGTGGTTTACCTCTTTGTGCCAAACTTCGTGACAGAATTGTCAGTCAGTTCAAAGACAATGTTTCCCAGCAAATGATTGCAAAGAATTTAGATCTTTCACCATCCACAGTTCAGAATGTGGTGAAAAGATTCAGGGAGTCAGGGGAAGTCTCGGTGTGTAAAGGGTGGAAACCGCTGCTGAATGTGCATGACCATCGAGCCCTCAGGCAGTATTGTTTGAGAAACCATCATGCTACCGTGATGGACATAGCCACATGGGCCCGGGAGTACTTTGGAAAATCATTGTCACTCAGCACAGTCTGCTGCTGCATCAAGAAATGCAACTTGACATTGTATTATGCAAAGAGGAAGGCATTTATTAATTTTGGGCAGAAACGCCACCAATTTCTCTGGGCCCAAAATCATCTGAGATGGACCGAATAACAGTGGAAACCTGTTCTCTGCTCTGACGAGTCCACATTTCAGCTTGTTTTTTGGAAAACAGAAGTCGAATGGCTTCATAGGCATAAAGTACTTGACTGTCCTGTCTGCAGTCCAGATCTGTCTCCTATTGAAAATGTATGGCACATCATGAAGAGAAGAATCAGACAACGGTGACCAAGGACTGTTGAGCAGCAGTTGTTGTATACACCAAGAATGGGCAAAAATTCCTCTTGCAAAACTGCAACAATTGATATCTTCAGTTCCCAAACGATTACGAAGTGTAATTAAAAGAAAAGGTGCCATGCCTCTGTCCCAACTTTTTTTGAGTGTGTTGCAGTCATCAATTTTTAAATTTGTTTATATTTAACAAATAGAATTAAATTCATCTGTGAAAACACTGAAAATCTTTTCTTTGTCCTTTTGTCTGTTAAATAAAGGTTCAAGCGAATGAACAAATTACTGATTTTAGTTTTTATTGCATTTTTAGAAAGTGTCTCAACTTTTATGGAAATGGGGTTTATATATTTAAAGAAGTATTTTGTTAATAATTATTTTACACACTATACACATTATAAATACAGTTCTCTGATTGTGTGTTCATATCACACTCCCTTAGCAATGTTGCTTCACATCCCTCTTTTCAGCCACTGTACACCAACTACCTATTGCTACTATTGTTCAAAATACTAATATTAAGAATGATAACAAGTTCAAAAAGGAATTAACAAATACAAATGTTAATAAGGACTAAAGTTGTAATTGTAATTGTAATTGACAAGTAAAATAGTATCATATTCCCTTTACTTGAATTAGTCATGGATTTTTCTCTAATGATTATACAGTACAAGGGGGTAAAGCTGACTCTCCAGTGATTTACCATTAAGCGAGCGAGGGAAGTCAAAACGGCAACCTAAAATCAACTTTATGAAATTCCCCTATTTATATAACCAAGGCCTTTCCTTTCCGTAATACCCATCCAAAGATTTATTAACAGTTTTCAATTTTGGATGTACTCTAAAAAATACCACTTATTTTATACAGTTTAATGGGATACAGATGCTTTGAATTCAAACTGCAGAGTCAAAGAATGCGACCGAAAACTGCTGTGCTTTCGAATATGGGCTGGCGTTCCAGGCCGATAGGAATTCGGCCCGCTGAAACGGAGCACAAATGTACTTTTTATGTGTGCAGGTCTGCTCTGAATCTTCACCTCGCAGGAGATAAAATATGGAGAGGTCCAGAGCTGCACTTCACCTGAGAAAAATGCAGCAGCCAGCCATCTCAGCACAGCTTAAGACAGGCTCCACCAGCTAGAGCACTCCGTTCCTCTCTCATTTCCTTTTGGGGGATGAAGTAGGCATCGAGCTCATTGGAAATCTGAAACAATAATATATATATATATATATATATATATATATATATATATATATATATATATATATATATATATATATACACACACACACACATCTGCACAAATCCCTGCTTTTCAATTTTTGAGCACATTATATTCAATATGCATTTTTTAAAGACTGGAAATAAACTGATTGACTGATACCAGACTTTATGAGAATTGATCGAATCATCTAGCCCCACACCCCTTTCAATTTTTTAAACTGAATTAGGACATTCAAATGTAATAATAATTAAGAAATCTTGCTGATATATTTCACTAGTTTGAGATCAATTCAAAAACTATCTGAAATATCCAGGCTTCAACTGTCAACTGTTTCATCGTTTCAGCTGTAGACCCTCCTTTTTAGTTTAGTTTACACAAACAACAGCACAACTTGTAGGAAGACTGCCTTTGAACCAGACCACTTGCAAATCCTCTGATGGAAAGCTGAATTTTTTTGGGGTGTTTTATTACTTGCTTTCCTGCTGTGTGAACTTTTAAGATTTGGGTTGTTCCTCCTAATCGAAAAGTGAAGGCTTCAGAAAGAGAAGTTTAGATACACGCTACAGACGCAGGCATGTTGATTTTATTACTGACTAGAAAAAGTAAAACTGTCAAATACAGAAAACACTTTTGATGACTTAAGTCAAAATTGTTTTCATCTTTACCCAGAGTTCATATCCATTTAAATCATTTTAACAAGATATCTGAGGGCAAATCTATCAATCGCTATCTGTATAAATTACAATTCACCAGGAAAATGTACGAGACTGATAAGATCTCTGCTTATTTGAGATTTTATTTTATTTTTTCCACTGAGATTTATGCCACCATCGACCTGGCATCTGTGCCATGATATTATTTAAGATTTTGTGACTGAGTCTTTGAATTGAATCATGGTTTAACACATATATTTGCTCCAAGGTTTTTTTCTGTGAGGATTTTCATCTTATTCTTTGAAGGCAAGTTCAGGTTTGGAATACACATCATACTGTAGATGAAAAAATGCAATCATGCAAAGCTACCAGGAATTTAGAGCTCCTACCCCCACCCCCCAGCTTTATTCCCTGCTTTTCCCACATTGAGCTGGGTCTCAGTGCACAAGAATCTTGGGAGATGTTCTGTACATTTCACCACAGGTTTCCCTCCTAGATGAATGGAAGGTCTTTGATGCCTTGTTAATTCTGTAAAAAAGCCAATGTCCCTGGCAGAAAACACTGCAGCAATGAGCATCCATCCTTGAGAAATTCCACTTTCCATTTGAAATCTAAAAAAAAAAAAAAAAAAAACCCCAAGGAGAAGAATCCTGAAGGGGCTTTGAAAAGCTAAATCTGGCAGAGCTCCATGAGTCTCCCAGGCTAGACTATATGACTTATCTGGATCTGCAGCTAAAAAACAAACCACATCACCCATGGTGTTTGTATCACAAAGTAGAAGACAAACAAATGCTTTTGGTACGGATATGTTTGGGGTGGTCATCTTTGGCCTGTATCTGTTGTTAAAGCTTCTGTCAGTCCAGTTTTGATGATAAAAGTAAAGAAACTTATCTTCCTATTTTACTGACTTGTATGTTTTTGAATTGATCTTTCTAGCTGTCCAAATGGAGATGCTTGAAAAGAAAGTGTATTTCTTTATCAATCATAAATATGTAGCAACAGTATTATACGTAAGATTTGTGTGCCATGTGTGAGGTTGGAGATCATTTACAAAACCTGTATGGAGCCTGCCTGTTCACAGAGTGAAATGAACAAGTTCAGAGGGAGCAGTCTCTTTAATGCACACGCACACATGCACGCACGCACACACACACACACACACACACACACACACACACACACACACACACACACACACACACCTGCTGCGTTTGTTGACTTATTCAATAATATAAAAAAGGCTGGTCTGTGAATTACCAAAGCTAGACAGGTGCAAAATGTCAGTGGAGCTGAGCAGAATCTCAACACCCCCAAAAAAGGCAAATATCTGTCTGAGGAGCAGGCTGGCTGAAATGAGGACCATCTTGTATGCTACCTTCAAGGTAAAATGAATAATGAATGGGCCAGCGATGGACACAGAAAGGGGGGCCATCAATATTTTAATAGTTTCCCCCGACTCATTTCAGTCTCCCTTACCACTGCCGCTGGTAGGTCTTAGCACAAACCCGCAACCGCTGCCACTCGGCATTACACAAATGTAAATACACACACAGACGCACAGACACATACACACACATCGTGGGTCAACTCATCCAGACCTCATGTTTAAACTAAATGCCTTAATGGGTTGGAAGCCTTAGCAGTCCAGTTCTAGATGTGCACGCATGCATGTGTGCTTACCAGGGTGCCAGTGTTTGTGTGTCCATGTTCAGTCATTAGATTTGCATCACTGAATGGTCATCCTCATCTGAAATTCTGTTTGTCTTTGGTTCATTGGGAGCTGAAGCCTCCAATATACGGTGTCAACTTGGGTGTGATTGATTCCAATCCCACCCCTATACAGTTAAACTGGGAATAATCTTTGTTTTTATGTAATACGTCACTATGAAATTAAAACAAATAGGCAAGATCAAATAGAGGTATAACTAACTACTACAAATGAATTTTACATCACTCAGTTTAAATGAATAGTTCCGTTTAGATTGACCACAATTATATTTTAGGCTAATGCCTGAATTTAGCCACAGTACATCTCTGTCAGGCCAAATTACATTTACTGCAGGGTTCAAAATTTGGAATTTGGAGGACAGAGCATGGCCAATGTGACCATGTTGCTATTGTCACAAATGAGGACTCTGACCAGAGAACCAGCTGAATGAAATGGCGGGAGGTGAAGAAACTGACTCAAATTATCATGCACTGCAACTTGCTGTGCTGTGGATGTGTTTCAAAAACCAGAATCATGGGATGAATGAAAAAAACATCTGCATCTAAAGCATTAACAGACAGCTGAAACCCACACTACATTTCTCCTTAAGCCTCATTGCTTTCAGCATTTAAAATCATGTGAATGACATTTAACTATTTCAGACTGTAAATGTAAATAAAATTAGCATAAATAAAAGGCTTAAAAGTACCATTTGTACTTTTCCTTTGATATTCCCACCCCCCATATCCATAAAACTAGCCCACTTGCCCCAATGACTTACTCACTGAGCCACGAAGTTACTTCTGACTTGTTCCCAGCACCCATCATCTAGTAATCATTGCTCTCAACAGTAACTATGAGGGAGGTTAACCAATACAAGTCAGTCATTTGTTTAAAAAAAAAAAAAAATTCAATTCAAATGACGCAGAAAAAGTCCTCCCCTGGGGTGAGTGAAAGGGATAGTTGGAAGATCATGCTAATTGAAAGTAATGTGTTTGTTTTCTCTGCAGTGTACTGTCGCTGGTAATATCTGGCAGCTCATCTCCAGAGCAAACCTTGTCGGGGGATTTGAGTGCATGCTCCACTGCTGAGGAACGGCTGTATTTAATGTTCAGCTCAGTTGTTTTTGCTTTAAACCCTTATCAGAGCACAGGAGTGGAGAGGAATCTAATTTTTAATTTGGCTTTGCACCCACAAACTTTGCCCCCATCCAAAATGATGGAGCAAGCAGCATGGGTAACCATGCAGACCGGCACTCAACTCGGGTGGTGGGGGTGGGGGGGTTTGTAAGTGGTCGTGGGGGGCTTAGGGGCATGGCTACATTTCCCATACAGACAGGCAGGGCCAATCTCGGATGCAGACACAGATGCAGATTGGAAAGAAGAGGTGAAGCAAGAGTATGTTAATTAACTGAACAGATTCACATTATCAGATTATGTAACCAGTATGGAAGCTGAAGGGTGGATGGGGGGGTAAAAGAGTGGGGCACCAGCTCAGCCACGGCTCCTAAACCCCAGGCCCTGCCACATCATGACCCATGCCAGCAAGTCTGATCTAACAGAGCAGCTCCAGTCACCAATTAGACATCAGTGGGTAATTGTGTTGGTGGTGGAAGGGAAGGCAGAAGGCAGTGAGACAGGGGACTGATATTTCTCCTCAGGCACAGAGTGTCATTGTTCATTTCAATATTACATCCTCTGACAAATCTTTACCCAGTGTAGAGAGAGGCATGCTCTCTCTCTGTATATGTCTGTCTCTCACTCTCTCTCTCTCTTTCTAAGTCACTATCATCTGATTAGCCATTTATAGCAGGGGCTCTGGCTCAAATATGGTTATTGTACTAGAATAAATAAAAGTATTCATTCTTGTCTCATTCCTTTCTATCCATTGCACTGCCCCTTCTCTATCGTTCTTTCCTATCAGCAGTTTCCTCAGTTTCTTCCCTAATTCTCCCTTCTCTCTCGGTCTTTCTCACTTTGAAGTGAGCTTTGTTGGCTCTGTCTCTATCTCTCCTGTCTTGCAGTGACCACATATGCATTCCTCTCTAGATAACCATGTTTTTTCCTTGTGTAATTTTTTAAGTTGCTAAGGTGTCCTAAGTCTCTACTTGGTCAGGATCCGTCTCTTTGTATCTCAGACAGTGAAGAGGCACTCTGGCAAATAATATTCTTGAGCGATCTACAAATGGCAGTTGAGTTTGTTTCTGTGTTTTCATTTTATTATCCATGTATTGACTTCATTTACTTTAATTTGTGACTGTAATGCTGGCCTGAGCTTCATCAGTGTTGGGTATTAGCTGTTTAGTGACTCTCATGAGCAGCTGACTGAGGGGGCTCTTTTTGGGGTTCAGATCTTGGGTTTTCTATAGCCGCGTTTACATGGACAAAAGTGATCTGACTGCAACTGGATTGATGACTCAATCGGAATAGAATTGCTCATGTAAACACCTTGATCAGACTGAAATTGCCCGATCCGATTGAAATTTCAATTGGACTGAAAAGAGTGGTGCAGCCCATTTTCAGTCATGTAAACACTTGATTGGATTGCTGCTCGGACAGTTTAACGAACAAACTATGCTTCATTCTGAAATTCTCATGCCATTCGACATCTGTGAACTTGACAAGAACAATTTTCTCCCAATAGTCCTTCCTACGCAACTTCAGGCACAGGCAACAAGTTTTTTGAGGAGTAGAAGGCAAAGTCATTGTCCTATACATGACAGCAATGTCAGGAATGATTCCAGTTGCATTGAAAAAAATTGTCTCATGTCAACACAGCAAATGTTTTGGGATATGTTTTCAGATGCATCCAAAGGTCAAGTTCACTTTTTAAATGTGTATTCTCAATGGGTATCAGCATAATACTGCTCAGCATGCAGTTGTGGTTGTTTAGTACTGATCTATTACAGTCCCGATGACTTAGTGGACCCCATACTTCACTTCCATATAAGACAATTGGTTGGATTTTACTATTTTACTACTATTTTACGAGCCCAGCCCGTGACTCAAACTGTGGAAACACCGCTGTCTCCTCTTCCTCTGTTTTCTCTCATTGTGATTGGTGAAGACACAGGCCATGGTCCCGGTGATCACTGCATGCCAATGCCCCTATTGGTAAAACACACCTGCCTAATGGCTGCACAGCAAGCCACATTTCCAACCACATCTCTTCTAATCAAGCTACAGTGCCCTGCCATTCCAAACAGCACAAATCTAATTGATCCACGCTGTAAAAAATCTACACCACTGAGCGCCTTTCTGTTTGCCTGGTTCATTTCTTTTTTTATTCAAACTTTTCTGCTGGCTTTGACAGTCTGAGCCCTGCATGTGGCACAGGGAAATTAGGTTTATTCACCATTTTGCAAAAAAAAAAAAAAAAACTAAGGAGGTAAGAAACTCAGTGGCATAAAAATTAGATCAATTGCACAACAATCAATCAAAAGCAGCCTTGCTGTGAACCTGAGGATTCTGAGGCAGTTTCAAATAGTGACAGTTTTACAGGGAGACTGGACTTGGGCTGCAGCACAGTAACACCATCCAGTTGCACTCATCTCTGTAAAAATCACCCCATGGCCTCTGGACCCAGTAACAATGTGGGTCTCCTCCACCATCTCAGCCTTCAACAGTCTAATGCAGAACACCTACCCAGCAAGACTGAAGCTAAATTTACCCTGATCAATGTCAGGCTTACAGTCATGTGTCAGTATTATTGGCACTCTTCCTAAAGGTGAGCTAATGGGTTATGCAAAATTAAACTATATTCAATATTAAAAAAAGTTTAAAATCATGTTTGCTTTTTCAAATGCATTTGTTCACAAAAATGTCAATGGGTATGAGACTCTGTCAACATTAGTAAGTCAGTGACTCCTTTTTTGTTTTTATTTTTCCTTATTGTAATGTATAATTATTTCTCCACCATATTACACAATTAACACACCTTTACATAAAATTATATACAAAAACCATGCTTCTAAATGACATGAATGCTTCATATGTTCACCTGTTATTTTGCAGAGCAACAAATTAGCTCAGTAAAGACTGGACAATGTCTTGAAAATGAACACAAGATTTGTAATGACCCGGCATGGAAATGTTGAATTTCTTCGTGTTGCAAAAAAGCAGAACAAATGCTTAGCTAATCCTACTGACAGCATGTTTCCCTGCTCTGAATAATAACATTCCCAGCCGCTAGATTGTATAAATAACACAGGGCAGGGGCTGGAATAGCTATGTTCTGACCTTGTCTTTTATTGGAGGACCTTGGCAAAGTACCTCTGCCTCCTCCATGCTGTTATAGCTAAAACAGAGAGGCAAAAGTTAATGCTTTTTTTTCATCTTTTCATCTCACAACAAAAAGTGCATAAGTACAAGGTAATGTGAGAGTGAAGATCTGAAAAGGACATTCATCACAGTTTACTTCATTTACAATGCAGGAAAAAGGGGAGCGAAAGTTGCAGCTATGTGTTACCTACATATATTTCTATGTATGTAAACATTATTCACTCAGAGTTATAGCCTCACTGGACTGGACTGTGGCCAGCTAATGCTGTCCTATTGCTTGGGCAATGACACCAAAAACAGCTTGAAAAAAATCTCCTGCCCAAGTAAACTCTGAGTGGGAAAATCCCATTTCACAGAGTTCTGGGTGTGGAAATTCTCAACTGCCAGCATGGCTTGAGTGACAGAGGACGTTCCCGGGGCGACCAACCCTTCAGAAGGAGTTATGGGTGGATCCGCTTAGCGTACCCCACGGTCAGCCCAAGCAGACCGTCTTAGACAAAATGCTAATCGCATGATGAAGGGAGTGCGTACATTAAGGCAATCCGAGTTGGCCATTTCTCCATCACACCATGGGTCTGGATTTACTGTGGCTGCCTGCACACCCCCAACCCCCCCTCGGCCATCTGCAGGGTGAAGAATGAGGGGTGGGAGAGTGAAGGACAAGACAGCAAAGGAGATATTAAAAAGGGTAGCAGAAGAGAGAAGACATACAGGGACAAGAAAGAGGGAGGGAGGGAGGGAGGGAGAGAGACAGGGTGATATTGCCCTGGAGGGATGTAGCTCCTCCTGGTGTTTTGAGAAGCGGCTAAATTAAAATCCTGTCCATTAAATCCTGTGTCAGCCCAGCAAAATCCCTTCCCTTGACCTTTTAGATAAATTTCCATCAATCTCATTTTACGCACGATTACGGTTTTAATGAGAGATGGGCAGTATTATTGTGTGGGCTAATCTCAAATTTTTCCTTTTTTCCCTTTGCACGTAGTTAGGAAAAACGTTGCTGATAAAGCACAACTCTGGAGAGCGAAAGAAAATGTAAAAAAAAAAAAAAAAGCAATTTACTTCATTCTCCTAAGCAGTTCCCTTTTTTATTATTTATTTGGTAACGCTGTCTCGGAAGTCACAAGAATTTAAAAAGTTAATTACTTATAAAATTCACTGTGTTTTATCAAAGTAATCAAAACTCCTGCCCGAATTTCATGAAATGATTAAATGTTTAATCAATGCATGATTGATCTTAAAATCTTTCATATTAAATGTCTAATTCAAACTTGTCTCCTGATGAATAGCCAATACTTCAATGATTTTTTTTCACTCTCACCCATTTGATCTCCCTTGGCACAACCTTTATTGCAATACCAATATTATTTCCTCTTTTCTTGGTATGTAACAAGCAGTGCACTGTCGTCACCTGCCGTCTCTCCTGGTTCTCTTTGAAGACGGGTTCTTGGTGACAGGCTCAGAACATAGACTAATCAATTCAGGAAAACAGTCATTTTTAAACAGCGACTTAGCACACTTCAGCTATCAAAAGCCTGTGTTCAAACAATATTTGCTTCAGGCCCAAAATTGGGCTTGGCATAATAGATGTAATTAGGGAAAAATACTTGCAAACTACAGGCTCACACCCTCCAGATCAAAGGGCAGAAACTGGAGGTAATGGACAGTGTATATTTATATGTATGTATTTTTTACTCTGACATTCATGTACTGGAGCAGATCATATTATAGACCAAGCCACACTATATAAAAGGACTCCCAGTGGCTTGAAAAAATAAGATCTAAATTCAGAAACATGCTCTATTGATACATGCCTGCTTCACTAAAGACCCAATCAAATTATTGTTGTTTTTATTAATACAGTTTTGACAAATAGCACACTGTCAATGGTTTTGGCAGAATAGTCATTCTTGCATGTATGTGTGCATGAGGGGAGGAGGGGGTCAACACTTTTTCTCTCATTTTGCTGACTATGCTTCATTCTGGCTTCAGTGCCACAAAACGCACACCCACATAGGGAATAAAGTGGTTGAGGTGCATGCACTCAATGGTGTATTAGCAGCTATGTCACACCCTTCAGACCACACAGCACACAAGTGATGAACAAGCAGAGGAGTTTGCATGCTTAAGAAAACACTCACTATCTGGCACGCTTAAAGGTTCTGCACTTGTCCTCCTGGGGAAACCCTTAAAAATTCTTAATAGATGGTGATACCTCTGAAAAGGTGTTTGTACTTTGTAGAGCCCTCAAAATGAGGTTCCACACAGTATCTAGGAAGAGCCTTCGAACCTTTCTAGGAAGGCTGAGTGGAAGAAGCCACCAAAAACCTTTTTTCAAGCATGTAGTCTGACAAGGTATGCCTTGTTGCCTGGTGACTGGAAGGAGTTAAAGGCACACTGACCAGCTGAAGCCCATCCTACTCCTGTTGTATAAACCAAAATGTGCTCCAATACTTCAGAAGCCAGGTGACATACCTAAACACTTAGCCCAGATTCACACTAACAATTTCTATCCTGTATAGTCCACTCTTCTCTTGTGGCACCTGGTTTCACTGACTGAACCAGTTAAGAGTCCCATAAAGTATTTGATGACATTACCTTAATAAGAACCACATCTGGGTCAACTGACTGCATCCAAAAATCCTTTCTGAGCTGCGTTTAGAGCAGCCTGCCAAAGCAGACAGTCGATCAGATGCAGACCTTGGGTACCCTCTGTGTACACACTGATATGAAGGGGCTCAGAAGATGTGGTATGTGGCCCACAGGGCTTTATATCACATTTCCTGTCTTCCACTTCCTGTCCTCAATGGGCTCCTCGCCCAGTGGAAGCTTGGAACAGAAGGAGGGGCAGTTGGGCAGACAGGGGTGGAGCCCCACGTGCCCTTCCATCGTCCCTTCCCTGCCGAGCCTTTGGGAGCCCTCGCACATTCTTCGGGTCTTGACGCATTTCAGACAGGGTGTCCAGCCCGGTAGGTCTGTGAGGGGGTCAGGGGGAAATTTGGCCCACCGTGTTGTGAGGAGACACCCAAGCCCCATTGAGGCAAGGAGCGTCTCTCTTTCAGTGTTGCACTCCATCAGAGGAAATACTGATGATCTAGGGATGGGCTGGGGGGTGTCAAGGAGGTCATGGTGTGTGTGTGTGTGTGTGTGTGTGTGTGTGTGTGTGTGTGTGTGAGATGCACAAGTGTGTGGTGGGGGGGGGTTGGTGCGGGTGGTGTCAGCAATTAAAGAACGCCTGAAGCGACCGAATCGCGGACAAAGCATTCAGTCTCCCTAATTAAATTCTGTGACAGACACCTGGCCTTTGGCCCCTCCTTCCCATTTCCCTGCAGTGAAGCAGTGAACATGTGTGGCAGTCACCGCGGAGCGCCTGACAGCCTGATTTTATTACCCCCATGGCGGCTGAATTAAAGAAATATCATTTTATGGCTTCTCTGGCCTGGCTTCGCCTGAAATGCAATTCTGAGGTCACAAGGGTGAAGATTATGGGTGTGACATCCATCTCTGCTGAGAGCCTCACACACTGGGCCCTGGTCTGTGTTTGAGCATTCAGGTCCATCACTGCCTGCTTTCCCCCTGCTCCCCCACTGACTCAGGCAGAATTATTATATCAGCACATTAACCCACTGTGTGCAATAATACGCAGGTGCCTAGATTTTCAACTTAGTTTCTTCCAAGCAACTCATTTTGATCCTTGTAACACTTATTTTCTAAAAAAAAAAAAAAAAAAGGAGAGCATTTTTTTTTAATAGAAAAAACTCAAATACTATTGGTTCTTAAAACGGAATTTAACATTACGAATTTGCTAATTTCCACATAGAACATACCTATGTATTATATACACATATATGCTGTGTGGAAATTAGCATATCACTGTATTATAATAAAATAGTATTTTCCACAAATAAATAAATCTCTCAGGCCTTGTATCCATTTAGCTGTTTGAGAGAAGGACTGAATCCTTAGCAGCCTAAGTGGTGATGAATTCATATTGTCTGTGGTAAGGTAGACCAGCATCAGTGTGTCCTGGAAAGCCTTCAAATTTTGTCGCATTTGTGACTGAAATACCTGCAATTTTGAAACCAAATGTTGTCAAAATACATCTGCATGATGCTCTAGTTAATTCTCATATTAAAATGTTGACTGAAAACATATTTTATAGCTGCAACATACTGGTAAAATTAGTAATGACTAAACTGAAACACATACAGGCTGCTTTTTCTTTGCTATTTAGTTAGTCATATTCAAATAATATGAGTCATTTTTGAGTCATTCAGTTCAATTATTTTGTCTATCCCATATACATGTGCATCAAATACTTAGTCTGATACAGAGTCAACAGTTCCAGAGGTGGGGTTGCAGGCAGGTCATGGGAGTATGTTCAGGAGGGGGGGTGGGTTAATGCCCCTGGGAAGCTATCTGGGAGAGTGTGAGAGTGAAAAATGTGACTTGGAAGAGGGCGATAATGGCAATGAAGTTCATTTAAGAAAAATAAATAAATAAGAGGGAAGTAATGGAAACTTAAAAAATAGCAGTACCTGAGACCTCTTCAAACGAGAGCAGCATCCGCTAACGAATCCTGACAGTCCATTCCAGTTTAGTTCTGCGGTTTCCCTCTTAAGTGCCCAACCCCAAGCGCAATACACCCGTTGCCTCTGCCGCAGACACCAGCCGGGGGAGACTCCCAGTCTCCACAACCCATTTCCTGGTATTTAACACCCAATCTAACTTCAAAGTCACAAATGGATGGCAAAATAGCCTCTCTCCAGATCAAACACACCGGTCCTTTACCTGTTTTCTCCCACTCTCCACTCCATCACTCCAGTCACATATTAAAGTCGCAGCATCTAGGGCAAGGTGGGGATCCCCCCAAGCATCACCCCAGTTCAGTACTTCAGCAATAACCTGACACATGACATGGACACTACCAGCAGTGGTTGCTCTGGATTCACATTGACAGATTGTATATCTCATTGAGAGAAAAACTCACATTTTTTCAGTACACTCTCCTTGAACTATCTGTGCTTGAGTTGCACAGTTTCCATATATCTGTGTGTGCCTACAGCCACTGGGTCGAGCATCATCAGGTAACATTATACAAAGACTTTTACAGAATTTACAAAAAGCTGTAGGGGTATGGGTATTGGACGGGAGCCATAACGTGCAGTTCTGTACTGAAATTACACCAGAAAAATCCAGTTTTTATCTTTTTCCACTGTACATCAAACCCATGTGAAATGCATGCTTTTCTAATTGCTGTTTAACTGACTCACCAAAGCAGCCGAGCATGTTTGTGGATCTGGCCCTGAAACATATTTCATTGCCTTTGTAAAACGAAGAGAATGTTGTGGGGGGTTAATTTACAGCACATGGCTACAGCAGAGCATCGCAGGGTGGGAGAGAGGAATTTGCCAAGAAAAGGGAGCAGCAGGTTTAATATGGGTCCCCATCCACTAATAACCCACAGCCTCTCTTCTGGCCTGGACTTCCCCTAACCTCTCCTCTCCCGCTCTTCTGTTTCATATCGTTCCAGGATGACCTGGAACTAATGTGCTGTTTATTTCTCCCCGAAGATACTGTCTGAGGGCCTCTGAGCACGCAACCTGTCTTCATCTCCTCCATCCCACTGCAGCTGAGCCCCAAACACAGGTGAGGAGGGGGGCGTGGGCATGGGGAGGGGGGCACAGATGAGGAGGAGTAAGTCAGATTGATGCATTTTTATTAGCTTTGACAATGGATTTCATCCTCTTGACTTTATTTGATTTGATTAGACCAAATTAGCAAGGGTCAAGTCCATTTTACGAATCGCTTTTTTAAAATTCTTTCACAAAGAATAAAACTTGGTGGGGCTGAATCTGAAATATACACTTAATTAAATAGGTTTCTTAATAGCTTTTTTTTAATTGAACTTCTTTCCCTTTCAAGCTCTGTTCAAGCACAGGATGCAGGAACTTACAAACAGCTGTGCAATCAGTGGCTTTAAAGAGAGGGAGAGTGAAAGTAAAAAGCAGTTGACCTCTCAGGTGGAGTGGTCACACCTCCTGTCCTGAGACATCACCATGTTTAACTCTGTCTGAGCCTCGACCAGCTGAGCAGACCAGCCGCTCCGGGCAAGCCTCACATTTTTTTTGTTGTTGTTGTTCAAAACAAAAAAAAAGTTGAAAAGACTTGTAAAAAATGTGGTGTATGAGAATAAAGAGTGACAGCTGCTGTCAGGACTCAGGTTTACAGTAATGCATGCTCTTTCATGGCTCAAACAGCAGTCTCATATAGCCTCACTTTGTGTACCCTGATAAGAAGTTCCTCTCACACCCCTGTAGTAATGCAGGGGGGAACTTTGATGTGGAGACACCGGGGAAGCTCATTTGAAAAGACCCCCAGCCCCCCACCACCATTACTGTGGCTGTCTGAGAAGGGCTTGTGTCTCGCCCCACCACCTCCCCCCACTCCCTTAAAGATGAATAAATAAAATATCAAGGATTGGAAATATCAAAACAATCCCTCTCGCTGCTACAGCAGACGGCCCAGCGGTGTACGGTGAGACCCGGGAGAGAGGCCGTCTGGTACGGTCGGGCTGTGGAGGCTCAACAGTGTTGTACTACGCCGCTAATGAGCTGGGGGTGGGGATTATTTTTGGAGGGGTGGAAGAGGTTCCTGCACCTTTCACTCCAAGCTGGGTGATGGAACCGGTCCTCTTATCTGGGTCTAGCTTATTTGTTTTTAAAGCACACTGGCCTGTACCCCTGACCAATATTTAAAAAGTTGCCATACTGACACACTCAAGTTGAATAATTCCCTGAATGGAGATGTCATGGGACTGATATTGAGGGGTTCCTTCAGGCTGGGCACCCCAAAAGAGCAGGAGAAAATCAAAAGAAAGAGCACTTCAAAACAGCTTAAAACTAAACATTACTATACAGGGGGGTCAAGATGGATTTAAAATTTCCAATAGCTTCTGATCCTGGCCAAAGTAGGCTTTCATGTTTGAATATGCAGATTCAATCATGCCCATACATTTTGTAGAAGTTAACACAGAATACAGAATGAGACAGATGCAAACAGAAGCCCTTTGCTCTAATTATGACATCATAACACACAAGAGAGGGATGGTTAAAAGATTCCTTTAGTCTATGACATCAGATCCTGTTTTCATCAAACAGTCCTTCGGTCAGACATTAACCAATTAAAGCACATTTTTGGCCCCCACCCAACAGATTACTCTGCCATGCAATGACCCCCCTCTGACTGTGTGCAAAGCATAAGTGAACTCCAATTTCTGTTCAATTTGGAGGGGTGGGGGGTGCCACAAGGTTTTTTGGGAGGCACACAAGGAAGAAAGGAAGCGTGCATCCAGGCGAAGCACAGCTGGCAACGTTCATCCCTGTCTTCTAAAACCAATCCGACAGGAATCATTAAGTCCTGAAAACCGCACGTCTTTCATTTTCTGGAGCAGAACAGAGCAGGGGTAAGCTTAAGGACACACCCGGTCAGGAGCGAGGGCATGGCATCAGTTCCAGAGCCAGGGCCCCCCGTGTTTCCGTGTTGTCGTCTCGGCCTTACCAAGGAGAGGAGGCCTTGGCCCAGTGAGTTCACAGGCTCGACAATATCATAACTACATGCTGTCAAAGACGAGGAAGTAATCCATCGCAAAAAGATGGGACTCGTCAGTCCCTTTACAGCCAGATCACAAAACCACTTTAAATTATCGATTCACTGCCCATCTGTTTTAGATATCTGAAGACATCAAATCCTCCATATTCACCTTGACCTTAAAATAAAGCAGTATGGCAAAAATGCCTCTCATTATTGAAATGTGCTTTGACTAAAACCTTAACTTCTAGCGCTGTCATAACTGTCATCTGTGCCATATGACATAAGAACGTGTTTATGTGACACTGGGCAATGTGGAAAGAAATATGATTGGAGGTCTCCTGGCAACTCATGGAGTACAGGTACATATTCACAGTGCAGCTTCCTGCAACTGGATGTTCATGATGATCTATGGCCAAGCGCACCAACTAGCTCAGCCTTTCCAGGGAAAGATGGATTAAATCCACCTCATCACTCTCTTGCGGCCCCTCCTGGTGCTAGAGAGCCTGCTGGAGCATATCTAAGCGAATGCTGACTTTGTGTCACGACTGGTGATGTCAATGCGTTTTTAAAAAATCGTGAGCTTGTTTGACATATGAATTGAACAAAATCATGTGGACCTTCTGCAGTCTGTGGGAGAAGGCCGCTGAATTAGGATTGATTAACTCTGTTCAGATAGGAAAAAGATGGGAAAAATTATAAATAAGTCAAAAACTGAAATGTGCTTAGCCACCTATGATTACAATTTACACACAAATAAAAAAAAAACTATATGTTCAACATGGAAAAAAGTGTTTGCTCAAGCATTGTTCTTCACAAACCCTACAGTTGTAGAATTATGTCATGGTAGGGGACCTTGTAAATGTAGCAAAACTTACATGTATTAATTTACTCCACAAATACAAGTTCCAAAATCAAGTCATAAAAATTCCAGATGAGGAACCTTAAACATTTTCATTGGGAAAACTATGCATGTTAGAGAAACACTTTGAAAAGAGAGCTGTGAACGGGCCCAAAGCGTCAGCTCTTAAATGTTACACGGTTTCCAGAAACACTGAAAGGCTGCATTCCCTCCACTATGATGTGGGGGTTTAACAAAGGTGAACCATAATATTTCTGGAACCCAGTCCAAATTTTTTTAAGAAGAACACTTTCCACACCCTCGCATCCAACACCTTCAAACATGTCAAACCACCCCAGTACATTTAGGGTCCAGTGCTTTAAAATCTTTTACATGCTTTTACATGTTCATAATTGATATGCCAACATTGACACAAGATTTGCTATTAATGTGTTGGGGGAACAAACTGACAGACATCAATAGACAAAAAAGCAATGATAGTTGAAATTCCAGAACAAGCGGGGCTATGAGGAAACCCTCAGGCCTGCCATCTCAGACAGGCTGTCCTGCCAATATGCTAATATTTGGGTTTGCCATGCCATGAGGGGAGACAGGACAGTATGTTCTGCATTCCAGCTGCCTACAAAATAGCCCCCTCAATGACCCCCTCTCTCCATGCTGTCTTCCATCTCCCATTTCATAGGCATTTGACATACCTCGCCCGTTGTGCCTTGAAACAAGTGCAGGCTGGGAATTATGGGACACTACTGATTATCCTGGGTCACTTCCTGTGATGTACAGAGGAGATATTGATCTGTTCCCAGATCCCAGGGTCTGGATTCATTCAAACGTCATGTACCTTATGAGCAAATTTCTAAAGTGGAATTTGCATGCATTTCCTATGAGCTTGAGTAATTCAAATTCCGTGAAAGATCTGAATTTTAAAAAAGGCTAATAACTTGGGGGATCTCTACTCCTGACATTACAGACTCCCCTTGGCTGGTCTAGTGAAGTAACAATTTGCCTATGACACATTACAATGTTACTAATCACAAGATACTAAGCCTGGTCAGTTTTTGGGGTCCACTGTAGCACCAGCTTTGTTAAAAAACCCTTTACACCTCAAGGTCTTCAGATAACAAGTGAATCAGAAAAGCAGCATAAAAAAGACCCAATTAAAACTATTTCCTGACATCAGTGATCCCAAAGAATTATGGATTCGCTGAAGAAATTGCAGTCACAGTGAAAGATTAAGCCTTACCCCAGTGACTATCCCCAAGAGAATCCTACACTTAAAAATGCCTACAAACTTGAGTTTTTCCTGATCTTCCAAAGAGAAAAAAACCAAAAGTAAAAAAACTCCAACACAGGAGGATGAACTGAACCCTATCTGCATTAAAAACCTGGGGATGGTCTTCCAGTGGCCCTTTGAGCACTGCTGGGGCTGCTGTCAGAAGAATAAACCCACAGTCCTGTTAGCCGCACACAGGGTATGGTTTCAATTATCGCCATCTGCTGGCTCCATGCGCTTTCCACCCCTGCTGCACATTCTTCGGAAATTCAGTAGCTTCCTTCTTATACATTTGTAAATGTTGTTGACTATGGAAAGGATCCATGTTTACTTTAAATCCCCGGCCATCCCAGGGCCTGCTCTAATTACCTACAGCTGTTCACTTCTCAACTGCTTTCCTTGGCCCATCTCTTCAAACACAGGCCCTATTTTCAATGTAAATTATAGATTTGTAACAGACTAAATAAAAAGGCAGATTGTTATTGGAAGCAACATGGGCCGCTGTAATAATGATATTCTGAGTTTATTTTACATGACAATTATCATTTTTCCTGGCATGAGTCCAGGATTGGAGAGCTTTTCAGTTTTTCTTTTATTTTTTTGTTTTTCTTCTCCTTCTTCTTTGGATTTCTGTATCCAGTTGTGGATTCTCCTCATACGAGGACTTTATTTCCTCTACAGTGTGTGCAAGGTTTGAAGTAGATGGCTGTGTTAACCACACTCAAACCACACTCCAAGATGCCAACATCATAAGTGGCACATAAAACATGTCAGAGTGTGCGGCTCCATTCGGCTGCTGACTCCTGAAATATTTTAAGCTTGTTACATACATCAGAATTATTACATCGTTATATAGATTTCAATCATGTCTGTGCTGATAATCCTGCCAAAATACAAAGAATTCTGAACACTGTAAGCTCTTACATACTTTTAACCCTAACTTTGTATTGGTGTCCTTGGCAATGCAAATCAACAGCTTCTCTTTACTGCATCAGCCACTGAAAGAGTGATACAGCAGGTACCAAACTAACCAGAATCACTACTGAGCAATGCGGCTATCCATACACCGCCAACTGAAACCTTCCCTTCTGTGTAACACTGGGCCAATAACATCACAGCAGAGAGCTTCAAGTCACTCACTATTGGTGAAGTCCAGAATTTGATCTAGACCACAAGGCTCATTGCTGCCCTGAAATCTAGCGCATTGACTGAACACGTTGCCCAGTAGCACTTGCAAAAAAACAATATCATTTCAGTTTGTGACCTGCCAAGAACACAACTCCCTCTATTGCTGTCTCACACTTTCCCCTTAGCAGCAGATGCTGGGTTCTTTTGTCTTGGGTGATTCTGCACAATGGGACTGGAATTTTCTGTATGCCAGTGGCATAAAGAATGTCTAAAATCTTTGAAAAGCTTGTTTCTGCTGATCTGGATCAGGCTTTTGACACTAAAGGCCATACATAGGCACATGGCTGGCTCTGCAGTTGAACACAAACGTCTCCACACAGGCTCCACTATGCAGTTGAGGTTTTCAATGTTCAACCTAAACACATCAGTAAAACAAGCAAACAACCTATGAGTTTCAAACACACACAGATTTTTTTATTATTTATCTGGAGCCATCTGGATCATGTGACCACATGAGAAATATAAATGTACACCATTTAAGGTGCCAGAGTACTGACTGAAATACACTATCAAGTTGTCCTAAAGTCAAGCAGTGTATGCCCAAGCAATACAGAAATGCTGTCTATTTTGGGGAAATGTCTAATGATACACACAGTAAAAATTCTTTAATTTATGAGAAACTTAAGTGTGGCATCACTCAGCATGAAGTAAAACCTGCTTCTAATTAAACTACAGCGTTTTACTCAAGGATAGTCATGTTCCATTCACACCGGCAGCAACTTTTCCTCTCTACTGAATGGAAAAATGATGACTAGATAAAACCAGCCCTCAATGTTCTCGACAAGTCAACACGGCTGCAGAAAAGTCAGCACAGGGAAGACCGTCAGATGAACTTAAGTTCAAGGAGTACATTTAGTGAAAGCATAATAGCGTATATTTCATGATAGCAATAAAATTGTTGAAATATGAAATATGATGTCAGTGAAGCAGTATGTAGCTAGGTACCAAGCTTGCACTAGCTAGCTAGTTTGTCCGTGTATTAGGGTTAATTTGCTGTGGATTTCAAACCATGGCACCACAACAAGAAATACAATTACCCGACTAAGCTACAGCCCAACGTCCCCAAAGAACTAACTGCACTGTTTCAGCTGCTCAAGCAGCTCAGGAACATCACACTCTGTGTCAGAGTTTCAGTGTGCTCATGTCTCCCAACTCAGCTACATCTAGGAGCATTTAACATCGCTACCTAATGCAGCTACATCTCTTTAGTAAATATATCGATCCTGTTATTGACTGAATCCACCAGTACTTGCTCACAGAATTCACTTTAATGCACCTTTGACTTCCCAAGCTGCAGGTCAAGGTAATCCAGAATACTCCATGTAATTTGCATTTGGGTTTCTAAGCAACGGATGACACATAGTTTTGATTATTTCTCCTTCTGGGTGAAGAAAATTGTGCCGCCTTGCTGTCTGGCATAACCAAATACACAATAATGCAACACTGTTTCATTTATTTTTGTCACTGGTGTGAATGTGGCATTCAGCTTGAACCAAGCTACAGACACAACGAATATACACACTTTAACCCCGCTCAGGTCTGAGTGGAACATGTCACACCAATTTACATCACATCTTTTCAATTAACTAAACAACTTCAAAGGTGCTAATGGTTAAATGGAATAATGAAATAGACACAAGACTAACAAATTCATCATCGTTTTTCTTAAAAAAAAATAAACCGATGTCCCCCATCATTAACACTCCTCAAATTAGTGCTCTGTGATGTAACGGTATCAAGACAAGTATTTTGCCAGTTACCCAAAGACCTGTGAATGTAAAACTAACATTTAATATATTAGATTAGCCTCTCTAACTAAAAGAATCACAAAAACAAGATTTGTTCATTTGTACTCCAGGCTCCTGTCGATTTGTGTGGGGCACCATGGGAAAAACTAAAAAGGAATGTCTGTTGTAAACAAAATCTCACGGTTAATTAACAATAATGACAGCACTTATTGCAACTGGCATTTGCAGCAGAAAATGGCTCTCAGGGGGAAAATGCCATTTTTTTAACTATTAACAATTGCCTTCACAGGTAAAAAGTGTTCTCATTTAACAGATGTGTTTAATGTTTATATGCCCCTTCAATTTACTTTGCAAAGCGAGTTCAGCAGTTTTGCCAATGGCCAAATAATGCTCTTGTTTCAACATTGAATACCTGCTGTTAAATGCAGCATTGATATGCCAAAATGTGGGAATTCTAAACGAATATACTTCATGTTCTTTTACAGAATACAGGCCTGTCATTTTTGGTCTCTTGCATTTCCACTTACACCTCCGTAAATCTAAACCGAGCCAAATTGTGCAATGAACTGGAGGGGGGAAATGTTTCTACTTGCATAGTCAAAGGTTTATTTTTAATGCTGTGCGGAACACCAATATACAGTTAGCTGAATAACAGCCATTATACCAGCTCTGTGGCATCCATATCCAAAACCAGCCACCGAAGAAACCAAAGGGAGAGAGGGCTGCAAGAGACAAAATCCTTTTTGTTTTCTAAAGTTCACTGACCAAGCTGGCAGGCTGTCACAACCTAAAAAAAAAAGTGGAAAAAAGTGTCAATTTCCATTTCAGAGCATAAAAAATGGAGCTTCTGGAGCCTCACAGTGCAGAGACCAGCGTCTCGTGCCTCGTCGCAATAAATTAAATCAGTGTTTTAATTGTGGTTATGCTCTGTGGCTTTTGGCAGGACAAAGAGATCTATGAAATGCACATACCGCACCTCCACCCTCCCAGCTCCTGCGGTACCACTACAACCAGCCCCCCAACCCCAAAAGAAGCCATGGAGTGATTAATTACTGGTCTGGAAGATATAAATATGGCTTTCAGGAGAGGATGGGATGAAAAGGCCTGCGAGCAAGGCCCTTTCCGCCACAGTGGGGTGCTTTCATTTTCACCGTCTGTAAACTAATTCAATCAAGACCACGTTTGCAGCCCAGACCTTGAGCCAGCCCTCCATGAACTCTGCCCCAATCATTCTCACTCCATGTTCATTTCTTTGCATTTAATGCATTTCCTCTAACCTGGCACATGCCTTCATATAACACATATGGTATGCACTGGTTTTTAAGCTGGGAGAACTTTTGAAAAGTACCCCAAGACGAATGTTTTCAGTGACAGAATAGAGTTTTTGTAAATGAGGATGTGGTGTGCTTTGCCATCAGACTTGGAGGCCAATTCTGAGGCCTTTTCTGAGTGACAGCATAGCCAAATAAGCCTCCACCCATGCCTTGTCAGCACTGACCACAGGGGGCACAAATACCTCTACTGTTGGTGGAGACCACGTGCCAGGATTCATGGTAAATCATGGACTCCCACATTAATCTCCCATTGCTTTTTAAGCTCTCTTTGTCCCTAGGGGCTAAATGCTCGGGCCTCTTCCACTGTCACTCAGTCTAACTGCCCAGTTCTTTGATTTAAAGTCTTTGTTTAGGACAAATACATAAATCCCACTATGTATAGGCAAAATATGTTTTTTTTTCAAAGGGACTTGAGTAAAAAAGCTGGTTACAATGTTAAGAATGTATTCCAGACTGTCACTACTCTACTGTACTGTGTCCCTTTAATTTTAAGTCCCTTTAATAAAATTCAAGTAAAGCATAATTTCTGGGTGCTGGGAGTTCCATTTTGTTCCCACAGATTTGCAAAGTGTCAAATGCCAACTGGAAGACCCATACAAAGACCAAAGGACCAGCTGAGTAGGTTGAAATCAAGCCAATTAGCAGCCATATCTATGAACATGCCTTTTTATGCTGAGCACAGCGCATAATGCACAGATATCCTGTACACTGAGGACAAACGGATGCAATCTAAATCTCCAAATGAACTTAATGAGTTGCACACTAACCTAATATCAGTGAAATCCTGGGGACCACAGTGTGTCTATTAATAAACCAGCAGGACGTCCAAACAGCAAGGACAAACTATGCGAGGACAAGGACAAACCTTGCATCCAAGGATGTTTTTGAGCAAATCATTTTGGGGAAGGGGAGGGGGCATGTGACATGTTTTGTTTCCTTGAGCCAGGATGGCACTCAGAATGCAGTGGGTTTAGAGGGGGGGTTGAGCCAGAGAGCAGCTAGAGGGCCTCTTCTCTCAGCAATGAGCCAAAGGCCTGATTTCTATGGGGTATGGAATGTCAATCTCATTTTCTGCCAAGGAAGACAAACGCAACTGTGAACATGTATTTTCTACCCCCACCCCCGGTCCCCAAAACAACAGGGAATATATCACTCTTCCAATTATCTGTTTTACATGCTCAATTACATCTTTCACAAGAGGTGATGTTGCCAAATATCAAGTAAGCCAGCCTCTCCCTACCCCCCTCACCCCCTTCCCCCCCACCAAATAAAACCTTTCCAACCCCCCTTAACGTCACAAAACTTTAGCTCTGGGAACAACAATTCAAGGAATTCCTGCAATGTTTAAAGGAAAAATGCAGACTGTATTCCCTCCACTGGAGAGAGTATTTGCTGTACAATCGCTGTGTTTACAGAGGTCGTCTGGCTGCAGTGTCATGGTGCTGATGTTGGCAGCTTTATCACAGTGAGGGGGGAAACAGATCTCTCCCTCTATGTTATGTTTATATAGCAGCAGCTGCTCCTCTCTGCAGGGGACAGTAAGGCAGACTTCAGCTGAACTGCAGCACTCCTGTTGGGCTTACCTGCACTCAGCGACTCCTCTCTCCTTCCCAACCTTACTTTAAGATTCTACTTACGAAACTATCCAAGCTGTAGAGCAACCAGCTCAACCTGGGAGCCTTAAGACAGGCTGTAACTAAGGGTGAAGCACAATGAAACCTTTTGTGTTTTAGCTTTCCGAAATCAGCTATAATAGCAACAAGTTTTGATTATCTACCCTGCATTACCAACCCCTATTACATTTTACAACAGGAAAGAACCTCCAGAATAATGTTCCAGAATTAGCTATGCACCTACATTTCACTTCAATTCTCTGGAAAGGAATACAATTTGACAAAACAAAAAATAGGTACATGTTACTTCCCACACAGAATGAATAAGTAAGTACAGACGTAAGTGAATTCATAATGAATACATGACTCTTCCTGCATTCATAACATAAAATTCATAATGTGCATTTACAGTGGCCTAAAGCGCCACCTGGTGGGCATGGAGATACAGAACAATGAAGTAACCTCCGAGATTGCAGTTACATGCCTAAAAACCACTAAGAGTGTCAGCAGCTGGACAAAGAGAGTGTTTCCATTCTGCGCTCCATTTGGAGACCTCCAAGGAGGCAGGCAGGGCCTGTTTTCACAGTCCATCATGGGCTGGCTGGTCGAGCCCGACTCTGTCTGACAGCGTCTACTGTCGGAAACGACCGGCCATACAGAAGCTCCCCACACACACTGATCACTGAGTGTCTGTGTGGGCTTTCTTGGTAGAAGACAAAAGAAAATCCCACACCATCTTCATACAAGGCTGAACATGCCTTTCCTACGTCAGATCGAAAGCATACAAAATGTGAATCATTGGCCAGTAATAACTTACAAAGGCCTCAAGTGTAAACTTCAATGGTTACAGCCAACATTGCATGGCAATTATGAGATCCATCACAAAGATTAACTTTATTGGGTGGGCCACATTCAGCCCTTCCTTTCCAAGATGAGAGAGAGCCAGAATGGAGGAAACATTGTGGAATTAGTTTCTCTCATCAGAGCTCAAATCTCCATTACTTTTAAAATTACAAATGACCACTGTGTTGCAATGGGAGGAACGGATTTGGTCTCCAGGTACCCTCTTCAGTCATTCCATGGTATATATCACAATCCACAGAACCAGAGTCAAACAAGCTTAAATGAGACACAGATATAAATACTGCTCATGGTTTGTCCCTCCTTACTATTCTACATACTTTTCAGATAGCATGATTGTATGTTTATAAAAAAATAGCAAGCTTATTTAATTATCCTGTGAAACACCCAGTCATAACTGGCAACTTCTGCTAGTGTCCCACTCCCCTACTTTAGGCTGTATAATTTAATAATGCCCATTTAAGAGGGGATTTGATGAAAGAAATCAAGCCACCACAACCCTCCCCCTCTTCCCCCAGGAACAGATCCAGTATTTCACATTATGATGTTGAACAGAAATTAGCACCTCAGGACAAATTAATTCTTTCCATTTACTTTCAATTCTTTCCAATCATGGCACATCCACACAACTTCTGATGACAGGAAATATATACTTTTGCTGTGCTGTTAGGCTGGGCTATGGCCACCTCTTAAAGCCATGTGTATTTTTTTGTCTGCTTTTTTTACAAGAACCCCAAATTTCTATTTACAATTTCTTGCAAGGACACCATCTAGGTCCAAATCAAATTATGTCAAGGAAACTGTTGAGATACTTTCTCCTCTACGCTTCAGCCATTTTTAATTCCTTCCCCACCCCACCACACACATTTAAGCCTGAACTACAACAAATGCTTTCACATTTTATCAGTGAGAACACAATAAATTAAATATTATGTTGTAGCTTCTTTTAAAAGAGAAATGCACTGGTCACCTAAATGTTTACGCAAGGCAAAATAACACCTTGAAATCCCATTTTCCTGGACTCCGTTGTCTGCATAGCCCCACTGTACACTTGCAGACTTACTGATATGGAAAACGTGCTGGCTGTCAATTCCCACAGTGCCCCAGAAAAAAAAACCCTTCTGTAAATGCAATATGTACACTGCAGCTTAAAGTTAAACACCTTTTCGGCATTACAGTTTTGAAGGAGTAACATAATCCGTGCAATTAATGCCAGGAAATTATAGCCTGGATCTAGTCGTGGTTTTTAAAGCATAAGTTATTGATTTGGGAATGAAAATCCGTACTCTTCAAGGTTAAATCTGCTCCCTCCTCATTACAGCTATGTCCTTGAGAGGCCTGGTATTAGGGCCGCAGTGAGGAGGAGAGGGTTGTTTTAATGAAGGTGAATTTAATGGGATTTAATGTAGCTGGGGGGCAACAGAGCAGCAGAGATAGGGCTTTAACAAAGAGCTGGGGAGCAGGGGTATAGTGGAGAATGAACCAGCCCATGTTCATTCTTTTTATTTATTTCACATTCGGCTGGTCGGGATAAGGCGCACCGAGGAGCCCTGTCTGTGTTGTAATTGGGTCCCAGGAGTCGCTGGTAACGGCATGTTCTCGGATCAGGGGAGAAGGGGGGCCCCAGCTCTCGGCCCGGCTCGCCAAAACCCCACGTCTTGCTATTCTGAGTCCTAATATAATCTCATATCATTTGGCCCCCTCAACCTTGACAGAATACCATCAGAGGTGCTGGCTCTCCCCCTTCTCTCTGTAGCTTTACCCCTAACGTGCCAAACTAACGAAAACCAATTTACATGCCAACAATGAGGAAACGCCTGGAGACACAGTGCAGGAATGATAGGCCGTACAGCTCACATTTAGTATCCACAAACACACACACACACACGCACTCACATTAATACATACACACACACTTGCACACAAAAATACATATACTCACGCCCATATGTACAAACAAGCATGCACATGCACACACATGTTCACATAAACAGACATGCACATACATAAGACATACACACATGCATTCATACACATAACCACATGTACACAAACATATGCACATACTAATAGAAAAACACAAATGTGTGCACAAATACATAATACATAATACATAACAACACTGGATACAAGAAATAACACTATAACTAATACTAACATTCCTCTCACTATGGATAAAAAGTATGAAAATCACTGAAATTAACTTCTCAAGGTGAAGGTCAAAATGCATTGCTGTTGGCTTGAATGAGCAAGGCTGGCACAAGGCCCTCAGTTTGTTTCACCCCTCCAAAGCTTATTTAAAGCAATGCAAATGTTCATTGTGTGGAAAATGCCGAGAATGTTTGTGGCTCAGTGGCCACCTGTGTGGGGAAGTCACCCTAAAGCCTTCTCAAACGCAGTTCTCACTGTCTCTCCTCTTCCCTCTCCACACTGCAAAGACACATACGGGTCATGATTCAACCCATGAAAGGGGTGGGCTTTTATCTTTGGCTTCTCACTCCACAGGAAGTGGGATGAGCGCCAACCCAAAGAGTTGTCAAGTTGGAAACCGGGCCCATATTAATTATCTATAGGTTATAAATGCCAGGCCGCTCCCAGGAGAGAAGGTATACACAGTGCTGTAAGGGCAAGGACGGTGCTCTTTTGGGAGTCTCTTGCCTTTGTGTGCTTGATGCAAACAATGTGTGCTCTCTCTGCAAATAACATTAAACAGCCTGCTCATTCTGCAAAGCCCCATAAATATGTCCAATTCACCCAAAACAAAAATAATTTCTTTCATACCTTGTTCCCAACCCCATGTGCTTTCTTCTTTCATTTTTCTTCAACCGTGCATCATCATGCTCCTTATACTGTTTATATGTGTTACCTTGATATTCCATTTCAAGTCTAGACTGACAGTGAATTGTAGTTTCATCCTTCCCTTATTGCACTTTTTTTTTTTTTTTTTTGCCCCAGGAGCAGATGTATCACAAAACAGATTTGTTCTTCACTGCTGAATAATTCACTCATGAATTTTAAGTGTGCCAAAAGTATATGTACAGATGCAAACTATTTGTCTATATATTTTTGGGAGGGGCATCGTAAAGGGAAGGGAGTCTGAAATAGTTTTTTAAAAAGCCAATGCATTGCTATGGGTCACATTATATTGCATATACGCTTATGCACACATGAAATGTAGGGTAATTAATGCACAGGCATGGCCAGAGCCCTCACTGGTCCCCTGCCAGGATGGATATGTGAGGCCACTCTGCAGTGAGAGAGCAGGTGAGCCCCACTCCCCATCTCCTTTTTGTGTTTGAAGTGTTTTGGGATTGACAGGGGCTTTATGGGGCTGGGGCAGAGCAGCCAGCCAGGCTGAGAGGACATGGGTCAGACTACCCTCTGTAGTAAGTGTGTAGCTCTCCATAAACCTATGGCTCATCACTGTCTGAACATGTCACTAAATTAAAGGAGGAAATGGCGGTTTGATGGCTGTGCCGTTTAGATGCTGTTTCATTGTGGTTAGCACTAAGGTATGACATTTGACACACGTTTGTCAGTGCCATGGAGACTAATCGCTCATTTAAGAGTAATACTTTGCTGGCTAAGTTTCTGGAAAAAATCAATGTATATATTGTTCTAATATATATGCACTGGAAAAGCATATTTTTAAATCTCCCTTAGGTATAACTGAGCTTCAGTAAGGAAGACAGAAGTGCTAAAAACACATGCATTGCAGACAGAAAAAATGTCATTCAATGGCATGAATGTCTGCATTACAGCACAACAAAAAATGTATGTCTGAACAAACAGACATGAATAAAATAAATCTTCACAGGACATAAAAAAAGATTTGAACCAAAATATCCCTGAACTTTGACCATACCAAGCTCACCAAGAGACTCTGTTATAAGTCAGCTTTAACTGCGGAAGGAATTAGGAAACCTTGTCATATCTGGTTAATTTTTCATAATTACTAAATGGTCATGATGGCAATAAAACAAGCCGCATTGTTCTCACATCTGTGTTTTCCATTTAAGCCTTGACTTTCATTGAAAATGTCTGTAATCCCTCAAACATGACTAATGGGAAACATTAAGTGCGAGTTTGGGAACAAGTGGTTTTAATTAAAAAACAGTTCACAGAAGGCAGTTTTTTATCATTCTTCTGAGCGACACGCATGTGTTTTCCTTTTTATTAGCAGTTATGTATGTGGTCAAATCTCAAAGGTGTTGCACAGTTTCACAGGACAGACTCCAGCAACTTAAAAGTGAAGTGCTTTCTATTTAAAACATGTTTCTCAACCACTCCTTGAAGGTCACTCAGTTCTCTATTACTTATTAAAATGCAACATGGCAGGAAGGTGGATAGAAATCTCCTAAAAGTGGGGCCAAACCAAACCATGAGAAAAAGATTTTTATAAATATATAATCTTGTAACTATAAATAATTATTATGCAGTTATGCATACACAAGTGGGCTTAATGAAAAAATTATATGACTGAAAAGAATGAAAGACTCTATGGACACCTCAGAAAGACAGTTTTACCGCTTCCAACAGAGAGGAAAGTGGAGGACAGTCTGGGAAAATATCCATGACCCCGAGCTAACAGCAGTTTATCCCCCTCTCTCATGTAGTGAACTTGAGTTTGTAAGAGATAGCCTGCATGCCATTTTTAGCATATGTCTGTGACACTGTGACCCACAGCTTTAAAGGGTATTGCATATGGGTGTAATCACTGCTACAGCTGCTTCAGGCTGCAAACTGTTCTGGTCGACATCACATCCTGAAACAATGGATCGCTGTTGTGTGTGTTTCAGAGAGTAAAGAACATTTCCTCCAATGCCAGCCAGACAGGCAGGAAAGGCTAATAGATGTCAAAACATTCTCTCCTGAAAAACATTCTGAAAGTCACATTTTTGTGTGCAGAAATAACTAGCAGGAGTCGATAACTAGCTCACAGAGGGTGTTTTTTCAACATGTTGGTGTAACAGATTACTATGCAGATTTGTTACCGCTGTAGGTGATTGTTAAGAGATTGGTTTTTAGTACGTTTCTAAGAAAATTTAGTTAGGCTGTAAAAACATTTGGGAAAGTTGAGGTCATTAACATGACTCACCTTTTTCTGCCTTTGGTCCTCTCTTGTATCACTTTTCCCTCTTCACATCAGTTTACTAACCTGTAAATCATAAATATTAGTGTTCTTTTCCATCACACACACCTTTGTGCATTTTATTGATCATAAGAACTCATTAAACAATGCTTTAAAAAAATATACATTTTTTCACGTTTGTGATGCTGCCATTCGTCATACAGGTAGAAAGAAAAAGACCCAGAGGCACCTAATTGCAATTAATTGTTACTATTATTGTTATTGATGTTATTTCTTTACTTCCTAAAACACTATTGAAGAGTAAGAAAACACTAAGAACACACTTCCATATTTTCTGTGCGTGGCACAGGCCCATAATATGGCCAGCACAGGCAGCAGTGTCCATCCCTCACACAGCAGATAATGAACACGCTCAGCCTGCTCCAACTCCAGCCTGTCAAACCTGTCAGAAAGATTTTACTCTGTGTAGCAAACATTAACATATCACATCTCCATGTAAAAGTGTGGAGTGGACATCTCCTCTTAAAGGTGTTTTTGCCCTTGACAAACCATTAAATGTTACCTTTCAAATATTATGCTGGTTCATGAGTCACTTGTCTGGGTATGATTGGATATGGGTGATATTTACTGACAGTGGGTAGGAGATTTACAGATTTTATTGTATTTCATTGCACGCAGTGGCCCTCATTATAGAGGCTGCGGTGTTGTGGGCAGGAGGTCTCTGCTATCGCTGTCTTCCCTCTGTCCTGATGAATGAAGCTGATGTTAGATGCCAGGCCTGGCACAGCACCACAGAATCAGATTCCTTATCACTGCCACAGGCACTTCTCCTCCACACACACACACACACACACACACACACACACACACACACACACACACACACACACACACACACACACACACACACACACACACAAAGAGCCACTCGGTTGCTTGTTTGTGGCGTCTGAATTTTCAGCATTTCCACCCATAATGCACTGCACTTTCTCCCTTTTTTTATCCTTTTGCACCACCTATGTGGCTGACATAAGGGACTGAAGAGGTCAAGCTCTCCATATCCCAGGCCTTTGTGCTCCCCCAGAAAGGGCCATTGGGCTTGCAGGTTTTTGGGGGTGATTTCAGCATCTTTCGAACTTGGCAGTGCCTGTGACAGCCCCTCTCCTAGTGAGCTCCCCCTCTGTGATGAATGGCTACCTTTCCATTCTTTATTGCCCCTCTAAATCATACGCCTGCCAGGCTTTTATAACCAATTTGAGCTGCTTTTTTATTTCCCTTTTTTTGGGAGAAAACTACAAAGACTGTACTTTCTCTTTTTTTTTCTAATGAAGAACACGCAGGTCTTTGTTGGGGCGAGGGGAACGGGGGTACTGAGGATGTTGGAAATCAGAGAGAAGTGTGGTGCTGTTATCAATCCAGACATGAGCATCTCTTTTTCCACCTGAAATCTACAAAGCTGACAGATGTTAGGTGTGAAGACACCCCATCTTCCTTCAAAAGATTACCATCATAATTATCGCTGTCTTACTATACTCCCCACAGAATGCGCTCAGGTAGCCACTTTGTAAATCAAATGATTGTCTGCTCAGTTGATTTTGTTTGCTCTTTTCCCCAGACATGGTGAATACTAATGTACAGCTATACTGTATCTGTACTCTATAAATACATGATGTTTACATGTACAAATGGACATTCATATGGTAACTAAAAAGTGACAATAAATTTAGACAACGACAAGAAATGAACTTCCAACTCCGCTGAACTTAAAACAGTTAATATGATACAATGTTAAAATAAGGGTCTAACTTAGAAATACATCCTATATATAGCCAGTTTGTATACATACAGGCATTACATCCTGTTATTCCCCATTACATCAAACCTGTTTAGTAAGAGTAATTACTGTTTTTTCGATCAATGCCTTTTTGTAACCCTAAATCCAGTCAGAGCAACCACACTGAAAGGCATACAATATTACCCATGATGCTCAGCATGCATTCCCTGAAGTTCTGAACAATAGGCAGATGCAGATGATCATATGTGACAAACAAAGACTTGTTTTGAAATGAGAATCTTATGAAGAGATTAATCAAGACATTAGATGTTTCCTGAGTTCTGCACAGTCATGTCAGGTTCAGGCTTCTCTCCAACTTTTCTCTTCCTATCATGGGTCCACAGGTATGCATCTCGCTTTTCTATGCCCTCACTGTGAGGAAAAATAACATACTGGAGAGGACAATTATAATATTAAAACTAGCACAAAAGAATTGCTGTCCCCATTATGACTGCCCCTTTGTTTCCACAGTCTGTAATGATGAACAGGCCGGCGTATCGAGCTGTCCGGCCAGCTGGAGAAAACTCCACTGAATCAAACACCTCTAAGGCTGGACAGACAAGCTCCTTTCAGGGTGACAGCCTGGGAACCTGCACTGAGGACACTGCAGAAACAAGTGCAACTCAGCCAGAGGTCAGCCAACACAAGCAGGCCACTAATACACTCAGCTCTGGCAAACTTCTTTCTGTTTCCTCTGCTTCAGAAAACATACATAAATATATACATATTTACTCTAAAGACGTTTGTGTGTGCACAGCCCTGAGAACCTAAATGATTTAGTTCTACATTACAGGTGTCTGACTACTCGGACTGGAAAATTATAAATGCACCGTTAAGTACTGCAGACTCTTGCTCTTTTAATAAGTGCCAGTGAAATTATTTATTTATGACCGCTTAATAGTCCAGCCATGCATTACAATCAAAAGTGCACTGCAACTGAACGCATGACCAAAGTCAAAGGCCCAGCACTGATATCTATTGTGGTGGACAGTTGGGTTGAACTTATTCCAGCACACCTGTGGAAATTAATAGGGGGAGATAGGGTTTCAATTCAACCCCACCGCTGAGCTGCTCCTCAACAGAAAGCCCCTGTATTTAACCGAGCCCCAACTGTGACATCACTGTTATCACTGATTCGACCTCATTCAGACAATGCAGATCAATCCTGTTTTATGATTTTATTTCTCTGTAACCATTTTTAAAAATGTATGGTTTCATTTTAAAAAAGCTGGAAGTATGAATTCAGTCTAGACTCATATATTGTACTATGTCTCCATCTGCTGGATATTAGAAGGTACTTTTTTTTTTTGTTGACATGGGTTTTGCAAAGCAGATCTGCACATTAACTCACCTGTGATGCAATTTATGGACTCTGCTAAAGAAGGTCCAGGACAAAATTGTCAATGATATTAACTTATTGTATCTAATATTAATTTCTTCCTTATATTATTTCCAACAAAATGTATTTCCAGAGATTACCTTAAAATCACATTTTTTTCATTATTTATAAGTTAAACAAGCCTGTAGTCTGAAACCAAATACACTTAGGAATGTGGGCTTGGCTTCCTCTGGCATTTGTAAATGTGCCTTGTACAATAAGTTAATCCAATTACAAACTATTATGGATATTAGTTGCCTAAAACTTTTATGAATGATGTATTTCCTTATTCCTTTCCTTTTTTCACAAATTTGCTTTCAAGTTGCACTCATGGGTGTAGCATGTTAGAAGTGATGAAATAGCATCAAATGAAATATTCCTTTTCTAGGATACTGAGATATTAACACATTTCACTTACAGTAGGAGCATAATTTAATTTTTATACAATGTACATTCAAAAGGAGTGGTGCAGGTGCTGTTTGAGAAGTATACAAAGACAGTAGTGGGTGTTTTGTTCATAGTATTGTGTCAGTATTTCACGTCATTTCACCACCATTGACCCAGACATCCGATTTTATAGATGTCTGGGAATTCGCTCTCTTAAAAAAGAAGTCGTATTTAACGAGACTTCATCTCTCCGGTCATCCAATGTTAGACAATTTATCAGTTCCCCAGATAGAGTTCAGAATAAGAATTGACAACACATTCTCTCAATGTCTATGATGGGTGCAACGAATGGTTGCTAAAATGTGTAAAGGGTTGGAACAAAACCCAGCCAAAGTTACAAAAGTGCCAAAGTGCCAAAATGAAACCCAGATAAAAGTGATTCAGAAAGGCTGCCTGTCTGTAAAACAGCCCTATGTAAAAGAGGTGAGGGGACTGGAGATGTGCGCATCCTCTTCATAACAATCCTGTATTATACTCAGGGGGCCATTTTCTGTCCAACAGATTGGACCTTGGAGTACTGACTGTGCCAGGGGAAAATGTGGCAGGAATGCCCAATGGAGCATTGCATGATCTGCCATGTAGTCAAATTGGGGGAAGGGGGGATTAAGACAGCAGGTTATTCCCATTCTTTCAGTTTGCATGCTCCAGCAGCAGTATTCAATGCTAAAGTGCAGACAGGCACAGCCTGCCTGAATGAATTTCAGAGGATACACACGTTAGTCTGCACTACTTAAGGTCAAAATGTGGTTTCATGAACCTCATGATGGTGGAGCTACATTTAGTTGTTACTCTGAAACAATAAAAAATGCTTCCACAAACAATATGATCATTGGTCCAAATCATTACATCACTGATACTGTATGGTAGCTCTTCTCATTTTTGGTTCAATGTAGCCCTGTGCTCCCATCTCTCGCCTGCTCTCTCCCAAACTGACAGCACTTGGCTTAAAAAGTGCCGGACACTCAAAATTCAGGAATTAAATTAAAATGTATTGTGTCTTTAGTTCATCATAGCAACACAACCATTAAACATGCCATTTGGAATACAGTTGAAATAATGTACCAAGATTCTTCCAGCACTGACATTTGTGGCTCCCACACTTTGAAGAATTTTGGGTTATTTCCTCATACAGGCAAAAAAAAAAAAATCTTTTTTCAATTTTCCCATAACACAGGCTTTCATATCTTGTGCAGCCATAAATGCCATGGCCGTTGTTTGGCAGTGAAGGCAGTTTTCAAACGAAACCTAATTCTAATTCTGTAATAATCCTCGTGAGCCAGTTATTCTGCCGCTGGCTGGTTGTGCCGACATGACTGAGAGAGGAGATACGGGCAGATTGACCTGTCTTCTGCTGCACAAATCACCCGGGTGGCCAGCCCGGTATAATCTCTTAATTCAATCCAGCGCATCTTTAGACTTTCAAATTTCATCCCTGCCTGTTAAAACGCCATCTTCACTCATGCAATTTCCAAACACTTTCCATAAATTACCACCTGCAGACACTGTTCCTTATGTCTGCAGGCCTGCCTGAATCAGAAAACCGTGTTTTAAGTCTGCAGCTCATTTCAGACAGCATGAGTGCCAGTGACAGAACACAATTTAAAGCAACCCAGAAAGTGACTGAATTAAAAAACGGAGCCTACAGTGTAAAATTAGCTCGAAACGGTGGCAGACTTTTGTTCCTACTTCCATACAACAGCAGTGACCTGTAACTGCTTTAATTAAATGGGGTGTTTGGGGACTTTCTTCCACCATGTAATCAGTAGTAACACTCTACTGAGAACGAATGAGAGTGATCGTTTACAACACAGCAGCTAATATCTCTGCCCGGGCCCCTTCTTTATTGCTTGACTTTCATCCGATCATTGATCCGCAGATAATTCACATCCTCTTGCATCAACACTTTGGGTCTGACAGAGCCATGGTAGGGTGACAATAGGCTGTGAGCGAGTACTGTTTTCATTAAAGTCACAAAGCTGTGTGTGGTGTGTGTGTGTGTGTGTGTGTGTATATATAAGTATATATACACACATACACACACACACACACACACACACACACACTGCCTCAAATTATTAGTGCAATTGTTTATCCACTGAACTGACATGCACCCCCAAGCAATGCTGAGGGTCATTTGGCAGACCAATATGTTTAATAAAAGAGGATTATAAGACCTCCTTGGCTTAATTCTGCAGGCTCTGTATGGTGTTCATATGATGCCACTAATTTCCACTTTGCTCACCATTAATGTCCTGCTAAAGTCTCATGCTTAACTCTATAACTTTATGCTCTGGGATTTATATCCTGCTAGGCAATGCTCTAAATCTGTACACCCAAGGCAGCAATGGGTGTTTGAGGATTCAAGAACCCCAATACAGACGTGCTCATCATGTGTGTAGCCATGATACTGATGTGAACTGATCATGGTGTACTGCTAAGCACACATATGTTGATTGCATCATAGGAGCTAGAGATTGGCAGTATTGGATAACTCTACTCATCATTGTGTGGTCCCGTCTGATCAGTACAGCACCATGCCTGCTGGAAGCCCTGCCTGTCATATATCCACCACAAATCCCATAAAATGATCAAGAGAAAAAGAAACTGGGTTATCCTGCTTGATTTACAGAACCCCTTGCACTAGAACTTGCCCTTCAGACTGACCCATTGTCCAACAGGAACTTGTGTTCCATCTTTGACAGTAGGCCTCAGGGAAAACACTGTGGCACATCAAGCTACAATTGCAGCAGAGACCTAATCAATAGGAGTCTGAGTCAGAGCACTTGCACTGCCAGCTGGAGGAGAACGACATGTACACACACATACACACCTGAACATGCTCCAACTTTTCAACATATAGTAAATCAGGTGTAGCCTTTAATCAGCATTACAATTACTGAGAGTGGCAAAGGAAAATATTTTCTGGGATTCAAAAGTTTTGAGTCAGGCCACACTACACAAGAGAGAGCCTGAGTATATGGGCTGCGAGCCGTGGTGCCTAGTTCCCATTTTATATCTACTGTACCCACAATTTACATTATTACTGCCACCTGAGCTCTACATCTGCCAATTCTGTAAGGGGGGGGGGTTGGGGAGGGGAGTTTCATGATGGAAATATTTTGGACACCCAAATCCAAGGAGATAGTAAATTACAGAAATTAAGGTTACAGAATTTATCTCATCTAATGTAATTAAAACTTAAGGAGAAACAAATAGTGTAACTATTCCTTAAGAGACTGGGCATCTATTGTCATGCTATCAATGCATTTTCCAGTTTTAAAAAGCTTTCTCACTGGACTCTTGGACCATTTCCAACCTCACACTGTACTGTTCTATGGGACAACAGTGACCTATTTGTGCCTTCACCCAGACCATTATCTCTCCCTGCTAAAACACATGCTCCCTGAGGCATCCACAAATATGCAAGGGTCCACTAGGATCCACGTGACGTAACTTTCGTCATCAGAGGGTGTGTGCGAGGCTGTGTGCAGACGTCTGTGTACCCTCCAACTTTTTTATGACCATGCGGCCACTACGCAACAAGGGCACCAACTGCACATGCACTGGAAAACCAAGAACAGGAACCAATGGAATGAATCCTCAAGGCGGACTAGAAAGTAGTATATGAAGAAAAACGACGCATCCGTGGTGTCAGCATCTGTCTGTGTACGCGTCTGCAAGAGAGTACAACTGAGCCCTTTCTCTCTCTCCCTCTCTCTCACGTTTAACAGTCTACATGCCTAATTAATATCAGACTGGATTTAACCTATTACCAGGATTAATGGAGGCAATGCTCCAGACAAATAAGTCAAGTTGCTTTAAAGTGGTTTTATTTCCTATCACAGAGCATGGAACTAAGTTGGGCAACACCCATTGCTTATGGGAGACAATCCAAGCTTTGGGATCTACCCATTTCCTTCCTTATTCCTTGTTCAATCTAACTGAGTTGTGGGAGTTGTGTTCATATGTCATCTGACCTGGTTCATTACAGCTGCCCAATAATTGTAGAAAGTAAGGGCTACTTGCTCTTGCATATCTAAACTTCTTAATTCACATAAATACACATAGATATCCAAAATAAAGGCTAATGGTGCATGCCAGTGGCCAACACAGTGGGCAGAGGAATGGTGGCATCTCTGACACTGTGCTGCTATGGGTAAAGGAACTCCTTCTGGGCCCAGTTAACCAATGAACAGAGCTTTATGTTCCCTCTCGCTTGGCACCATGAGTCAGGAATCCACAATATGAGGACAAACTGAAGCTCATGTGAAAGGATGGAAATTACTCCACATATTTTTTTAAGCCAGACACAGATAGTTCTCTCTCCCCACTGTGTCTCAACTCTCCCAGAGATTATAATGAAAGATAATGGTAGCAGGCTCCCAAATGCAGAAGGATTTCCCACTTCTTCAGTCCATGTTTAATTGTTTAAGGGTTGCAATGTTTGAATAGCACTGACATCAGATTAAATGCTAAATAATAACTACACACACTCTTCATAAGTATAAGGAGTGTATGTTAATTATATAAATGACTGTGCTGATGAGTAATAGGTGAATGAGGTTTCATTGAACCAAAAATAGGAGAAGCTTCCATACAGTATCAGTGACTCAATGATCCAGACCAATGACTGAACTGGCTATGAAGATAGGTATTTTTGATTGGTTAAAAAAACCAAGATTGACAGTCAAAGCCCACCCTAAACCACATTTCAACCATCACTACCATGAACTAGTTCCAAAATTATTCTTTGATTCATTATATATCTCATGATTATGAGATGTATCAGCACTGATTGCCATCCAGCAACATCTTGGGAACACAACATCGGGGTTAAAAAAAATCCTTCAGGCAGCATGAGTGGCTCTTTAAAGTTGGGAGGTCTTCTTCTTAGCTGAGCACAGGAGGCATTCAGCAGATGCACTTCCAGATAATCTTTCACTGCTGTCAGTCTTTGTTCACTGGGTCATAGCACAAGGTGTTACTGTGAAAGCAAAGGCCTGCTTAGGATGAAGACTGTAAATTTATATGTCTTGTACATTAAGCAACAGTGTCTCCTCCTGGTCGATTGGGAGAAACCAACATATAATTAGTCTTATCCATACTGGGGATGTCATCTGCAAAAGTATTCCAATGCAAAGTTTTGGCGATTAAGGGCAACTCCTTGTAACATCGTACCAGATGACAGCATTTACTAATTGCGCGGTACATAACTCTGCCTTTAATCACGCCACTTTCACTTGCCGTTGTTATTGACCATTAAGAAATAGCACATGCCTTTGAAATACTCTTCAGTACAGAAGTCAGAAGTTGATTATATTTGAATTTAAGATTGCTCCGTCTGCTCATGTCTTCTTTCAGTCATGTCTGAATAAATCTGTGGACATCTTGGTTAAAGACACTCAGTAGTGGGGAAAATCTGCTAAAGTTAGTTTTCCATAGAGAAATTACTTCGCTTACGGCGAAGAAGTAGTTGATTTAAAGTAGTCAAAATGCTGTAGATTTACATTTTTTTCTCGGTTCAATAAGCTAGTTAGCACTGTAATACTTAAGATGTCAAGTGAGCAACTATAGCTAACGATAATTAGCCCGCACATTTGCGACTGGCATAATCAAACAAGCAGTCTAAATGTACGGCCAGCCATTCTACTCATGTGGCTAACATTATCCAATTGTCTTGACATTCCCACCAAAAAAAATAATTAAACATGTGAAACCTACCTCTACACGCATGTTTCCCAAGATTGAGGACGGGTTCGTTAATGCAGATATCTCCAAGAATGTAGGGAAGCAGAGTTCACATTGCCTCAAGAAGTTGCTGCCTTTCTTCTATTTCATGCCGATTAGCTCATACAGGTGTGACCGGGGACCCTCTATTTCGCCGTCTGTGGTTGTAGCCTGAATCTAGCTATCTTATTTAGCTTTATTGTTTAGCACTACAAGAACATGAAATTAAAGAATTATTTCATTGAAAATATTTGACGTCAGATTTGATCGAATAACGACTGAGTTGGCGATACAATTTAAATCTGACCTGCGTAGACTGCGCAACTGCACATCAAGCTTTGGCCGGTAAAAACCACTGATTTTTTTTTTTTTTTTTTATGTGAGCGCAGAGCAAATGTAACGATTACGTGACGCACGCAGGAAAAAGTGTTTGAGTAAAAAGCAGATTTTTAATTCAAAATATATCAGTAAGTGTTTAAAAGTACTCCAACCACAAAAAAACTCCTGGAAAAAACTACTTAAGCAACAAGAGAACCATTAGTTCAAACCACTTACTGTTATACATTATTGTGCTTGTGTCGTGCCCCTTGTCATGTGAGACAATACTGCAGTGGTCTTCTGTTCCAGTCCTGAAGTCAACCATGTGTGCTGGAATTGTTTGCGTCTTTATGTAGAGTTGAAAGACCACTGCTGTATAGAGGTTCTCCACTAGTAATAGTAATATACCACAGTAAACTCTTTTCTGCATAGGAAACTGAAGATTCCCCCACTGTCCTGAAGACACAGCAGTATATTTTTGTGGTTTTCAGTTTTGTGCTGCACTGGTGGTATGGTCTTGAATCCTGACCATGAAAGATTGAGGCTGAAAGCCATAAAAAGGAAGGTGCAAAATTAGTGCATAACTGGCCATAGCCTAAGAAAGGGATGAAGAATTTCAGTCAGTTTCAGGTGCCATCTGAACTGGGTTGTACCAATGTGGATTATACTGGATTTGACTGTTAACTGTTTTGCACCAAATTTAAAAGTCTTAGTCTAAACCTAGTCTAAACATAGTTCAAAATTAATCTAACCATTTGGCAAACTAAATTTAAGTTCCATTTAAACCTAGATTTAATTAACGTCTTAACCTGGATTAACAATTATATTTAAAACAAGTTAAACCCAATTCAGGTTTATGATGGTTGCAGGTTTACACAGTGGCATAGATTCTCAGAAGAGTCTGTCATATAAGTCAGTGGAAAGGTTGGACCAGCTATCAAGCATGGAAGTGAGGAACCTTTCTGTGTCACTTCTCCAGTTAACATCCTTTTGAACGGCAATAATAAGCGAAATTAATGTCAAATAATAAGATGCTTTATGCCTGTTTAGTATATTACTTGATGTAAAATACTAAACAGGCATAAAGCATCTCTAAAGAGCTCTATTTGTAGAGAAGTAATTCCTAGCTGTGGTACAGGTCTACCTGTCCTGTGACTTAACCAGGTTGGCTCCTGAAAAAGCTAAGCAAACAGCAGAGTCACACTTCTGTTTCTCCTTCTCCTTCCCCTGTCCTTTGTCAATCCAATACTTGCATTTATTTTTACAGGGCAATTTTACAACGCATGTGATTCCACATTTCATGACCCATTTATTCAGCTGGATTTTGTAAGCCAGTGAAATGAGGTGAAGTGACTTTGCCCAAATCTATGACAGCAGTTCTCCACCCGCAATTCCAGTTCAGTGTCATCATCTCATTCAGAGTCCAGTCCTCTGACTGCTGCACCACTCTCTCTCTCTCTCTCTCTCTCTCTCTCTCTCTCTCAAACAAACAGGCATTGACAGGTTTTTTTCTTCTTTTTATTGGCTCTGCCACGGACTCTTTCTCATCTTCCGCGTGGCATTCCCGTCAGTTGCCTGGGCTGTCCAGTTTTACCAGGGCCTGAGGAAAAACTATTAATGTCTGAGAAAGGACCTGTGGTTGTGTTCAGCTGCCACAGTTTTGGGCCTTTCTGCCTGTCTGCTTGTGCAGGTGCAACAGCATGGCAATCAACCTGAAAGAAACTAAGCTGCTCTTCAAGGTCAACATGAAGCCCAGATGGGGGGTGGTCTCCATCACAACTGACAAATCATTCTAAATCCCCAATTTCAGATACCTGGTTTCTCACTCAAGGACTGTGTCTTCAGCCTGGGCACTCAGCTCTTTTTTAATTCAGTAGGGACTGATTTAATACAGGGATGTCAAACTCCAGTCCTGAAAGGCCACGATGTGTGCAGGCCTTTGGGGTTTCCTTTCAGTCAGCAAGCAGTTTAAACATTGGAAACCACGTTCGCTGACTCTTTAGGCAATCAGCGGATTAAATGAATTAAGTGCTAAAACACACTGACAACCAACAGATGCTATGGCCCTCCAGGATTAAATTCTGACACCTTTATATAAATTTGTTGAGTAATGAAATATTATTTTATATAGACGAGTCAATACTTATACCAGCTTTTCAGGTCATGTAGTAGAGGTGGGGACCTTTGGTCTGTTCAAGTCCAATTGTGGCACAGTACTGGATACTCTAGATGAATGACAAGCCTTGTCTGACAAGATTTCCTATTTATGGACATTTGTGTGGCTGTCATGTTACTACTGGAAAGTATTTGGCTGACATAAAAAGTCATTTCAGAGCAAACTGGTGAGTTTGGAATACTGCACTGTTTTCATCACTCCAGCAGAGGGCACACAAACCCCATTAAAGAGATAGATTTCATTCCATCTCCCAAAAGACCCAAACTTGTACTCTCAAACTGAATTTTGCAATCAGGACAACACCTTGCAGTTAACAGATCATGAGCTATAATTAGATTTAAAGCATTTCAGTGACTTCAAAGTGCACTCCAAGAAAAACTTGCTCACATAAGGAGGTTGTAAGGATGGTTCACTTACACACAACCAAAATGTACAAATATCTGACTGTATGTAATGAGTGAAAGTGTATGGTGTGTGTGTGCATGTGTGTATCTGTCTGTGTGGGTGTGTGTGTATTTGCTATGCCCAGGTCTATAAGTCTGCTCTGTATTGGCTATCAGGTTCAGAGTTGCCTCCATGCCTCCACTGTTTGAAACCCAGGAGATAATGGGTCATGCAATGCAGGGGCACTAGTCATGAAGTGGAGAGAGGCATGCAGCAGAGGGGCTAAAGTGACACATCACTTGGGGTTTCAGGGGGCATGGGGAGTAATCCCTCATGACTGACCTGGGCCCTATGAGTCCTCTATAGACCTCCATGTTTATTTTAAAACCCAAAAGAGTAAAGGCATATATCGTGTTTCCCTATACACTCCACGCCGGCAACAGTTGCTACAACAAAAGGAGTAATCTAAACTCATCAAGACACATGTTTTTCTGTTCAGTTAACCCTTCTGCTCATAGCCATGGTATACTAGGACATGGGTTGATATGTTCCCCCTCACACTTTAGACAGGACATTGTATAAATCCTCTACACTTTCTGCGCTAACCAGGAAGCTTTTCCTAGAAATCAGTGCCCACCTCCCCTTCCCTCCCCATTCCACCCTCTTCCAACATACACAAATGTACATGTCATTACACACAGTATTGATGAGTCGTAAGCTGCAGGACTGCGTAGAACCACAGAACCCAAATCAGTGGGGGTGCCAAAGTATTCAATAAATGCAAAAGTAAATAGTACCCACTGTAATCTCTTTACCTCCTCTCTTTGAGCAGTGAAGCAGAGTGCCAAATGCAACAAAACAAAAAAGGATAAAAGAAGTTAATATTATTTAATTGCTGTAGAACTCTTTTAAACATGTGATACTTCTCTTTAATGTAATCACCAGCCCAGCTTCCAAAGAAAATCAGGGCTCCGTTTCACTGACGGATTATGTATGTGGTATGTGTGCTGCCTTTTAACATAACATAATTTAACATGATTAATTTCACTAACAAACCATTTGTTGTTATAGTGATGTCAGAGGACCTGGACCTGCTAAACACCAGAAGCAGACCTTGAGAAGAGTGCATTGTGGGTAATTGTAGGGAGTCCGGGCTCTTTCATGAAGCAGCATTGATGTTATTAATTCTGCCAGCCTCTGATTGTATCAGTATGTGGATCTGTTACAAAACCTGTCTGGAGTACAGGTCGTCCAGTCTACAGACCAAAACAAGGTACATTTTTCAAATGCATAGAAAAATATCAAGAAAATTGAGTCATTCATCAGACTGGGTAACAGAAGAGTTGTGTTTTTTTTTCATCAGCAGCAATAATGGATACACCCTGCATGAAAATGAGTCAAAAGTTGTTTTATACTCCCCTATTTTGACATGACATTGTCCCTGTGTTCATTCAGGGAGCCTGGACTCCTCCTTTTCGTAATGGCTGTACAGGATTGGTGTCTGTTGTCGAAAAGCAATTTTTCAGAACACTAGGAAAGGCTTTTCAGCAGTGAGGCTTGGCCTCCCCCAGCTGGTGTTGGCATTCCGGCAGACCTATCTCTGTGCCAGCAGGGTGCAGCTGGGCCAGTCCCCCATGTTTGTCCTCAAATTTGCTCAATTTGGAGAAGTGAGGGGTTGGGGGGGCAAGGCAATAAGAGCAGCCAGTCCAAGTTTGGACACGGCATAGTAAACATCACTGCCAAAACAGCACAGGCCAACACACCAAGCCTTTCAGCCTGCCCTTGCTGACCCGGTCTCGGCTGCCCCCTGGCCCTGCCCTGGTGTAACCCAAGTTCTCCTGGTGATTAAGGCTTGGCTCTGTGTGTCCTACCTGCAGATGATGATGAGATTTTGTCTAATTGAGGAGGATGTCTGAGAAATGGAGATGTAAACTCAGGTTTTTACATGCCAGTGAGGGGGCTTTGGGCAAATTACCAGGAATGGTAATGTAGCATAAAGTTCAGAGAGCTGGTCTTATAACTCAGAGTTTGGTACTTTGTTCATTGTACTTTTGACCCGAGAGCAAGGTACTTAATCTAAATTTCTTCAGTCCTGCTGATGTAAGCTGTGTAAGTTAGCCTGAATAAGAGTGACTACTAAACTGCAGAAGTAAACAGAGGGCTGGGAAGGACACCGGATGAGAATCCTTTATCTAAACGTGCTTGCATTTGCAAATGATTCACAATGATGATGCATGCAGCCTAAAGGGGAGACCAAAGTTGCCCATCTGCAATGTGAATGAGCATGACAATGAAGGCCCATAAAATGGCTCAGTTCCCTCTGAGTGGACCAAATGTGTCATTGGCATGAGGGGAAGTGACTGAGACTCTGTTACTGACTCTGTAATCACAGTCATGGTATTTCCAAACCATTAATTACATTATTTAGTATGTGTTATAAATGCTTTAATCTTACATACATTCAGCACAATAATTCATTGTGTTACCTGTTAACACTGAAACATCTTATTTTACTAGCCTTCCTTTTCAGTAACAGAAAATGTTGGGTTACTCACTCCATTTTGTTTCAGCCATGTAACTTAATCACACAAGAGAAGTTTGTGCCATGTGTCCTCAGTGTTCAGGTCAGTAAGATTGAGAATGGAGACCCCAAGATCAGGCTGGATATGACTGCAGCAGACACCGCACAAATCTCCCACAGTGTCTCAGAATCAGCACCTAAATGAAAGGAACATGGACAAATCACAAGATCTATATATCTATGAGATCTACCAATGTACTATACTTATCTTCAACAGCATGCCATGCCTCTCAGAGGGTAAAATATGAGAGTGGTTACCTGTGATGTACCTTTCCTTTGCAGACATCCTTGGTGTTAGAGGTGGAAGAGAGCAGAACGTAATCAGATTCTCTAAAATCAGACACATCTGTGTAACAGCCTCGTAACAAACACGAGCAGCTGTGCACATCTGCCCTGAATCACAGTTGCATTTTGGGTGTCTCACCATCTGCCAGCGCCATTTGGAAAGTGTTCCCAAGTCTCCTTCACAATGCTCTATTGCACAATCTCTGAGGAAGAATGCAGTAGACACCAAACACAGACTGAGTAGAGGAAACGAGAATGATTGTACAATCATGACAATGCTCAATGACAAAGCACAGGCTTCGACAGAACTGAAATATAGGAGAAGAATATGCCCGCAGTTAGATTAAAATGCTGTGGAAAAGAATGACAAGCAGGCATTAAATAGATAATCAGGGATTTCCAGTGAGGTAATTAGCTAACAGGACAAGGTACTCGTTTTCAAGTGTGTTCACTTGCTCAGAGGTCAAATTACTGGTTTACAGGTGTGGTTACTTGCTCACAGCTGAGGTTACTGGCTCATGTGAGGAGTTCTCACATTGCAGATGCAGTGCTCCTTGCACAGATGCAGATCTCAAGACAAGGTAGCTGTATGAAAAGTTCAGTGCAATGCATGGAATTGAGTAAAGCATCAAATGCAAGGCCCATTTCAGTTTACTTGGCTTGTCCTTAAAAACGATAGAAGCAGTTTGTGTGTACTTTTTTAACAAAGGAGTGGGTACATAATAATCTTCACATGTAGGGAGCCATTAAGGATTTAATGAGTTAAGTGCAGAATAAAAGAAAGATAGCTTAGTAGAAATATTCTTCAAAATGGTCAAAATCTAATGATGAAATATATGCTTGTTTCAATTACAGGAAGCAGGTCTATGTGAGAATAAAAGGACCGTCTGTTGGCTGGGCCTGCGAGGGACTGAAAGACATGTGGCTTGGACCCCCACCCAGGCCAATATCACTGGTCAGGAAAGCTTTTCCTATTTGGATGAGCCAAAGTTCTGGGCCTGGTTGGACTGAGATCAATACACCTCTTAGTCCACACCTAGACCACTGTTTCAGCCAAACAGTCTATACTATAATTTAGGTGTATCCACCTTTTGAGAACTAATATATTTATTTTGTGCTTTGGTCAGCTGCTTAGATCATGACATTCCCAGAGGAGAGAAACAAAAAAGTCAATGAATGACAGCTGAGTATAGCTGCACCCAGTTGGGGTTCATGAAACTTCATTTCAGCCATGACTACAGTTGATGAACAGTGAGCAGCAGAGGCCTTAGCGAGGGGGCTATAATCCAGCAGAGGGCCAGCAAGGCGGGGAGAGACAGGATGATTCAATGGAGGAGGGAGGATTCCGCGGTGGCAGTCAGCTCACCCAAAAACCCCAGACACCAGGGCGTAATCAAAGGACTTGGCCACAGTCACAGGACAGCGCTGGCGCCTCAGGGAGAAGAAGCCACGGATGACAGACAGGAGGATTACCAGAACGTGACAGTAACCAGGACCTAGGGCTGCTTTCAATTAGGGCCAACTGACCTATTCTGACAACAGAACTGTCCTCAGACAGCACGTGCGCTTCCCAACACGGCTCTCACGTCAATCAAGGTCTCTCTCATTGAGTCATGTGTCATTGAGTTCTGATGAGGTACAGTGCCGGTGTAGTATTCGCAAGTTTGCACTACACATGATGGGCCAGTGTAAGTAGTCTGAAAATTATTTGGATTTATACAGGTCTGGCTAAAGAAAAATATTCCTCTGTTCAAGTACATTGATAGTACAGTAGTTCTCTTAATTTGTATCAGAAAATATCTGAATGACAATGAAGCTGACCACTGAAGCTGTGTGCATCACGAATGAAAACAACCATTTGAGAAAATATACCATAATGTTTTGACAGGAAATCAAATAATGAAGAAGCCTTCAAAGCTGGTAGCAAAATAGTTACACAGCTAATCCCAGTATGAGCAAAAACATATGGAACTGGGGACCTCATTTATCAAGTACTGTATTTATATGCACAGATTTGCTTCATGCCAGCTGTGTGATTTATCACATTTTACCTGGATGTGAAGTGCATACCTCTGCATTGACTTCTGCTCATGCATATGCATAACTGGTGGCTGAAAAGGCATTATGTCAGTCTGTTGTACCAGCTCATTTTAACAAGCAGGAAAACGGCACTCATTCTTTCCTTTTTTATGTAATTTATTTCAGTCAGGATAAAGATTCTGCTAGAAGTGGAGCGGTACAGCTACCAAAATTAAATGAATTAAGGGGAATACTTGTCTGCAATTGGGAAAAACATGTAAATTAAATTAAGTACGGCAGACCTTTTTGCAAACTATCTAGGAGAGATAACACAGAAAAAAGTCTGAACTCACTGCAAACTCTAAAATCTAAAACATGTCTTTGCAGGACTTGAAACATACATTTGCATTTTTGATGTTTCCTTCTCTATTCTGTCCTCTTATCTGATTTTTAAATTATGTTTATGAGGGAGTATTTTTCTCTTTCTGTCATATTTGGTATGGGTGTTTGTGCCATGTGGGTCACCCCTATTCCCCCTGTGCCCACACAGGAAGCAACGGAGGAATTGCATTCCTCTGACACATGCTCTCTTGCCAGCACTTCATCAGCACCTCTCTGAGTTTTCCTACTGTCTAACATATTGGTAAAAAAATTTAATCAATTATCAGTATGAGGTTGGGATTCATTTAACATTATGAATCCTGAGACTGAGGATGGCAACATCAAGAAATGAAGCAGATCCCCTCCAAAAAGTGTTCTGTCTTTGAGTACTGCTGTTAACCTGCAGCAGAGATGGCTTTGCGCGCATATCCTGACAGTTCCTAGAAATGAGGATTTACGCGTTCTGCACCCAGAGATTACGCATTCATCAACACTAAGCCATCGTCCTCGCCAGGACACAAGATTGGCTGGAGAATGGTGCAGCAGTACTCCTTAACACACATTCCTAGATGAACAGGAGAGCAAAGAGGACCGGAGGGCAGGGGGAGGGTGTGGGAGGCCTTTTCCACCCTTCAAAGCTCCCTGTGCCATGTTCCTTTCTTTGGAAGACAGTAGTGAGCAGCGGAGCAGAAACATCATACTGGCACCACAGACCCCCACAAACCCAGCAGAGGGTACCCAGAGGACATTCCAGCAGGGTCTTCCGCCTGCCTGTGAGTGAGAGACCACTGGAATTCCAGAGTGATCACCCACTGGTGTTTGTAATGAAAATTCCCAGCCATTGTACCTGATAGAAGGCCAAGCAAGGAGAGGTCAAAGGGGCACAGTGAAGCCATGTTTTGGGGAACAGAAGCTGTGATTGGTCCAGTGGAAAGAGTGGGAGGGTTCTATGTGCTCTCTTTCATTTGTGCACTCTTTGTGAATCATATTACAATTCCTACTACAATTTCCTTGATAGAATTATTTCTTTTTGGAGTGGGAGGATTTTCTCAATTTTCTAAACCAAACACAGCTAGACCATAGCAATCCTCTTTCACAAGTCATTGAATTTCCTTATTTTTAAATTAATGATACATCTGTTAAGTTGTAGTAATGTTATATCTCTGAAATGATTTAACAAATTAACAATGCCTAACTAATAGTTAGGCCAATAATTATTTATGTAATTTTACTTCTTATATAATTAATGCAAACTTTTTATTTGAATTCTTGCATTCTTATATCTATATCTTTTGACAATACTGCACATTCTCCACTGTATTGCTTCAGCATACAATTTCACAACACGAAACGTCCTCCAAAGCTACCTTTATATCCAAGGAATTACACATTTACCGTGTCTGGAGCTGTTAGAAACACACTACAGCATATATATTCTCTTTTTTTCAGTGAATATGCATACACACATTACAATTTAAGTTTGCCGTGTGACTGTTTGATAAATGAGGCCCATTTAGTCATATGATACAACTGTTTGATAAACGAGGGCCAACGAGGGTTTATTTTGTAATTATTTAACAGACTTTTTTGTTGTTGATGTGTCCAGTAAGGATTTTTCACTCTTCATTTCTCTCATCTTTCCTGTTGTGGTCTGCAGACAGACATCTGGATGGGACAGATGTGACGTGCATTTGCTTTGATGTGGGGGATGCTGGGCAGATGTGAGCTGGTGATCCAGTCTCTGACTCCCTCTCACACACACACACACAGATATGATTCCAAACACCAGCTGTGAAGCGGTGAGACTTGAGCATGTGGATCCGGTGGTCCAAGGGCTGCAGTTTTGTATGGTCATTGCCCTCTATTTTAATAGCATAACCTCCAGTCTCCAGCCTTACATCATAATCAAACCTTTCTGCTGGTGTCATTAAGCAGTGTGTAAGACTGTACCGACAAATTCAAGGTAAATAAAATGTCATTTAAATGCACTGATGTAAAGGAAAAGGATGAATTATCCTAACAGAGCAAACAAATGAGAATACATACATAATTATTCATGATGATAAGTCATGTGCATTATTCAATCTAAAAAACACAGAGTTGGCTAATCCCCCAGTGAGGTCTTCAATGGATATTTTCATTGATTGTTTCATCAATGCATATATCCTTATTATGAGCATATTGTTTGTATTCATGAGTAGTGTTTTAACTTGAAGTAGCATAGTCAGTTGGCATTGGTGCTTTAGTTATGCTGCATATATACTGGCTGGTGGGACCAGCTTGACACATAAGCAAACTAGGCACCTGCTTAGGCCCCCCATTGCCACCAGCGGGCCCCCAAGAGTGCTTGAAATGTCCCACAAGGCGTGGGGGGCCCCCAAATCAAATTCTGCTTAGGGCCCCATAAAGGCTTGGGCTGGTCCTGCTGGCTGGTCTGGAGATGTAGTTAGCCAGGTCTGGTACTGTTTTTCATATTCATCAGATAGATCCACACAATTTGTTTACATCCTATCCTGTTTACATCTGACTTTGCCCAAACCCCCACAATAGGCATTAATCCAGTATCAAGTTATTATTCATTTACTCAAGTTTATTTTATATGTGAGATTGCACCGAAATGGTGTATTATGGAAACAAAACAAGATGAAAGATGTATAAATCACAGTGACATTATCCAGTGATTCCTACACATTAAAGGTTTGTATGATTTATATGGTAGTTTTTTAATGACTTGATCCATTTGGCCTCAATTACATTTGACGAATTGCCTTACCACAGCCTCCTCCGTTGGACTAGATCCTCCTTGAATGCAGACAGGGTACCAGAGCACCATTAGTTGAATAAGCTGCAGTGTTTTGGTGAAAGCACCCAGTCCAAAGCAGGCATACTGGCTCAGTCTCTGCACAGTGTGTTGCAGGATACCGAGCATTGCCTTAGACTGAGACAGCTTGGGGGAACAGAGCCACTTCACGAGAAGCAGAGCCACGTGGAGGCTGAATGAAAGCCCTATGATGTGTCCCAGCTTAAATGTCAAGAATTCAGAGGGGTAAATACAATTTGGGACATTTCGTGGGTGTGTGTTTGTGAACGGACATGGCCATTGCCTCACGGGTCCAGCACAGCAAAGGCTTCACCTTGCACAGTGCCTGGGATCTCCAAAAAAGGGAGCAAATATTTGATGGTTTTTTTGGTGGGGCTTCCTAGCAAATGGTGGCATTGATTTGAGAGAATCGGTGTCGTCCATGGCCCAGGGTTTGAAATCAGTCAGTGTCTCTCTCTCACTCTTTTTATGAGCAGAGGGCCAGGCAGCTGCCATAATGTCTTAATATGACAGTCTTTAGGGTGGCCAGGATCGCACATGAACAGCTGAAACCATGATACATTTATAGGGCAGATATGGGCCCCTTTATAGACAGGAAAAAGCCCATCAACACTGTTTACAGACCACACAATCTCCCCTCTATCTCTCCCCACCATCACCCACCCAAAAAAAAAAAAAAAAAAAATCAGTACTATACATGGGGGTGAATATATTATGTCCTGTAGCAGACAGGATATCTGTTGTGATTCACATAATATATGGAGTTTCTGAGAGTTATTGTTTGTGTGGGTATTTATGCTGCCACTCTGAAAGGAAACTGCTACTTGAGAAGTAGTTACACAAAAACACATTGCAACCATTACTGCTGAGTAAATCAAATATACTCAGCTATTCTCAGAAATGCAGAAAGAAAAGATACAGAGAGAGGGAGATAGAGTGCAGTTTTCACAGAGTGTGGTGGGGGGGCAGGAAGAGAGTGTATTTTCCAGTCAAACCAAGCAGGCCATATACAGAAGAGGGCACATGACGGGAAAGTTACGATGGTGCACGACGCACTCGTACAGAGAGTGACGTGGTTCGCTGTCCCCAATGGCAGTGTGGATTCCAGGAACAGACCCCAGAGATTGCCAATGTGGCTTTTTTGGCCCTTAGAGGAGATATCCTCTGGTCTCTGTTGATCCATGTCGAGGTCCCACACTAGACAACTTCGACAATCACGTTTTTCTCCCCATATTTTTGTTCTTTGCCTCAAAGATGAAAAACAAAGAAATACTAGTCACCCGCCACAACCTCTCAAATTCTAAAAGCCAACAGCCAGCATTACTCACAAGCAAGCTCAGACGTCACTATAAACCGCTACTCCACACATAATTTATGGTTTTAAGAGACGAGAGGATTTCATTAGCCCTACGACCAGACTCCAGCAGCAGCTCTTTTACTCAATTATATGCAACAAAAAAGACTATTTATATGCTATTTTGGTGCAAAATGAAAGCCATACATGCAGTCTTGGAAAGTGTCACGGTATTTTTCTTTCTATACATTCACAGGTGTTCACTGATATTGAAGATTTGACTGCTCTGGAATTAATAAGTATCTGTCCACATCACTGTGGATGTTTTTCCCAGTAGCAGAAGAGTGGATTTCTTGGAAACAATTCACAAATCATGTACATATCATAGTATTATTGGGTGCTTGGTAGGGGTGTTTCAGTTTATCAGGCCACAGTGAACTGCGATGCAAAAATATGATGGTTTTTATCATGGAGTTTGGTCGGTTCAGAACGGTTCAGAAGGATGTACTTCATCATTTTTAAAATCATTTTTGATGCAATTATCTGTGCAAAACTACAGTTTGTTTCTAACTTTTACACATACGCAGAGGCATTCAAGCATGAAAATCTATCAAATTAAAACAGAGCTAGTCAGTCAGCTCTATCACTATGGTATTTGCGTTACCATTAGCAATTCAAGTCCATCACAGTCCCGGCATTCCAATCATGGTTGCGAGTTTCACACAGTTTCACCATCTTTGGTTTCAGTTGAAGACTAGCAGTGCCATCTGCAGCTCCACCCTAGCAGAATTTGAGGTAGAGGATGCCCCGTCCACTTTTAATTTAGATGTATGGCAACATTTCAGTTTCCCCATTACTGAACATGAGAATGAAGAAAATAAAACGGACAGGACTAAAACGATATGCAAGCACTGTAAATGAATAATCAGCTACACAGCTGGTAACAAAAGTAATGATGTATGATGTAACATTTACATCATCACCACAGTGAAGAGCTCAAGTGAAAATGAGACTGCTCAAAGGCCAGACACCTCTGACAACATGTCCTGCAGCCTGATATCTCACACATCTACCAGGGCCCAGGATGCAGCCAGATGTATTGGAGTTTTCGTTGCTAAGAATATGTGACCTTTCTCTGTAGAATCAATCTCCTTCAGACACTACAGCCCAAATACAATATCCCTTCTCATCGGCACTTTAGCCAGTCTGTAATACCAAGCTGGTGCTGTACTATTAGCATATGTAAATATTAGCATATGTAAATATTTTTGACAATTCCTCTTGTTGGGTCAAGCTGTCTTTTGTTTTGTCGGCAATGCACAAAAAAGGAAAACGTAAAGCACAGGTAATGCATCAGAAATAAATAAATTATTGTCATTTCACTTCAGCTTAATTACTTTTGAGAAAAAAAACTGTGATAAAAATCAAACCATGACCACACCATCATGACCTGAACCAAATTGTGTCCTGAGAGTTACACGCCTAGTTCTTTGTGTAAAGACATGGTTTCTATTACATGAAAAGCCTTTTCCATCTAACAGTGCCTTTACGAGCTTTGTTAAGTGTTGTTATTACCTGTTTTTGAGGCTATATAACCACACCATGTTCTACAAGAAGGGGTTCGCAGCCCTGTTCCTCCATGGGGACTCTGGTGTATGCTGTTGGTTTTTTTCTCCTTTCCATTTTCTTCATCTTTCAAGTCATCATTTACAAAAAAAGTGCAAACAGTGGTCACACTTAGAGAGAAAATACCTCATAATCACTATAAAAATTCCAATAGTAGTCCAGGCACATCAAACTGAGCACTACCAGAAAACTGAATACTGAATACTCAGAAAACTAATTTATGGTAAAATATTCTGTTTATGCACAATCAAAATTTCCAATGTTCATATGAAGGAATGAAACCATTATCAACAGTGAAAAATGATGAGATCAGGGTTGCCTGATTCATACTTTTTTATCTATGGATGTACAGTTGTTTTAATCGGGCCATTATTGTACTCTGGAGTTTTAACTACTAAACTAAGAGCTAACACCCTATTATAATATGATAATATTTGACACTAGGTATTTACTGGACATTTTGTGGGACATTTCTTATCAGTAAGTTTGTTTGAATGTAGAATAGTTCAGTCAGTGCACTAATGAATGTCTATTAGCAGAGACCTTTGCATTCTTGTCTTTTTTATTTATCTTTGGCACTTGACTTGCACATGATTATCATTATGTAAAATCTTGATAATTTTTATTTGAAATAATGACTGTTTTTGGAAATGTTCTTCTTAGAAGTTCCCTTCCCACTTTCTCTTAGAGTGAAACACATGTTGCAAACACTTAATCTACTCTGGTTACGATCAACATTATTTCAGTTTTGCAATGTTGTTAAATTGTAGCTACTAGAATGAGGTTTAAAATACTCAAAACATGTGTACTTACTAACATATTCATAATTTATTTCATAAAGATAACATAATTAGTTTTTTTTCAAGCAATATAAAATGGGCATTCAAATCAAATGTGACCAATTTTGCCTTTGGTTCTGGCAGACAAAGTAGGGTCCAAGACCTTTTGTACAGACCCAAAGCTGTCTCCTCCAGAGTTGATGGTTTCAGTGGTCGTCTGATGTTACTGGTGGCCCAGTGAGCGCCCCAGACCTCCTGCAAGTTTGGAAAACCCACTTCGCACCCAACCACCCTTTCTGTCTGGGAATGAAACCTTTCCCAGAATCCCAGTGACAAAAAAGCAGAAGGGCAACGCCCTGACTATACTCCCTCCCACCGCCCCCCACCCACACACCCCCATCCCAAAACTCAGAGCCTAATATAGCACATATATCATAATCCTTACAAAAACACCACAGGGCACCATGAGGGCAGACGCAGTGACATTTCTTGGCGGGTGCAGTTTGGTGCCAGCGTGAGAGAGGCTGCGCTATGCAACCCTGTGATTAGCATGGGAAAATAGCTCCCCTGCTCTTACAGCACAGTGTCCCTTCTGATACAAGCTGTGATTTGGAGCAACCAGATCCCTATCAGCCAAGAGGAAGGGGGGAGCCCTGGGGTCGACCACAAGGTTGTGATCTGGAGCAACCAGGTCCCCATCAGCCAAGTCTCTGTAAGCATTTGAGTTACAGAAAAGAATCACACAAAAAACTTTTTTTCTTATAAAAAAGCAGGGGAGGATGAGATGAGCCCTCAGCACAGGATATAACAGATAAGGGAGGGTGGATGACTAACACCAGATGAAGAACACATCATTTATTACGTTTCTGGCAAAAGAGCATTGGAAGCACTTTGATGGCACAAACATAGAGTTGAGAGGAAATTTTATTCTTCTTGTGATGCGCCAATAAATATTCATAAATAAGGATTGAATCTGCCTCAGACTGAAAGTGCAGATATGAATCATAACACAGCTGGAAACTGCATGTGTATCATTAGAGGCAGTTCCTTCACTACACACACCCCGAAAAATACACCAGGTCATTACATGAGCATTGTCAAATGAACACTCTCCGCCCCAGCTCTCAGTCAGTCCATGTTACAGTTACCTTAAAGACTAGTGCTCAGTGTCTCACAGCATTGAAATTTCCAAAGGGAACAAAAAATAAAAAGATTTGAGATAAATATTAGATTATTCCAAAACCCCTTCCAGCAGCAATCAAGCTGAACTTCAGGAAAACAGTTGGATAGTAAACAAAAACGTGCTGGAAAAAAAAATGCATATTAGGACCTTGACAACGAACAGAAAAAAGAAAGCCAGAGCTTTCTAAGATAAATAAATTGCTAGAATTTTAAGAATGGCTCCAAGAAATCTAGGCTCCACAAAATGACTCTCAGTTATCATTTTTAAGAATGACTGGATAACTCAGATTCCATGATGGCCAAGAATGATATGGTTACATAAGCTATTGTGATGTAGAGACCTTTGGCAAGCCAATGAAAAAGGCCCAAAGGTAACAGAGACAAGAAGAAAAGACTTATTTAAGGCTAACAGCCATCAGTATCAGAATCCAATAGTTAAAGACAAGGGTTATATTGAGCAGCACAATAGAAAATGTTAAAAAAATCACTGAAAGAAAATTATGTGTGATATAGTTCAAATTCAAAATACAAGCTATTTTTGTTTGAAAAAAGATATATGAATAGCACAGCAGATGAGTTTGATTCCTGAATTAGGCTCCACCTCTGACCTTTGTGACAACTAATCAGGTATCATTCCTTGCACAGGAACTCACAATAGCCAATTATCATCTCCAGTTTTACACATCCCTAGTCCTTGTGTAATGCAATCCCCTTTTATAATACATAACAGAACCTGCAGTGAGCTTGGCGGTTATGGCAGGGCAGGTGGAGAGCAGGTTGGGACAGGGTACCCTCGACCACCCTGGTGGATTTCATGGATCCAGATGAAAGCCTAATGAGCTTATGAGCTTGTTAACTTCAATAATTTTACTAAAACTATGCTTGATTATTTCTCTGATAAGCAGGCTTGCCAGTTTCTGTAAGTATGTCCCCACTGCTGATGATAGATAGCAGGAGACTTTACTATTTTTCTCAGCAATTACATCTTTAAAAACTGTAATGAAACTCATTGTTCATTCAAAATCATGGTTTACCAGCAAATGTGACATTGGTGCTTTAATATGTGATATTACCAATGTGTCTCTCAGCCACGTTCTTTTATTTTATTTGATAAAAGTGCATCTTTTTGCTCAGGCTTCCTCTATGAACATATCTCATAATTTTCTGAATTAAACATTCTGATGCATACTGTAGCTGTCAGTCTGATAATGCAGTGGGACTGTTTCTTATTATCAGCTGTTTCTTATTTACATTATGGTTTGTGTTTGTTTGATTAAAACGTATATGTCTATAGTTTCGTATAATATGAACCATCAGAGCAGACATGATATCAATCATTTTAACTGGTTTGGCTAATGCTTAGTGATAGTTCATTAAAATGGCTTTGAATATATAAAGGCATTTGTTTAAGCCTATGCTGGGCTCAGCCGTAAATTATGATGATCAAAAGAGATGTGACTGAGAGGAAGTTGGGCAGTCTAGGAAACCAGGATGTGCTTTTGTTATGCTTTACTCATTGCTTTACATATTGATGCCACCCAAGTGCATCATTCACTCAAAGTTAAGACACAGCCCTCAGAGTAGGTTAACCATTAAATGTGAGTCTGTATAACTGAGGACTAGAGGATGTCCACAGTCTGACCAACTATGCATCCGATCCAAGTGTTCCTGTGGAACTTGCATTTTGCTCCTTGGCCCATTCGATTGCAGACAGTTCCAGCAGATTCTAATATCACAACCAGAGCATCAGCCCCCATGTTGTATCTTTTGTTGCATTTTTGTCCCAGACTGGCTTTCCTAGAGTTTAAATGAGGCTACACCTCAAGGAATTAAGGTTTTCATACAACTATGTTTGTGGAGGCACGTAAAGGTTGGGAAAGTCATCTATTAATGTGTGCTCTCCTGAGCTCCAGGATTCAGCCCAACAGGAAGCTAAGAATGTGGGGATGATGTGGGGTGAGCACAGGGGGATTTATAAAAGAACGAATGATCCAGCTCATATAGAACTTTAAATGTCCTGAGTTATTACGAGAGGATTTACCTCTGAGAGAGCTAAATCACTAAACGTGCCAAGCATTTCAAAGTTACATAAGGTGAAGGAAAACCACTGCATTCAAACCACTGACAACATGAGGCCTTTTGAAAAAAGTATCTTATGTATTTTGAGGGCAGTCACATTGTGACTGATGGAACTTAGTATCAACAGGAAAGCATTTATGAAAAGAATGTACTGAGTACAGCAGAGAAGATAAATACAATAAATACATGCTTTCCTTTTTGTACCAAATCCCGATCCATAAGGGGGTAAACACACTTCAGAAGAACTCACCCACCCTCGAGATGTCGATCCTCACCCTTCAGTGCTGGGCCTCACGCAGAGATAACTGGAACCAGACCAAGCCAACGGATTACCTGAGGAGTCCTCTGACTGCACACGCCATCCCAAATCAGGAGAGCCGTCAGTCAGCTGGCTCCATAGTCTTTAACCCCCCGAACCTGCTCCATTCGATGGAGGCCTCTCAGCTGCTCAAACAGGAGCTTGTGGAATCATTCCTGAGGGCTGGTGTAAGTTTAGAGCCAAGACCTGTGCCCTTCATGCAAGGCAACATGGAAATAATTATAAGACAACAGCACATGTGATTTTTGTTTCGGGCATACCCCATAGCTTGGAGTGGACCAACCCCACAAATCATTTTTAATCACTGCCAGCAATCACTTTTAACTCTGTTGCCCAGTGGGCTGAATTTCACAGTCATTGTTTCAGAGGTGGGAAAAGGACCTCTTATAGGATGTGTAGAGATCATTGTTTTCTCACATTTCAGTGCAGAAAGAAAACTACTGACCACTGAAGGAGCGTATGCAGACTACTGGCACGGTACCTTTCCGGACACAGTCTGCAAACACACACACCCACTGCAGTTCCTCTCTTCTGTATGCTCAGGCTCCTCTGTCTGTTTTTATTCTGTGCCCCCATCCCCTGCACTAACCACTATGTACCTAAATCTACAGACATACTCTTCTTTTATTGGTAATATAACTGCTTGATGTTGTATATGGAACAGCCAGAGAAGGCGTCTTCACAAAATGCACATGTGAACCCTACAGTGGACCTCTTCAGTGAGTGCTCCCTGTGAAGAGGCATTCTGAATGTGTGCGTTGTTTAGACATAACTGAAAAATGCGAAAGCGTGGTTGGTTATGTAACCCCACCATATACAGCACTCAGCTTAATTTGCAACCATTTCCTTATTTAAACATGTCAGTCCCTGGGCCTAAGAAAGAGGGCCACATAAGGCAGGGGTGAGATAGCACTGCTTGCATGGGTCTATTGGCCAGTCTAATCTTTCCTCTCAGGGTTCATCTCCTGGCCCAGACAGCCCAGACCTGTGCCCATGCCTTCAGGTATTTGGAACAACTCAAAGACAAGGCTGGAGAGCGCCAAACAAATGTAACCCTGTACATCACCATCTGCGTTTTTAACAGCCTTACAGCTGTGTTCTGTTTCCCTCTCGTCCTTGAAATGACTGTGATCATGTGACAGGGATCAATGAGGCTGAAACATTATGTCTATCTAAATATTTCCAAATGTCAAGGACAAACAAAGGGGAACCGCAGTCCTTGCCCTGTGTTTGGCTGCAATGAGTGAATTCCATGACAAAAATTTTATACCAGGGAGGTACTTGAGGTTCAAAGCAATTTGAAGAATGGCTTGTAATTTCATGTCAAGCTATATTAGAAGAAGAAGAGGGAATTGTGTATCTAGACATGTAGTCACAAATTCTTTGTGGTGGCGCATTTTCCCCTGGCTGAAACAAGTACATGTTTCAGATGTTATCGAGGGACATACAACAATTCATGAAATTTCTGTGACCTATATAATACCCCCAGCTGAACCCTGGAGACTTACGTGTTGGCAGTATAGAGTTAAAGGAATTGTTACCACAAAGTATCAGGTTTGTATCTGAGGTTATAGCAGTGCTGTATTTTAAACACCCCCAAGCAAGGTGATTGACCTGAATTGCATGTGGAAATACATTCTGAAGAAAAACATTTCTGCATAAATGGGTGAGTACAAAAAACTTAAGCTATATAATACTCCCAAGGTAAGGAAATCTGCTTGGCAAAGAAGGTCATCATTTTCAGTGTGGTGTTTTTCGCACAGTGTTGAGCACACATTGTGATTTACAGAAGAGGGCTCTGGACCTCTGCTGTCCTACACACAGGAATGTCTAAATAAAGAGAACACAGGATCTACAGAAGTGGGTAGAAAGTCAATACATACATTGGAGACCACCTGGGGGAAATCCAGCCCTACATATGAAGTACTTAGAGCTGAAAACACACCACAAGGAAAATCCCTGTTCAACAGGTCGAGAGACTAAACCCTGTATTCCAGCAGCATTTGTCCTGAAACTTGATTCAATAAAAGTGGCTGTTTCTTCATCACAGACAATGTCTGGCAAGTTCAGCAATCACTAAACTAACATACTAACAAAAGTAAAAAAACAATGTTTGTGAAGACAAAACAAAGCCTAGAAAAGATTTGCATGACAAATGTTTATTGAATCCAGACATAAACGTCCCTTCGCCCACATTGTTTATCTTTTTGATGTTTTGATTTTTATTCTACCCAATTTTATGTTTCATAAATGGAGTATACCATCTGTGTATGGTCGGAAGAGTAAACAGGGCACTTAGTTGTTGTTGCTTGATCATAATGTGTGCTCCCTTTGCTCTGTCCTGTTGCTCATGGCTGGATCAGCTTCACACTCCTACTATTGCTTCTTCATCCTCTCAGTGATAGGCAGCCCATTATTTCCTTATTCACAACGGCTTTGATCCTGGCCTGACCTCAACCCCAATTCAGAGAGAACAAAACATTTTTGTGAAGAAAATAAAGGAGAAACTAATTGAAATAAGCACAGTCTTCCTTCAGTTCCTTCAATTCGTCTTTTCAAAGCCCAAACCACATTCACCAGAGAGTTTGAATCCTTTGTTTTTAGTGGTTTGGAAGCATTCCCTGTTTTTCAGACTTTACAAACTGTGGTTATTGTCGTCTTTACGTCAATTACGTGGTTGCAAATAATTATGTAAGCATTACAGCGTTGTAATGGTTTTAAATTTAGTGTTAACACATTCAGACACACACATAGACACATATACATTTGCATTACTGCCCCAAAACCAAGTCCCAACGTGAGGGACATACTGTCTCACAGCCCCTGGGTGATGCCTGAAGGTGTGATTTGCTGTCATACTGCATGCTGTCATACCTTTGCCCTCTGTTTTTCACACAGTAAAATCCTGTATACCTGGAGGACACTGGTAAGATAACCCTATCCTCTAAAACAGGCTTCTCTAACTGAAGTCCCGCCTGTTCACAATGTCTGCTGGTTTTCTATTTGGCTTCAGCATTAATGTGCTTAATTTAAATGGATAGTTCACCCTAAATGTTAAGTTTATTAATGAACTTTCTTGCCTAAAGATATGTCTGTTGACTTGATGACTGATCATAACTGAAGTAGTCATGGAAAAGCCCCCTTTCCAAAATTTGCTATCTAATTAATGCTGCACATATGGTTTCTGAATAACTGATTATCACAAACAACAATTGTTTTCACTATTTTTTAATCTTTATTTAGACATTTTAACCGATGAAGCATAACTAGAATATATTTCCATTCATTTAGAATTGGGGCTAATTTCAAAGATTAGTTAAATCTTGAGACAGATGCAGTGGAGAGATTGCATTGTCATGTCAAAAAGTTAGAGAATGAAAGAATAACATTCATTTTCAGGGTGAACTGTTGTTGGAAATTATTAATTGGCCAACCAAGGCCTAACCTGGCAGCTGATTAAAGAAGACTAGAAAGGCTTCAGTCACTGTGGCCCTTGGGAATGACCCTGGGGATTTGAGATCCTCATGCTAGAATCTCCTGTGAACAGGATGACGATCACCATCCTGAGTACTTCCTCGCCTCCTCCTACTCCTCCTCCACTTACTCTTTTATACAACCATCATATGATACTACCATCACAGTGGACCAATACATTTATAGTGCATTTGTTATACTGCTGAGCCTAGAATGTAGAAATTTCTGGCCAATGTGATATCAATAGATGTTGCTGTTTTTCAGTAGGTTTTTCTGTACTTGGCACTGCTTCCTGTCTTTCCTGCCACAGAAACAGTGCCTTCCAGTGGCAGTTAAGGCTGTGAGGCACACCCTGCTCTCCATCTCAACAAGAGTGGCCATGATTGCATGATCGCTTCATCTTTTTCTCCTGAGTACTGTATCCACACAAACTCCAAAGGAAGGATGTTATACTCACATAGCATGTTAGGCAATCATCCCATGGAGTTTGTAAAAACAAGATCATAGTTTATATAGGTTTTCCTATTTGTTTAATGCTGGAACCTGCACTGATCACGTTGCACAGCTCTCCCTGATAACTGAAGAGTAAGATATGAGTTTCCTCAACCATTTCCCAATTTCCAGTTTCCAAGTATTCTGAGGATAAATCAGTGTCTATCTACACCACCAAACAGTTGGAACTTCTCTCATACACCTGAATGGAACTGGATTTTTCTGCAGCTGAGAAAAACAGCTGAATTAATTGATTTAAATCATATTTGAATGCTTCCTGAAACATTAAACTGATTTTTATTGCACCATTACAAGAAAACCAGCCAATCCATCAACCCCTCATTTAACTTGAACAGCCTCAAGTTCTCTGGAAGAGTTTTCAGCACACATACCAAGGGCCAGCTGCAAATTTGATTAACCAGAGAGATAGAAAGCTTTCCCTGTCCATTCATAATTTCAGAAACAAATACCAACAAGCAACCACTGGATAGCCAGAGACTTAGAAAAATATTTTCTGAACTCTGACTTGTCTTCAACCTTTGTCCCTTTTTGTTGAAGGAGAAACCATGGAAATAAATCAGGGCTCCACTGTAACCAAAGTAAATACTAAAAGTGCAGATCATGTTGGGACCATGTAAAAGATTATCAGTACAAAGTCAGCAAAAAACACAAGCAAGGATGCATTTTGTTGAGACCATGTCATTCAGCCCATCCAGGCTTGTCATCTACATGGACAGTTATCACGAATATAAAGGGAGCTTCTTCCTGCCTGCCTCACTATTTAATTTCAGGACGTTCTCCAAAAACAAATTACACAATACCCAGGAAGATTTTACTAGGCTCTGGACAGAGCTTGATTAAAGGCTACAGGTAAAAAATTCATGCCAGAAGGGGAACAGATTAGAGAGAGGGGCTGATAGGAAGTGACATGGACAGCTTTAATTTATTATTTTACTGTTATTATTTAACAGGTAATTACCCCCCTCCACACACACATCTGCACACACCACTTTTAAAGAGACAGAAGAATTGATATGAGCATGTACTTCAGTAAACCTGACCACAGTTAAAAAGCCATGTCTTACGAAAGGATGTCAATTTCTTACAATATTTGATTTAAACAGAACATAATTTAATAATTACTATATTATATCCATATTTAAGAACAAGTCAATATAGCAGGTCAAAGGTCATGGTATCACAAATGTTGCCAAAGAACCAAGACATGTGATTGGCACTCCCATGCCAACATCAAACCAGATGTACAATGTGGAGATCAAATGAATTTGCCCATTAGAGGAGACAAGAGCATGTTACAAGGTTGTGATTTTTCCCGGCTCATCACAGATGAGCAGCTGGTTGATAAGCACCAGACACCAATGCTTTGGCATGTTTTATTGGAAAGGCCAGCTGCTTTGCTTGTGTCTTATAATAATAGTAATACTGTAGGATATGCATCAATTACAGGATTACAAGGCACAAGCAAAGCAAATTCAACAATTCCCTTCCACCACAAATTCTGAACTGGCAGAAGGGTGAGACATTAAACCTACAGCCATGTTCTGTAAAAGACCAGTTCCAGGCCAGCCGAACGCTGCCCACAGCTGAGAGGTCATGTGACAGCAACCAAAATTACACAGCTTGAGCTCCTCTAACCAGAAGCAGGAGTGGGCTGAGCCACACATTGGGTTGTTCAGGAGAACAAAAATTCTGTTCTACAAACACAGATCATCCCCAACAATATCCCCCCTCACAGACACACAAATTCTGTCTCCAATTCTGCATGAAAAACAGGAAATTAAGATGTATATTTATATTGAGGGGGTTGAATGAAATGGAAGCCTTTTTTACATGGAAATGCTGGTGGGGCAGGCAAGATGGAGCAGAAGTTAAGGGGAGCTTTAGATCAGTGAGATTCTGCAATCATTCCAGAATGACCTTTCCCCACGCACCTCTGTTTCCTTGTGTTCTCCTTATTTACTGAGATACCTCTTATGGATTTATTTTTTCTCTCCATTAAAATGAACTATTTGCTCTCTTGAGGAACTTTGATGGCACAGTGTAAGGCTTTATCTCTATTTCTCTGAAAGACTCACTTATCAAGATCAGGCCTGGTGACATGGATTTTACTAGGGAGGTTTGAAAGTGCTCCAGCAGTATCTTAATCCCCCTCAGTCCCTCCAGACATACATATGGCAGGATATCAGCGGGAGCTCATACACCCTCCATAAAACAAGGAGACGAAAGCCACGGGAAGAGAGCTGAGCTGAAACAGATCAGGTGCTCATGAGAGAAGATGACCTGGCACAGACCATCAGGTGGCCAGCTATTGGGTCCCATATACGGGATCCCCTGGGTGGCTGGGGTTCAACCCCCACACCAGGACCTTTCTGTATCATTGTTCCGCTTCAACTGTAACACTCTCTCCACTGTACTGTCTACAGAAAAAGAAAAAATACCAGAGGAGGGTGGGCTGCCAATATTCTGTTAAAGTAAATTCAGTCTGACTTTTGATGCTAACAAAGAAAGGTTTGCAGTTGTCAGTTCTGATGAATGTATTGTAAAAGCAAACAGAATGGATGTGTAATTTCTTAGTGCTAAGCCTGTATACCCAATCCTTTCCTCCCTGGAATTGCCAGGATGACGTGGCAGCGGTAGCAGGTGATGTTTGAAAGGTTCACTGGAGCATTGCAATCTCTGCACCTGTGCACCTGCATAAGCCAGACATGCGAGCTGGCACCAGCTCACCTGAGATCCCTTGTTGCTACATTGCAACAGTATGGGCTGGCTGTCAGGCTCCCACACCTGAGCCAGATATGCGGTGGCACAGGAGAACAAAAAGATGAGAACAAGAACACAGGAGAACAAGAAGTGGCAGAAGATCACCGCCCACCAGAATGAACCAATAATCAAGTTCACTTTTAAAACGAAGGTAAAGAAAACAACACTGTAAAAAACAAATACTTATTTTTTTAAAGTAATGTTTAGTCTATTTAAGCAGGATGTTTTGTATTTTTGGGATACTTACTTCATTTTTAGTTTGAGTCTGTGTGATTACTGGTGATTCTGACACAAAAAATGACAAATCACAAGCTTTTTGTCTGCAATGTCACCGCTCTATCTGTTTGAAAGGATCAAAAGAGGTGGGACTCATTTGGATTTAACAAGTGCCCCATAAGCAGCTGGGGGTGGGGGGGCAGGGGGTTTTGGGGGGTTGGGTGGTGTGTAAACCGACTTCTGCAATGGTTCAGCCACGTTTTCAGGGAAACTTGTCTATGCTGTGGCTGCAACTGATGCTGCTGAGTCTGCAACTTCAGGAAGTAAATAAAAATGATTGCTGATTATTACAGTTGTGCAAACTTTGTACTATTCATTAAACTATTGTTTCAATTCTATAAGAGGGGGATTCATAGCCCAGCTGGCCTTGGGGCCTTGTAATACAGAATAATTACAGATTGTGAGGCTTTGCTGTCCTAGAGTTTCACACAGCCTGGATTCCTGGGCAAGTTTCATCACAGAAGGGTCTTGCTGCATCAAGGCAGGGGAGAAAGGCATACAAACACTGAGGAAGATACACCTGTGACCTGCTCCAGCTGATGGATGTGTCTTCAGCAGCACCTGTGCTGAACTCTACTTGACTCATGACATGTAGTGGCCCCATGTCTCTGTCTCTCTCTCTCACTCTCTCTCTCATTGACCTAAGCCGGTTTGACCTAAGCAGGCTTTGTCCAATTCACTACATAATAATCCAGTTCAGTATTTTAATTTTCTTTTTCAGTTTTTTTATGCACAATCAAATGGTTACATAAAATGCAACCTGTAAATATAATGAATGTATAATTGTGTATCAGAGTAAAACGCATGTAAATTGAAAAATGTTTGACATGTATAAATTCTGAAAAAATGACTGACCAAGAAATCTTGAAAATACATCCATCTTATACAGAGTAAACATTTGCTAAGAGGCCAAAAACTTTTATCAAAACATTAATCTGTCTTGTTAATAATCATATTGTAAATACATTGACACCTGTATTTAATGAAAGCAATTCAAAGCAATTCATTAAGCTGACTTGTTACAGAACAATATCCAGGCAACCAGTCAAAAACATACAACAACATTTTCCACATTATGAAACATCTGACTGCTCAAATGTTTCAAAAATATTGTTGATGCATCCATTTTTGTAAAAGAAAAAATAAGTTATTTGTGAAGTCCTCTGGTACATTGACTTTACACAGTGTGATGCCACACAAGCTTTGGAGAATACTTGTACTTTTAGTAAAAACCATGCTTAAAAATTAGCACAAACAACCTCCCAAATTAAACAACCTCATTTACAGACAGCACAGACACAATGTTTTTTCATTTTCATTTCAGTGCAAAATCAGGACTGGGCAATCTAAAATCCTGGAAAAGAACATCATGTCTTTTTGGGGGTTTAACTCATTTGATTCTTTGGAGCTACACACCATGTCAAGCCAAAGGACCTCTCTACCTAGAAAAGTATGGTTATGTGGCAAAATCCGTAAGGAAAGACAGGGAGCTCTGCATGACTGTTCATAAGATATGGGACATATCCAGTGCTCTGTAAGGTGGACGCGATAAGCTTCATCCCTCACAGGGTTACCATGTAATTTAGCAGAAACATAGGAACTTATCCATAGCCACTTTTTGCTAAACATGTAATGACTCCAGCTATCATTATGGCCATAAGCCAATCAAACTAACATATTGTCTAATAAAAGCATATCTTTTAAGGGCATATACTATTCTATTTTAGGATGAAAAGAACACATTCCAGAACATGTTTGTCTGTCACCAATTAAATAACAAGACAGTCAAAGCAGTGCATACTGTAATGTAATGCCTGTCTTGATTGAACTGAATTTGTCTTCAAAGAAGAGACAAAGTGCATTTGACTGAACCCTGGTTTGGGTCAACTGGATGGATCAGCTGGAGAATTCTGACAAAGACACAACAGCTAATAAAATTCTTCTTGAGAACAAATGTGCAGCAACTGGGCACTTTTTACAGTCAAAATATCCTCTTTGGTCATATTGTAATGACAGAACATCAACTATTAGCATATTATAACTGGAATTGAATATGATAAACTTACATTTGATATTGATTGAGGATAATACAGCCACATAAATTTGAGTAAAGTATGTAAATGACTCTGATCAAGGTGCCAGAAATGGCTGTTATGGAGTGCCCAACAGGTGGCATAACAAGGCTAATTAGCTGTGTGAGCATTGTGCTGCTCATTACTGAATTACAGACTAAAGCATCATATCATTAAAATAAAGGGTCATAACTATATAGAATGGACTTCTCATCTTGACTCAAAACACTAAAAGCATTAAGTAAAATTATAATAAAGACATAGAGAAACATACTTTTATGTTTTCTTTATTTTCAAATTGTGCAAAAAATACAAACTCTGCTGGCCATATAAAAACAAGAAAAAAAGACCACGCACAAAATATTTATGAAAGGCAACTTTACAACAGAGTTTACAACAAGAATACTTTAAAAAGACAATTCAAAATATTTACAAAATACACATTTCTGCAGCTGTACAAAAAATGATATCAAATAATTTCCCTCCAGAGTTCCTGCGTAGTTGATACAAAATGCAGCAAAAGAAATGAGGTAACTGAAAAAAGAGCAGCAAGCCAAAACTCCACAGAAACAATGGCAACATGATAATAACTTTTCTGACTGGTCTAGATGTGACATCTGTGACCTCTAACAAGCAGCCTACAGTCTTACAAAAAAGAAACAGCAAAACAGCACAGTTAATGGAGTGACTCCAGATTCCCAAAAATTCAAATATAACTTTTTGTTGTTGAGAAAACTGACGAAGCAAACAGCCAAGGCAATAAAGCATAAAGATAAATGAGGAGATTTAAGTGCAGCGTTCAATGTGCACTGCTACCAAAGCATAGTAACTTAGCATTGCATGTCCCCAGTTAAGTACCTTTTTATTACATTGCTCTGTATGAGTGGTTTAGAGGGATCCATGCTGATCACGTGGTCAATATTCTACAAATCATTCCCAAGGCCATGGACATGCTGTAACTGCCAGCAAGAGGCCCTTGGCAGACATCCTGTGTGTTGGACTGTAAATGAGCTTCAATTTTTCTTCTCTCAAAAACAACTTTCCTTACATTTGTGGATATTAACATGTCTCAAAATGTCCACTACATTTCATTGCAATTCAATCTGTTTTCTGAGAGTTCAGTTCAGGGCGGGAGTCCAGTTCAAAGTTACAGATAAGTAGGAAGAGACGGGTGGTATGGAGATGGATAAGGATTTTCCAGTAAATTATAAACAATTTACTGTTGAGCTGCACAAAAATAGAGTGGGCTAAAGCTAAAACAAAAAAGGTTGGTATGCCATGAAGGTCAGAATAGTGGACAATTCTTCTTTTTTGATTAAGTGAAAACTATTCTGGCTTAGTGTTTTCACTACATTAATTTCCATTATGCAGCAGTATCTCTTTGCTCTTGAACAAGGACTGCAGAGCATAAGAAAACAAAGAACCAGCTTTATTTTGCATGTGTCCTCATTTCTCCTCCTCTCATTTAAAAACACATGCCCTTCCTGAAATCCTTTTAAAACTAATCAAGAAAGTCATCCAGATGTTGGCATTTTTGTATGGATTCCAAAGGTCTAAAAAAGAATTTAGAGACAGACATAGCAAGAAACACTGAAGAAAAGAATGGTTTATAAACACTCAAAATATAAAATATATAACATTAAATCTGTACAAAATGATTAAGCAAACAAGTGTGATCATTATACATTCCTGTGTATGAGATTCACTTAGATTCATTTAGTTCTGTAAATAAAAAAATTATAATTATATATATATATTTATATTTTCAAATCTATATAATCCAGATGGATATAACCAGCACCGCTGTTAAAATTATTATTGATACTGTACAGCATTTTGCATATGTTGTTCTTGTAATGGCATTAAAAATATCAACAACTGATGATTGTAGACACTGAAAAGATGGCCCTTTCTGATGTACTTCATTGTAAGATTGAACTTATTGATGAGTTGCTGCCAATTGATATGTCCAAGACGAACAGTGAAGGTCTACCCCTTCTGTTCGCAGATGTGTGGGGGAGTGGCAGAGTAACTGCCCTGGCGATGACCGGTAGGAACTTCCTGTCCCTGTGGAGTGGATGGGGAGACCCTGTGTGTCCCCGGAGCCAGAGGATTGGAGGCCCCGTGTGAGTGTGGCATCTTACTCCCTCACGGCAAAAACACGAAATGAGCCTCCCTCCAGGTTACTCTTACTGCAGGAATAAGACAAGAGGCAAGCTTGAAGTGGATCCTCCAAATGACCGACTGAGATTTTACACTCACAAAAAGCCCTCTAAGCTTCCAGAACATACATGTCAATAGATATGCAACCAAACCAGAGGCTGTCAGGCTTACCATGGAACGTTACCTATATATTGAGTCCCAAAGATTTATCTCAAGTACCCGTTCAGTTACATGACAGTTCTATCACCTTTACTGTTTGTGCTGACTAAGAGTAAAACCCCTGATTTCAAATGCTTTAAATATTTCTGGTTTCCAATGCTGTACAGCATATGTGAATAATTTTACTAAAATGAACACAGTTTGGGCTTCAAACAGAGACAAAGTCACTGATCTCTTTGTGACAACAGTTTTAAAAAAAGAAAAGCAGCAGCCTCTTTTACATTTTGTTCTGTTGTTTTCTCTGATAAATATGGTCCCTATAGAAAAACAAAAAAGATACTGTCAACACAGCTTGTCACCACACATAAAACACAGCATGGAAAGCTGCATTTGAACAGACAGACTTAAGCATGGCCCCCCTGATACTGATGTTATGTTCCTCCAGTAGTTCATTTTTCCAGCAGCCAATATTGACTATTATCCTTGGCTCGGTCACTTGTTATTAATTAATTATCGAGATAGACTTTATGCCTTGCCATTTCCCACAACTGCTTGTATGAAAGCTAGCTTATTGGCAGTGGTCAGAGTGTAATCGCACACCAACGGGAGCCAATGAGTCAGCCGGTGGCAGAATTTCCACCCACAAGTGGAGCAGAACCATAGGTTGCAAACATTTCCTTGTTTACGATCATTTGCCTTCATGGGTGGTTTACCCTTACGATTTTCTCAAGGCTGCGTTGTCATTAACTGTGGGGGTTTGCAGCTTTGGTCTCTGTTTGTGTAGCAACACGTTACTCCATTACGCTGTGAGAGGCAGCTTTGTCATCATTACCTCCTCCTTTAAGAGACTGTCATCTGTGCATCTTTGCATTGCCATGGCAACACACTGCCAATCCTGCTTTAAAGGGCACCCTCTGCCAGCTGTCTGGAAATTACTGAAAAAGTTTGCAGGCCTAATACAAATATTATACATTAACCAAACTATATATTTTTTTAACCTAACATATTTTCCTCAAAAAGTATTTTATCTCAAATTAAGATAAACTAAAGAATTTAGGTAAATACTTTTGAAAAATCCCAATGATCCACTAAAATGTAGCTGCATATATGTAGCCTATGGTGGACAGCTAATTTGGTCTGCCACACCTCCCCTTCCCCAGTCTGTAAACTGTAAATTAGTCTTTAGAAGGCTAATCAATATTGTAAGCACTGTGTGCCCAATCAAGCTCTTTTCCAGAGTTTTAATCTACTATACTTTGAACCCGGGGGTACCTGAGATGACCAAAAAGACCCCAGCAGCAAGGTGTTTTTGGTTCAGCGGGGAGTTCCGCATTAGATTTCACATGAGCTTATTTTGTCAACACTGCACTTTTCGCACACTGTAGCAAGAAGCTGCCAGCAGAGTAAAAAAGAAAGCAAAGTGATGATGTGTGGTCTCTCCACACATAAAAAGAGGCAATTATTCATCGGCCTGCCATGCTCGGTTTTTTCTTTTTTTTCTTGTCGGCCTGGCCCATAAGACGCTTATACCGTGTCTTGAGCACATAAAGTTAAGGGGGTGAGTAAGAGGAGGAAGAGGAGGATGAGGAGGAGGGAGGGGGGAAACTGGCACCTCTCTGACTGGATTCCATTCTTCAGCATTCCCACATAGCTCTTCTTTTTATCCAGGGACAGGACATCCACATAGCCCCCGTTGTCTTTGATCACCCCAGCGTGGATGGCTGCCCGGCAGATACTGGAGCTCTGAGGGAGGGGAGGAAGAGAGTGAGAGTTGGGGTGAAGGGTGGCAGAGGGGGGCGGGAACAGAACAGTTTCATTAAATCTGCCATGTATTTGCTTTTAAAAAAGACAGAATGAGAAGGTCTGGCAGTCACAACATAAGTGACAATTGGGCTTGCAGTTTTAATACACATACATGTACGTGTTTCTGTACACACACATAAAGACAGTTCAAATCAATACTGTTGTGGGTATTTACAACTAATCAAATGCAAAACTCCCATTCTTTACTGAGGATGTGGGCATACTGTAACTCCAAAGCTTCAAAGCTCATGCTGTAACTCCAAAGCTCACCTATATACCTAAGTATAATGGGTGAGTACACTGTACATCCCTTGCCACAATTTCAACATTAAAAATGATATATCTGCCCATATTTATTTGGCCAGTCTGGGTTGCACATAAGCCTACAGACACTAGGCCCCTCTCAGACAAAGAACATGACAGAGTTTAGCTGCCTGAGGTACATGTGTTCTATCTGAAAGCTCCACTGCTATTTTATATGTATGTATATTTATTTTATGATTATTAGCTGCTTGTGGAGTACAGTGGTGAGTGAGTGCTAGAGTCAGCTTGATTTCCATTCCTGAACAATGGGAGTAATTGGGTCCCATTGGTGGTCTGCAGCGAGCTCTGTGAAGTCCAGCCAGCTGGAGAGAGGGCCTCAGCTTTTCCAGAGAGAAGTTGAAACGAGCTAAGGGCAACGGGTTCACATAAGGGCAGTGAGTTTTTCAAACGGCTATTCCCAAACCCTGCGCGGTCCCCCTGGGCTTTGGTGCAGGGAAAAATATTTAGGTTTCTCCCCTCCCCTCATCTGGCTCAACACAAGGGACACACAGCTGGGCATTGGCTTAGCTATGAGTGCTGTCGTCTGAGGAGCGAGGCCACCCCCAACAGGCAGAAGCCACAGGCTAGCCAGGCTCATGCCAGGTACATCCTTAGTGCCAGCGGGTCCCACCTAGGACAAGAGCTGCGGCATCACCGAGCACCGCAAAGGCCTGTCGACGGTGACCGCCGACAGACGGGCTCCGCCCACCTCCTGTCTGCCAGCCCGTCCATGTTCACAAGATCAGCCTGAGGCTCTAAAGCACTCTCCCACACTCAGCCATCCATTCTGTGCACTGAATCATCTTTGCATTCCGCAATGTGGGGCAGATACTCACGTCCGCATAGAAGTTGTTCCCCACCACAGGGGACCAGTAGGAAGGCTGGTTCTTGCAGTTGTCAGGGCAGAATACTCTGAGGGTTACGAGAGGGAACAGTGTCAGACAGGCAGCACGAACATAAATAGGAGACACTGGGACTCCAGTTACCTCCTGCCCTAACAGCTCAGAGAGCACCATTAGATGGCAACATAAAGCATCAAGCTAAATGTTAGCACTCATCCAAGGGAGGCTGAACTTGTATTCATGTTTATTTGTACATTTTTTGTTCTTGAACAATTTGTGTACTCACTCCCCCCTAAATGTGGTTCATTTTATTGTTGTTATTGTTGTTGTTTTTTTGCCAACCTTGCACCTTTTCAAAATCCTGCTGTTTCAGTGACTGAGGTTTCAAACATTTGGCTTCCATCTGTGGCCTGGCTAATTTTGTGGATGTTTTTTTGTGACTGAATGCCTTTTACAGATTCTTCAAAAACAGCTGTAGTCAACACTGACCTCATTATTCTCCTCTGGTACAGAAGCAGTATGTGAGCAGACAGGATTTTGAGACTGTTACCTTGGGCAGTTCACTTGTGGTTTCCTGAAAGGGCAGATCTCAGCCACTGTGGCATAGCAGTCCACTGATTGTTCTGCAGAAGACACACAGAGATCAGCATCACACACATCTGTGCTATCCCTCAAAAGCTTTCAGTATTAAAGAAAGCACAACCATGCACAGAGGTATCTGGGAAGGTTTGGCTTACGTTCCACTCTTGCCACCACAAACGCATTCCCTGGTTTGTACTTGCTGTGAAGTTAAAACAGAAGAGAATGAATGTTTCAGCCGACACCACATCCGAATATTCAGTGCACATATTATTCATTTCAAGAATCTGCTGACCTCATCCAGAATGTCAGCTATGCTTATTCACAGTCCCACAAAATATGCTCACTTTACAGCGAACACGCAGAATCACTGTGATGTTCAGCACTTAGGCAGAAGCAGAGGCAGATACCTGAAAGATTCAATCCCATTCTTTGTTGCCTTGATAAAGAACGGGAGCCTGTCTTTCCTTGTGGTGTCCACCAGACCGCCATTGTTGTCAATCACGCCATAATGCAATGCAGCACGGCAGATGCTTGATTGCTGAAACAACACATGAATGGCAGCTTTAGGAAAATATAATGCTTTTTTCATATGTTTTTCAATGTAAAGAAAACAATGTTAAAAACCCTGAGGATTCTCTGTCTCCATTCCTGCCTGTTTTAATTCTATGCAATGCAGTTTTCAATGTATTGTTCAGTTTGTTGACTGATTTTCTTTGTGGTCTTTGTCTTTAAAATTGTGTGCTATATATCAGGTCCCTTTTGAAAAAAGAGATTTACATCACACTCTAAGTAACAGATAAACAAATAAAATAGATAAATAGGGCCCAGACTTACCACATCATAATAGAGTGTCCCCCATACTTTTCCCTTCTTGCTCAAACAGTTAGCGGGACATTTGAATCTGTAGGAGATAATTGAGACCCTGAATGAACATTTCATCACTTGACAGTTATGACTGATAGTTGAATTGATCTGAAATGAACTCAACTCAACTCAGTTCAACTGAATTGAATTTAACTGAACTGAATTAAATTGAAACAACTTGAAATGCGCTGAATGGATCTGAACTGAACTGGAATTGAACTGATCGTGAAAGAGACTGACCTGTTGCACATGGCTCCTCTGCACTTGTCTCGCATCCTGGTCTCACACTTAATATTCTGAGCTGCCAGAAGAACAACAAATAAGCAATCAGATTACAAAATAAAGTAGTCACAACACGTGAGCAGTGAACAGTGAACAGTAAGCAGTGACAGTGAACAGTAAGCAGTGAACAGTGAACAGTGAACAGTGAACAGTAAGCAGTGAACAGTGAACAGTGAATGGGAGGTAATCTGGGCTGCTGATCATCCCTGTTAAATACATGGCAGCAGCACAAATATTTTTTCATTCTTGAAAACTGGCACAGAGATGTACCGTACCACCCCGTTTAAAACTTCTCACCCAGAAAAGTGTTTCCAGCTGGCTTGGGAGTCGATGGTCTCTTGGTTGTTGGTGGCTTCTTGGATGTAGATGGCTTTTTCGGTGCAGTCGGGTTGGGTTTGTTGGTTGTTGTGGTTGGGGATCTGACTGGCACCTGGGGCTTCTCTACTTCATTCATGTCCTCGGTCTCAGGGCGTTGGGGAGTCTGGGAGTCTCCTGGGAGAAGCATTGGTGGGACATGGTTGCCATGGGGAGAAGACAGTCATCAAAATATAGCACAAAACATATTCACATTGACTCATTCAATTAACCTCTCAAAATAAACTGTTCTTTCACATGCTGTGGTAATGCAACACGCAATAAAGGTTATTCCTTTCGTGTCTGTGTTTGATGTGATGGATCTTTTTTCATTTCATAAAAGTACAACATAGAAATGTAGAAATCTAATTAGAAAATGAAAGTATATGAACCAAAAAATTCAGTTACACATACAACAGTTTATAATCTACATGAATTTTAACTTCCAGTAAAGATCCATCATTTTCAGGACATTAAGCACAAAGATTCGATCAATGAATCCATACCTTTGTAGCAAAGGTTGTCACGGCAACGCCCTCCATAACTTGGTGGGCACTGTGAACAAGGACGGCCATGTTGGTAGGGGGCCTCTCCTATCCAGTTCCCTCTGTCCAGGAACACAGGGATTAGTGATGAAGACTTGTTTAAATGAATTACCCTGTTCCTCAATCTCAACTGACCAAACAACAACTGGACAGATCTATAACAGTTGGTGCATTGCACATTATTGCAGACTGTGAGAGGCTCAGGTTCTGTCCTGGTGACAGTTAAACTGTTACAGATCGTCTGGTCTAGATTTTTCCCCATTTCATCAGTTTTTTAAACTTTCCATTCCACCTTTCCGTCTGTGACCTAAATATGTCATGAGTTGTTTCATAAACATGCACTTCAAATTAAAATTCTGCCAGGCCCAAAAACTGTCCGCGTTAGTAGATAATCAAAAGGGCTAATTACTGCACAGTGTAGAAACATGTTACTGTACAAGGTAGGGAACAGAAAGAGGTAGGGGAAAAGGCGAGAAGGATGCCTCTCTTACTTTGGGGAATAGTTACAGACGAGGTAAACAGCGTTGTTCCAGATTTCGCCCCAGACGTTCATCCTGGGGCACACGTGCACAGCACACCCAACTCTGCTGGTGGTGGCCCAGACCAGCTGGAAAACAACCAGAGATTCACATCAGCGCTCAGCACCACAGCGCCAGCCATTTCACTACCTCACAAAAAGGGGGAACGAGGGCTGGAATCTTTTGCCACACAGACAAATAAAGTAACAGAAGCTGTCTGAAAGACAAGTGAAATGAGTACAGAACTTTCTCTGTGCCACCTTCCATTCCATGAGCAATGTTCACTCACAGCATAGTTTTCCAAACTAAGACACAAGTACTACTGGGGATCTCCTATATAACATATAATTTGGGCAAAATGAAACAGGTAATCGGAAATGCTATCTCATGATTTCTACATTTATCAATCTGCTAATTGTTTTATCAGTAAACATGACATGCAATGTTACAGGATTACTTGTGTTTTAAATTTGCACATATCATGTTTACCTGTGGGAGAAAAACATACTGTGTTTGTCTATTCTCATATGAAATCATGTCTCAACATTCACATTAATTAGATGGTTTTTGGGTTTTATAATTCAGCACAGATTTGGACTCCCACATTTGTCATATAGTAATAGTAATCCAAAATAATTCAGAGAGAGACAGAACCAGATAAGAGATGGAAAATTAAAAAAGAATAGCTCTCACTGAGGAATGCTCTCCCTTCTTCCTATACTCCAAAGAAAAGCTCCACAAACAACTGTTAAGGTAGAACACTGTAAAACTAATGACCAGACAAGTTACCCACCAGCCTTTTTTTCAATTCTAATTTTTAAAGAGATACAGGATGTTTTTAACACCAAGAGACCAGAGATTAATATGACCAGCAGCCCACATCATGAGAAAATTAGAACTAGAAAAGGAGAAGAAATGGTGTGTCTTCAGCTGGGTTTCTTCCCCAACACACTCTTCACATCTGCAAAGGAATCCAGGTCAAACATGGAGGAGAGCCGTGAGTCTGGGAACACTTTCCAGATGGTGATGACCTGGTTTTGGAGGAGAGAGTGAGGGAGGGGTGGAGGAGCAGTGTTTTTGCAAACCCATCCCAGCCACAATGTAAAGTCTGAGGGCAGGGGAGGATAGGTGTTTTTATTTCACTGTTCACGCGCCGCGCCCCATTGGCATTCTGGTGCTCCCTCTCAAGCCCAGCTCACACAGAAGCACCCACATGGGACCTGAGCAGGGGGAGGGGGCTTGGCTGGTAATCAGGATCGAGGTTCACATCACAGGTGAGAGACTGCGTTATTACGCCCTTGCCTAAAGCAGCAAGTCTGCCTTAGAACATTTATGTCCATACCTGCTTAGTTGAACTGCTTAATAATCTGGGACACAATAGGAAACAAAACAATAGGACACTCATGTATGGAGCTAGCTAATAAATGATCAATAAAAACTGACTTTTTCTTTCTTTTTGGAATCACTGGTTGTACTATACTCTCAATTTTCCACTATGCCCAGCATATCTGTGAATGGGGCACTGACAGTAAGTTTGTCGTTGATATGTATAAGTAATCCACAGTCACCTGGTGAGTAGCTGTGGGGCAACCTAAAGGATCCAGGCTGACTTGAGGTCTATTTACCCCAATGGAGGGAAGTCATTTGAGTCTACCTGCTGTGGACTCTGCTTCAAAGTCAGTTGATTGAACAGTCTACTACTATTGTCTAGACAAGAGGTCTCAGCCTGCACTTGTATTGAGAGCCTTCTTTATTGGCCAGTACAATCAAGAGCCCATCATGTATTCTTCTCTGGCTGAAACTGGCGTGCACCACATACTGTTTTCAAAGCAGGTCCTGAGAACCTGCCAAACAGCATGTATGCAGGTCACAATGTTTTCCGTGTTAGATGCCAACGCTAAAAGGGAAACACATGAGCTGAACCGCTAGGGACCGGGGTCCCGCAGAGAGGTGAGGTGGAACTACCTGACCCTGTGGTGTGACCTCCCCTAAACCTGACAGACGGTGGCAGAGAGGTTAAACGACACAGCTTCTTTCACCCCAACCAATTAAAAACAGTTTCTGTCAGACTCAAAGAGTCGTTTTACAAAGGGCCTTATTTTTCAACTTCTAGAGCTTTCTAAGAGCCTCTCACCACAGGGTAGCCCCCCACCAAACCCCACCCCTTTCTTCTCCACCTACAGGCAGCTGTCACTTCCAATGGTTGAAATGAGGCTTCTTGAACCCCATTAGGGTGGAGCAATACTCAGCTGTCAATTACTGAGTTGTTTAAACTGATCAAAAATGTTTTCCTTCTCACAGCCAATACAGCCATTGATCCAAATCACTGAGTCACATATACTCCTCCCATTTTGGATTCAGTGAAACATCCCTCCCACCATCACTAGCCAACTCAGTACTCAGGCCCCTGTGCCTTCTATGCCTTCAGGCTTGGTCAGATCCTGCTCACCTGGGTGTAGTGGGTACACATGGGTCCTGAGCAGCGGTCGGGACACCAGGGGTTGCACTCGTGTGGGTAAGGGTAGGTGTAGTCCTTCACCTCATCGTACCAAGCTTGGACATGGTAGGCAGGAGTTCGATACCTGTGGGGGGGGGGGGATTCGAGGAACAGACGGTGTCAGTAACAGCACCTTGAGAAGCCATATGGCTGCCCCAGGGTACCATGGGAAATTCCAGCAGGGCCATTCCATCAGGCTCCTTTGGCATCACTGTAAACAGAGCTTTTTTCTGCTGATTAATCTGGTTCTCACCCCACTGAACAGATGCATTGTTTGTTTTCATCCCAGAGGGTGGAAGTTCAGCCAGCATGAGAGGGCAAACAATCAGAGGCCGCCCGACATATTCATTATCTGACTAATAGTAAACATTTTTTGTGCAGTATTGAAAGCCTACCGCTCCAGGCTGGCATCAGAGGAGCCGGCCTGGGGGGGGTTGCGGGCATGGGTGTTAGGGGTTCTGGGAAAGGGGTGTGGAATCCTGGAATGGCACCTGCTATGGGAACGCTCTCTGTCTTGCACAAAGAGGCATTGTACAGAGCTCCAGCACTTAGCCTAGCACATTTAGAGCAGGGAGCATGGCTCTCTCTCTCATCCTTCTTTCATCTGCAGGCTTATTGCATAATAATTGCATTGTGTGCAAACTGCTGTGTGAAAATGAAGACCCTGCCAGTGCTGAGCCCCCAGCTGGGACTGTGTGCACAGATTAGGCCATGTTTGAGAGCAGTGTGTCTTTGCTTTAATGTGTGTGTGTGTGCGAGGTGTGTGCTCAGTATCTGTGAGAGTGCAGTGCTGTAGTGTGTGTGAGTGTTCAGTACTCTTATACACAGGTCCTCTCACCTGCCCCAGTGCACAGCCAGGTTCTGCCCAATGGACATGAGCAGGTCCTGGGGCCCATGCTCCCACATGCACTCCTCTGCCCAGTGCGTGGCCGACCGCTCCAGCTCATCATCCCACACCTTCAGACACGGAACACATGCCTGTCACATGCCTGTCTCCATGACAACATTCACTCTCTACACTGCATCAGAAAAAAGAGAGCCTTCAGAATTTTCCAAACAGGAATTCTAAGCTACACCAAAGACACAGTGGTTGTTTACACAACACTGAAAATAATCATGTATTTGCTTTGCAATTTACTTTCACGTTTTGGTATTTTTTCCGACACTCTCATCCAGAGGAAGTTACACAGCTCACATTTTTTGAGGTACAAACAATCATTTCATGCTGCTGTAGATTTACTGCAGCAGCTCAGGTTAAGTGCCTCACTCAAGGGTACAGCAGCAGTGTGCCACCCGGGAATTAAACCTACAACATCAGTCAGAGGCCCGGCTCCACAATCATTACGCAACACTTTGTGTAATAAAAGGTAATAGCAGCTGCAATTAATGTTATTTGGCTCACTGTAGGGTACAACATTCAATCCTTCCAGAAGGTGATTAGAGGTCTGGCTCCACAAACCACACCACACTGCTGCCCACAGTTTGGATTGTTACAATATATTATCTTACTCACTCAAATCAACTGGTTTGGAGTCTTTGTATCTGCAGTTGCCACTGAGAAGAATTAAGTTTATCTATTCTATTCTATTCTATTCTAGCCCACTCTTAGCCACACTCTCTTCCCAGGAGAAAGTGAAGATGAATGAAGCCTGGCCTAGTTCCACCACAAACCTATTTAAAGTTTCAAATTAAGACAAATTTATTTCCATCTGTTACCTGTGGAAAAAAGGGAACTGCAGGGTGAAGCATGTCCTGTCTCTACATCTGACAGTTATGCCCCTAACAGACTCACACCTCAGAGACGCCTGGGTGAGGGAAGCCCTGTGTGGTGCCTCATCTCTCTCAGTAAATTTCCAGGACTCTGATGGTGACCCCCTTCCCCCTCCCCGGTCAGGTGCTGGCCGGTCCCTGGCCTCGTGCAGCCTGCTGAAGCCCCTGCTTGTTCACTGAGGCCTGGCAGCTTTCAGGGCCAGGGCTGCTACCTCCAACTCCCTCTCAATCCCTCTGGCCTGACTCTGCTGCTGCCCCTGGCCCAGCTGCTCCTGCCATAGACCCAGGCCTGGACTCCCTCTTACACCTCCATCCACCTGACTCTGACTCTTCAGCAGTCAAACACCAGTCAGTGTAGCTATGGTCCCAATTAAAACTGCCCCCTCCCCACAGCCCCCTACAAAATTTCCTTTTTCCCAAAAGTGTTGAAGGATTACTATGGTAAAAGCAGCATGCACCGGTTGCTTTGATACCCCAAAATAAGCCATTGCTTGTTTCTGAACTGCTGGAGGCTGTGATGGATTACTTTGGAGACATGTATCATTTACGCTACTGCTGGTCACAGACGAGACTGCTGTAACACAATGAACTAATCCTGATCGCCAGCCTTTTCAGCAGCAGTCATCACAGTGGAGTCTGTTAGCAGTGGAGTTAACATCTTTCAGCTGGAACCCACAGCACAGATACCATATATTAATCAACTAATATCGCCATTAACAGCACTCTTCAACTGTTCTCGAAAAAATCTGACTCTACAACTGAGCCTGAAATGTTCCAATTTTATGCGATTAATGACCATTTATTAAGTAGAATGACTAACAGGAAGAGTTGCCAAAACAGGCATGAAGTTAACCTCTCACCATGTACTCCATGTTGGAGGCCGTGGGGTACACCCCGCCCCTCAGTTTGTTATGAAGCTGGAGGATCTCCTCGCGATCCGACCACGGGATGGCTCTACGGACCCGGCCGGTTGTAGTGTTTGTGACGAGGTTCTGGTCTGCCTCATCCTGGTACCGGCTCAGGAGCTGCCGAAGCTCGGGGGAGTCAGGTAAGAAGAGGGTGGCGCCATCATGGAAGGCAAGGAGCAGCAGGGCAAAGGTGGCAAGCCAGGGCACCGTAGCGGCGTTCATCTTCTGTTCCTCTTTTCCTACAGACTACAGTGGGCTGCCTGTTTGCGTGTCTCTCCTAAACTCTGTGTACACGAGCCTGTGGGAAAACATACTCCGTGAGCCCCACCACTGACAGAGCAGGTTTCAGTGGTGCACACATATCCAGACAGGCAGTTCAGTTAGAACAAGCTTTCACACACACACACACACACACACACACACACACACACACACACACACACACACACACACACACACACACACACACACACACACACACTTAGCCAAGCCAGCAAAAATGGAATAGCAAATATCACTGCCTCTCTCCTCCCCACTCTTTTTTCTGTACTCTCTTTCCTCTTTCTATTTCTCTGCCTCTCATAAAACCTGGTATGTGAGAAATTAGACGATGCATCTCGATATTAAATGAATGGAAATCAGACTTGTTCATGGCATATCAGCTTCTGCAACAATTTAAACAATGCCAGTTCTTCTTCTAACCACTAGAGGGCGGTCTCTGCGAGAAACATGTCAACAGTGGACATGTGACATGAGGTTCAGATTCACAGGGAGGCAGTTCAGTACAAGCAATGACCCCTAGTGTCCCTTGCTTCTAAACCAATAAAACATAATAAAAATGCATTCTGCTCTTCTTACAGAATGCAACAGCATGCATGTTACCATGTGCTTTTGGATTCCCTGTCTTGGAAATTAACAAGCCTAGAATGTCCCAACCTACAGAGTAATATTACTAATTGTGTCCCTTTTAAAATCTGATGATTCCATGAAAGGATGTCTTAGGCGAGGTAAATAATCATAAGGAAACTCACAGAATTCATTAACCGGTGGTTCTCAGGCTGACCAGGCACTTGGTTTTATTAAAAGCCTTCAGAAAAATATGATTCATATTTTGCGGTAAACTATACCGCAGAAAGATTATGAAACTCCATCAACTGCACTAACCATACCTGCAAAAGAATTTATACTGTGATTGTAAAGAAGACAACCACACTCTAAAAAGACATGCCTCATCACAACTAAAACAACTAATATGGGACACATTTAGGCTCACTGAAGCTGCTGTCATTGAAACCTGATTTTTTCAGTGCCTGTGGCATGATTTGCAGAAAAACGATACAATGAAGAATCTATGTTGTGACATCAGTGTGCTGTTTGCAGGTTGCATCAGAATAGGAAATGTCATGAAAACAGCTTTCAAGTGCAGTTATTTGGACTCTTTGGGTAGTGATATGCACACCAGGAAAAGTCAAGTTAGCGCTCACTGATGCAGGAAGATAGTGCTGCTTCTGAATGAGCCTGTTGGTGGGAGGAGGGCTGGACGATGGAGCCCTACACTCTGATCCCTCCCTTTGCAGACCAGGCCTGAGGTCTGACACCTGGTCTGTGTCAACACACTGTCACCATGCCAACCGCGCCGGCCGGACAGCCTTCTTCTTGCTCCCCTCCTCCTATCCTCAGTTTATTTCTGTGCTTTCTCATAGTTGTACTGAATTTTATGCTGGTGTGACAGACAGAGCATCGGAACAAACACAAACCAGCCTGTTTACTCAAAGGTAAACCATGCTGCCCAGTCCGTCAGATCTTCTGCCTTTATCCTCAATGTTACTTTGTCCCTCCTCTCATCCTGTGAAAACGTGCATTGAGCCAAACACCTTGCTATACTCGATCCTCTTACGATAAACACTGTTGGTGTAAGAAATGAGAGATTGCTCAGTAATTCACAGTGGAAGAGAGGCGTGATACGCATTTCCCATAATACCGTTGCAAATTTCACCACACTAAAATAATTGCACTACGTTGCAAAAAATAAGAAGATTTTCAGTTTGATTCCACGCTCTCTCGCTCTCTCTCTCTCTCTCTCTCACACACACACACACACACACACAGCTCAGCATTTTTCTGGCAAAGTCTCTGAAACACTCACGAGGTCCATTGAGCCAAAGCAAGCATGTACTTTTAGCCTCGTCATTTCTCTCTCAAGAGTCTGCTAAAGTCCCCGTAAAGCGCCTCTGTGGTCAAATCACTTCGCTCTGCCTGCGCAAGCGGCAGATTGCTGAGGCGGAGCGAATAATTCAATCATTCACCCTCACACCAGGATGCACGATTACACCAGATAGGCTACAATTCTACAAAGTCAGATACTGTTATTGCAGTTTCAGTTTTCAATTAAAATTTGTAAATAAATTACTTCTATAATTTATTTCCATAAATTATTCTTGAGGCTGCAATATAATGTCAATAATATTTGGAGGGAATACATGTTATCTTATCATGTTGTCGTATCATGTTACCTATCAATATAAAATTAGTTAAAAGTTTGTAACTCAGAAATAATCCAGCGAAGACAGCAATGAAAGATTGCCTGGTTTAAAGAATCGTGCTATGACAGTACTTTGATACGTTGTTTTTAACATCCCGATTAGTGGGCTACTTAGTTCATTTTATAAGTTAATTGAAAGTATATAAAACTAATGGAAGCGGCCACGCCAGAATCACACATCAAAGAGCATCTTACCGCAATCAATGGAATATCCAGAAATTATCCTAACGTTTCCTGCGCTTTGCAGCAGTTTGCTCGTCTTTATTGATGAAGTTATTTTTCTTTCTCAGATTCTTGGTGGCTAATCCGAAGTATTGACAGTCAGCAGTGCGCGCAGACTCCAGAGTAACTCTCTGCGGCTCCTTACTGATTAAATAACGGCTCCACAGAGCCTTATATAGGAATGAGATGCCGGTGAAGAAGAGGAGGAAAACTCGTCCCATTGACTCCCCCCAAGTGGGCGATGTTTTTGGCAAGCCCCTCACGGTGTGACGGAAGGATGTGAGAAGGCAACGTAAGAGACTACGTAAAACAAAAACATAACTTACGTATATAATATAATATAATATAATATATCACATCATATCATATCATATCATATTCACACTATTTATATTAAATTATAAAAAGATTATAAGAACATTTTTCAAGTTTTACATGAAATATTATTATGAACAAGTCCTCTCTAAACTGACTTGAAAAAAAGCAAGAAAAGGAAACTGCAAGGTTTTTTCATGCAACTGAGCACACAATGTCTTTAGACATTCAAAAGGAGTTTGGTCAGCAGTGATAAATCTCGTAGAAAGGAGGAATGGAGAGAGCTTGAGAACTGCTTGTCTTGGAGTAGCTGCGCTCAGATAAGCAAACAAGCTAGCTACCACTTTACTCAGCAACCACCCTGAGAATTAATTACTTCTAGGATAAAACCAGTCTAAAGCTGGACCCTTGGCACTACTCCCTGTCGCATTGGTGAGGATCATAAAACTAATGAAGAATTCACATCTGTGTTTACCCCCTAGCAAGGGGCAATCCCATAGACAGACTGCGGTTCACAAACTCTGGACTGGAAGATTGTTACACACACAATTTGGACTGTGAATCCTGATTCAATCATCAAGCCTTTTCCTAGGTGCAATATACCCACCAGTGTATTTTATATTTTATATACTGGTGGGCTGGCTCATATACATATTCTCTGGACAAGCAAACTTGCAAAAAAAAACCAAACAAACAAACAACAAAAAACCCTGAACTAGACTTCCATTCACTCTAACAGTAAACAATGAGGTGGGAGACAGATTCACTGTACAGTGACAAACTGGTACACAGACTAAAACACTGGTAGACTTATGGGTGTGCTCTCTCTCTCTCTCTCTCTCTCTCGCTCTCTCTCATACACACACACAGTGGCTGGGTAGTACACACATCTTCGGTACTGGAAAACTGGCACATACACACATATACACATGGTCTCTCTCTCTGTGCAAGCAGACTGACACACACACAGTCTGCAATGGAAAACCAGTACACTTACTCATTATACTAGCATGCATACACGCACACACATGCACACTCACTGAGTCATACACACACACATACACACTTCACTTGCACAAAGACGGGAATCACCAGACAGGCACACAGATTCACTGCTGCTGACCAGATTTGTGTAGTAACAAGCCCTCATAAAGCTGTCACTGTCATTGAACAACCTTATTAATCTATCCTTGTACAGGAAAGGCTATTCAATCTAAACAACCCTCATGGACACAAGGATCCATTATTTGCTCATGAAGTCCTGAAATGAAGGGAAAAGGGAAAAGCTTAGTCAAAGACAAAACAGAGCATACTCAAAGAAGTCGTCTAACTAGGGAATCTTATGATACTTTCCCATGGTTTCTCCATATTTATCTTTATCACGTAACTGATCATATTTGATTGGTGTTGAATTGGCAATGTGAAAAAATAGAGTTGTCAGTGGATCAGAGTAATCAGTCAGTCATAGCTTGGGAGATTTTCATTCAATGGGGCTTAGAGAGCAGTTGGTCAGTTCGGTGAATGACATCATATACCAAGCAAGTAAAAACAGCACATCAAGTCAAGACTGTTTGAAGTGCCCTATCTTCATTATATACTGGGGTAATCTGGAAGCTGAAGACAGTACTAATTGAATTTCATATGCCTGTAAAGAGACCATGGCTGGGATTCAATCAACATTTGTCCTTAACTTTGGCTCACAATTAAATGTGAGTGTTCATTTTCATCTTCACTGACAAAGTATGGCAAGTTCAGTCATCATGAAAAATAACTTGCTAAACTGATCTTGTGGAGAAAAAGCATAACACATTTAATCGGCTGTAAGAAAAAGTTAAGAAAAAATGTTGATTGAATGCCATCCTAAGTGAGGTGGAAAGATTACCAGCTTTGGTGTTCTCCTCTGTTAGTCTGGCCATGGTCTCCTCAGCACACTCGCAGCTGAGGAGGCTTGCACTGTGCAGTCAATACAGAGCCAAATGTCAACAGAGTGATTCAGGCAGATTCTTGCCATGACAGAGGGAGTGGAGATAGCTCTGAGCTCCAGTTAACTCAAAGAGTATTTACTCTGAAAAGTTTGGGAGATGAGGCTGAGACGCGTTGAGCCACTTTGCTGCAAAAAAAGCACTTGCTTTCACCTCTATTCTAGCATGAATGATAGACATGACCATGGTATACCTCAGGCTCCAGCCTGGTGCATCCACACCTGTGCATGGCTACAGTGCAGCACCTGCATGGAAAGGTGCAGGCGCTGACGGTAGGAAGTAGGCTTGATGGATGATGTATAATTGGGCATAGCGTCATCCAGGAAGGAAGGGTGTCAGTTAGCAAGTTGAGCTTCATTGGCTGACGATGGCTGGGACCTGATCAAACACATTTAGCCCCTCTAATGGCACATGCTATTATATTTTACAACAAAAAGATCACATTCCAAATGACAAATTCTTGTCCCCAATAACTTATTAAATACTCAAAGCAGCCTATTGCCACATGTAATATGAAGTCTGTTTTGTTTGACCTGACACTGTTCGGTGAGTTCGGCAATGATGAAAACCAGCTTGCAAGACTGCTCTTTAGGAAAAAAGCATAACTCACTCAATTGTAAGTAAAAGTTATTGTAATGTATGTAAATTGACAAATGTTTATTGAATGCTAGCCTTTGTGTGTTTTATTTGGTCCCAGCCAGTGTGTTCCTTGGTGTATCAGCTGCCAGCATTCAGTCTGCATCAGTTGCGCAGCCCTCCTGTGCAGTTTCAGCTGGGTGGAAAGGAGGTCCTCAACTGACTGTATGCATGTGCAGCATGTATGAGACCTTGAGAAAAATGCAGCCTTATAAACAGATAATATGAACAAAATGCAAGCTGTATATTTCAGTCTGGTTAAGGGCATCTACTGCATAAATAAATAATGTTATATTATTTATTTTTATTTCTCAACAACATTAAATGAAAATTAAACAAAAAGTGAAATGAAATGTACAATATCATGAAATTAACAAAAAAGAAATATTATTTAAGTATATGTATAATGTACTATAATGTTATGGTGCTGGGCTTGTAACTTTCCAGGTAAGACATTGTTCTTGCTCTGTTTTGCAGGGCACTTTATAAGTAAATAGCTATAATTGGACAGAAGGTAACAATGTAAGCTGTAGAAACATTCTGAAGAAGAGCATCTACCAAACGTAAAAATTTAAATGTTATATAAATATACCAAACACATTATTTCGAAAGCCATAAAGATAACCATTACCGCACCATTATTACTACAGCCATAACTGTAAAAAGTAAAAGGAATTGAATTGCTTTAAAGGAGAGCCATCCTATGTTTTTTTTTCCTCTGTGTGAAACTCAAATCTGTAGAAACTTTGAATCCCAGTGGTGAGTTTAAGAAGGCCACAGTGTGCATTAGCTGGATGTGGAGGGGGTGTTTGTTATCACCAGAGAAACACATAGTATGAGTGCACAGTTCAAACACGCCCCTCTTCACTGGAGTCCCAAATCTCCGGGCACTGACAGCCAGTACATGCAGCAGCTCCCCACCTCAGTCAGACTCAGGCCCCAGAATGACAGGCGCTGCCGTGGGCTGGCCCCTTTGCCAGCAAGGGCGCCATTACTGCCAGCTCTCACCATTTATTTTGGACTCTGCTCCTATTTCTTAAATAAATTCTGGTCTTGTATTATTTCAGGTACACCCAGGGCTTTTAGCCCAAAGGTAATAAAGGTAACTTAAGGTACCCCTTACAAAAACAAACCCAGTAAAAGATCTCCAGAATTTTGTGCTTTGGTGGAGGGGTGTACCCCAGTGCGTTTTGTTTGATACAGGGACTGATATGCTAAGAAAACCACATCAAAAGTCATTTATTCTGTAAACAGCAGGAGAGACGTTCAGTCCAGCACTCCACGATGCGATGAGCACTGGCTGGTTGGCTGAGCCATTTTCCTCATTTGTAGTTCAACCACCTGTGTTAGGAAGCCATTTTCAGATGAGTATATGATTTTATGAAACTGAGGTACACCAAGATCAGTTAAATTCTGCAAAGCCTGAGCACTTGGCAACTTGGCAGCCATACAGAACTGTTAATCAGTCTGTCTCTCAGCGATGGACATTTCCTTGTTTATCCACTGGGGGGTGCTCTTCTACATTATAGCATTGGCCGAATTTAGCATTCCAGAATGTTCAATATCACAATATTTACATATGTGATTGTGGTTTCAATACTTTAGATCATCAGTTTTTCAAAGGCCCACTGAAAAACTGTAAGAGATGCCTTACCAATACAATCAAGGGATCTGGGGTTACAAGGGGCTCAGTTTTTATGTGCACACTGTCTACTGTAGTACTTTCACAAATGAGTGTGGTTAGACAATGCAGACACCCCTCTGTGTGCCTTGTCATAAGTGTCATTTTCATGATGTAATCAGGGATCACTGTGAAAGAGATCTTTGATGCTTTGTCTTCATAGGCATCACAAGAAGTGAGTAATAACCCCCCAGCTGAGCAGAACACTGGTCCAAAGAGAAGGGGAGGCAGAGTTACTTACCTCAGCGTTTATTTTGAGAGGGACCCATGACAGATCCACTGTGACTGTTTGAGCTCATCACTGATGGGAATTGGCGTCAGTCTGTTGCCATGGGAGATGGTGGTGTGTGTGTCGGGGGGGTTTCAGGGTCAAAGGGAGATGAATATGGCAGACTAGTAGAATGGGAACAAGAGGATGACCAGAAAAAAACAATTCTCTTTTACTGTGAGGACCTGGAGAGTCGTTTCGGGTAGGAATTGCAGGGAATTAGAGACCCTGTAAGATATAGGTGAGTCAGTACTTTGGCTTAATGTCTCAGCCAAAAGATGGCACCTTCAACAACACAGTGTCCCATTACTGTGTTGGGGCACTGGAGTTCTCTTTGGTCCAGAAGGAAGAGTGCCCCCTTCTCTAACTCCCCATGGAATCTGGCTTTTGGGGTAGAGGATGGGAGTATGAGCTGGAAACAACCCAAAGACAATGGAGTGGAGATGGTGGGGCAGTGCGGTGGGGGGGGATGGGGAAGAGGAAGGGGAAGGGGATGGAGGCAGGGCCCGGCTGGAAGAACAGGAGGAGCTCAGTCCAGGTGAGAGAAAAGTCAACATGCTCTCTAACAGCTGGACGGGGAAAACCACGTTCTCAGCCGCAAAGGGCTGTTATTGAGCAAGACTCCACACACACACACGTATGCATACACACACATACACAAGCACAAACATACATTGCATTCTCTCCCAGTTTGGTGATGCGAGGGATCCCATCTCTCTTCATGCTATGGAGATGGATTTAGGTGCAGAATAACACTCGACAGGACACAGGTAACAGTATACCAATTAACTCTATGCAGTGCCCAAAGCACCAAGGCTTGTGGTTTATATGTTTTGTGGGATTGTCACAAGAACCACTTTCCAAAAAGCATACAGGGCAGACATGACAAAACTCAAACAATAACATTAACTACAGGCCACAGAAGCATTTGGGCTCCTGTGCATTATTAAGCATGTTTTAAATATTTACATTGAATTCATAAAGTAACCAAAGACTAAACATTGCCCGACTGAAAAACTTACTGTTGTGTCAGCCAAAGGTGAGATATAAATCACATGGGGGCAGGCAGGCAGGCTCAGACGAGGTGCTGCATTGTGAAGAGTGGAAGTACAAAGCGCTTGTAGACAGGGCATTGCAGGTGGTTTGCCCAGTTAAGAACTGCATTTCAGTTTACTGATGCTCAGGGGTCATGCAGGGGACAGGTGAAGTGAAAAGGTGCTCGTCTATATGCCCCCCTCATCTGACACGGCGTGTTAGGAGTTAGAATGAAAGAACATTCCATATTTGGGGTGGGGGGCAACAAAATTCTTTAACTAAAAAAAAGTTTAAAAGGAATTTCTTCAAAGTATGGAAATTCTAAACTGATTTTCGAATTACAATCTGTATGTAGCGCTCATCAAATTAAAATACTGTATGGTCATATCCAATCAAATTTATTTGGATAGCTCATTTCATAAACATTTGCTACAGTTCAGTTTACAATAGACCCAGGCATTAACCCCTAGAAAAGCAAGCAGGAGAAGGTGAAAAGAGGTTTTTCCCAGCCACTGCTACCTCAGGTTTGCCTTTGCGAAAGTTAAGGTCAGGACTTATTGTAAAGCGTATTGAGGTATATTTCTGTGGTGGTTACGTGATGTGGTTTTAAAACGAGAAACAATTTCAAGCATGGATGTTTGATTGTCTAGACAAGTCTATGGTACAAAAGGTGGAAAGTCTTACTTTTCACCGTCAATAAAAACCAGACACATCATAGACAAGAGCACAAATAAGCATGGCTAAATGCATCTCCAAAGGAGGCGAGATGCATTCTAATTTAGCATACCAAGGAAATTGGTGGTGGTGAAATGTGACCGTTGAGGGTGGGGAGCAATGACAGACCAGTGGGGAGATGCAGTGTAGGAGGTAGAGTGCAGGGCTGCATTTAGGCCATGTTCACATCACAGGTCATCATGCTCAAATACGTTTTGTTTCCCAAGTAATTGCCTGAATGTTTCCCTGTCCAAACCACAAATTCAAGTGACCCAATCGGATTTGAGTGTTCTGACATGCAATGGGCTTGTGATAATTTTCTGAAATTGCTATGCTGGTTGTGATTATTTTTGGCATGGAGTGATGACGCAAGTCACCTCTGTGCTGTGTTGGGCAGTGATGAAAAAACAGCCCTTGAAGACAAAAACTGTGATTTGACCATTTAGACAGAAGTAGTGCAGTAGGGCAGCTGATTTGTCTGAATGCTACATAAATCTCATGAAAAGGTCAGATTCCATGTGCTTTTTCCTGTTCAGCTCGGAGAGAAAAAGTCCAGTTCAGAATCTGATTTGTGTGACAAATGTGAGTTCATTCAAACAGTGCAACAGTGATTCCCTGCTCAATAAGCAGGGAACAATAATACTGATTATTTTACATATTGCATTTACACTGGTGATAAATTAATTGACTGCCCACTACCAGCCAGAAGCACATGAGCTCTGCTCAACGTTTCCTCCTGCAAGTCACTGGGTTTTTCCTTGCCATTGTCACCATAGGCTTACTCTGAGGGGGTCTCTGGCACAGGACCTATGGGAAGCTGCCTTGTAACAAGGTGTTGTTAAATGTTGCTATACAAATAAAATTTAATTGAATTATTCTACCAGCACCAGTGGCATAAGAACTGAAATAATCCATGAAAATGGCTATGCAGCTTGAGCGACTGCTGAGTGAAAAGGAGGGTGGCTGGCAGAATGTAACAGTTTGCCATATGCTGAGAAAGAAACCAGAAGTTATGAGGTAACCATGGGACCAACTGCTTTAATTGTTCAATAACCAATTAACAAGGAAAGCCATCACTCTCTGGTTCCCCTGGACCAGGGCTCACAAACTCAGCCACGAATTACAGCTCAAACCACATCTCACACTGGCAGACAGTAAATAAATTGCATCATTTTTGCTAAACAGACTAGAACACTCACCATTGCATCCAAAATAAAAACACCAGGCCAAATCCAACCACTTTTACTGTCTCACAGGCTGCTGCCTGTACAAGGCATTCCCAGTTTGGTCAGTCAAACAGGGTCAAACTGAGTCTACCACAAGCCTTCCCACTACGTGACAAAGAATGAGGGAGGCTCATGGGGGTTTTAAGGTGCAAGAAGAGATGATTTTATATCTGTATATGTATTATATCTATGTCCGTATGAAATAACCATTTTCTAGCCTGTCACAACAGGAGCACATCTGCTCTAGGAAAAATGGACCTTGGACATGTTTGAGTATTTGTCCAGCCTAAGTGATGTCACTGCTTCAACACCTGGCTGTGCTTGTCCTGTCCAGAAACAGGAGGCACTCCCTATGCTTTGACACTCAGGTCACCTCCCTTCTCCACCAGAGATGGTTGCCACAAATGCCACTATAAGTGGCTTGGTTATGTTAAATTATGTTTTGACCATGAATATTGAATCAAAAATTTAAAATATACATAAAATATATAAATAAAAAGGGAAAAACAAGCACTGTACCATTTTCTAAACCAGGCCAAAAGTACATCACTGAATTAAGGTCCTGTGTGCCAAAGCCACTGGGTGCTGTAATTTCACCACAGCCTGCTGGCCTGTGATCATCTTTAATGATATCCTGCCCTTAAGGAGAGGGAGATAAAGGGATGTGTGTGTTTGTGTGTGTGTGTGTGAGAGTGAGAGAGGAAGAGGACTATGAGTTACAAGTCATAATGCTAAAACACTGTAAGGGAAGAACAGGAAAGCTTTGAAATAATATGAGCAGGATCATAACCAGAAGGAGGTTGCTCACAAACAGCGCTCTGAACAGTGTTAGTTCATCAAATGTATCAATCAAAAAGAGGGCAAGGCACACTAAAACCGTGAGCATTTTTAAGACTACAATGAAAGCAGCTGAAAAAGGCATTCCAGAGATGTTCTAGCTTTAGTACTTTGTATTGGGCTAAAGTTGTGGTATCATAATAATTGCCAAGCACACGGTCTTTGACACATCATTTGCCTATCCAGACAACATACCCAGAACAAGTAAAGCCAGAGAACAATTTATAGTTTTTATTTCAGATTAGGTTCTCAATGCATCCAGTTCTCAAAGAAACAAAGCTTCAAACAACTCTAAATGTGTAGCTAGGATCCTTGCTTCAGGATTACGATGAGATCAGTTCCTCCAAACTGCACTAAAAGATCCAAAAAGCCATCCAACAACCTTTCTGCTGATACATCCTTACAAAATTCATGTGGGAGGATTAATAAGACAGACACAATGTCAACATTAGAAATTTCCAGAGGATCTTTCATCACACTTTAACAGGTGCTTGCAATGGTTATCAATTTCATCAACATTGAATCCAGGTGTTTCTATTTTGATGACACAAACCAACTTAAAACAATGAAACTCATATGTGGTGTGGGGAACATTAAATAATGACACTGTGCGGCAAATGTGCTAGGGAAAGCATTGAAGAATAATTTAGATTTTTAAATCAGTAGGGAATTTAATTGCATGTACTCTGTGTTCCTTTAGGAAATGTTTAAGCAGGCCATATGGAAATTAATCTTTACATGAACTTTACTAATTGAGACAAATGGCCCAATTCAGACATTGATATGCACATGCTTACCCAAACTCTGCATACTCCAATACATTCTGGTGTGATACTTGACTTTTCAGTGAAACATTGTATGAATCTGGTTTTCAGACAAGGGACAAGCTCCCTTTTGTCTTTGCAAACACTCAAAAACAGAAATGAAATAGAAACAGAAAAACACAAGCCTCCATGATAAAGCAGTGGTGTTGCAAAATTCAGTCAACTGTTAAATAATTTTGTAGGTAATAAGCATTGATCTACAGCATTACAATCATCAAAATAATCACTGGGTTTTACGAGGATTGAGGCTGTGAGGACCCAGTCCAATGAAAGAGATGCAACAATGCAGGAGGTGTCATCTGTCATCAGAGAGAGACGGTGGTCACTACAGATACCATTTGCAGTCGTCTTACAGAGCAGAAGTTTCCCCAGGCCTTGCCTTTTAATTCGGAATTGCAAGTGTAAGCACTTATCAAAAAAGGAACAAACAATATCTTTGTAGGCTGCCATAATTTTTACTTAAAATTGAATAGTTCCCCATACATTCAACCCCGAAATTTACAGCATTGTGTGAAACGCAAATAAAATGTGTGTAAATAGCAATTAGAACCACATTGTAAACCAATGTGCTGTGACATTCCAGCTGTAATTATGAAATGAATGGCTGTTTATGACTACGCGACAGGAGACTTTGAGAAAGACTCCATCTGGGAGATGGATAATTAGTTTAATTGCAATCTGTGAAACCCTCAGCAAATAGCCTCATCATAATTATGAGAGTTGAGCCTTTAAAATTCTCCAGCTCTGCCCAATTCACAGTATAGTTTGTGCCATGGCCATAAGCAACAAGTAAATCACACTCCAAACAGGCCCTAAAAACATATAACCATGCTCCAGCTTGGAACTTCTCCAGTCCATGTGTCCGATGCACTGAATCCCATTCATTTCACATCACACTACCACCCAAGTCCCATAAAAACCTTCAGTTTGGCCTCAAGGTGGCTCACACAGTACAGCTGTCTATTCATGGTGCAGCTGCAAGTCTCATAATTTGGTTTTTGAGTCCCAGATGCACCATCACCAGCTACAGCCAGAGGTCTGCATTGGTGAGGCAACAAATGGTGTAAGATGAAGAGATGGTTTGGGTTTTTCAGACTGAACTCTGTGGTTCTTCAAATACATAGGCAGCATGTGATTGGTAATGTATCTGCAGTGTGAAAAGTGGAAAGCTTGGCAACACCTGAATCTGAGAAAGTCACATGATCAGTCACTCCCTTCTGATTCAGTGAGAGATGGGCACCGCAGTAGGAATGACAGGTTCAGTTGGTCAAAAATGGGGGTAGAAAAAACCTCCAGTTAAGAGACAGGAAAACATGAGCAGATTCAAAAACAACCTGTTCCCAGAAGTTTGTGTACCTCGTTTTATTCATGGGCCCAGTGTGAGGTCTTGCAATCAGTCTGTGTCACCAACAGCGACACACAAACATTTTAATGTGATACAACATAGTAACCCACAATGCAATGAGAAAAACAGTCACTGTAATTCAAAAATATATAATCTGTAAAGGGATAAATGCTGACAAATATTTATGGTATTATTTTTTTTTTTTTTAAAGAAAAACTAAGTTTTGAGAGTCTTTCTTTTCAACATGCTTTTACTGTTCCAGCATTGTAGTGTGAGTACAATTGCTGTTTACGATTTGCATGTTAACACTGATGGACTGTTAGATACTCAAAGGGGCGGAGAATGAGAAAATAAATTAAAAGATAATCAAACAAAGTACTTGTACAATTTTATTCATTGTTGTGCTTTACCTTGGGCAATTTTTATTATTATACCAATTGATTCAGGTAAAATGTTAAGGGGGAGGTATGGTTATTTGTGACAAGAAAAAAAAGCAACATTTTAGCAGAAAAACTCATTTACCATTTCGGTTTAAATTTTGTGATTCAAATCAACGCAATTCAATGAGCATGGCATTGGAGCAAAAGCAACAGCCTGAAGTGTGAAGAAAGCAAACATGATTTTGTTTAATCTTTGTGCGCGTTCCTCGCAGGCATTCGGCAAACTTGCGTGAGGCCAAGAGGGGTTAGGAAGGGTGGTGAGGGATCGGGCCTTCCCTTTTCCTCTCCCCCCTAATGATTAACTCAAGAGTCACATATTTCTCTTTCACAACCAGGATGGCAATGGTACAAGGGAAGTCACCGCCAAAATTGGCCCAACATTCAACACACGGTCAAAAGCGTCACTGGATCAAGCAGTTACACAATCATGAGCCAAAATGGCGGCATTCTTCATAAAATTAGGTGTTGGGAGGGGATCAAATGACCATCAACATCAGACACCCAGTGAGTAACTGGTGCATTGAAATGGGACGGGGGAAAAAACATGGGGGTTGGGGCGACAAAGAAAAGAGGTATAAGGTAATTAAAGGCAGACATTTGTAATGAATCTCAAACTTCATTGGTTTTTCTCCAGCTTGTGTACACAGAAAGCATTACCATAGCTCCCCAAGAGAGTAGGATAAAGTGACCATCACCCAGCTTCAGATTTACTTTTAATCTTATTTTAACTGCAAAAACGTACACACCTGCACGTTCACATTAATCTTTTCAATTTTCTTTTCATATTTTGCGTGCACATAAGCCATTTCTCTTTACATCCTAAAGCGCATTAAAATCATTTATAAGATTCTCTTTAGTCTAACTACACCCAGACACCACGCTGTTGTTTTTTTCCCCCCTCCATTTTGTTTCAGCACGCAATGGCACCTCTCTCCTTTATCGACGAATTGATGGCTCAAGTGTTACGCAGATATAAAAGCATCAGGAAGGTCAAGTGAGGAAGGAGAGGAGGAAGAAGAGGTGGCCATGAGGAAGAGAATTATCGTCTTGGGAGTTGGAAAACAAAGATTTGTACGTTAACATTTACACACAATTATTTTTTTTCCTTTTTTTTTTTTTTTTATACATTTGCTGGTGCAGGGCTCTTATGCACTAGGGCAATTCTGAACGGGCATAAACTGCTGTGAATTCATCAGACCGACAACTCCCTTGCTAAAAAGGCAAAACAGTCCTGATTTTCTCTACCATTTAAAAAAAAAAAAAAAAAAAAAAATTTAAACAAAAAAAGAAACTTTCCAGCAGTCCCAAAACTGTTAGCCTCCTCTGGTAGAGTCCTCCCTGTCACAATGTTCCCAGTTTGAATGAGGCTGGGGGGAGGGCGTGGGGGAACAGAAAGGATTCCTCTGGTCCCTCTGTCTGACTGTCTGTTCTTTCAGTATTTAAAAACCCAGCAGCACGGCACAGACAAGAGGAAGCCAACTCAGTTCAAAGTCTTTAGCAACTTTTTTGTCTTTTTTCTTCTTCCAAAAAAGATAAAAGGATCAAGGCGTCGTTGGGAAAGCTGGCTCACTGGAAAAGCTAGGGGGATCAGTTTAGGGTTGGGGGTGGGCGTGGAGGGAAGGGAGGGTTAGGTCAGGAAGAGGAAAATCTTGCAAGAGAAGTAGTTGGGCAGTGTTCTTGTTGACGGGTCGGTGAGTGTTGTCTACAGCAGGTCGACACGACGGTAGTACAACAGGTAGGCAGTGCGCTCTGCCGTCTGCTTCACCACCTGGTACTGGTTAATGACCTTCACCACTTGGTCGTCAATGCGCAGCCAGCCATTCAGACCAATATGGAAGACATCGGTGGTGTAATGGCCGCCAGTGGCACTGTTTCCGTGGTGATAAACAACTGTGGGAGAAACAGGAGGGATAGTGAGGTTCAGAAACAAAAAATGGGAAAACAGCTGCAGACAGCTGAGCACACAGCAGTTAAACAACAACAGTAGCAAATTAGCCAGGACCATATTGTTAATACAAATTTCATAAAACTGAAAATTATTCCAAATAACAGGGATTCTTGTGGATCATTAGTGATCTACAGGCCACAGTTGGAAAAACCAGTGGCAAACGGACTTGCAATTGAATGTATATCTATTTCACTTTCCATCATTTGTCATCAATTTGCAACCAGCCCACATATTTATTAACTGAGCTGATAAATGTGATCATTCAACAGGCTTCTTAAGGCCATTGTGATTTGGTTTCTATACAATTACACTGTAGTTTGAGAGTGGCTCTACATCACCCTCGTCCTGGGTAAAAGAATAATTTGCCCCATTTTCTACCCCCAAATTGATTCTGGGGTTTTTTTTTGTTTGTTTCCAACAACCTCAAATTCTTTCTCAAAACACAAACCAAGTTCCTGTCCAGTGCTTTGTGATCATGCCAGTGTTAAGTGCTAAAACAATGAATTCCCACTAAACAGCTGAGTGATTATTGGACAAAAAAAAAATCTGACAGCAGACCACCAGAGCCAGTGTTGGATTTCCCCAGAATGGGACAAGGGTTTTGAGAGCCCAGCGGCTGGAGGCCTGGAGAGATGAGTAGTTGGCCATGCAAAGGGAAGTGCTTCAAGCCCTGCTGTGCAGTGTTGACGTTGGGCCGGGAGGCCCTGCAGTCAGCACACCAAGTATCAACAGTCTTTTTCACTGCAAGAACACTGGGTGAAAAAAAAGCATATCCTTTAACCTGACTGCAGCCAGTTCTCCAGAGCCGCACAATAAAACTGTTTCTTAATCAACCCTAAAAAATAATGCTCTGCCAGTTTACTCACAACAGCTCTTTTTTGCCCATTAACCTTTGGCTGTTTCCAAATTCACAATATTGTTCAGGGGCAAACTTAGAAATTCTCGTCAGAAGTTAAGGAAAAGAAGCCGTACATTTTGGCACTTGAACCAACTCAAAATTCCCTCAAAATCTCAAGGTTAATTTATGACAGACAAATTTTGACTCACAAATTGTATATGTACACAACTAAGAGAATTTTAATTTTTGGCTGCTGAAAGCATTGAAAGCAAGCGTCCTCATTTTGATCAGCCGGAGATTAGCCAGCTAAATTAATAACAGTGATGTTGTTTGGTTGTTGAAGACTAGTGCCGTGAATATTAGTAGTATGCACATTTTATATAATCACACCACAAGGACAAAACTTATCAATATTTACTCTGCACTTTAACTGGTTGTTCTGTGTTGATTCATTGTGTACTGTCCAAGAGACACAGACTGCTTAAAGCAATTACAAGCAAAGTCTCAGGACACTGAATCACCATAACATGTAGAGGATGTCCTCTTGCAACAGGTGAAAACTAGCTGTGCTATACAGTACTATTATGAAATGCCCTATGTACTATCCTGCATGGACCAAAAAAAAAAAAAAAAAAAAAAAAAAAAGAACTGACCACTGCAACTTAAACTGCTCCTGCTTAAGACAGATAATTTGAAATTAAGGCTCAATTGTTCACTACGAGCAGCTATTCTACATGGTAGTTCACAGCTGTGGCAGAAAAATGTGGCTTAACTGTCAATGCCATTCAAACCAGAACAATACACGTTAGCAAAGAACACAGGGAAATAACCTCACAGTCATGCCTGGTTCTGGTACCAATCAAGCAAATTCAGGGTCTCCCTGAATTTGAGACCCTGCAACAAAAATGTACCCCTTTTCCACATCTCCCCTACCAACACCAACCACAGTACAGATACAGATTCTGGATTCACTGAAATGGATCAACGTTTACAAGAACTACCTACTTTTTCATACAGGAATCTCATTTCTCATTTTAGTTCTAGGAAAAACTCATGCAAGAGCACAAGCCATGCATAAAACCATGACAAACCAGCCCATCTTAACAGATCTGCTATGCAGCGCTGCCAACATGTGCTCTGAATTACCTCTAAAGATTCAAAATCCACGACAGGGGCATCAAACAGTAACTGAATCTATGAGGACACCAAGGATATCGAACAGCAATAACATTTCTTACCTCACAAACCTGCATGACATGTTTTATCCGAAAAGAGCAAAAAGTTCACAGGTCTTTGCGGTTTAGCTTTTTTTTTTTGTTGAAACTATAAACCACTGACGCAACATGACATGTGTACCACAGAGTTTAACAGACATCTGCTGCAAGTGACTGGACGATGAGTGCAATGTAGAAGGCAGAAAAACAAATGCCCGTGATCCGTACCATTAGAGATCAAACTTTCTCATGCTGTACTGCATGGCAGTTACCAGTATAGAGACCTTGAATCTTTTATATTTTGCTGAGGAAACAACGGGATAGGAGGATTTTGGGATCTGAGGTATTACAGTCAGAAAACAATATTGCATCTAAAGAAATGGGTGAACAAGTAAAAACTATGAGTACATTTCAGTGCATGTTTGTTTTTGGACCAGATGTGAAAATGACAAAGAAAAAAAATTGCCAGATAGCTGTAGGTACTGTTGCCAGGGGTAACTGTGCTGGCAACACTTGAGGAACGAATTGTCTCTCTGCCTCAGAGTGAAAATAAACCAATGATGCTAACTGACGTCCAGTCACTGGGAGATGAATAAGCACCTGTATTCTCAGACCAGCACAGGGGGTAAAGGCTGATGAAAACTGGTAGCTTGAAGATGGCTTTACAGCAGGCAACACTACCAGATAAGGTCAGATGGTCCCTACTTTCAAAAATGGGAGGAACACTGCTCCATCTCAAATCAACAGTGCGCCCACACCAAACTGAAATGTTTTGCTGTCTGTATCCCTATTTGCAATGTAAGTGTCAAGCTAAATAAAATTAGTCACTTTACCAGCGAAATCTGAGAAATGCCCTTTCACTTGGCATAGGCATATGGAAAGAGGACAAAGACCTCCACAGAACCTCAACAGATCATCTTGTTGGTGTGTGGAGAATCAATTTGTCTCGTAGGCAGCAGAGATTAAGGATGTTCCAGACATTGGAGCCAAGTGGAGATTACAGAGACGTGACTAATAAATACTGCTAATGCTTGCCGACTGCATTGTTGCTGATGAAAAGCGATTATGAAATATTGAGGAAATGAAATATGACTTCAAAAGGGGGATGACAGGCTCAGCGCACAACATCATGATCGAAAGCTCCACTCACACTGAAGGGCAGACATGTTCACTCTACTCATGACTTCAGTTCCTCATTAACAACACACCACCACTATGATCCCAAGTTATCTTCTGGATGCGTGATGTCAGAATGGGGGCTACAAGTTTGGACAAATTTGAGACTATCACCTGCTATTTAACAATTTCTTTTGTGAATATCATACCTGCAAAGAGCCTGTAGGTTCTTTGGCCTTTGAAAATTTTACTCCTCACCCCTGGAGAAAGGAGATCTGAAAGAGAAACAAAAACATGAATAAAGTTACAGGAGAGAAAACTTCACACTACAACAACGTTGGATACTTTTATTTGGTGCATCACCAGGGAAACAAACCCCTGCTTAGACATAAAAAACTAAAACATTTTAGCACATGTTAAATCAAATCCAGACTGCATACAGCACTGCAATCCAAGTAGGCTAAATGCTAGCAGAACACTCCCCTCCTCATAAACAATCTAATATGTAGCCTGCTTTCAACACATCACTGAAGCAAATTAACTGGACACGTTCCAACCAAGAGGACCAAGGTTATGTCAGTTCTAGTCACAGGAATGTTGCTAGGCAATCTTTTAAAACAGGGCTACGCAACTCTGCATCCCAAGGGCCACACTTCATGAAAGTATGTACCCCATCTACACATTACCTGATTTCACTCATAAGCTCACCACCAGGACTATGGAGGTAAATTAAACAGCAAAATCAGGTGGTGTAGCAAACACACTACACCATGGTCCTCAGGACCTGGGTTTGAGGACCACTGTGTAAATAAATCCTCTTTAGTAGGTCCTGATAACAAAGCAGTCCTGCATTGACATTAGATACAGATAGCTGTCCAAGATGCAGAAAGTGCTTTTGTATATAGCACACTCCATTTGGCTAGAAAAATAAATCGGGGCTGCTGAGGGGAGCAGGGAGGTGTAGAGCGTGGGACACGGGGGATGGGAAGGGGTTCTCTCTCCAAATATTTGCAGGGGTTGGCGTCCCATGACCAGAGAACAGTAAACAGGACGGTGGTCTAAACACAGTCTACCGTCTCAAAGGCTGATGAGGTGCAGAGATGCAAGGTCAGCCTGACTGTTTTGACGGAGAGTATGAGTCCAAAGTACACTACTGGGGAAATATGTGGGGCTGAGGAGGCCTCCAGGATCCCATACACACTGCCTTCATGCAGTGACAGGACTCTTACATAAGAAACCGGATGACTGAACTGCACTGTGTAGGTTTGCATCAAGGCGTTAAAGAGAGAACAAGAGGCTTTAGGAATGCTACCCTTAGTTTGCTGCTTGCCAGTCAACACTTAAATGCTGCTCCACCTGTCCTATCAAACTTCTGCAAGACTGATTTCAAACCTCTACTGATGCACTAATGAAAAGATATTTTTATCTGTACTTTTTTCCAGGTATGTTATCTATATATGATGTGTTTTGTGTACTTTCCTCTGGAGGATGGAATTCATGTCAGTTACTAAAAATACTACAAAAGGCATAGCTAAATATTAACAAGGGATAAAGACACACAAAATGGATCCATTTTCATCCTCTCACACACTTGTCTTCATAACATTCTGCATAGGTGTCCTTTGTCAAGAGACACTGGCACACAGGAAATTAATTTTTTTACTTTGCATTGAAGGAAAAAAAACACACAAATGAGTTCCTCTCAGAGGAAGAATGTGAATTATGTACTTTTCCAGTCACCACCCAACACCCATTTTATATTCCGGGTAAGTCATGAAATTACATATGGCTTACAAGGAAGTATATCCGGATGTTCCATGTCAATGGATTACTATTACCAACAAGCAAATACGGAGACCAGTCGAACAATCATCTTTGGCACATTTACCCCACTCAGACAAACCTGAGACAACTCTGTTTTCTGATGGCAAAATGGAAACCCATGTGCACCATTCACTCCCTGTTGGAGGCAACCCTAGGTGAACCATACCTTTACTGATTTCCAGGTCTACGGGGTAATCGATATTCTTGACCAGTTTCTGGCACCCTCCAGTCTTCTCAAATACAAATCTCTTAAGGTGAAGGACCAAAACAGGTGGAAGCTCCTCGAGGGTGACCCTCCGGCTGATCTCAATCTGAAAACAGAAAGGGGAAGAGAGGAAAGGGAAGGATCCATATGAGATAAGCATGAAAATCCAAGCCTTAAAACATCTTGCTACTCCACCAAGAAATTCCAACTCTATTACCACAAACCCCTATCCTGAACATCACAGCCTCTTCCAATCCGTGAGGGACACAGAGAGGAACAGTGCAATCAGTTCAAAACAAGAACAGCATTTTATTTTTTTTAAACAAAAAGGATCAACAGTCTCAAAAATTTCACTCCCTTCATTCATCAGTGGGCTCAAAGATTCTGCAAGATGACTACCTTCCCGTGAATACAGAACTCATAAAAACAATTGCGTGGACTGCTCTGTAATACAGCTGCTCTGCAAACGTGGGTTTTGGTTATCAGAATACCAGACCTCCTGCAAATCAAAGTCCCTGACTGTTGCATTTTTTTGACAATTTTTGCCTCAAAAGGCTGATGGTGATTTCCTCGGCACAGTCATTGCAATACAAGTTCCATAAACAACACAACTAATTGTCCACATCCACAAACAGTTTTGTTCAGGGTTTTTACTAGCAGTGTGAAGACAATCCATCACATGGGGGTGCACTTTCGCTTAGGGGCAAAAATATGACCGATTCACAAAAAACAGATCTAACATGGCAGGAGGTTCTGATTATTTCACATCTGAAAATGTTGCCAGCAACTTTCCAGTTTTATCTTTTTTCTTTGTTTTTTTAATTGTATCAGATGCCAAAGGAAATCTATCTTGCCTAATTTGTGATGAAACTGTTCTGGGCTGTTCTAAAAATAATAAAAAAAAAACAAGCATGCTAATGAGAACATTTTAACATTTAAGATTTATGCTTTCAAAGACAAAAACAAAAATCATATTCCCCCAGGGAGAGGATGGCTGTGCAGTATGGTCTGTGAAGACGCTGGGGTTGTGTGAGGATTCCGGGTGCCCGCCTACCTCTTGCTTGGTTTTTGTGGTGTACCCCTGCACAGACTCTCGTGCCACGAGGGCCTCCAGGGCCTCCTGGACGGTGCGGGTCTTCTCTGATTGGATGTCCAGCTGCAGGGTGAAGAAGGGCTGAAGCGTGGCCGACTCCTTGGAGCTGTGCTGGTACACCACCGACCTGAGACAGGAGGTCAGACAGACAGACAATAGGACCAAGGTCAATACCTTTTTCCCCCCCCTGCAACACACCCCCAATGGTCTGTGGTGGCATCACCTCCTGGAGTGATGGCTTCATGATTATTGCATTCAAAAGTAGCTACAAAAGTTTATTTTTTGTACACCCCAGAAATGTTTAATGCAAGAGAAGATGTGAAAAGGTTTGAACCCTTGAATTAGGCTCAGCTTCCTAACCATTGTAGGTCACCATCACATCTCAAACACTTCAGTCTAGACGTCTCCAACAACCTCTCCCCCATCCCCCAGGCATTTCATCCTTCAATTATACACACTAGCACCAAGCTGTTGGACAGCTGTCACTGCTCACACAGATTATGAATTTCTGGTCCCATTTTGTTTCTTAAAAACAAATGACACTAAGTTGCTTCACACTTGCTATGCACTGTCCAAGACACTCTCTTTAAATGAAAATAAAAGCCAGTTTCAACAGTGGTATTTAAAAATACTGGTGCATGAAGTTAAAGGTCAAAATGATTTTTGAGACTTGCTCTCAATGTTGTGAATGTTAAGTAATGTGGTGGACAGTGCAATGGTCTGTCCCTTCAACCTTTGAAGCCACTTCAAGGGTCTTTCATGCAGTTCTTTTAAAAATGCCCCTAGGCACTGTGTGAATGTATACACATGTGCCTGTGTGTTCTGTCATACATATACTTATATCGGGTGTGCTGTGAAGTTTGAGTGTGCACACGCAGGCATACGTGTACATGTGTGTGGGTGCACTTCTATCCTTACATTTGTGTTACGAGGTGTGTGTATGTGTGCACATACATGAGTGTGTAGAAATATGCATTGGGAGGTATGAAGGAGCTGCAACCACAAAGAGAGCTGCCAAATTTTTACCCCGTCTTTCTGTTCAGGTTCTAGTGTTCTGACTCATTTGTGCACTTTTTTTTTTTTTTTGCTCTTGCCTCGTGCCTGGCTGTCTGCACGTGTTCCTTGTAGTTTAGCTGGGTGTTTTTTTTTTTTGAAAAGCAGAGGGCTCCTCAGACAGCTGGTGGCACTTGCCGCCCCTGATGGCAGCAGCTGCTGCTGCCGGCCCCCAATCCACAGATAAAGGCAGCACTATGCTCTCCCCACTGCTCTGGCCCAGCCGGAATCAGTGCCAACATAAAGAAAGGGCCCGGTCACCGGTGGTGCCGCGGTTCTGCTGCTCCAATAAGGAAAATAAGCTCTTGGAGGGAGAGAGAGAGGGAGGCCTGGGGTCTGGCCTGTGGCTTTGTGGTTTAAGGTACAAATGATGTCAGAAGTCTCAAAAGCAAACACTTTTCTTGAATACTTTGTATAAAGTCTTTTTCCTTTTTTAATAAAACTTGGTGGTTCTATTAAAAAAAAAATTATGATTCATGCAGCCACATGTGAAGGTGGCATCGTAAGTGAAGGTACGACTGCCACGATCATGAAATTTGGGTTAACCGACAATTGTATGGCTACTAACCACGGTAATTGGTATCATCATGGGGGATTTTTTGCTAAACCAAGAAATTCAACTATTTGGTTGACTTAAAAATTTAAAAACAATTCATCGGCATGGAAAACACCATCACTCTTTCCCCACACCGTTGTAAATCTCACTTCAGGCATACTCTCTTTCATCAGAGTATGCCTGTTGCTGCAGAAACACGCATCGACATAAACTGCACATACAGATACAGCATGTTTACACTTTAACATATTCACTTCAATGTGCTTTACAAAACAGGTTGGATGAATACTTGCTAATGTGCTAACTTCAAAGTTTAGGCTTTAACTCGTCAAGAGTTATGTGATGTACATTTCATATTTGTCTGTACGATGGTTAAACAGTAATCCTGACAGCCTCACATGTAAGTTCAAGCCCAGTCACAATGTCCTCTCAATCACTCACTGTTATGATCACCAGAAAAAGATGATTGGTTGAAGCATACAAGTCACTGCCAGGATAGGCTTGGCTCCACTAAAAGGTTTAGATGGCCTCACACTCTCCTCACAACATCCAAATGCTTGTGTTTTTAAACCAGCTAGTGACTGAAAGCACACCCACAACCCACCGGATGTGTCCTCCAAATATGTCAGTGATAGGGGTCCGGATGAAGTCTGCTTGTCGAGTTACAGAGGTCTTATTTCGGGGGCCAACCTGCTCCCACTCGTCCTCACTGCCGTCCTCTTCTCTGTCAGCCGAGTCCTCCTCTGGTTTGGGCTGAGACTCAGGACCATTTAGTGTGGAGGCTTCTGTTTCCCCAAGCGCAAAAGAATCACGGGGAGGTCAATGCGATACAGACAACAGAATAAGAACGACATATCAGTCTCTCAAATGTTAAGTATTTTTTATCTATTTTCATATTTTCTACAATAATACTTATTTTAATATTTTAACTTTCTTATTATTACACAAACTAGCACTTAAACTAGATGTGCAATACATTTCCACTGATATTTTATGTGGAGCCACAAGACTAGGCACAAAATCATACGTGCTGTGTGACAACTGAATTGCAAATTATAAGGCTAAGGACTACATATGAAATAAAATGAGAGATTTCTGAGAACACTTACTGTCTTCCTGTGGAGAGAGGAGCTTCTTCAGTGTCAGCATCTCCTCATGAAGACCATTAAGAATGAAGCCCAGATACTCCTCTGCATCCTCCTGTCGACCCTGAGGGCAAAGAATCAGCACCCTGATTAGGATGTGGCTCTAACAGAGTGCCCTTTCCACTTCTCCAGTGCCAAGCTCAAGCACAGTGTCTGTTGCGTTGTTCCAGGCACAGTTGTGCTCAAGCACACTACAATTCAAGAAATTCATCAAAATTCAATTCCCAAGTTGAAAAAAAATGTCCAATGAAAATTTACAATTCACTTTTCAAATAAGAAATTGTGTTTTAATGTATTTCCTGTATTGAGTGAACTGAAATGGAACTGACCCCAATCATGGTTTAGGGCAACTACATTCCTTTGGAAGTGCATGAGTGCATTTCCTTGCCAAATTTGTTCATTTGTTTGTTGCTAATGATACAAAAACGTTTGGGCATTTGGACTTTTTATTTTTGTTTTTTTTGGAGAATGGCAGGATTGCTTGCAACACTTGATTGTACACTAAACCAGTGTGCAGCTTGGGAAGCAAATATTTGTTTCCTAGCACAAGCCATTTGTGTGTGAGCATGACCAGTTTTGAGCCAAGAGTAAGCACTGTCGCACACTTTTTTACACAAGAAAAACAGCTGGACTAACCTCAAAATAAACCCCCATACCAAAATTCACCCAAGTTTGGCCAATCTGCTGTCAACTTTGCTCAATTCACTGACTTAAAGCTAAGGTAGGTCAGAAGTTTAAACTCCTCAGATGAGATCATTACCACTGTAAATATGTGGAGAAATACCCCATAAGTGGATCACACAAGACTCACTGGTCAGAAAAATCAGAAGCATCCCTTTCACTCACTGTAACAAGCAATCAGTAGACTCAAACTTTAGACAAACACTTCCCTTTGTCAAGCTTGCGGACGAAGACAAAACATACATTTCAGACAAAACATCTGGCAGAACAGTGCATTTCAGACAATTCAGCTATAGAACTGGAATGGAGAAAAGATTCCAGAACACCAAACAAGGAACAAAATGACACAATGATTTATTTGAAAGTCATCTGTGAAGAATTAGACATTCAAAAAGGCATCACATGGCAATACAGGAATACACATTGAGAGAATCTATTTGCAAACTCTTTGAGTCATTTTCACATGGTTTACCTTCTCAGATAGACTGGACTTGATGACAGTAAGAAGTCTGTAAATATAGTTGGGTTCAAATGGAACTCCTGGTCGTATGTCTTTCATTACTTTGTCTCCAGCAGCTGTACAAGTGCACAAAAAGTTTGGATCAGTTTCATATTGATATACCACAATGGGGCAAATATAATAATTGGCTTTTGGAGATCTGTCATTTGTAAGAAGTATTCAGTAAAGTCTCACCTTGTTGTTTGGCCTTTGATGGAACAGGCATGTTGCTGAACTCATTCACAAGTCTAACACTGGAGAGGGAGAAAATTAATTTACTGCCAAGAGACTCACACTTTTGACCAGCCAATTACCATGGCAGACCTGCACTAACAATATGGTGAAATTGACACACTGGGTGGTAGTTTTAAACTACAACTGCAAAGCTCATAGTGTAGGAAGTACAGCATGGTTTGGCTTGCCACACAATCAGAACCATCTTCACTTTTGCATGAAAGGGCTTCAAGCCAAAATCTTACAGAATGTAAATGGTCAAAATTAAACAAAAAATACGTCTACCATATAAATTAAAGGATAAATGGAGATGTGTGTGTTTGTGTGCACATAACTACATGTCTCTATTTAAAAAGTCTGCAAAATGTAGCAATGTTGTGAAAATAAGAAATAATATCATTGAAATCAGTTCAGCATTACACAATGGTATGAATAAAATAATGTGTTACATCATTATTTTACATAATTACAATGCATTGACTTTTATATTGCTACATTTATCAATTTTATTACAAATAAAAATCCATGGCATATTCATTTAATTTTGACAAAAATGGCATTCCAGTGAACACAGATGCTCTAGTAATCGTTGACCTCCACAGGAAGAACAACAAAGCAGCAACACTTACAAGTTATCAATCATAGGCGTTGAAGAACACGGCCGCTGCGACTCGCTCAACGCAGGGATGGACTTCATTAGATGGTACATAGGGGGGCAAGCAACCAGAGCCTGCAGGGTCTTAGGGCAAAGGTCAAGGGTCAAAGCTGAAAGCCATCTTCAATTGGACAAATGAAAGTGCAGAGCTGTGTGGATTTTGAAGAATTCCTCTGGTATAAGAATACTTAATGAAATTAATAAGCAGGATGCGCAATGTTGCAGGACTGTATACTGACCATTATTCGTCAGAGCCTACCTGATTCATTTTTACATTTATCAGCTGAGATCCTCCAGCCAGCTCCATCAACTACAGCATCACCACTCCCTGCTTATTCCTTTTAGGGTAACTTTTCAAGAAAACCAGGACATAAATTTGGACTAAGGGAACTTTTAAATGATATCATTAGACAATAGTATCATTGCTTCTTCATCTCAATGGTCACCAATTACTCTAATAATTACATTCTTTCAGTCACTTGATACAATTTTACTTCAGCTGTGTCACCGGGGACCACACAATAGTAAAAGGATACAGCGTTGATATAGCACCAGTTTCCTTTATTGATCAGTCCTCTGGGTTGCAAAGACACTGGTTTGTGAATCAGCTTCACATTTTCAATCAATTCTGAGGATAAAAAAATTAATAAAAAAAAAAAAAAAAAGATAAAAGTCATTGCAATGTAAGGCAAATTCAGAGACAAATTTAAACAATCCAATACAACCATTTCATATTCAGGTAATTTTAATTTGGAAGGGTGTTACCACACAAAGCTATCAGGATCTACATGTTTTTATGACATGACTGTCAAACCATTTTTTAACTTTGCTCCAGCCTGTTTCTGATCCAGATACAGTGTACCCAGATGCACTACAGTTAAGAGACACTTGCTTTCTAGATTAGAACCGCTCCAGGCTGTTTCCCTGTATTGCAAGCGCAAGCCAATAAACTATAAATAGCTTCCTGTTATGCTCTCAGGGGTCCTTCCTGACAGGAGCCAAAATGGCAGGGAGAAACCAGACTATGGCTGTACAGTGAATCAGCCTGCTTACACTGTAAGCAGGCTGCAAACGGTCCACTGCAAAGAGCTGCACTTTAAAAAGCCATGTTTATCTCAAACTATCAGGGTTTGCTCATTTTCTCTATAAATAAAATGAAAGCCCTTGAAGATTACCATAAAGACAGTCAATTCTTATCTTGCAATTGAGAAACTTGCAACCATGCTCGACTGCTCAGTTATTTACACACATCCCATGATTCCATAACTCAGCAGCGTACAAGAGAACAAGGTTCTTCACTTTCTGAAATTTTGATGCATTTCTGCTAACCAACCAGCACACAGTTGTCTCAGCTTAAGGATCCCAGGCACACAAGCAAAATAAATCACATCATGAAACTATGAGCAAAGCTGTTGGAGAATATGACACAATACCAGCCTGTGTGAAGACACTACTGTCCAACTTGTTGCAGACAAGTTATACCACTAATACATATATAATATAGCTTGATTAGCTTTACAGGTATAAACGATATGCCATCAGATGGTCTGAATCTTTTCAACTGGATGACACACAATTTTGCAGATCCCAAGCTCTGCCCTTCTACTTTACAGAGGACGAGGCTGGGATTCAATCAACGTGTTCACAATTCAATGATTGTGTTCATTTTTGTGATTATCATCAAATGATGAAAATTAACTTGTCAAACTGGTCTTCAACAGAAAAAAAAAAAAAAAACAGTTATTCACTTGCAAATAATAGTTGATAGAAACTGTTGATTGAACCCTAGCCTGAATGTTATTAACCACCTTGACACGATGCACATGAAAACCCAGTAAATCAGGACTTTGAAAAAGAGGGGTCCTGAAAAGGCAGACTAAGGCACCCCCCACCATGCCAAAAATCAAAAGTCAACATCCTCCACCGCGGACACCTCTCTCTCTGCCTGTTTACGAGTCTCTGATTCAATACACCTGGAGAGCATTTTGGCAGAACAAGAGCTCCAAGGAAATGAGCAGAGAATTACAGCCCAGCAATCTGAAGCCACGCTGTTTAACTGCATGGGTTGTTTGTTACTACATCTGTACAATGGAGCGGGGGGCAGAGAGAGAGAGGGAGTGTGTGTTGGGGTTGTGGTTAGAGGGAGATCAATCAGGCAACGCCATGGTAATGGACTTAATTATCGCTCCCACGTCACAGTTGCACAACGGCTTTTTCCCTCCTGTTCTTAATCACATGATCGTGTGGCTGAGGCGATGGACTTCAAGCAGTAATGCTTTTAAGCTGCAGACAATAGCGCCCTTTGATGCCATCACAGCCATGGCCAAACAGCCCACAGCTAACAAGGCACCACCTCCAGAACAGTAGTAAATCCCTAGCCAATCAGAACGGGGACCCAGAGAGATCACAGACCAACCAAAAACAGCCTCTAAAACTTGATCTTCAGCACCACCTAGTGCTCATTGGAGACACTTGGACAAACCCAAAGTCTGTGCACACCTCAAAACAGACCTGAGGTCCATAATAAAAACCAGTGGTTCATTCAATCAACTGCAAAAAAAAAAAAAAAAAATTCAGACAAGGCGACCAGTGTCAGTTTTCTCCATTGTTCGTAAAAATATGAACATTTGAATCTAGGATCAAGTATTTTTTCAGAAAACAATTCTATCAGTGTAAACTCAAGCCAAATGTGTGTATGCTTATACAAATGTGGAACATAGATGTTTAGAAATGAAACATACACCTCAATGCTGCCACCTAGTGGCAGCTCATGACATGTTTCAGTATTGCCTTACCAAAGATAGAGGAATGCAAGGCACTGCAGAAGCACACCGTGCTGTCAACCATGATGGCATCTTTCTCAAAATTTCAGCATCAAAGGAAATACATTTCTTGTGCTCGAACATGACACAATTGAATGAAGTGGCAGACAAAAATCAACAGCTATTTGTGCAATATCACGTTCACAATGTGGGAAACACAAGACAATAATAATGCAATGCACTTACAACGGCATATTTCTGAGTCTTAAGAAACAAAGCACTGAATGCAATCAGCCAGACATCACGAATGGGACAGAAGAAATTCCTAAATCTGCTGGCTGAGCCACAAAGATTCCACTCTGCATCCATGCACTACAATAAAATGCATCCAAAGCTATACAAGGCAGAATTACAGCCATTACCAGTCAGGATTTTAAAAACTTTATATCTTTCAAAAACAATGAGCAAGTAAGTAGACCACTCTTAACAAATCACACATACATAGCAAATAAAACTGTGGAGACAATCTAACAGAGCATATCTTTGTCCAGAGGAGAGAGAAAAGGAACGCCATTTAATAGAGCAGCACTGTTTTATCCTGAAGCTACTGTCTGTCAGTGCTGTGTGTATACACTACCTGCGAGCTTGGGAGCCATTGCGTCCTCAGAGACATGAACGGGGCCTTCCCTGGCGTCTCCTGCCATCTCAGGTGTCTGAGCCACAGGTGGAGGTGCCACCACAGCAACCGGCACATTTTTTACCTCCACATAGGCCTGTGGCCCGCCCGGCAGGGGCTTAGAGTTATGAAAGAGGCTGGCCCAGGACTTGGGCGCGGGGGCTCCGGAGATGGGCACAGGGGACTGGACCTGCTCGGCCACTGGCTGGGCCTCAGGGCCCAGGGAGGGAGGAGCCACAGGGGCCTGTGGGGAAAGCGACTGCGGCTCGCCAACAACAAGGGAGTCTTTGTGCTCATCAGTGCCACCGCTGGAGATGGAGTCTGTGGGCCCGTTGGGGACAGCAGGGTCCCCGCCATCCTCCTGGTCAGTAGTAGCAGTGGTTTGGGCCAGCTCAGGCCCGGAGGGGGTGGGGGCACGGAGGGGAGCAGCAGTAGTGGCTGGGGGAGGAGGGGGGGACGTGGGGCTGGGGCTGTGCCTCCCATTGCCCAGCAGTTCAGGGCTCTCCAAGCCCGGGGCCTCCTGCGGCTGATCAGCTGTCCTGCCCCCCTCCACTGCCCTGCTACTGTGAGAGGATGAGGAGGAGGATGACGAAGAGGAGGATGAGGAGGAGGAAGAGGCTGCATTGTTACTGTCCGATAAAGAGGCAGCCCCACTTGTCAAGTCCAAAGATGACTCTTCAGGGCTCTCGCAAGTCCTCTGATTGCCTGTGGCAACAGTGGGCACTGACCCTCCCATGAGGGAGGGCGAAGCCTCGTCACCATGACCACACCTGGAAAGAGGGGTAGCCCCTGGCACCATTTCCCCGGTAACGTCCGACTCTGAACCAAGGCTTGAGGCGCTCGGCACGTGTCCATTCACTAGTCCGGCCCCCAGTGGGGCTTCACCGTGGGGGGTGGAGCTACTACCACCACCTCCACTGGACCCCTCTAGGTAGTTGTAATACCCCGGTGGTCGTTTTTTCTTCTTTTTCCGCTCACGCTGCCCCAGGCTGCCTGGAGCACCCTCCAGATCCTGGCAGACGCCACCTCCATCCATTAGGGGGAGCTCTGAGTCGGTGCAGCCCACAGAGTTAAAATTGGCAGTGCAGTCTGGTTCGTCAGCTGGCTGCAGGCCCTGCACGGACTTGAGAGAGGGCTGGCAGCCCAGGATGAATTCGGGAGCTTGGGGATTGAGCGTGCTGGACACCTTCTGGAGAGACTCCTTCACCCGAACAGGCTCTGAGCCCATCACCTCATCCACACCAAACTCGATGTGCTGGTAGTCTTCCCCTGGTCGGGACAACAAACAGCCAGTGAACTCAGAAGTTCCTGCTTAAACACACACACACAAGTACAAACACTCGAAAATGTGCCCACAAAAGGCGAACTGACCACATAGCTGGAACACTAATGACATTTTTAATTTAACTAAACTTAACAAGACAAGGCCTCTACTGCAACTGTTAACTTGGCTTGTGATGTTCAAAACATTCATGGACAGGCCAAAGCATTCCATCACAATCTTTCGTAACTTTTCTCACTAATCCTTCTATCAGTCCAAGGGAAGAGAGCTGGACTGCATCTCTGCCGTGATTGACTTGTCACATTACACAACCAGACACGTTCACAGCACTGTACACGTGACATATATACATGATTTATCCTCACAGCTTTTTTTGCTTGTAAACTTATGTCAACTTTGCATTACAAGAGACTGCTGAAGGTGAGGCATGAGAAGAAAGGGTTAGTCAGTGCAGGGCAGATCATTCACTGAAGAGTCAGGCGCGATGCTGAGTTATGACAGCGGTATGGGGGGCGCTAGTGTGCAAGCACCAGTAAGCCCCCAGCCACCCTGCTTTCTGCTGCTAGCAAAGGGACTTTCCACAAATTCATTAAGGTTAGAAAGTTTTGTGCAATATATGTTTGCAACATTTCCAGTCAAGCTTCCTCAGTAAGTGTTAATCATGAATTTGTCCTGAGTGGAAAAGAAAAAGACCAACAAGCACATACCTGTGTTGAAAACTAACAAAATCCCTTTAAAACAGGAACCATCATACCTAAAGGAGAACCTTCACTTTTTTCTACATTTGATCAATTTCACAAAACAAAAGTAATATTCAGCACATTCTGTGCGGTCAAAATGGTCAGATTTGTCTCAAAGGGGATTTTAAACTTGTGTGGGCAACCTTGCTAACCCTGTAATTTCTTTTCAGTGAATATTTTACACATTAATTGTTGTGTATGGCACATTTGCTTATTTCACTCTTCTGCAGATATCACTCTGTAAGGTTTCACACATGGTAAGGGTACTACAAACCACAACAGACACTGGCTGAAGAAAAGACCATTACTACATCTACACTGATTCTTGGTCCTTGTAAGTGTATGGGCTATCGACTCTTCCTTTCTCAACACATGTAACTTGGCCAAGTACAGTGTGCTCATCAGATGAATTAGGGCTGCCAAAATTCACTGCCTTTACCAAGCTACGTTCCAACTCTCATTTCTATTTTTACTGATTTGTTAACAACATGATGTTCACCACTCCCACTTTTATGGCTATTCTCTTTTTAATAATGTTTATTTCCTTTAGCAAAGCGAAAATGACAATACCGCTGATGCTGTGGACTCTCTTTGTATGCAGCATCACATGCACAGACTTCTGACTTACTCCCTGAAACTATAGACTGTAAGTGATGACTGAGAATAACTAAGAAATAAAAAATAAAGTTAAATGCTGGGTGCATATATGTGTGTGAGTGTGTATGTGTGTTTACAAAGGTAAATATGCCTACACAATTACATTGGAATGATATCTGGATGGTTCAGGGTTATATTTTGTCAGTTTTTAGATATTTCAGAAGTTGAAGAATGAAGGTTCTCCTTTACGTTACAGTTAATATTAACATTAAAATAAATCCCAGCTACCCCTTTCCCTGCATCTCATTCAGTAATGAGGGAAAATAATTCACCCACTCGAACTGATACTACACAGCAAATGCATTTTTTTATATATATATAGATATATATATATATTTTTTTTATAATTTAACATATAATATTCTGGTGGGACAGTAAGAAGAGAGATTTTAATTGCACCTAAGCATGCATAAGCCATACAAGTCTTACACAGAAGGATCAGAGTCAGGGAGTATTGAGAAAGCCACCACATTAAACCTGGATTTTGAATTTTTAGTAGTAAATAAAAATGAATTAAAAAAACAAACAAAAACGGGGGAGGGCGGTGCTGGACCCAGAACTCACCGCAGACCTGCCGTCTCATTGTGTCGGTATAGAACGGCACAGCAGGGGTACAGTAATTTCCTAAATAATTAATACAAACTGATATAAACTTTCAAGGTTCAGAGACAGATAAGGAAATGCAACACTTTCTTAGTGTATACAGAGAAAACTGAACAACATTACAATACTTTAACTGTGTGGCTAAGAAAAGCATACTTTTCCCACAATGCAATATTTTTGTAAACACTTCATTACGATGATTGATTAAGGGGACAAGTGGAATAAGAGGAGAAAAATGACAAGCTTTGTGGACCCATGAGGTGCCAAACAGGAGTGCTTCCAGTCACGTGATGTCCATTTTCTATTGAAACCTTGGTCATGACGGCACACGTGACAGTGCAAACGTGAAGCCCTCTGGGGCAGAGGCCTTTGTCATTTAAAATCCCTTACCAGTCCCGCAGTTTGGAGGTCTTACCTGAGGACTGACTGACAGAGGAGACCTTGTCATTGAATGGGGGAAGCTGCAGAAGCAAGGATGACAGTGTCATTATGTTATTATAAAAAACAAAAGCCTGACCACACCATTAGTATGAGAACATCCCCTAAACATCTACAACGGCACCATTTCACAGAGAGAACTGTGGCAGTACCATGGTGTATAGTTGTTCAGCTGAAGCACACATTTTTGTTTTTCAGTTTGTAAACTTGCATATACTGACAGTAATTGTATTAATTTCCAGAGGGAACTGACTCTTTTGTACTCGACACAAGGCCTGATGTGACAGCTATAAGTGGGTTACCTTCCAACTCTGGGACTTTGAAATGCAAACATATTAAATGAGTCTATTTTCAGGGACAATGTCTTACCTCAACATGACAGCGGGGAGTAACGAAGAACTGGTTGAACTCGTCAGGGCTGAACTCCCCAAAGATGTACTGAGGGGGGAGAAGAGGAGGAGAAATTCATTAGATCTCAGCCATTTTTTTAAAATAGTACAATGTGGTTGAATTTTTACATCTCCCTAGCCCTGCCAAAAATGGCAGATGTATACCCCAATCACACAGCTGTTGGCTTTCAGGTTATGGCCTCCAGGTCCGACAACACTGAGTGCAATATCTATTTGTTACTTGATAGTGAGCACTTCCGTTTTTTGAGAGGACTGGAACAATCATTTTACAAACTTAACTGGCTTGAAGCTGCAGTACCTCCCCACCCCCAAAAAAAAAAAAAATTTGCAGCTGTGACCAGAGGAAATTTGCAAACAGATGCTCAGCGACTGAGGGCACCCTTTTATCAATACAAAGATAGGGCTCAGGGCCAACTCGGTCTGGAGGCAGTTCTGCAGAGCTGGAGCTCACTGCTTTAACAGGATTGCGACATCAGTCCGGGTGAAAGTAAGGCACAACTCAGGGAGGGGAAGAAAAAAAAAAAAAAACAGATGAGTCATGCAGGGTTTTACAGACAGCAAAATGGCTTCCTGGCAGACCCTGTTTTTGCCAAATCAAAATGACTTGCATTGCTGTTTCAGCCTGTGAGCAAGGTGCTGAGCAAGCAAGGAGGACAGGCAAGAGGTGACATATGAATATCCATGGCACAGGTCAAAAGGGTGTCTCCTATACCCCACATTCAAATCTGCCGCAATGCTGTATGAGCCTTCTAGATGAGGCTCTCCAATTCTATTGGACTCCATTTTACACTGTACAATTTAGTTGCTTGGCTGACAGATATCAGTACTTATATAGAAGGATAGCCAGCCCTGCGCACCTTTTCTATTTAAATATTATTAATTTACATTTGTATATTTACTTAAGTAATTCTGGCTATTTACTTTGCTCAAGGGTGCGAGACCTGTGCCCCACCTGCGAGCTAAACCTGCAACAAAAACACCATGGGCAGCTCATTCACCACACTATCACACTGCTGCCAGCCCAACTGCAACTCTGACCTGATGGATAGAGAACTGGGCCTGACAAACGAGCTTCCTGTGTGTGTAATTATTATGCATGAGTGGTTGGTTCAAGAGTCACTGAATGGAGCCACAAGGAAGTAGCCCTTCTGCTTAACTGATTCGCTAAGTCTCAATATCCCGGCACTATGTGGTCACAATTCCTTAATACTAATTTGACTACTGCATTAGTAAACTTTCAGGATTTGCCAGTGCATCCTAACTTGCACAACAGGTCCACAGTTCAGCAGTCTTTCGTGCACTGCGCTGGTGACCAGAGGGTTCAAGTCTCAAATCCCACGGGTTCAAAGAGGGATTACTATCGCTGTTCTCTTACACAAAGTACTTCGCCTTAGCTGCTCCAGTACGGATCGGGCTGCATTCAGGACTAACAACATTTGTATAAAATGTGACAAAACAGAGTCAGCATGACCTGAAGCAAATGTTAGGTAAATGAACAAGAAGTCAGAATCCTTTCCCTTGAGTAAACGCACATATGACAAGGCTTAAACTCCACTGCAAACACAACAATTTCGCAATCAATTTTCAATTATTACAATATATTTTAAGTTTTCCTGAAGTTAACATGTATTATGACAAATCTGGTGATCCTGAACTGTTCAGAACGACTCTTTGTATTGACAATAATCCCCAGTTAGCCAATGCAGTAGCATGCCTTGTGTTCGCTTTTTCTGTTTTGGTTTTGTTCTCTTGACCATTTTATTAGTAAAAATGCACCAAGGTGGGCTGCCTGGTCTTTTGTAGGTCACCCCACAAAGATTATTATAGTGGTACTGTGTCACTGTGTTCTCTTACCAGCACCATGATGGAAAAAGAGGCATATCAAATGATGATGAATGTACAAAAAAGGATGTGAAAACAAAAAGTCAAAACGAAAGGCATTTTTGAATGTTTTGGTTAATTACGGGTCTTAGTGTACATTTCACACTATTGCTAATCAAATTACTGGTAAGGAGTTCGCCACCTTGTAAAAATGTTCTGGAGAGACTGAAAACAATGCATTAAAAGTGCATCACTGGGGTTTGGACCCATACACTGTTACTTTACAAATGTCTGAGCCTGTGTACACTAGACTGTGTTGTAGGCACTGCATCATCACTCTAAATGAGATGACACTGGCTAATCCTGTGGGAATTCCTCAGGAAGGTGTGAAACCAGCCAACATGTGGACTGGCTGGACTGTGTCAGTCCATACAGGCTAACTGGATTCTGTAAACCTCTCGGTTCTGGCCACGTGCCTCCACCAACCAACGACCTTCTTTCCCTCTGTAAGCTATAATTAACTTAATCCCAACCGCACCGTGTAATTGAATGTCTCTTGCATGTACTGTTCAGTGACAGAGCCACACGGTGGGAGCAAGCAGGCCTGTTCCATTCACTCTGTTCTTCTGCTAGGCTGAGAGGAAGGGTGGGAGAAACTTGGACTGGCACTGGATAAACCTAATATCTACAAAATGAGAATTGTACTTAAGATGATTTTATGGGCAGAGACTAGAGTCAGTATAACTCAAATTTACACTGCATGACTTGAATTTGAGTTTTACTATTTGAATAGTTTTTTATTTTTAACAAAGACAAACATTCATCTTCACAATACTTTTCAAGTTCAGATCAACATCAGCTTACAAAATTCAACTCCAAGTTTCTGCAACACACGTGGGTACATAGGAAAAATAAACGAGTGCAGCTTCAGTCAAACTGCAAACAGTGGTCAGCGACAGAAGCCCTAAAATTTGCCATGAAGGAATTCTGGCCCACTCTATAATATGTAATGCTTGTTTCAGGTCCTGCCACCATAGTTCAATGGGGTTTAAGTGCAGACATTAACAAGGCCATTCCAAATATGTCAACTGTTTTTCTTCAACAATGATGAAGAAAACTGACGCAGAGATGCTTGTGTGTCTCATCATTTTCTTGCTTCATTACCCAGTTATACTTCAGCTTCAGGTTATCTATGGATTTCCAGATAATCTCCAGGAGAATTCTTTGATACAAAGCGGAATTGTGGTTCCGTCTCGGATTCCAGTTCTTGATGCAGCAAAGCATCACCAAACCATGACACAAACACCACACCTGACTGCTAGTATAAGGTGCTTACTTTACTGCCATGCAGTGTTTGGTTTCGCCAGGTATGAACTTTCCCATGTCACCATAAGTTGTTCTGCTTTTGACTCATCTGTCTATATAAACTGTTCCAGAGCTCTTGACGGTTATTCAGGTACTTTTTAGCAAAAACTTGACAATATTTTTTTTTACCGCAACTTCATATTCATGGGGCAAAAGAGGTTCAAAAAGTTGTGAGACTGTTGCTCATGAACACTACAAACACCAAACAAGCTGAAAGAGGATGAAAGCAGAACATCCATCGAAATTCCAGCTTGGTTGATCATTTCACAATTTTATTTGACACAGAGAAAAAAATTTAATGTTCTCAGCAAAAAAATTTTCATGAGAAAAATATTAAAATGTAATATTTTGGTATAACTGCATATTTTGGTCATATCTTAAATGAATGGTTAAAACTCACTTTTGAAAGTGAGAGAGCTTTGATGGCATACTGAGAATGAAGCAACGGAATGGGCAGACAGCAGTGGAGTGCACTGTTAGAAGGAATGGCTCCGGGAGTGTGTGCATACACGGGCACAAAAAAGGTTAAATTGGCTCATGAGCAGGCAGATAAGCCTCCCCCACACATTTAATAGCAGGACGTGAAAAGAGACGCAAGAGAAAAGAAAGTGCAGCCCAAGCATATGTAACCCTTTGGAAATGAGAAGCACTGCTGAAACTGCACTACGCCCGACAAACAGCCCTAATCCAATGGCCTCTGGCCAGCTAATACAATCACGACCCAAAGAATCTCCCTCCTCCGCTTTCAACACGGCGTGCCACACGTTCCACGCTAAGCCCCCCCTCACTGTTCGTTCTGAGGAGGGGATTACCACAAATTAGCCATCTGTATTATTTGAATATGCTCTAGTGACATGACACACTGGCATTTACTGAATGGATGTTACAACGCCAAAAAAAAACCAAAGAGCGGGGTTGCATGGGAAGCTACTTTGGTGACACTAAGTGAAGTTTCTACTCCAAGTACCAGTTACAGGGCTTAAAGCCATGCAAAACAGATTTGTGCAAGTTTTTTTCACAGTGGGTTAAAAAAGCAAGGAAGGGAAGGTGCAGCACAATCGGCTGGAATGGGAGAGAATGAGGAAGCCCAGACAGAAAATGGTCGAGAGGAGCAGCATGGTAAATAACGACGGGACCAGAGGGAAAGCATGCATTTAAACCAACAAAAAAAAGAACAACATACAATGAGATAGCCTAAGCTTCAGGAGCAAGAGTTGCATCACTGGATTTTCAAGTTGCGGCACCCAGGTGTTCCGGGGGTGGGGGGGTAAGGACACGAGTGTACGACTCCATCTCCACAGGCCCTGAGAACAGCACAACTGCTTGCTTTGACAGAGATCACATTCTGTCAAATCCCCGTGGTCTGCACTCTCATACAGTTCCTGATTTTCATGCTGCTACAGCACTACAATTCAAACAAGTCAAAAGCAGGAATCACAGTTGCACTCCTCAGAGGAAGTATGAGCCAAGAGCAGCGTAAAGCAAGACTCTTTTGCACGTGTCTGAACCCACTACCCTAACAAGTTTGCACTCCCAACTCATCCAAAATGCCAGAGCTTGTCTCCTGGTCAAAATGCTAAAATGTGTGGATTAACTGTATTCACCTCTCTGCACTGATCACCAATCACAGATTACATCAACAATAAAACACCCAATATGTACTTATTGTGAGGTAAAACACCTCCCCTTTACTTCTGAGCATTTTTTCAGAAACTACCCTCTCCAGGAAGACATTGGTAATGTTTTTCCTCCACCAGATTGCTTGGCAGCCCCAACCCTTTTGAGGTCACACCACTCAGTCAGAAATCTTCACCCTCCGCCAACAGCAGTGGACTGAACTGCCTACAAGATGAAACCCTGACTGACATCTACTTCGAGTGCTGAACAATAAGTCAAACGATTCCCGTTTGTTGCCGCTTCGAAATTCAACTCACAGCTAAAAATAAAACCATTTCCTTTTTCTTCATCTATGTAATTTAAACTTCTGTTTTTTATTGAATTACTGACGGTAAAGTATGTCCTTTGTGTTGGGTCGATTAATATTGAGCACATTGTTAAGTAGTTGTGCATTTAATATCTTATTTCATTTGCTTGCAATTCTAAACATCTATGCAATAAAAAGCTACTTGTTACTGCCTGCTCTGTTCATTAGTAAACTAGTATTTAAGCACAGTATTGTGCACTGTGTATTTTTTGTACACTTTGTGTACAATAGTGGTCATGAAAGTTGCTTTGGACTAGAGAGTCTGTCATATAACTGTAAATGTTTTATGTACGTTGTATGTTAAGGTTCACATTCAAGATTGCATACACAAAATCTGGATACCTCAAAGCTCACAGATCTATACTGCTGCCATTCCATGCAAGTCTGGAATTACCTACAACAGAGCATGGCTACAGTTTCTGCCAGTCATATCATCCAGCGACAAGGCCAAGGCACAAAAAAGAAAAAAAAACCCAGGCCAGAGGTCATCCATTCTTATTGACTCATCAGGATTTGAATAACAGGATTTTATTTAGCCCAAAACCAACATAAAATAAGACATGACATGTATGTATACTATGACTTTCATGCAAATTTCTCTGGACAAACCATATACTTAGAGCAGTGGTTCTTAACCTTGTTGGAGGTACTGAACCCCACCAGTTTCATATGCACATTCACCGAACCCAAATTCAAAACATAGGTATATATTTTACTGGTGCACAAAATGAACCGTGCATCAACATCACTGTTTTCAAAGAACAAACCATCAAAACATGATTTTCACACAAAATAAAAAACGGGGCGTGATATCACGAATCATATGAGTCGGGTGTGTGTCTTGACCTCCGCCGAACCCCTGAGACTGACTCACCGAACCCCTGCGGTTCGATCGAACCCAGGTTAAGAACCAGTGACTTAGAGATACAGACAAAACATCAGAAACCTGGATTAGGCCTTCATGATCAGATATTGTGCAGAATTACTATTGTTCCCAAAACCAACAGGATATCCAACTGACCTGATGAGGGTATTGTAGTAGTTAGGGACCTTGATGTGTAATTATGAGAACTTCAGTGTTTAAAAAAAAAAAAGTGAAAATGTTAGGTGTAACATAGAAGTTGTATTCTTAGGTGATGAGCTTACATTGATTTACAACCATAAACAACCCTTCATTTGATTGCAACTGATAAAATTCAAAACAGCAAATAGTTCTGAAGTTATCAAACAAATTTAAAAATAGTCTGGAACAACATTTGCCAGTTCTTAAACATGATGTCACAAGTCTTGGATTCCGTCACTAAATGTATTCTAGATATTTGCATCACAATTTTTAAGTTCCATAAAAACAGAAATCAACAGTAAATATGCCAAAAGAAAGGGACTTATTTTGGGGATAGGAGGACAGGATACACTTGAATAGCCGTGGACTGGCAGCGGTCACTTACAATGCATGTGCCACTTCCACTGTGATGAATCACAGTCTCTACATTCCAGAGAGAAATCCCCTTAGACTCAGGAACTGCCCATCAGTTAAGTTTCCATTTAATAAAAAACAATGTGCAGCACAGGGTGCCCCATGCCTCTGCTGCTGTATCACGAACAGACAAGATACCTACCCTCTTTTTTCCCCATGTGATCTTGTGATCCTCTCTGTCTCTGAAGAAACCCTCTCGCCACCATCTCATGTGATCATGACCCCATCACGCACCCACCCTTCTCTCCCTCCCCTAAGTCAGTCATAAACCATTAATAGCTACCTACTACAAGATCAGAAATCAATCTTGGGAACCACATTCAGCTCGTGGGTAGTGCCAGGACAATAAATGTGCCTCTCTAGATCACGCACAATAGCATAGCTCTGAGCCATAGATTCTTCCCAAAGTGTTCTATAACTTGTGTTTCGTAACTGTGCAGCTCAGACTACAGTACAGAAGGTCACTCTTACAGAAATCTGAGAGACACTTCATTATGAATTGCTCATGACAATCAGAGGAAAATGTTTCACAACAGTTTCCTTTCCCTCTCATAGCCCACCTATCAACTCTGCACTGATCTTATGCTTCCATTGTCTTTTGTGATATGCATTGAAACTGAACACTGAATAGTGTTCTGTATAACTGAAATTTATAGACAAGTAACTCTTTGTGTGTGCAATCAATTACATTTTACTATCAGACAAGGTGACACAAGTGAGAAGAGTCTACTCTAGGCCACATCAAAGAGGGTGGGGACAGATGGTTCAAATCATGACTAACAATGGTTAGCTACACACTATATGTCAGAGTGCTCTCAGTTTGTTTGAGACATGCACCTTATTTTTAAAGTGACATCTCTTATGTGGCACTGCAGATATTCACTCAAAAACTGAAAAAATAACACAATTTCACTTTAATTCAACAGGCCATTTCAATATAATAATTATCATTAGCACATTTTAGATTCTTGTTTACACATTAACGTCATGTGTTGAAAGTCTTATCAAGACAAGAGCAGAGATATGCTGTAGATGATATGGAACCACGCTAAGCTCTAGAAACATTCACAAGCTAAAGTGACAAAAAACAATTCAGGTGTTTCCACAGTGGTGGGTTAAAATATTACTGCCTCAAATTTCACCTCACTCTGTGCATGTTGCACAAGTTATCTTTTATCTACCTTGAAAATGATGCAAGTGCCAACAAAAAAAAGCATTACACATGAGGCATCACACTTAAAGTCATGTAGATTAAGAAAAAAATCATAACATCCTGGAGGTCAAATTTCACTAAACAAACCTCCCTGTGGTCCATACAACACAACTTAAGGATAAAGTCGCTTTGTTCAGTGTTATGTGCTCCAAATCCTAGAGGACAATCTCTTTGAAATAACCCTTCCCCCCACTCAGTACATGCACTTCGCATGCTGTCAGTTTAAAGCCCTGAGCTCGGAATATGCACCTAGGACGACGCAATTAAACAATACGTATGAACGTATGTGGTAATTACTTGAAATGTATGTCTGTCAATTATTACAGTGCATTTGAAATATTTTGCAATTACTCGAATATCCACACCGTTGCATTTAGCTCTTAGCTTTACCAGGACAACAGGATACTTCTTTACGCTATGGCGAAAGGAAAACTAAATAAACATGTCACCTTACAAATCATCAGCGGAAACATCAACACAGAATAAAACATACTTCGACCTCTATTATACCACACCATTCCAAGTCATTGATATCAATGGAATGCCACCAGTTTTCCTTACACATCACAGCGTGCAGTGATCTGCCCGTTGGAACTTCGAAGGGGGATGGGCTGTTGGTCATGATTCAGCTGAAATGTAGCTAGCGTTAGCTGGCTAACTGACATGCTCCCCATTAGTCACATAACACATGGATGTACGCAACGAAACTGTGAGTTACCATTCATTGAGTCAAAATTAAATTCACCGCATGTGGTGCCGTAAACAACGGTTGACTGTAAAGATATATAACGTGAGTTTTCACTTGTTCCTCGTCTGAACATGTCAGGGTGGCAATAGCTAACAACGTTAGCTGCCATTAGATTATAGAAATTTACACTGGTAAACAAACTCTGTTGCTGAGTTAATAATACAACTATCTAAATCTAAGTACTTCACTACCGTGGATACACACCACCAATACCATTGGTAGCTGCTACTTAGCATTTCATTTATTCCACCCAGGAATTCTTTCCACTCACAACACTACAAGTTGACGAGCTTGTCAAAACTCTCCATGCGTTTTAACGTCCAGCAAAACCTATGTGGCATCACTAGGTTAAACGACTAAAGTGATCAAATTTCTCCCTGTCTTCAAGGGTAGAAGGCAATGTTATTTCAAGATATCTGGATAATCCGTGCTCTGTGGCCAACATAACTACACAGTAAAGCCCGAAGCAATAAAGCAGGCGCTTAATTTGTCGCTTAACAGGCCTCTGTAGTCTGCCTTGACCAAGGTGCCACTGGTGGCCGAAAAAGTACCCATAGTTACTATAACTTAACAGCGGCGCTTCTAAAGATAAAGACCACTGTCTCACCCAGAAATCGGGACCAGTCCTCTCTCGTTTCTCCTTTTAGCCTTTGAATGAGTCTCGGTATGGAAAACAAGACCGCCCCCATGCAACAGGCCCGCTGCATGTGATGGGAAATCGCTTTACTTAATGCGACCGCAATACCTTTTTGTAATGAATTGAAATAAAGGCTTCAACCGCCAACAACGCACTGGACACAGCCAACGACCATTAATTGGCTCTAACACAGCACTCTGAAAAAACTTTAAACTTTGGCGTTTCACATTTTTTCTATTAGCTTGCCAAGCTAGCTACGAGAATTGCAAATCTGCACGCGTATATTACGTTAGCTAAGCAGGCCTGTCGCAACAGAGGCAGGTGGGCCGAACCCCCTACATGAACTTAATTAACACAAAACTCTCACGGAGAAAGAAATGACACTTGTTGATATGTTTTGGGTCTGTGATGTTCTCCTGCAAACGGCAATTATCAGTGTCCATTAGGTTTAAGACCCTCTTGGTTAACTCGCTGCGCCTAATGAATGAGCGAAGCTGTTCAGGCCTTCTGCATGCTTGTTTCAATGGGGGAGGATAGTGTTCTCGAGCTATCATTAGCCAGCAATTTAAGCATATCTCTCAATGACACTAATACACTTCACGGCAGCAGATCACTTCAGCTGTGATGCGCAGACATGGACGGTAAAATTATGATGTATATGACATTATCACACAAAATTCAAACCACATTTATTGCTACAACAAGTCGGGGAGAGTTTTAGCTCGCTACCTGGTTACTGTGTGAAGCCATGCTGCTCCCGGTTAGTTTTCTTTTTTCCAATCAAAAGGAAAATAAACGTTCCCTTGTTCGGGGAAATTCTGCGGTGTATATTCTAGTTATTCATACAAACGGACGTCCTAGTGCGGTATAGTTTCCATTTTCTCAACGCGAGACTGACAATATTAATAATTCGGTTGTGCTCTCCTTCTCCTGCATATCATGCCGCTTCCCCCGCCGTTGCCGCCATCTTTGTCTCGCCTTGCTTCTACTCTGTGCGCGCGCGCGCTTCAGTGTGTTCTCAAGTGAACGTGTGCGCTTACGTCCGAGAAGGGGGACGCACACGAGTAACGTGTTGGGGTAAAACGCCTATTTGAGAGGTACAGTACTGCCATGTCACTTACCTTGAGCCTATTGAATGATTTGTCTTTGGTAGTGCTGCTGCCATGCAAAGTCTTTTTCTGTTGTTTCAGTAAGCGATTGGGAAACTACAGTTCCACTGGTGAAGGGTTGGTCAACAGATAAAGTATATTATTAGGATGGCTACTACGGTCTAGTTACTAAACGTTTGGAGTCTGTAATCACTTTGTTTATTGGCTAGCTTTTCACATAAGGTAAAAAGGTATTCACTGTTGTAAATTGTATAATGGTGCTCTGGGAATTAATTCGTTTTATTACATCATGAATGTCACGTTGTTTGAAAATTGTATGCAACAATTGTATTATTATTTTTGATGTCATGTTGAAATATTTTCAGCGTCACCTACAAGTCGACTAGGAGATCACATTGGACGATCTTTTCCGAGAAAAAAAATAGTTTGACCATGAATAGAACCTTCTTTGCCTGAAAATTTGTGCTTGAAAGTATAATACTCAGAAAGAAACTGGGATCGTCAGAAGGATTCATTGAATTTTTGTAAATGGTAGCTGCCATCATTGTTAACTGGTGATTTGCCGTGATTAATTGGCAATAATATTGCCACTACATTTTCCATGCTAAGAATACTGAAGTAGAACCCAATAAACAGACTCTCCTTCTTTAAGACACAGTGAGGGACCCATAGCATGACAATGGCTGACCTTAGAATGGGTTGGGAAGAATGGACAGGACAGAGGACAGCAGAGAAAGGCAGGTGAGACAGACCCAGTTGCTTTTTTGAGAGAACAGGCTGTGCTCACACTATCATTTTAATGGAGAGATAGAGCTGTGCATTTTAACAATCTATAACATCAGGTAACAAGAACACTGTGCTCCTCCTCTGCGCGTCTGAAGAATTTCCTCAAGTTTGAAGAACATACAAAGACTCCATGATATGTTGAGCGAAAAGTGGGTAAATCCATATTAATTCAACCAAGATACAGAAATGCAATTGTTGTTTTTGTTATTGTAATAACTTTGAGTAATATCAACATTATTATAATAAAAAGTTGAAGCATACTCAGTACTGTAATGGAACTTTGTATGTATTCAAATGGTGTATAAACATCTTTGTACCTTTTTTTCAGATTTTTCAGCATGCCAGTAAACCATTTGGATTGATACAAAGGGCCTCAGACCTATTGGATTTTTACTGATCTGTGATCTCAGGAGCAACACACCAACCAAGAGGATGCTTCAAACATTCTGCTCAAAACAAAAGCCATCTCAGATCAGTTTATGAGGATAAAAAAAAACTACAAATGTTTATTTGGACTTCTCAAATTATTTGGCCTTGTGAGAAAAAATATTTTTTGCTTATCCACCTGGGAGTTAAGTTTAAAATTTATACTCACTGACTTGGGAACACATAAATTTCATTCTAAGTACCACTTCGATACATAATAAATTATAAAGTAATGGGTTATTGTGGTTCAGAAAAGAGCCTTGAGTCTCTAAATGGGATTTTTGTAATAAGCATGAAAGCAAGGTGTGTGTGTTACCCTGGGTAATGGAAAGCCTGTTGCCCACACTTAGGAATCAACTTGCTGTTTTTCATGCACTACATTGTGAGCTGGTCATGTGGTTCAGAGTGGCTGTTTTATCTGGTGTGATTTGAGGGAGGTTCCTCGGGGAAACCCCCCCACCCCTGAGAGGTTTTTATAAAACAATCATTTCCTCTGTCCAGTTTACTGATATCCTGGAGTCCTCTGCTGAAATCAGCCAGTCTGTATTAATGTCTGGGCCAACGCTTTTTTCCCATGTATTTCTGAGAGCAGGATAAAGTCTGCAGTTGTGGAAGGTCCTCGGGCTGCAGCAATGTAACCAGACCAGAAAAGCATGTTTGTTTTCAGGAATGAAAGTTTAAAGCAAACAGATGGGGTACCTGAAAATTTAGCAAAAGTAACCATGGATGCCCTTCTCCGCAAGCTCATTTGCATTGTCTTATTGTCAGTCTTACAGGCTGAGGAGAACTTATGCTGTCCTTCAGGATGGAATTGTCACCTGCCACACCAGGTTGAAACTTGTCCTTGAGTTGCACATAAACTGTCAGTGCCATACATAATATCGATCTCATTTTACATCTACTCCTCTCAGTTATTAAATCTGCAATTCATGAAAAGCAAAAAAATCCATCTTCCTTCTCTTTTGTCTTGCTACCAGCCAGTTTTGTAAACTTTCAATCATCTGTGAGGGAATGTTCTATACTGTATTATTGAGCTACAAGAACTGATGGGGAAGTTTACACCAAAAATGTGTGGAGCTACCATCCAGAATCAGTAACTTCATGGTTTGGACCAATCACCGTATCGACTGTGGGGAGAAAAACCTTTTTGATTGGTTGAAAGAAGTGACTGACACATGAGTGTTGCTCCTTCCTTATGCAGTTTGTGAAATCCCATTTCCACAATTGCTACCAACTAGTAACTGACACTGACAGGTTCTTTTGTTCCATCCATATTAGTGGAATGGATCAATGGATACTTGATCCTGCGCTATCAGAGCCCATTTAGTCCACTTCAGCAGTGTCTTCAATCTTAGTCGCAAATTTATGCCTCTTACTTGTCTCAGATTATTTCACCTGTATGTATCTTCTCTTCTAGACATCAGCTCTGCATATCTAATTCCAATGTAAGCCCTATGTATCTTAGAGCTCATTTTTCTCAGCCATGTAATCTACCTGACTCGGTCTCTTATCTGTGTGCCTGACTTGTCTTGGAGCATCTTACCTGCCTTTGTCTCAGTGTTGGTACTGGAAAATGTGACCAGGAGAGTGCTGGATATCTGAATCCAACTACCAGTGATGAAAGCCTTCTTCAGGGGCAGTAACACAGACTTGTGACTCCAGGTCAAAATTGATGCAATACAGGTGAGTCTATTCTCCCAACAAAAATATGTAAGGATTACATCGGATGATGCAGATTTTTATTCCTAGTTAGCTGATAACCAAATTATTGGTAGTTGGCATTATCAATGTTTGAACCAAATTATCAATCCATAATAATGATCAAAGTTACAATGTACTACATTTAATGAGACAATATACCTGCAACATGAATCAAGATCAGTTTTCCCTAGCCACATGAACAAAAGATCTAAAAAACAGGTCTCACAATATAAATTTTTATTGCTACTTTGGCTGAAAAGATAATCCAAAATACAGCTTTTTGGCCAAAAACTAGACATAGCAGCATCTCAAATGAAATAACTTTCATTCAACCTCTCGCAAAATCCTGTCCAGTTCCGACTGCTAAACAACAAAAGTGCTCTTTTTCCTAAGTAATGAAACAACACAAATATTCTTAGCATATTACATCTAATATATAACAGAATTGGAATATATTCAGCAGTTTTCTGCATGCTAATATATAAACATAAAAATATGTATGCTCAAGTTATTGAAAACAATGCATTATAAACAGAAAACAATTTTATACAAATTAATACATTTTATATATATATATATTGTATATACTTTATATATGTATATAGGGCATGCTTTAGACTTTAATAGATCAATAATTCGTTTTTTTAAACAAAAAGTAGTACCTTGATGGGTGGCCATATACAACAGGATCTTTTAAATCCTAACCTCTGTAAAAGAGAAGGACCTATAAACTCGAGTGAAACTGTGAAGTACAAAAATAAACCTCCGCTTTCATGGCATTGAGAGAAAATATTTAGGCATCTTTAGAAAAAATGTACATAAATAAAGCTGAACTTGAAGAATGTTTTTAACTTTGGTCATGTTTAACCAACTGGAACAGGTTAGTGTCTTTAACATTCATCACAATCATATGAAGTCTCATATCAAACAAAAATGAAATTATGCCATGCACTCTACAACACCCAAAGCTCAATGCCAACCCCTGACATGCACAGACACACTGTAATATGAAGATAGACAAGTCAACACACATACCTTCATGTTTCGGAACATAAAAATATCCTGTCTTTCAGGAACCCACAGGTAAGATAATAAAACCAACAAGCAGAAATCAAAGACAACATATTGACAACAAAGCTGTGAAAAATCCACAGTACCCTTGGCCTCTCATGTAGTATTTCTGCTGAAGTTTTTTATTTTTTGGTTTAAAAACTCTGATGACATTTGCATATAATAATGAAATGCTTGCTATAACATTCAGCTCATTTCTGCCTCCCAAAAATTAAATGACCCCCCATTACTATGATTAATTTCTACAAAACTTTACCCTGTATTCCCCTAATTACACATTCTTTACCTGATCTGTTAGCATAACTTCACAGTTCACAAACCCATTTCTCATTTACAAAATTATACACCTAAATTGTTTGTCGCATGAGCTGTGCATACATTGAAATCCACTAGAGCCACATTGTTTAGTACATATAGATAAAATATCCAACAAAAATATAAAAGCCGATAAGAAATAGCAATGATTTTAAAATAAATTTTGGCTGTTAGAATGTGACACTAATATCAGAGACAGGTTGCACTGAATGGTGCAGTTCCTGTCCCATCTTGGCAAGTGACGTGGCCCAAATGCAGAGAGCCAATCAAACTCACTTCAGAGGTAAACCCCTTAATATGTACTATGTGAACCAGGCTGTGGTAAGAGCTGGCGAGAGAATGGGACACTAAACCATGCAAGGCACACACACACAAACATTCACATGGCCCAGGGGGTTTGGGGGTGGGGGGGACTCCCTTTGTTTAGGCCACAGACAATAAGGCAGTTCTTTGAATGTACAAGAACATTTGTAATCCTCAATGATGTTTCAACATGCTTGGTTTCAGGCATTCTCCACACCATTTGAGTTTTTGGTCCATCCTTGGTCCCATGAGCAGAGAAACTGTAATACTGACCATGTTTAAAAGGGAACACCTTCTTGTTGAGTACAGTTATCTGTATAGCTATAATGCCTGTGTCTGTGTCCGTTAAATGGTCTTAATGCTTTTGCCAAAGTTAAAAGAGATTAAAAGCTGGAGTGACAGTAGCTCAGTAGAACTGTTATCCCTCAGCCAAGATCGGCAGGGCCTGACAGTGATGAATTTGCACAACAGGACTGATTCCGAAGCCATGCGAGAGGCAAAGAGGTTGCCTTAATTTAACAAAGCACACATTCAAATTCTCTGATGTTATCTGCCATTTTTTACACTGCATGATAACCTGCAGTAAGCATTTTATATCCTCCCTGTATTTTTCTCATGTGGCATGAGGAAAAACAAATGTACCTAAAAATAATGAAAAATAATTGGCAGGGATAAAGGGTGCATTTCTCAATCTCAATTACCTATGGCAATACTCCTTCTACCACTAAAAACATGACTGGCTCACTTACAATAACCAGCAGTCTCACTGGCTGCTTTGTGTTAAGGAAGAAACTGTAACTTTAATTGGTCGAGGAAAAGCACTGCCGATCACATTTACGAGACTAAATGACCTGCGGTTCTGCCGAATCCTCATAAAACATGCAAATCTCATATCAAACATATTTTTACTTTCACAAAGTGCTACAGTGTTTTCCCATTCTAAGAACATTACAACTGTATTTTCATTGTAAAGCACAAACCCTGTCCTGTTCTGAGGGTCTGAGGGAATGAACTGAAATACCCAGGAGTTCTTCAAACATTTTAAAAAACACAAAAAACATTGACAGTGTAGAAAAGGACAATTTAAAAGTAATATAAATGTATTAATAATACATAGAAGTTAACCTGACTGCTCTTTAGCAAATGGGCAGATGAACTCTCAGTTTTACATCTAAGGGTTGAAAAAAAAAGACTTCATGCAAACCACATCTTTAAACACAATCCAGCAGGTTAAGGAAAGAAAGTATTACTTGAATGTTACTGATGTTAATATTTACCTTCAAGATCAAGAAATGACCCTTATAAGGCACAAATATCTACGAATGCATGAGTGAAGTAAATGAAGGCCACCTGGGAGACCAGTTTGGGGGACTGATTCAAGGGAAGTCAATGCAGTACATTAATGGCATGCTTTAATGATGCTCATTAGTACAACATAAGCACTGAGTCCAATGAGTGTTCACTGAATGCTTCATAAAGTGCATCATAAAGTGTGAGGAAAACAGATTTTTTTAAAGGAATGATGAAAGAAATAAGAAACTGGAATGAGAAACTCAAGGCCTCTCAAACTCCAGAACAAGGATCATATGCCAGCTTTAAGGCCAACAGAAGTGTGTGGGCAGTAGTTATGACACACACCTGTGTGACTGTGTGGCTTGTTATAGAAGCAGACACACCATCTGCTTGTCAGTGGATACAAGAAAGGTTCCTTCCCAAATTCATACTGGAACCCCCCAGATACGGCACATTTCCAAAACTGTCTCCATAAATCAGAGAGTAAATCAATAAATATCTAAACAATGAAAGGTAAATCACTCAGATCAATTTTGTCTTTGAATAAATATTTAACATGTTTGTGGGCGTATATGCAAAAACAATTTTGAAGCAAATAGTAATAAGGCAATTTTCTGTTTTCAACAAAAAAAGTAATTTTTTGGCACAATAGGAAAATTTTTGTTCTGAATCAAGACAACATGTCAAGAGGCAAAACTCCAAAGATGGAGTGATGTTCCTCCATCATGTCTAGCCATTTCAGGTTAAATGCTCATGGTAACAGCTGTTAAATCAAGTCTAACATAATGGGCAATTAGAGGGCATTGCTGAGAGACTACTTAAATTATTTTCATAACTTTCATTCTGTCCAGAAAATTCCACAAATTTCAATGGGGCAAGGGAGGTGAGCCATGCCTTCAACAGACAGTAATATGGTTTCACAAAAATGGTTATTCATTTCCTTCAAATTCACACCACCTTCCATAAATGCAAAAGGAAGCAAGTAAATTCAAGCAAGGAATATAAGTAAATTACTTCAACATTCACGTCTGTTTAATCTCTTTGCTGACAACTGAACATAAAAGATATGAGCAGTATTCTGGGGTGGGATCGCACCAAATAGTCACATGAGGTGGCCATCACTTTAGTACTTTAGCCATCACCTTTACACATAGAACCACAGCTCCATAGGGAATCATTCACATCCACACAAAGATACCTCCTTTTATACAGAGACAGTCAGTTGCAATGTCACAATCAGCTAACGGTGAAACAGGTTAAGTGTATTCCAACGTCAGGGGTAGACTGTTGTGTGGAAATGCTGAATGACTTTTTTTCCTGGCTATTTACTAATTGCAGTTTCCATAATTTAGATCTACCATTTACTTCAACAAGACACCATTCAGTTTAGGAAAACCTGTTTTAAACATCTGTGATTTGAAGTAGTTGAGAAGCCTCAGTAGTATATACAAGAGTATATAGAGTATAATCCTTTTAATCTATATAAATATCACATAAAAACAAGGTGGTCCACACATTTTACTCTGTCTCATGTCTCAATCACAGTACTTCTTTGGCTAGATAATTCAGGGCAATATTAAAACTGTGTATTTGAGGAGGTGGCTGTTTTTAAAGGTCATGCCTATTTATCAAGATGTGCTCTGTTATTGAAGTAGGAATGTAGAGCAATGGCTGATGGCCATATTGTTAGGGGTTGAGACACACCCAGTTATTCTGTGCTGTGTAAAGTGCGGTTAGTGTCAGGTAGGCTGAAAGCTAAAATGCCATTGCACTGAGCCAGAGCCACCCGCAAAGAGGGCAAAGCATCCGCGGAAGATTTAAGTACTGTTGGATAGGAATTGTAATGGATTGATTTTTTTTAATGATGCTTAACTGAATGTGTGTGTTGATGTTGCAGGCATACAATATGTGAAAAATAACCACTTTTGACGCATTTAAATACCGTAAGAATTAACAGAGACCAGCAGTGCACAATCATGACCACCAGATGTCCCCATCAACCATTAATTTGCATGCAATACAGACAGTATATACTTTGAATCCTTGGCGTCAGTGCAGTCACACATGGATGGATAACATCATATATGTATGACTGGCAGAATTATAGTGCAAACCACAAAAATGTAATAAGAATATATTACTGATATGAGTCTTCCTTTGCCATTATCAGCCTCTATATCCTTGTTTTAAATATATCAGCAAGATTTACATGATATATGCATTTAGTGAGATTAAATTAGACTTCTTGGTACCATACACACAGTTTCACAATATACACATGTCACACCATCACTGGTATGCAAAAATATACCACGTTCTGTACCTGTAATGGTAATTATGCCTTATACTATTCTGAAGAATTATATTTTCAGTTTCACAACAGAAATACCAGGCTCAAGGTTCATCAGAGTATGCAGTTTTAGAATAAATAATATCCTGTTTTATCATTCACCTTTTTTGAACAGTTGCCCAAATATGAATTCAATGTTCAAATGAAATTTCTGTCTCTGTGGAGTCAAATAACTCCACCACTTTTACAGAGTTTGGCAAATTCTTTAACATATGGTGCACACACACTGACTAAATTGTCTAATCTTTGAAACTCTTTGTACCCCTGTCAGGCACAGAGAGAAATATTTCAGACTGTGTTCCTGTATGCAGGAATTTACTGAAAATAGTCCATAATAGATTACTTTCCTTGAGATATAGCACAGTATGGGAATGTAAGATTAATTCTGTCTCTCCCTTTCTGACTTCAGTCTGGCAACAACTCAACTCTGGCACAATAACTTGGAAATATACTTTACAAGTACCAGGGATGCTTAGTCCCAATCCAGTTACAGAATTCCAGAGCTCCATTATTTCTGTAATACGTCTGTGATATTGTTGCGACTCACTGTCTCACTGCAGAACACTGAACTCTATTGCCTTAGCCCCATTCATAGTCCTCTTACAAGGAGTGCAACATGGTGGAAGTCGCGTTTCTCTCTGCAGAAGAAGGTTATTTTTCAGCCTGCTTTCCAGTGCACAGTGTCACTGAGGGCAGGACATCTCCTGGCACTGCAGCTCCCCCAGGAAGCAGGAGGCATGCAGGAGACACGCAGGAGACGAACTGCATGGTTTTGGCTGGCCTAGCCAGAGCACACAGTAGACACACTAATAAATAAAGCAGTGAATAGAAAGTGCGTGTGCATGCTCAAAGAGCTACATGATTTTTGTTCAACATAAAGTTTGCACAGTTCTGACTGAGGAATATCTATGCTGTCATCATAAATACCTTTATGTTGACTTTAGTGTAAACCTTGAGATGAAAACCTTAACTGTAGCTGTAGGGCACATCTTTTAGAATTAACGCTCAGCAGCGACTGATACTTTTTTCTGACTGATGCTGACAAAGCCTGAAATATACCATAATATTCATAAAGACATTGCAACAGCTTGCCATCTCTTATCCAGCTTTACCAGTGATGGCACAAATGGTGTTTGTCAGATTCAGACATGAGAGAGAGAGAGAGAGAGAGAGAGAGAGAGAGAGAGAGAGACTGAGTATGAATCTGGCCTCCTGAGGGCACTGTTGTACAAAGCTGACCACCCCCAGGGTTAAACACCCTGCACACATTATGTTAATGGTCAAGAGGAGGTTGGACTTTTCTGGTCAAGATTTGGAGATATCTGCAGTAGGCACTTCTTTGGGTCAGTTGTTACCTCCTGGGTGCAGGACATGGGGAAGGGGGGTAGAATTTTTGTGCAATGATGAACAGGTCAGGAGGACACCAAAGTCAGGCTGGACGGTATGTGGCTGGAAACGTAAAGGGAGATGCTGTTGACGTGCTTTGCTGTGCTGCCCAAAAACAAAATAGCTATTTCAGTTCAGGGTGTAAATCTGGCGTTCTGTATGAAATGCTAAATTTGCAAAGTGACTTTAGCGCTTTAGTCCTCTTGTTCACGCCTTTTGGCTAACATATTAATGTCCAGAGGATTAAAGAAAAGATTAGAATGCAAGAACCAACACAACATAGAACTTGTGCCTAATCATTTTTGTCTGACTAAACTTTGGAGCTGTGATTGGGCCTTTTACATCAATACTGACCAATCAAACTCCAAACAAAATGAAGTCCTGACCTGGAATATCTGACAGTACCCAGCTCTAGTGCTAAGTGTAGGTACACTGAGCTGCCAGCGGTGGTGCTGTGCTCCACTGATCTCTACAGTGCAGTGTCATAGACCTCCTGCGGCAGGGCTGTGGGGAAAGGGAAGTCTTGTCGGGGCAGCTGGGGTGGGCGGGGATGCTCCCAGGCGGGCTCTCTGGTGGTGGGGGGTGTTGAGGGGGGCAGCAGGGGCCCTGGGACCACTGTGGTCTGACCCCTTAGTTGCTCCTTAACGTCCTGCTCCAGGCCAGCCGGCACCACCAGCTGGTCCTCAGGGTCCTGCTGGGCAGGGGCTGAAAAGTAGCCCGATTTCTTCTTTGGAGCCTCTAGGGCTACCTCGATGATGTTGTGGCTGTCCTCCAGTGCCACCACCGAGCCATTAGACAGTTTCTTCCCAAAGAGGCTGGAGGTGGAGGGAGACTTCTTTAAGTCAGAAATTTCCCGCCCGCACACGGCCAGCAGGCAGCCGTTGGTGGCCGACACCACCACGCTGTTCTGCCGCCGTAGTTTAGCAGCTAGGCCACCGCCATGGTAGCCAAGGCACCTCTGCTCATTGCGAGGGTCCTGGTTGTCTGGGCCCTTGGGGGCCCCAGAGCGGATCTGGAAGGCGCAGCAGTGGATGTCCACCTCCACCTCCAACTTGCTCCCATTAGAGATGACACCCTCTAGAGGGGACTCGTCATCACTGTCAAGCCCATTGTCTGACTGGTTGCTGGAAAAGGTGGCAGATGACGGCTGGCGTTGGAACAGTCCTGGATGGGGGCCTCCAGGGCCTACTGGCCCTGTGCTCCCAGGGAGCCCTGTGGAAGCTGGATGCAGGCTGCAGCGCCGGTCTGGCCTGAAGGCTGTGCCTGAGGATGGGTTCTCATCCGATGCTGTGGACCCAGCCTCGCTGCCCACCTCAGAGGTTGACGCCTCGCTGCTGAACTCTGAGGCTATGCCACTGCTGGAAGAGGGCGTGGCTGGGTCTCCCAGTGCCACCGAGACTGGCAGTGTCACTGGCCCTGTGTCCCCCTTCCCTTCGCTGGGGGCCAGCGGTGGCTCACAGGTGCAACTATCCTCCCCAACACACAGGGACACCACAACGGCCCCCACGTTGTCACGGCAGCCATAGCTCTGCGCCAGTGTGCACAGCTTTTTGGCGGCAGCACAGGGGTCTCTCACGGCCTGCACTGTGCATACAGCCTCTTTGTAGGACACCCTCTGGAACAACGCCTTGTTCCCCAGGATCAGGAAGTCATCCTGAGAGCTAAGCGGCTCTGTGTGGACCCAGGGCTTGGGCAGCACCCAGGGGGATAGGTAGGAGCAGCCCAGCAGGCGAGAGCAGCATGTCACACCGCTCACTTTGTTATCCTGCACCACAGAGAGCAGAGAGTCACCTTAGCACAACCCCAACCAACCAGGCTCAGAAAAATTACTCACACTACAACTTTAGGACATCACAAAGACTTTCTCACTCACGCTCTCTCTCTCTCTCTCTCACACACACATACACCCATGCATGCAGACACACATGGTCTGAGTGGACCCTGTACCTCTGTTACAATGGCCTTTCCCTGTTTGACACGTTCCATCTCCTCGGCGTTCTGCTCCAGGCTGAAGACTTTGGAGAGAGGCAAGGGGTGCCCATCACGGCACAGCACAGCCTGGCAGGTGCCCACATTGGCCACGGTGAGGGTGAAGTAGCTGGCAGGGTCAGAGGGCTCATGGTGGATGTAGCACAGCAGTGCTGATGAACCCAGCTTCTGGCCGGCCATGCCCAGCTTCCTGCACCACAGAGGGGACACACTGACCATCTGGGGCCTGCCTGGCTGGATGAGCTCTACACAGTTTACAACAGAAGTGAGCTATCACTCATGGAGCTGAACTCAATAAGGGCATGGAAAAGCAAAATAAGAATCATTGCAATGTGTGAGGCTGTGCAAATGTAGAGCCAGAGTCTGCTCAAGTCTTGACCGTAATCAGTAGTCTCCACACAGCAGACACAATGATATGGTTAAATGGGTTAAGTGAATTTGTGTTTGAGAGTGTTTGTTTGTGTGTGTGTGTGTGTGTGTGTGTGTGTGTGTGTTAATGCAAGTGCACACAGGAAAGCAGTACCGGTGAGAGGTGAGGAAGGTGTTGTCCATGAACACATTGTCCACACTAGACTGCTGAAGCTCCTCTGACAGAACATCCCCCATGGTGCACTGCAGTAGACGGGGCACTTCCTCATTCCGGTCCCCATCAAAGATTCCATAAGTAGCTTCCATATTGTCCCCAAAGTGGTCCACAGCTAACACAGACACACATAGCCTACCCCCCACCAATGAGAGAACAGAGAAATGGTCACATGACACATTTCAGCACATACATTTACAGACTGAGGGCTAGGGAGAGAGAAAAGGTATGTGCAAAACATTCTTCAATAAATTATCTACAATAATTCAGAATGTCTCTTCTCTCACCAAAGAGGAAAAATCTGTGATCATTCTAGCATGAAGTACCCAAATTGTGGCATATTTCAGCCTGCTAACACTACAACAACATTGAGTGACCATCAAATGTCTATAGCAATTTCATGATAGTTATCCTATTTAATGTCTTTACCATCATTATTAGTAATATTTTTACAATAGTGGTAATAGTAGCATTAGTATTGTATGTTATTGTTTTCACTGTCATTTTGTTCATGGCATCATTCTGTGGTATTTATTATGTTCATGTTCTGGCAATGCTGATGTATTATTTCCAGCCAGTAAAGCATCATGAATCTGAATGTGAATTTGAAAGACAGAGACAGAAAGAGAAAGAGAGAAAAGAGAGCTGTCTAAAGCTGATAATATAGCTAGAGACAGTGAGTCTCTCAGCTCACTCTTTAGTTTGAGTTTTATTGGCATGATATTGAATAGGTGCATACTGACATCACAGAAACACAATGAGGAAAGTATACATGACAGAAGACTTAATGCAAAAATACCCAACCATGCAGCTTCTTCTTATGCATTTTACTCACTGATTAGTGAACTTTAAAATGTTATTAATTTAAGCGAGTAAGTGAGTGCGAAAGAGGGAAAGAGAAAGTGAATAGAAAAAGGGATGAAATAATGATGGGGGGAGCGAGTGACACCAGACACTGCAATCTCAGACAGTGAAGTGCTCATGACCCTGTTCAGGGTACAAGGGGAGAGAAGGGACTCATTAAAAATGCAGAGGCCACAGCAATACTATGCATTATATTCACAGGAAGTATTTTGCTTCAGTATCTCTCATTAATCAACATATCCCGGACCAGGGACGGTCATGTCCTTATGCCCACATGTACTTTATATTCGATGTTTATCAGCAGAATTGAGACAATTGAATCATTAACCTTAAGTATTTTACACCACACCAAGAGAGCTTGAAATAATCACCATAAAACAGACTTATATTTCATGATGGGATGATATAACCAAAGAAAGCCATAAACATAATGCAATGGATTTATGCACATACACCAACATCCTCTCCCCAAAACACACACATACCAACTAATACTCTACACCCCCCAACACACACACAAATTCCCTCAAACACACACACTTTCCTGCAGATGCTCACTTGTTCCTCTGTCCGCTCATCTCAGAGTAGCCATGCCTCCAGAGAGTGGCGGAGCTCATGGAGTCTCCAGCCATTACAGCAGGTTTCTGGTCCAGCTTCAGGGTGGTGATGTGACTGAGGGACAGAAAACACGCATGCATGCACAGAGAAAAGAATAGATGAGATTGCGGACATGTCAGATATGACTTCTCCATTTAGAGTCATTTTTTTAACTTCAGTGGACCAAAGCCTGTAGCCTGCACAAAGTCCCAGCCAAATGAACACATGTTTGTGTCTAAATCAATGGGGCTCAGAGATGACCAGTGTCTAACCTGAAGAGGTTGAGTGTCTTGTGCTCCAGCATCAGGCTGCGGTTTCCACTTAGGTCCAGCTCCTGCAGGGTGGAAGGCAGGGAGTCTGGCAGCAGGATCTCAGTCAAGTTATTACAGCTCAGATCCACCAGCTACAGAGGTAGAGATAGAGGAGCTACTGAGGATCCATAGATATGTGCAAATGCATACGCTGCCAAACACAGAGCTTGTCATGGAAAGTCATATCCTTAAACACAACCACTAATTACACATCTGGGCATACACATAGCCACCCACAAACATGCACATGCCTGTGTGTGTGCACACATACACACACACTTTCTTCCAATCATGTGTGTATGCACACACACACCTTGATCTCAGGCAGGTTAAGGATATCGGGGAAGACGCTGATGTGGTTGGAGTGTGCGATGAGAGTGTGCAGTTTCTTGCAGCTGGACACAGTGGAGGGGATGGTCTTCAGCTTGTTCCCACTGAGGTTCAGCTCCTCCAGCAGCTCCAGTTTACTCAGCTTACTGAAACAGAGACAGGTAAAACAGGGCTGGATTCTGCTTCTGGACTAATCCAGCATGAATTACCTATTGACATAAGTTAATATGAAAATACTACGTACACTATAATGGACCAAGTATGAACCACCACTGGTGACTATCAAGTCTCACATACAAGCTGTCCATATGCTAATTCACGCACATCACACACACACACACAGACTGTGCAGACTGCTCAGTAGTCTGGCACAAACACACAGAGACACAAACTGAGAACCCATCAGCCCAAGCTCTTCACTGGATCAACAATGAAACCACAAGGACAGGAAGACTGAAAGCTGACAGCAAATAAATCAGTCCATGTTTCCATTAGCTCCTCCTCATAAAGCTACCAACTCAGCACATTTTACAACAGTTCAAGTAATGCATACACACATAAATACATACATACATACACACATACACATGCACACAGACACACACAAATGTACAAGCACACACAGGTGCACACACACACCTACACACCCCTACACACTGTGACACACATACTTACACACACTTACACTCTTACACACCCTTACACACCCTTACACACACACACACACACACCCTTACACACACACACACACACACACACACACAGCAACAGCCATGGCAGCAAATGTCCCGGCATTAGTGACACATTCAGTAGTTACCTGGCAGGGAAAGACTGCAACTGGTTGTAGGCCATATGAAGAACACGCAAGTTCTGGTGTCCTACCAGCAGGGCGGCGCAGTTCTCATTCAGGTTATTGCCAGTGAGATAAAGCTCCTGGAGGGTGCTGAGGTTCTCCTCTGATTGGCTGCTGGGTGGGAGACTCTCCAGGGAGTTAGCAGATACGTTCAGGTACCTCAGGCTGGCATGGAGGGGGTGGACAGGTTAGAAAGTATTTATGACTGTTTTTACAACTCCATTGGTAGAACATTACAAAAATCAAGAGTGATTACTCAGTTTATGGCTGACATTTTCCAAAGAGCCACAACAGATTTATGACACTGAACAACTTTGCAGTCTAGTTATCAAGGCCCATGATGTTGTAAAGAGAAACCTTGAAACAAAAAATATGGTCTGGAAATTCCTCTTACTAATATATAACACAGATAAAAATAGGAAAGGGAAACAAAATCAATAAGAATAAATCATCTAATGGTAGCTATTTAGAAACACTTGGGGTAAGAGAGGGTCTGCAGACATGAACTGGGTGAAGTAATTAGACATTTATAAGAGTCCTAGCATTTTGGATGTCAGTATTAGAGACATTGCCTCCATTAGTGATTTATCAGATGGGAACATGGGAGAAAAGTCCAATGAGGGATAAGATGGCCCTGGCTCTCATAACACGGAGCAACAACCAGGTCCACTGGGTTCAATCCTACATCAGACATCAAAAGCCCATTCAGCAATGAACATTTTCCACACCCACCCTTCCACCATCAACTAAAGCATAAGAGGCATCTGGGAACAGTCTGCTGAAGTCTGAATTTAAAGATCAAATTGGATGCATTTGTAAGACTGCATGCAAGCCTCAGTGTAGTACAGACTTATTTCTCTCCATGATCACAAGAGAATATAGCTGAATATCCACTGACATTTCCCAAAGGACTTACCACTGTATATATTTAATTAACTGATGTGAGTGAGGAGTCAAAAACGGCTTGTGTTACACTTTAGGAAGTTAGCCTTTTTCCATCTGGTCCTTCATAAGCTGCAGTATAAATAGAGTATTGGAACATTTCAGTTGAGGGATCATGTTCAAACCTGGCCAGAGACTGCAGTGTGACACAGGGATGGATGGAGAAGGGGGACAGACAGCGATAAGAAAGGAGGGAAGTGAGAGAAGGGGGAAAAGAGAAAGAAGGAGTGAAAGTAAGCAAGGAGAAGAGGAAGGGAAAGATGTGACCTACTTCAAGGCCCTGCAAAAGAGGCTTTCCGGCAGCATGCCTAGCTTGTTGTGCTGGAGGTCGAGTGCTTCCAAGGGAATGTGGTCCAGCAGGTCAGGTAGTCTCTCCAGCCGATTGTTTCCCACGAGCAGCTTCCTCAGACTCAGACTGCTCAGTAGTCTGGCACAAACACACAGAGACACAAACTGAGAACCCATCAGCCCAAGCTCTTCACTGGATCAACAATGAAACCACAAGGACAGGAAGACTGAAAGCTGACAGCAAACAAATCAGTCCATGTTTCCATTAGCTCCTCCTCATAAAGCTACCAACTCAGCACATTTTACTGTAGTTCAACAACAGTTCAAGTAATGCATACACACATAAATACATACATACACACATACACATGCACACAGACACACACAAATGTACAAGCACACACAGGTGCACACACACACCTACACACCCCTACACACTGTGACACACATACTTACACAAACTTACACTCTTACACACCCTTCCACACACATACACACCCTTACACACACACACACACACACACACACACACACACACACACACACACACACACACACACACACACACACACACACACACACACACACACACAGAGAACACAAAATCAGAGGCAACATAGTCTAGGATGATTTTCCCCCATTCTACAGCAAAAATATCACTTATAAATGGAAACAGATCAAGGGACTCTCCAAGCACATGCAGAGACAGTGGTTCTCTACAAAATGGAGCTGCAGATCTTGTGACTCTAAGTCTAGCTGAGATCAGAAGGCTTCTCCTCATCTCTTTCCAGAAGCTTTAGTCATTTCCCAACCTTTCCACTCTAGCAAGACTTCAATCCCTCCCGACATATGGCAGATTAAAGCAGCACACAACTTTATTAAGCTGCTGAAAAATGTCAAGGACAGAATTATGGTAATAAACCGGGGAAGCAGGATTCTAAGATTTCCTCACGCACTTACTACAGGAGTCTCTCACTACTGGATGAATGGATAGAATACAGATGAGTGAAACCCTGTTCCGATGCCAAATGTTTAGAAAACAAACTCTGTCCTCTGAATAGGCTGACTGACAGGTGGTTGGCTGCGTGCGACTGCAGTTCTCCGAGCCTCTAGTGGCTTAAATGAATAAACACTGTGGATGACGAATTTGGGAAAGGAGGAGGGATAGGAGCTGAGACTGAGGGATTGGGCAGGCATCACAGAGGCACTAACCGGGGGGGCAGCACAGATAGGAGGTTGTGTGTGATGTCCAGCACCTCGATTTTCCGCGTGTCACACACCCAGTCTGGGAGATACTCCAGGAGGTTCCTGCAAAGTAGCAGCCATGATCAACAGAGACAGACATCAAACCACATGTAGCACACTAATACCAAAACATACTTTAATGCATGTAGTCATCCCCCTTTAATATATTTGACCAGTACATACATCCAAAAAATGAGGGGTCACATGGTTTGAAAACATAACCTTCAATTTACATATGGCCAACTGGCTGAACAATGTGTAAAGTATTAAGGCAGGAATGGATGTGGACATAGAGGGACATGCATAAAGACACACAGACACAGAGCTCACCATGATAGGTCCATATGAGTCAAATGGTTTGGAACAGGATAAATATTCACCGTCGTCAGTCCTGCAGGAAAAAACTACAGTTAATCCTTGACTGGAAAGTAAGTGCATGCAAACATACAAACTGCAATCTTTGAGTTTTTGTTTTTAAAAAGGCAGCATGGACCTCCAGCCATGAGCAGTAATAGCACAGCCTGAACTTGGACATAGATGGACTGAATGGATTGGTCTCATCATGATATGTTCTTGTAACCATGACTACATGACAATAAGCCTTAGTCCTGCATGTGGCAAAGTATCACTTACGATTACTGTTGGCACACAGGGTCCGCAGTGTAAATCCGCTCAGTGTTAGCGCCCCCAAGTGGTTGCGCTGGCAGTGCAGGGTCTCCAGATTGCAAGCAGAGCTGAGGTCAAGGGAGGTGAGCTGGTTGTCCCTCAGGTCTAGGTAAGTCACCTGCTTCACGGCCTCCAGACCCTCACTCTGTACCCAGCGTAGTCCATTCAGCCTGGAGGGGTAAGGTATGGGCAGAGGTGGGCATTGGGCTACAACACGATGGAAGCCAGGCTCGGAGATGACCTGAAGGACACTGGGCTAGAGCAGGCCTGCAGCAATCAACCACAATCGCACATGATGAAGAAACACAGGAAATGAACACAGATAGATGCAGACAGAGAGAAGTAGAGGTAGAGGGAGTACACTGACCCCCCCCACCCCCAAACTAACGCCCCTGATAAGCAGCCAAGGGGATCAGTAGTATCTGCAGCTGTGAACTGACAGAGAAGATCTCAGCTATACAATATTAAAAATACAGCTGGACAATCCAAATTTAAAGAAAAAATGGCAGATTTAAAAAGTTCAAGAAAACCATTCAACTTGCAGAGAAATGGTGACATACACCTGACTGCTTAATTAGCTCCAGATACAGCTCTGAGTTCAAGCAACAGCTTGAAGAGCCTGTCTGACTCTATAATTCAACACAGGTGTGCAAGGGGAGGGGTAAATGTTGACCCGTTACCCCCTCCACCTGCAGGGCAATTCATTTTCAAATCGTGGCTGAGAGACTAAATGAAGAACCGCAAACACTGTGCCAGCAAAGTGAGGCACCACAGCTTCAGGGGAAATATCTGCACGAATGCCTTTCATGAGAAAACAGCCCATTTTTTCTGCAACACTGGGTGGGGGTGACTGTGCATGAAATCATTGTGTCCTTCCTTTCAGTGCCAAACTCTTCCATTTCCTGTCCATCGTTTAATTTCTCCCTCCCTGCTCCCTCTCTCTGATTTACTGACAGTGGGTCTCTTATTACATTACCAACATGTATTGATTCTGCATAAAGTATGAAATGACTGAGCGGATGGTTTAAATGAGGGACGAGGAAGAGAGAGAGGAGGGGGTGGGGGGGCAGTTGGGTGGTGCGGGAGGGTGGTTTGGGGGAGGCGGGGTGCAGGCTGTGTGTGGCGCCATGCTCTCACCGCAGGTCGATGCTCTTGAGGTGCGTCATCCGCCCGAGGGTCCCCAGCTCCAGGGTCTCCACCCTGTTACCGGCCATGGCCAGCCTGTCCACACCTGTCAGCCTGTCCAGCACAGCGGGGATGTGGGGGAAGTCATTGAAGGAAAGCCCCAGGCTGCAGATTTGTGCTAGGCCACCCAGCTCCTCAGGCAAAGTGCTCAGGTGATTCCCATCCAAAGACAATGTCTGTAAGCTGGAATCAGACAGAGACAGTGTCTGCAAGATGAAATCAGACAGAGACAGTGTCTATGAAGTATGAAGATTCCTCCTTCCTTGTCTTCCCCTTTTACAGGCCAGCTTTGGGCACTTAAGCTTTCTCTACTTGCTCAGGGAAGCTATATATGTGAAAATGCACTCAGCCTCCGTTGGGTTGCGAGCACTGAAACTGGGCTGATGTTAAAACTTGACTTAATTATGTTATGTCAAACTAGCAGCTTTCCTAAACATTAAATTTGAATCATGTTCTTTATTTTGCACACAATCTGTTGACAGAAAATACAGAAGTTTAACAGGAGAATTTACAAATTGGGATTAAAATGAGGGAGGATCCAAGGTAAAATAGGAATGTTGGCAGATATATGTCTGTCTGGGCTTGTGCTGACTGTGTCTCTTACCTCTGGAGGTTTCCTATTTGGCCAGGTAAAGTGTGGATGCCATTGCAAGACAAGTTAATCTCAGTTAGTGTGAGGATGTCACAGATGCATTCTGGGAAGGAACCCAAGCGATTGTGGGAAAGATTCAAGCTTTTCAGTTGTGAAAACCTGAGCAGAAAAACGAAATAAAAACATGCCAGAAGGTTAAACACATTCAACTTTTACATGAATTAAATTCAATTGAATGGTTTTCCCTCATATTGATCCATGAAGTGCAATGTTATACTAGTTTACAGGGCATGAAAATAAGCATAAAATACTTGCAGAACACATTTTAATTTCACATGGTTTTATTCACTAAACATAATGTTACAGACATCTCCTGATGTTGTGAACATGGAAAATACCTTTTCTTCTTTCATTTTTTTGTTAAATTCCAAACGATTCCCCAAAGCATCAGACAGAAAGATAGTATCTGTTTGCCACAGAATCAAGCCATCGCAATTATGAAGATCTGACATTACAATATGGTTGGGCTGAGACGCCACACCTCCTTGTCTGCTGCAAAGAGCAGCTTCCTCAGCAAGCTGATGCCTGTAATGCGGTGCTAAAATGCTGCCATATTATAATGGATAATGTGTTGTAGAAGTGTTGGGAGATAATGGCAAGGTAATTGCTCTAAGGGGTCCTGTGAGCAGTGCAGTCTGGTGAACCCATCCGTGTGGAGACTCTGTCTCTCATTCTCATTCTATCTGTCTCTCCCTCTTTCTCTAATCCTTGTGTTGGGATAGTGCTGCAAGCACATGTCTGTACTCAAATTGTCAGAGAAGTATACTCCCAGCCTAACCCCACCTGCCTGCCCAATGGAGAGAGAGGAAAAACACTGAGGATGAAAGAGCAGGAAAGCATGTATCAGATAAGAGAGAGCGATGTGCAGAGAAAGAGAGGGGGAGTGAGAGTTACAGTGAATGAGAGAGTGTGTTTTTCTTTGTTCTTGTATGGTCATAAGCATATTTTCTACATGACTGAGTAGATCCTCTCTCATACTCTCTTTCCCAGTTCACTATACAAAAGTATGTGCGTGCACACACACACACACACACACACACACACACACACACACACACACACACACACACACACACACACACACACACACACACACACACACACACACACACAGAAGTGCTCACAACATAACCACATGCAGAATTGGCAACTCACCCACATGCCTATACCCTAGAGAGCAGGCACAGCACACACATACTCACACATGCACACACACTCAATCTCATGGTTAAATGACCAATGGAGCAGCAAAAGGCTTCCTTGGGCCAGTGCTGGTGACAGTTCAATGCCATTACCTTCTGACAGGCACAGCAGTCCATATTAACATGATGTGAGGAGCCTGTTTACCTGACCTGAGATAAGATATGGTTCTACTGTGCCTCTCAGCGTCAGCGACAGGGCCATGATATAGTTATCTGTTGTTACCCAACAACAACACTGTGCACACCGTTTAACAAGGGATCAGATTACAATTACACAGCAAACACATGCAAAACAGAAATTATTTGTGCAACATTCTGACAGAATTTTTCCCATGACATACAATGGGAAAACAACTTAGCCATTGCGCAACGTGCTAGCAGAGCTGGGGACAGGGAATAATGAATGTACAGGTGGGAGACAGGTTGTGTCTTATTCTAACATGAAAAGGTGGAGGCTAGGATAGGTTGCTGTGTTACCATGTGCAAGTGGGGGTTGTTACTATGCTACCTGCTAAGGTTTTGGAGGCCCCCAGGCCCCTCCAGGCTCATGAAGTTGTGGCGCAGGTTGAGATGGGTGATGTCCTGGCTGTAGAACAGGCACTCAGGAACTCCCTCCAGGCTGTAGCAGGAAAGATCCACCAGGCTGACAGTCTGAGACACCACCTGGAAAATGTGCATGCACGCACGCACACACACACATACACACACACACACACACACACACAGAGCACAGGGTGAGGGCTGGCTTCCAGAAACTGCACACTGAACACGCACACTCAGGTCTCTGGGAGTCTTTGACACATCAGTCAACAGCTCATTATTTTACTGGAAATGCCTAGTTCAGCTGGAACAAAAACCAGCATACACACATACACACACACACACACACACATGCATGCATGTGCGCAGACACACACACACACACACACACACACACACACACACACACACACACACACACACACACACAGGACCAAGCTGAGGGACAGAGGAGGCCCTGATCTAGAATTGGGAATGCATCCAGCACTGTGTAAGACCCAGCCCATAACATGACAAAGAGCAGGCTTGTGTACGTGCTTACATGCTAATTTACCCACTGAGGTGTTTTTCTGAACCAGAATTACACTCTCCAACACTAATTACACAGCCACTGAGTTTCCTATTTTAACTCAACAGGATGCCTGTCACAAGATATTATAATCCTGGGTAACAGTAGTAACTGTACACAAAAAAATCTCATATTCAGCAACATGAGCGGTGACGGATTAAGACCCTCATGGTGTCTATTGGTAACTTCAGAACCACAGGTTAGAAGGGTTCTAACCAGGATGGAGTCGGGAAGGGGCCTGCCCTGACCTCTCAAAACTACTAAGACTGTGTAGGGTAACATAGGATTCTGCACTGTTCATTGCTATGGTGTTGAGGGGGTGGGGGTGTCAGTGAGGTTCTAAGGTTGAGTCACAATGCTGAAGGGTTACTATTTTTTTTAATGTCCCCAATCACAGACCAATCACCCCCACTCCACCAACCACCCATGGTGCATGGTCACAACCAGCATCTGATTGTGTCTGCCTTGCAGCTTCAAAAAAACCCACCACAATTACCTATCACTGCCTTTTCCTATCAATGTCCTCTCCCTCTCTATCTTTCTCTGTCAATCTCAGTTTCTCACTCTATCTCCCTCAATTCTCACACCATTTCTCTCCTCCATTTCTCTCATTATCTCTGCAGATATCTGGCTCTGACTCCCCTTCTCAGTCTCATTCACTTACTTCGTCGCTATATTCTTAGTATCTATCTGTCCATTTCTCTTTTCCCCTTATTCACACTCCACATTGCTCTCTCTCCTTCATATTATTCCCCTCAATCTTGTTCTCCACAATCTCATTCTGTCTATAGTAACTGGAGTCTGTCTTTTGTTCTGTCTCTCAGCACAGACTGCACACACTGCTGGTCACCTGACATCATTACTGCAGGTACTCATGATATCATATTTTAATCTCACCAGCACAGCTCAGACTCAATCTCCATGGCTCCTGGTCCTACCTGATCAAGATATCTGGGTTTAATTTAAAAAATAAATGACATAAATTCAGAGATTTTCAGACAGTGTTTTCGTATTGCTTATTAGGGCCTGGAAGGAGGAGTGGTGAAGTCACATATACACAAACACAAAAAAATGTTTACACAATAAGGTATTGTAAAACAGTAGTCACACGGTTTGTGAGGTTTATACAAAGAAAAGAAAGAAAGAAGCTGAGAGAAAGACAAAGAGGGAGAGTCTGACAGTCAGTCAAGCCCTTACTTTAGATGCTTGTCGATGCCACCTCTGGTAGTCAGCCAGCGTGTCAAAGTTCACAAAGTACGTCTGAGCCTGAGGTCCGGCCGAGCTGAACATCAAACAGTACTGCCTCCTCTTCACTTCTTCAACCTGGGTATGCACACACATAGGCATACAAGCACACACAAACAAACACACATGTGCGCACATAAAAAACACGTACACATATAAACATACAAATGCACGCACACAAGCACACACACACATACACACACAGGTTTATACTACGATGGCTACAGTAATTCATTGCGTATATAATAATAGGAGTTTCATGCTTCACTGCTGCTGAAACACTCTTGCACTGTCATCATGCCCAATATAACTACATAATGCCGTACTACTCTAGTTATGCATAAACAGGTCTGACCTGATTCATTTGCAGAGAACACTGTGCACAATATGCACACATTTTGCTCTCAGAGTGGGTAGACATCACAATGCCACCTCTTCACTGATTACTATCTTCACCGACAGAATTTCAGCCATGTGCTTTTGACAGTAATTTGTGAGGAGATGGAGAGATGGGCAGATGGGCAGGGGAAGAGTTGTCTCAGAACACAGTAGAGCTCTCCTCTGGCTCTCAGCAGCTCATTAAAACTGAACGATAAGGCTGACTCCAGGACACACAGAACAGGCTTGTACTTCCAGTCTGGCCTGTTTCAGTAACACTGGTCCGTCTATCTCACAGCTGGTGTTGAGTCCCTTGAGCTCCTATACCTCCCACCCACAACACCCTTTCACATTGGACTGTAGCTCTGACCCCTGACCTTTCCCCCAACCAGGGGCAGGATGTGCATCTTCCCCGTAAGGCTGTCCTTAACAGAGGCCACGATCAGGCAGGTGCCGCATAGGACCACCTGACGCTCCGCCCACTTGTGCAGCTGCGTTTTGCCCTTCCGCACACTGAACACCCCCTTCAGCAGAGTGCGCTCCAGCTGGTCCGCGTTCAGGGGCTTCTCTACAGAGAGAGGAGGAAAGGAGAGGCATGCAGTCAGAATGAAAACACTCCCAATCGTGCCCTGAAACCCGTCCTTCAGCAGAGTGCACTCCAGCTGGTCCATGTTCAGGGGCTGCTCGCAGCCGATAGAAAGAGAGGAGAGGAACGCGGTCAAGGAGCAGTCTTCTCAAATCCCCCCGATCACCCAGGCTGAACACATTACGCAACATGCTCTAAAACATGTCCTTCAGCTGCACTCACTCCAGCTGGTCTGTGTGGAGGGGTTTCTCTCCCACTGGCCCAAAACTCCAAACCCCCCACACACACACACACACACATCACAAAAACCTTCTACACTTACAGTGGAATGCATTTTGTGCATCGTTTCTAAGAGAGAGGACATGGCCCAAGGACAATGGATGGTCAGTCAGTCTCTCACTCTCTCTCTCTCTCTCTCTCCCTCTCTCCCTCCCTCCCTCCCTCCATACATTTCGCACAGTCAAGATGAAACTCTTCATTTCTTATATATGAACTGAACCAAGAGGCTCTGTCAACATTTAATCAAAAACATTTTCAAGGCCCACTCTGGCCAAACTAATTTTAATGTCAGAAAATTTGCAAAAAGGTTAGCTCAATAACATAATATATATGAAACGTACATCACTGCACGTTCGAATTTTAGGGAAAAAACCTAAAGTGACCTTTCAAGGCCAATGTATTCATTCTTTTACTGACATGTCAATTTTCAGACTTGGGTCATTGCAACACACAATTTTAAAACTAAAGGATGTAATACACAGCTAAAAAACTGCCAGGATGACCAAATACAGACCCAGCGCAGCAGAAAAGCTTAGGGACAGAAACACAGCATCCAGCTCCTCCCCAGACCATGTGGATGAGGCTCCAGACATCCCCTGGGCTGCTGCAGGTGCATGCTGGCATTAGCATCCACTGGCCCGGGAGCCAACTCAAGGTGCCTCATCTTTTTAATCAGCCTCCTGCATTTTAAGCACCATGCCACACACTCCTATCCTAATAGGGCTTTCAGATTGCTCTCCCTTATGAGATCTCCTCTGCCTGGCACATCAGTCAAGTTGATGAATGAGTCAGGTTTTGTCACATTAAAATTCTCCCCCTCCCCCAGTGATTATGTCACAAGCTTCTGTTCTAGAATCACTTTCACAGGGGTCTGAAGGACACATGAAACATCAGGCCACAGCTCAAGTTAAATCATCTCTCAAATAACAAAGAAATAAAATTCATCACATATTTTAAAAAATGAAAAACCAAAAATATCATCCTCTTTTTCTTCATCTTTCAAAAAATGAAAAGCAAGCCATGAGTCTGCTTTTTTGGCCTTTGTTGAGTTGGAAAACACCGGCAGGATCGATTTTCCTGTTGAGTCACCGGGTTCCCCGTCTGTGATTCCAGAGCTCCAGCCCCTGAGGTTGGAGAGGACTGGACTGTGGAGGCTGTGCCCTAGCCTTTTTGGCTGGCCCACAGTGTGGTGGTGAGACAGGGAGGAATGACCAGTAAGTGGCAGAGGCAGGGTGTGGTTGAGAGCAGGTATCCCAGGACTGGACATAGCCAAACCAAGCAAACCCTGCTAAAGCTACAGCAAATCTACCCCCTTTCCTCCTCTTCTCAGCTCAATAAACAGACACAACTGTGAACAGGCACAAACACATATATCCGGAAAGATGCACACAAATTCACTTAGTCCCGGTCACAGTATCTCTCACACACACACAAACACAAACACACACACACACACACACAAACCGACCTCTCCAACCCAAACACTGTTAACACAGAACCCAAGGGGGCTCATGCTTCATCTCCAAACTGCTGACTCAAAACAAAACCTTCGGCACACACAGAGATCTTTATTTAGCCTGGCCCTTTATTCGGAGCGCAGCTCATCAATAACCTTGTGGGGACGGCCCTGGGGCACCTGGACATTGCAGTCCCCACAGACAACACATTTTACTGCAGCTCTATGGTGTTAGAGGTGGAAGGTCACAGCCACTCCCTGCCTTCAATCTGTCTGTCCCATACTGCTGTTGGACCCAGCACCAACCACAGCTTCACACAACAAGATTTTAAAAAAGCAAAATCACAGGACTAAGCTTTATTGTTAATAATAAGTGCTATTACATTATTGCCATTATACTATTGGCCATCTCACATCACATACATACATAAAAAAACCCCTAGGACCAAACAAATACTCACATGCTGCATTAATTAATGAATGTATTCACCTGGTAGCATGGATGGTTTCAACACAGGTAAAAGAAAACAACAAAACTCAGCACATATAATTCCCCAGTGCCCTGTTACAGCCTGAACCATGCCAGCAGAGGATAACATTGAAACAGCAGTCTATAAAACACTATAAGAAGCATTCCTGACAATGCCCATTCAGAGGCAATATGTCATTGAGTCAAGTGTCAAGTGTTTCCAGTTAACCGCTTTGAATTATTTTCCCTTGGCTACGAAAAAAACAGGAATTTCCCTTTAAAAAGTCTTCATAATCACGTCTGCGGTGTAGCTTGTCATCAATCTTCGAGGATGTCAACAAGCTTTTCTAAACTGGCCATTCCCTCAGGACCAATACAGCATGCAGGCCTTGATTAGAACCTTCTGTGAATTTAAGAAATTGCACTGTTGGAAAGAAGGAAAAAAAAATCAGTGCTTCATGTTTTTCCTTAACGGAACTGTATGATGCCAACAATGATGTGAGTGTGTGCTTGTCACTAATGTTGTCATCCATGCTACCTTATACAGCAATGATGACACGAGTGCATGCAGTGTGGTTTGCTTAGGCAACTACTTAATAATTTCTACTTTATGACTCAAAATCCTATGTTCTTTAAAGGCAAAAGTCTACACTACCATGAATCTGTAATATCTTTACATGATCAGGCTTGGCATCGGACCGTCAAACTGTTAAACAAATACATTAATGAAATGTTCATTATTTCCCTGTCCCCTCAACACAGAGATGAGTTGAATTATAAACAGTGAATGATATACAGTAATTTCAAATGGGATCCACACATCTTCAAAACGTTTAGAAAGTCTGGCTTATATGAGAGCCAGTCACATTGCTTTAACTGATAATGAGTCCTGGAAACATAAATGGGGCACATGTTCTTTTGTACTAATATAATCATGGTGCTGTTGGCGTCACGGCATTCTCTTAGTCAAGCTATTGTCAGGACTGTCATGAAGCATGCAGCATTCATATGTCAAAGGCATTTTTTGATAAAGACAATCTCAGATATGCACCTTTGCAGTGTTTCTCCATCCAATTTGTGATGCAAACATGATAGCGTTATCTAGAGGAGGCACACACAGAGCATTCTTAACTTTTTAAACACAGATCAATAGACGGCATCAAAAAACCCTAGCCTTTCAGCTTCACTGTGCTCCAGAACAGGTCAATGCTGACCCACTTCTTTAGACAGTATCACCAGATAAAAGCCTGCCTCACCACAGAGGACAGTGCAATGCAAACACATAGTACACATATAGCTGCTGGACCACAATTAAATACGCATGGTCTGTCCGAGGGTAAATTCAATTCAATCAAAACAGACTTTTTAAGGGCACATGCTAAAGACACTATGTGTGTTTGATTGTGTCCTGCCCATTTAACTTTCAGCTCTCACACATGTACATAAAAATTCTTATGTCAGGACAAACAGAGATGTATACACAATATACGCAGACATACAGTACATTTGCTTTCTGAACACATCAGCAAGCCTGAGCTATCAGCTAGTGACAGCAAGTAACTACCGATGACTCCCGATGAATATTGTCTTCGTCCAGGTCTGACAGCCCGACAGCAAGCTGGTTCCCTTAGAGGCCTCTGGGATCACATATCTCAACCTCCTGCTGAAATCTTACTTATCCGCACAAGGGCCTGCTGAGCAAGAGGAGTGCACAGGAGCAATGTCCCTGCATTAACCTAATGTATCATCATCAACAAGTGACAAACCAATTCTGTCTGTGCTGCCTACTGTGTCATCATCAAATAGTGACAAACTCTTTCTGCTAGTGCTGCCTGTTGTGTTACAATCAACCTGAGACAAACTACCTCTGTCTGTGCAGGAATTAATAGTTTCCTAAAAAGAGTGCATGATTGCTACAGACCCATAACACTAATCAGTTCAAAAAGGAAGGAATTTGGACCAGGTCACTAAATATTCTGCACTTATCTCCACGGCACACTGTGCATCGCCATATGATCCAAAAATCTCTTAAAATGACTGCCTCCAGCAGAGAGAATAATAGTTTTATTCTCTTCAACAGGAAATCTAATGAAGAATGTCTGTTTGATCTATTTTAGATCACAAAGTAGATTAGGTGATCCTGCAGAGGTGCTGGCAGGGGCTCCAAACAATGGGCTGTATTAGTCTCAGTGCACCACAGCATTTCTGTAATAATAAACATATTAAAAATGTCAACTGTAAAAGCCCTTTTAGATCCCAATTCCCAGCATGGGAAATTCTAATACATTTCAACTGCAATGAACAAGATTTCCATTTACAGAAAAAAAAATTACAAAGACAAAGCACAGGACAAAAACTTAATTAGATATACACCACAGAGAAGGGCCAGAATTAAACACCAGAAACTTAATAATTATGAGAGTGTGTTACCTTAACCAACAGGTCAGGGATTTAAATCTTTATTTGCACTATTTTGTTAAGCTGCACTCTAGACGGAGAGCAGTGGAATCAGTGTAGTTTACACGCGGCTGTAAAACTGTGCCAGAGATTATACCAGCTCTTGTGTGCGTGCACATGCATATGCATACGTGAGATATTTGCTCAGCAAACACGAATGGTAAATTGTGACCTTGTTGCCATTATTACACATCAGGCCTATCAAAAACACAAGCCTCAAATGGAAAACAGAAAACAGGACCATTTGGTGAGCTGGCAGGTATAAATTGCAGTCCTCTGCATCAGCCCCAATAGTGAGCCACACCTTATTAATTTTTCCATACTTCTACATGGCGCACTTCTCTGCTAGTGTAAATTATGACAGAGTCATTTTTAGCGAAAGGAGTGGAGCTCAGAGGAAGTTACTGTGGCCCACTCATACGTTCTGCCTCGAATGGAACCCTGCCAAGTCCTGTAAAGCTTCAGGCTGATGACGAAAAATCCATTGGTCGTTAGCAACCTGTGCAGAATGCATAAAAAGGTCATTTCCTTTAAACAGTGTGATAAAACCATAGAAACTATAGAAAACAGGACCAAAGTTCGAACAGCAGGGATGATCAAACGCAAGGAGGATTCCCAATACAAGGGTATTGACATTTTGCAGTCCACATAACATGATGTAGCCAGCTGTCATGAGTTAGTGAGAGGAAATGGTAAAATTCTGTGTAATATACACAGCTTTCAGGATGTTATATAAAAGCAAGGAGGAGGAGACAGCAGATGTATACGGTGTTTTAAGCAAACACCAAATAGTCAGTGACTTCTGAAACTTATATTTTGAACACAACTGTTATCCATCTGCTCAGCTGGATATTGAATATCTTTGTGCAGGACTTAGATCAAGGGCATAGCCCCAGTGTCAGTTACAAACCCTGCTTCCTATTCATACACCACATGGCTATTCAACAACTACATTACAAACAATGAGTTTGATGCAGCTAAATATAATATAATACTGTCTTTAACAAAATCAACAGTATGGATTTGGTGTCAAATTTAAAGAGACAGAGGTGACTTTTGGCTGATGGACCATCCTGAAGACATTTTTATGCCATGTCTGTCACTCTCAGGGGGGACGTCCAGGCAATTCTGTGAAGGACTTGCCTCACTGAAAAAGTACAAAAAAAATTGACCTCAACTCTGAATGAAGTGATTTACTGCCGAGGACCCAAACCTCTCCCAGACTACACCTCTAGATCCAAACACACTGCAGCTTCTCGGGTCACACTGGATTGTCACAACCAGAGCTTCCCATCTTTCCATACACTTCATTGTACTGCATCAGTCAAACAGGATGGTTTGCAAGTCACACTTACCTTCTCTAGATCCCCAGAGATATGGTGAAGAAAGCAGAAATAGCTGCAAGGAACAGTCAAGCCCCTGCTTATCATAAACATTATTCAATGATACCAAAACAGAATATCCTGACAATAGCACAAACAGTCAAGAGAGGTCTTCACTCTGAGAAAGCCAGGTTCACACAACCTGCGTCAAAGCCAGTTAGGGACCCCACATTGTTTATTTACTTTTCATTTTCTTCCCTGACAAGTCAGCTCCATGTGGATCGATAACTCATTAGGGGGGGTTAAACTGAACCCACACATGATTTATTTTATGTGATGCTCTCGCTGGTGGTGATGGCTGCGCAGGATTCACAGGGTGTGGGAAGGGCGGGTTTGTGTGCCCCAGGGGCCAGGGTTCCCAGGGGAGTGACCCAGCGATGGTTCAGCAGAGTCTGCCTCGAGTGCTGTCAAATGCTTGCAACCCCCACCCCCCTCCCCAAACTAATCCCATGGATCTTCATTTAAATTTCTGTAAATATGCACAAATGTAACCATGTGCATGTTTTTTCACTCCTGTAATGCTCCTTGTGTTTTCTCAGATAATTTATACACACACAAGCATGCACAGACAGAAAATATGGGTGGGTCATGGTGTGTGCATGTGTTAGTTGGATAGAAAACATTCCTTTGCCAGTACTGCTTTATAATATACTGTGGTACATTGTATCTGCAATATATTAATGAACATTATCATATTTTGCACTGCATCGACTTATACCAGCAGTATTGCTGGGAGTTAAGGAGGAAGAAGGCTAACCTAAGAATTGCATAGTGTTCTCTGAAAATAACATTACCAAACCAGCCATGTCAGCCTTCTCCATAACCATTACTGCTAGGGTATTTTTACACACCACAAGAAATACTCAAAAACCCTGAAAGGTCCCCAATTCTGAAAACAGAAAAGGGTAAAAAAAAAATGCATAATTCCAAGTGTTAATCACATATGACATAGACTAATACTACTGGGAATTTAAAAAGTAAAGACTACAGTCAACACTGTGACAAAAACTCAAAAGGCCAGCAGTAGTTCACTGAGAAGCAAGCTGCTGAGTCTCTGGCCATTCACAACTACAGGAAGGTTTGCAATGGAGGAGCACTAATGAGGTAACCCATACCAACATAATGCCATGCATTAAGAGCAATGGGAGAGAAGGAAGGTGAGCATATGACACAGCCCTCGGTTTCCAATCCAAGGATAGTGAGTGGGAACAGGGCTCCTCTACTCACAATGCTTGGCCTGTCTTGTGAAAGTGGTGAGAGGCGCTAGTAAAGGCTGGTGCTCTCTTCTCTGGCGTATGCTTTCTGCATAAACTCATAAAAACACAATATTGCAGAGCCTGGACTTCTTGTTGTCAGACGAAGAGGGAAAGAACACAACTCTCAGTCCCCACCTGCTGTCATGCAATGAACTCAGGGACTGTTTGCCCGGCTAGTTGAGCAAAGGGCAGTTCAGTTCCTTTATAGTTATACATATGCAAACTGTCTATTTCTGTGGGCGTGAAGGATGCAGCAGACTGCCCTGCCCCCTCACACCCAGAAACACACACTCTCTCTCTCTCTCTCTCTCTCATACACACACACCACACACAGTAAAAAGGTAACAGCTCTGCCCCACTTATTATTACAGGAGTTCGAGGTCTCCATTGCCTCATTAGCAAAGCCTATCAAGGCCCTAAGAGGGTCATTAAATCTGCAGTGGCAGAGTGAGGGAGGCATGGAGACGTTCGAACGCAGCCTCCAAAGTGCCAGGAGGCTGAGGAGCACAGCTCACTGCTGTCAGTGAGCAACCGTGCACGGACAGAATACCACAGTACACCCATCTGAGCATGGCACTGAGCTGTGCATCGCACAGACCCGCTGCCACTAAATCCTGCAGCCCTGTCAGCATTACAGCAGACTGCTGCCTCTGGTGCTGCATCTTCCTTGTGGAGGGCTTCAGGGTGCATCAGGGGCTTCAGGGTAAGGGTTACCTAGGTCTGCAGTGGCGAGGATTGGTTAACATGAAACATACCACTTCACAAATACAGCTGCCATTCTGAGAGGAAAGGGAAGTTTGGTGGGGTAGGGGGTGGGGTGGGTTAATTCATGACTCATCATGGACACCTACCCCCACCCCCCACCCACGCACAGGTCCCTGCCACTGCACCCCTTGTCCTAGAGCTGGCCTGACAACTTCCTGTCACATATTGATTGTAGGCTACAAACCTATACACATGAAAGTCACATATGAATGTCTCTTTAAATGCACGTCTTTTCCGATTGTTCATTCAAATTTCCTGTTACCAGAAAAGTAGTCCTGGAAAAATGAAAGGAGAGAGGTATTATTGTAGAGGAGCACCTAGAAGAGAAGCGTGCAGTTTTAAAACAAAAAAGTGAATTCAGCACATGAATAACTTGATAATCTATGTGATTCATTGCTGAGTGTCATGGAAACCAAAGTAAAACCAAAGACCTTCACAAAGAGGGAAGAAACTAAAGAAAAAATAACCATCCAATTTGCAAACATGTTTCACTGAAGTACAAGACAGTTAGGCAGAATACGAAAGGCAGTGAAGCAGGAATAAGAGGAAACAGGGCCAGTGAAGAGAAACACTGCAGTTGTTTTTTTAAGGGTCTGGGCATTTTGGTTTGTCATCTTTGAGCTTTGATGACCATTCAACACCATTTCTAGAGGCATGCTCCTGATTCCATATAGCACAGCTCCCAAAATGCACTGCTGCTACCGATAGCCTTCCTGGGGCAGGGGTAAGGACGTATGGGACAGTGTCCTCTGGACAGGCACGGGAGTGGCCGCAGTACTCACCACTGTAGAAACGGATCATGCAGCTCAGGTCCGAGTTGGCTGCCTCTTTCTGGATCCTCAGGGGGTCCCCATAGCCCATAGCTGCCAGGTAGTCGTACACCATCTGCAGGGGCCGCTCAGAGGAGTCCAGCCTCCTGTAGGGTGTTGTGGGAGAAAACACAGGGGGAAACATCTACATGAAGCCCCCTGTGAAGCCATCTGCTGCCAGGCAGGACTGTCAACTCCAGCTTAAAGCTTTCACAAGCATGAGCCAACTGTACAGCAATCAACAGGCACGAACCCAGATGGCTTCTACCAATGATTTGACATTCTTAAAAGAGCTTTTCAAGGTATTGAAAAGCTAACATGACACCAAATAAGGTTCATCTCAAAAATAAAAAAGGAAAAGGCAAAGAGCTGAAAATCCAGCTAGACACAATGCTGGCACCAAGCCACAAGTGTGTTAACTGCACTGTAATAAGCTAGATCAAGTCAACTACTCTTTGACTACTCTTTTCAGAGTACGATCACACAGCTCAAAGATTACCTCAGAACATTACAATTTTATGTAACATAACACAGCACACAGACATAGAACGAAATTCATCATGAAATGTGTGCTGTGTGGGTGAACTGTATAGCATAATGTGTCTAAATTGCTACCATCAAAATAAAAAGACACTGTAACTATTTTGGTGGACCCCTTTGAGGAGCTGCCCAGATGCTGAAAAATCCTTTGTTTCATGATAATCAAATCTTCATGTTTCATATCTTCATGTTGAGTATGTTACTTAAGGTGTGAAAATGCTGAGGGTTTTAAAACAAGAAATTCGCTATCCTATTCATGCTATCACAATAAATCTAAAAAACGTCCAAGAGACTGACTACAAATTTTTGATTTAGCAGAGCTGCATTAAAGTCTAACCTTAAAGTACCCTGATAAATGTTGTTCCAAGATGAGCAATTGCTTTTGAACATGCCAGATCTCCTCAAAACACCCCAAAAATAGGAGGACTCTGCTGACGTCTCTATGGCACAATGCAGCACAACTCAGTCTGGTGTGCCAGCCTGGCACTAATCCAGGAAATAAACTCAAATACACACTAACACACGAGAATGTGTGTGCATAAACACAGATAAAATATACAGACACACACACACACACACACAAGCAGTGAGGGTCACGCCAGTTGTTCACACCTAATTCACCAGACCTGCTAGCTGCTCCACGGTCTGTCCCCACAACATCCTCTGGTTTCCTATAGAAACAATGGAAATCTTGCACAGGCAGCATGCACCTTCAATTATTTTCTTATATTATCGTCTCACTCTACAGTATAATTTCATTCAATGGCTCTTCTCATCCAGGGAATCTTACATAGCCTACTTTCAGTTTAAATCAATCTGTTCCCCCTTCAAGCTGTTACTTTTGCAATTCAGGTGATGAATGTGACACACAGGTATAATTCAACAGCAGTTTCCTTTTGGGGATTCAAACAAACATCCCTCTGCCGTAATTCCTGTCAATCCCCCCCCCCCCTTTCTGCAGTACTGCCTGAAAATGAAAATTTATATTTCACCAAGTTTTCAACAGTAAATCAGCCATTATTGAGAAGAGTAGCAGCCTTTGCTCATATAGTGCAGTACACTTTAAATATATTGTGAAGATAATTGATTTTGACAGATGCTGTGTGATTTTGATGCAGATTTTTGACACCTTTTAATGAACTCAGAGGTTCTCGTGTCTGCTGAATAAGTTCAAATCTTGGGACAAGAGTCATATAACATGACAAGGACTGCTGTGTCATCAACCTATTGTGCAATGTAAAGTAATGATGATTTTGGACAGTACTGCCATTCTTAACCCTTGTCTGCATCTGAAAAAGCTCCACTGAGCATCTGCACACGCCACGTCATTGTTTGTAACGGACTCATTACCACACCCATTGCTCCAGCACAGCTGCAGAGACTGCAGGCTTCCACAGGCCACACCCTCCTTCCCACAGACAGCGAAGTTTAATGACCCTGGTCACAGTGTTTGACCGGCCATGCAGAGAGAAATAAGACATGTTGGGGGGCCCCAGGGAAAGAGTGACCCTGCTGTCACTGGTCATTTATTTACAAATGTACAAAACTGCACAAGTGGATCTGTAAAAGCAGGAAGAAATGTAAAACTGACATCACTTCTACAACAAGTGCCCATCCAAACACACTGACAGCTAGGGAGCATGTCTAATTACAAGTGGATTCTGGGATGAAAACAGGGCAGATTTTTTTATTTTATTTTTATTTTTTTTAAAAAAGAAAAGGGGAGGGGTGAGAGTAGGGGGGTGAAAGATAGAACATATCCGAAAAAACACTTGGAATGTTATTTCAGCATTTCAACATTTTGTAATGACCTATTTTAATGCATCATATGGCTTAACAAGGCCAACCAAGAATAGCACAAAGGGAGTCCACAGCTTCACCCTGTGTAGTCCAGAAACATGCGCGGGTGTGACCTAAATATAGCCTGTGTCAGCATCCTCCTCAATGCTATTCTAGAAATCAGATGTCATTCAGAAAAGAAACTATTATACACTTAAACTGCATTTTCAAAATACCATTTGCCTTGTGTAGAGCAATGCTTTTGGTGTGAAAATAATCTAATATTCAAATATTACACAGCCATAGCCAGTGATTTTGATCATGAAGGAAGCTAACTGTTCAAAAACAGTCACACTGCTGATTAAAGCAACTAGGTAAAGAGAAACCTACACAAAATAAGGCCTAGTGGAGACCTGTAGTGACATAGATAGTGCAACACAGTGAGTGCGTGGCAGAGAATGAGAGACAGTGAGGCAGGGGACAGGCCCGGCAGGTGAGCAGTACCTGAGCAGGTCTCCGTGCAGCTGCAGATACAGGCTTTGACTGTCCCCCTGGGCACACAGCTCCTCCACAGTGGTGCTGGTGGAGCAGAGCACCAGCTGCAGGTCAGCCTGGGACGTGGAGGAGCTCTGGGGCGCTGGAGGAGATGGCTGGGGCTCGGCCGCCCCATACAGACAGACACATCCCCGTTGGGTGTCCCCTTTCAGCCAGTCCCGCTCCTTGGAGCCGAAACGAGCCTTCCGGGTCACGCAACCCCGGCTCCCATTCCTCTTCATGTTACGCTAGTAAAGCAGAACACAGGGTTCATTTAAATACTGCCATGAACAGTAGGTTATTGCTAATATGAGACAATTCTCTACAAACAAGGAGGAACTGAAATACTGTAGGGTATTGGTTAGGGTTAGGGTTACGGTACTGTAAAGCCCAATAGATTATGTATGTTTAATAACAAACAGTGAAAGTGTTACAGCATGAAATCCAAATGAACACACTCTAGGGTCAAATAAAGTGCAGTAAGCATTATTATTTTATTCTAAATATAATCAAGACAAATGAAATCAAATTACTGCTATGCTATTGTTACCACTAAAGAATCATTAGGTACTCTTTGCTTTGAATCATTGACCTGTCACTGATGATGCCTTGTTTGAGAAAATCTGCAACACAAACCTAGTAAAACAGAGACTAAAAGGCATCTTCCCTGGTTTAGAAAATGTGGCGTAGCTGGTGACAGTACACACAGTGCAGAAACATCTTTGGTGAGTGTGAACTGGACCCAGAACGAGCATACGGGCAGGATTGGGTTGTTAGTCAGACAGATGAAGTCATCCTTCCACATCTGCATGTTTTTTTGCCTCCTCTGCCACCAAGGCATACCACTGTACAGGCAATGAGGCCCCTCCAGTCTCAAGGAATGACAATAATGTGTGTTTGTGTATCACACACACACTTACACACACACAATCAGTCACACCTAGGTACAGTGGTGGTGGAGAAAGGAAGTGGGAGTCTTTTGTTTTTCCCAGCCACTGGATTGTAATTTTTTTTCAAAAGCTTTGACAATGTATATCTCTTTTGCATCCAACACCAACTTTTCGTAACAGAAATGTTAACTTTCATGTACACTAAATTATACATTCCGTAACTCCATCCACCTTGCATGACATTATCAGGCCTAGGTGAGGGAGCCTCAGACATTGGTTGCTTGGCACACAAGAGCTCAAGAGCCAAGGTGCCTATAACACTGTAAAACAAAGATATATACCATAAGGTAAACTGATTTACGCTAAATTAATGGTTTTCAAGCTATTCTGTATAGTACAAAGAAAAATTGACAAAGCTTAATTCTATCTGTAAAAGGTCTCAAAACATCAATAGTCTCAAATATCAAACGACAGCCAAATAGACCTGTACCGGCTCGTATAATGTAAAACGCAATCATGTCTGCCTGACTTTTATTACCATGACTTCATCTGAATTTCATTAAACTGCTGTTACTTTTATCAAAATGTTCTTCCGTGAGAGTTTATTGGACAGTGTCTGAAAGAAAACAGGCTAATTTTTGTGGTTAACTGCAGGATTTGCAGAATTGTGTTGACTGGGCCAGTCTGGACTCTTCGTTCCGTCTTTCAACAGTTACAATACCCTACATAATGATGAATTATGACATAATTATAGCACCGAGTTAATCAATGACATAGTGGCGGAAGTAAAGTACACAAACTGCAGGAGAGAAGTACTTTATCAGTAATATTGCTTGTCTTGTGCGTTAAGATCTCAGGGCCATTGTTATGTCCAAAATATGACAGAGAAACCGGTAGAGTGTGCACGATATTGTACGTGCTCAATTATTGTATTACATTTAATTATTACCCTTGTTTGTGTGTGACTGAAATCTGGTGAAATTCACTAAATAATAGCCCACTGCCTATGCAAAAATGTTACAGCAGTTACCGGAACTTATTGATACCTCTTGCCGGAAAGAAGTTTTGATTAGACTATAGCGTCACGACTAAGCGAGTGAGTTAGAATGAACCAAGCTTTCACAAGTACAGTAGGATAACTTGGATTAACCGAGATAAATAGCAGGTCAGCGATGGCGACAGCTAGTTGTAATGAAGTCCACTAACACTCTCGTTGCAACTACCAGTTCAGTCATGCAGCGTCGGCTATAACCGACATCAGTATGCAAATTAGTAAAAGACAGTTATCTTGCAATTTGTTATGTGGTAAGACTAAGACTTTTGAATGTAACGCTATAGCTGTAGCTATATATGGCTTAATTCAGAATTTATCAATATGAGATAACGCGAATGGGCAAACCCAAATAATATAATCATTAAAAGTGACTGGTATAATGCCAATCTCATGTACATTTCGGCCCTGCACTTACAATGGCTGGCAATACAGTGGGTTTCTGCGGTAGCCTATTTTGTAAACGAAACTAGCCTGGCGTGGCATAGTATGAAATGACAAGCTACGTACCTTTAAAACCTTTATTCCTGTTGCACAACGACTACCCTGTCCGCTGTGGTCGCTACGAGCACCCGCTTGATTAGATACGGTTTCGGAAAGCTCGGTGCCCGGTGGAACACCATTACAAGACCCGCTATCTTCGACATCACCTTGTTGTCTTCGGTCCGGACCGGTACTTCGCACCGCCCCCACCGGGCTATCTTCCTCCTCCATTTACATTGAAATGTTTTGCAGGAAAATTCCGACAAGAATTCCGCAGTTCAAAACGTGTAAATTCCAACGCACGGGACACCAAAATCCCACTCAGTTTGAGTGAGACGCCATAACAAGACTGAGCATCACGGCTGTCAGATAGACTCAATCAATAAACATTAGAGAGGGAAGGGTTAGTTATTCATAGGACACAGCTGAACTAAACAGGGGGAGGGACACTGAATTATTCATTAGCCAGGATATTCGCTAATTCAAATAAAACCCAGGTAATCTTACCAGAGTCCTGTACATTTTCTGCTTACGATAGGCAAATGTATCAGTGAACTTTCCAAGGCTATGTGATAGTCTAATATTATATAATATCATTGTAGTAATTGGCTATAAAATAACTTAGATAAGATAAACGAACTATTTGGTGTAATAGTAGCAGTAGCTAGTCTACTCCGTTATTGGGCTAGCACTCAGATCACTGTGGCGTACTAAAATGGGATGTTGTTGTAGGCCTAAATTATTGTAGCCTATGTGTGATTTTGTTCTTAATATCTACCGTTACTTCAGTGCAGGTCTTGAATTTTATTTATTGTGTGGCTAATTTTATTTAAATGGTCATACATAAGATTTAAAGTACCGTACTTTCGGGTTGTACCCGAGATTTCTTTACAGTATGCAGATTTGATTTATCATTATTTTGATGTTTCCGATAACTTGTTTCAGTTTTCCTCTCTCACGTTTTAAGTTAGATGTTTCAAGTGCCATGCTTTGTATGAGTACGTGCAGCTTCCACCCGTTGGCTGACTTCCACTCATCGCCTTTTTCTCCTTTGGTTTCGGATTTCGCAGCAATCAAGACGCCACCGCTGTACACACGCACACGCAGTCTAGTTTGGATACATTTAATCATGGGTGTCTAATCTTATCCAAGGAGGGGACAGTGTGGGTTGCCCTAGCCATACAACGCCTGATTCAATTAATTACGATCTTGACTAAACACAATGATTAGTTGATTATTTTATATGAGGTGTATTAACTCTGGGATGCAACAAACGTCTGCACGCATACCAGCCCTTTTCGGATAAAACTGAAAACCAATAGAGCCTTGACCTCCTAGCATTCCTGTAGAAAGCACCTGGAAAAATATATTGCCAAGCAGTTTGCATCTGGAAATCTCTGCTCTTTTGCAACACACCAGCACACCACTGGAGGATAAACTTTGGTCGAATCCAGTTACATAAACAGGTTCATTTCTGTATATTCAAAGCCAGGCACTGCACTTCTGAAAAATAATTCAAAAAGGGATGCACATACCCAGGCCAAAATCTGGGTAAGGGTGTGCACTTGGGCATGTTAAGGTTCCTTAGTCTTGTTCCATAAAATGGAACAAACTCCACATATAGCAGGTCTACATTTAAGTCATTTACTTCTAGTTACTTCTTAATTAATGCTGGGTATATCACAGGAAGCCTATCTGTTAAGTAGGTTAAAAAAAAAAAAACTGTTCAATGCAGTCAAAATATTAATTAGTATCTTCAAGGCAATAGGATTCCTCGCATTCATTTTATTAAATAAATGTATTTTCTCCTGTCAAGAATAAAAAATGCAAGTCACTTGCTTTTGAAACACAATGTGTGGCTGTGCAATTCCTCAAAACTATGCATTTATTCAAGACCTTGGCCTACACTGTGCACCTGATGCTTTCAAATGAAGTCCAAGTTAGAATCCCAAATATCTCCAAGTTTATCCAATCTAAAGATTAAAAATTCATGAAATCCCCCAGGTTGCCCCATTAATTGAGGAAAGCTGTATGCAGTTATCTCAGACCGATATTCACACTCACCCCGAAGTCACAGGAATCTGAAAATCACTTCTAAAGATCAGTTCATGACTGAAGCAATTCCAACACCGTTTTCTCAATCTAAATCTCTTGTGCAAGAGACGAGGGCTCTTTAAAGATACATTCACAAACAATGACATCCTTATACTGTATAAAGGAGAGGTAGGATGCCAAGAACAAAATGCAATGGTGTTCTCTGTCACACCAACAGACAGGCCCAAACATTAAAAACAAATTACACCAAACAGTGGTATGAATTCATTTTTATTTTCCCCAAACAGAGCATATTAGTCTTACGGTATGGTTTTAATAGCTCTTGCTTATTACAGATGTTTAACCTGAACACTTACATGTGAACAATTAAGTTCCAGTTCAGCCAAGAGGTGCAGTGAATTTGTTGAATAAATGTCTTTCCTTGCATTTCAAAAAGAAGATGCATAAAGAGTAGAAATGAGGTTATGTACATTGGTTCTCACATGCAGCTTTCAAGCTGAGAATTGAAACCATTGCGGCTGAGATCCAAGTCTTACCTTGTGTGAGGTGAAGTAAGACAAACACGCGCGAGAGCACGTGCACACACAGAATCAAACACACAAACACAGACACACGCAAGCTGATTTTTATAAAAAAAAAAAAAAAAAGCTTCAACTGATGTTCATATAATTTCCGTGATTTTTCTTTTGTTAAATCAAGTCTCTAACAGAGAACCATTTTATATAAGTAATATTCTTCATATGCATTTTGATCATTAAAAACCTAAGCGACACTGCACCTTAAAAAAACACTAATAATTAAATATTAAAAAACAGGGATAAAGGCTGATTGGAATAGGTACTAACATTCAACACAAGACGCATTCAACTTCTGTCCCTTTCCCAGAATCTTCAGTGTTACACAGCTCCCCTCTGTGGAGGAAAGTGTCAACTATATAGTAACCATAAGTAAAGCGTAGGGCCTGCTTCTCCTTTCATACAAAAAAAGTTTCTTCTTTCCTCAAGGACTGTTAAAGCAGCTCTACGTTCATCTGAATTGTACATTGTGTTACAAACAACACAAACATATGGTGGGGAAAATGCATTACAAGATGGTATCCGTTACCTGGAAAAACATTAATGGACTTTTAAACCTGGATTTTAATCCTTTACCCTGGGGCTGGTTGTACTCCAATAAGATGGCAATGTTTTCATTACCATTATGAATTTATACACAGGCCAGTAAAAATCAAATAAACCAAAAACAGATGGATACCACACAAATGCTAGCAGTCTTAAGACAGGACATTCATTACTGTGTGAAACAATTAAAAGAAATAACATGATAAAACCCAAACATGAGATCAACACATAAAAAGGTGTTAGGCTTTACAGCAGGCAAGAGACGGCCCTTGGCATGTGAAGGCCCAAACAAGCAAACTTGAGTATCATGTTTTAAAACACCAAAGACAGCTGAGTGACCAAAAATAAAATAAAATAGCTGGTGTCATGCTTATTCAGGGCGAGTGCGCATCACTCTCTTGGATGACATTTTATGATCTAGTTTATTACTGGAGTCTGAGCAGATATACTGAAAACGGAGTCCTCCACCTTCCTCTCAACTGATATTACACCATGTCTGATAGGTCTTCCTCAGTGGTGTCCCATTATTACATGGATGTAAAATCTAAAATTAATCAGCAACAATGATTACACAAAGACCACAAATGAGATTAAGGCATATGACAGGACATTCCAATCATCAGCTGAGAAACTGGTTTACCTGTGAGTGTGCTATGGGGGAGAAAAATGACAATTAAAACCGCGCCTGCAAACACCTTCATTAGAAACAATGTGATCAATTTATTTTATGATGCTGTGAAGTATAGTACATTGTTTTGTTTTTTTGGGGGAGGGGGTCTTTCTGCATCTTGGCAAGATGCCCAAGGTGCTAAGAGGAGTAAGTAAACAACTTAAGTCAATCACTGACAAAAATGAGATGTTTGCCAGTGTGGGTGTTGAGGTTTCAGCACTAAGCTCAAACTAATCAGTAGTAAATCGCTTAGATTTGGATACAGTTCAGTTTTATCGATACGTCATCTCAAGTAATCCATACAACCTATGGGAAACTAGTGCTTGTAGATCATGTCAAACAAGGAAAGTGCACCTTAAATGAAGACAGGTTAATACAGTTTTATCTGAACAAAACAACAATGCACATACATTCTAAAGGACACTCTGGACAATTCAGCCCTCACGTAAGGGAAAATAGAATCTTTCAATGGTACATTAGGTAAAATGTTAAAGTAAATGCCATGGAAAAAAGTCACTGCTTGCTTCCCTCAATGGACTATTACATATTGGTATAGAATTACTTTCCCTAACTAAATCTGTAACCGGGTCTTCATTTCAATAATTTTTATTTTGTTTGATTTTTTTGTTTTACAATTATATACAATATACAGGCAGCATATACTGTGATTTTTTTTTTAAATTACACTGAACCAGAGAAAGCCATGAAATCAGGCTATGATGATGTTAAAATAAATGTATTCAGAACACACACCATGTGCATTTCTGAAGCAAAGTCTTAAAAAATGTTTGATCTCTACCAAGGGATGAATGAGACAGTTGTTGCAGCTATACAGCCCTCAGTATATACCAAAAAGCCAGGATTGCATGTAGTCATTCAGTCAAAACAGAAAAACAAATGCCAAGTCAGATTTCTCAATATACAGATCACTGCTTGAGAAGATTTAATATCCAAAGCTAAATAGCATCTCTGATTTGGTCACAAAGATTAAAAGTTAGTACAGACGAATGTATGTGAAAGCAAAACAACTTTCCAGAAGAGATAATTAAATATCAATGGACCTGTACATACAGCGTCACAACATTACAAGAGCAGCAGGTTAGCATAGTGTAAAATGGCGTCCTATTGGGGGTACCCATGATAGCTGATGAATATGATGCGCATTATAAGATAATGCTTGACGTGAAAGAGTTCACAGGAAAAAAAAAAAAGGAAAAAAATGATGAGGTATTCAGTTGACAACTTTTGTTTCCAACAGCGTTATTCACGTTTTAATTCTGAGAAGTACTCCAGTCTATAAACAGCAGATAAAAGGGGGAAAATACACCTGATCCCCAACTAACACTCTCTACTGAGTAGCTCTCTACTCACTGGTCATAACTCAGTGTTAAATAACCTGTAGAACTCTGGTCTTTTCTCTCCTGTGGTCATTGAACTACTGGAAATGCTGACAATTGTACCTCACACAAACAGCATGGGCATCCAATGCAGAATGTTAACCAAATGGCAAAAGGCACACTGCTTTGATACTGGGCAATAGTTTGTACACTGTCATTCACGGTCTTTGTTAGGACAACTGCAGCACAACAAAGACAGCCCAAAAATAAGACTGCCACTTCCTTCAAAACAAGAGGACCAGATGGCATTGAAAAGCGATGCAAGAGAAACAGGGAGTTGAAATCTTGTGCATAGTGCTACATTCAGTGCTGCATCAAGATACCCATTACCTCTGTTTATGGCTAAGCCAAGGAGTATAGAATCACCAATATGTATGGGGGCAGGGGGTTTGCTGCATAATCCCATCTTCACCAAATTCAGTTAGTATGTGGGTTGCATTCACATCAATGAAGACAGTCAACCACTTGATATTAAGAGACCTAATCTCTGATTTGCCTGTACTTTGATTTAAATTATCCATTCAGATATCAATCTTAATAGCTTCAAAACTATTCTAATAAACTTTTAAAACTATTCAATTTAATGAAGGCTCTACCTTTTGACGATTTGTACTTTCAAACTATAAAAAAAGCACCCTCTGACATAGATGAGAAATAAAGCCCGCTATTCTGGTTGATAATGGCATGAATCCCCAAAAATAAAACTGAAGATCTCTTTGATTTTTATTATACTTAAAACCAGAGTGGTTTTTGATTCATCTTATTAAAAATGGTACAAAAATGCACAATAGAAATAGTGAAAAACAGTAGGTTTGACCTTGTTCTGTTGTTGTGAACAGATTTCTTGTTGCATTCAGAGTTCTTAAAGCAAACAAAAGCTGATTTAGTGGAATTTACAGAATAACAATCAGACTACACACTTCCACTTAAGTCATGATTCCTCACAAAATAGTTAATGTGCTTCATCACACAATCTCAATTATCAGACACTTCATTTTTTTTTTTTTTTTTTTTTTTTTTTTTATTATTTCCAAGGCGGGGTAAATTAATCTCTGGGTTCCCTTTAAGATTGAAACATTATTCTTCAGAATCTGCATTCAAGTTCACTTGGGCGGAAGCAGACATCATTCCAATTAGCTTCAGGTTTGCCTCTTCATCAACCATGAAACAGCTAAATTGTTCGATTGGAATTGTTGCTACAGTACACAAATTTTAAATCTGGATTCCCTAAGACGGACAGCTCTTTCAAAACTGTTTACACTGGCAATTGGAACAGCATTTCAGTAAGAATCTGCGCTGGGCAAATTCTGAAAAAGTGCAATGGGAACCTTGGATTCAACAGAATCATCACATGTAATATGAGACATTGTACTGGGACCAAAGAGCTTGTACTTGGAGCAGAGTGCTGGTCATCTTTATTACAGAATATAAGTTAGGATCCCAAAACACCAAAATGGAAAAACATTAACTATGACTACCCCGCCCCCACCCGCACAAAAAATAATTTGAGGCAAATTGAGCCAATCTTTCTTAATTCTGCATGGTGGACAGAGTGGATCAAAGTGCAAACTTGAAAGACCTCAGCTGCATTTCATTAAAAGTTGAAAACGGTTTAAAAAAAAAAAAAAAATCAAACCCAACCGTTTACCGTTCAAGATTCAGATAAAAACATGAAACCAAACAAAAGAGATCAAAGGATGACTGCTTGTGTCAGAATGGGTTTGTTTCTATGATGGCCGACAGGGGTGAATTTCCCATGAGGCCAAGAGACAAAGGTGGGATCAGAGAGATATGACAGATATTTTGAATGTGCGTGCAAAGAGAGAAGTGAGATGGAAGCAGTGCCTGTTGCAAGCAGACCAAAGACAGACAGAGGTGAAGCCAATCAACAAAAAAAAAAGTTTTGAGTGGATATGTTTTCCGATTTTTGCTGACGTCACTGTAGTCACCGTCATTTTTGTCGTAGTCATCATCATCATCGCATCATTTCGCATCAGAAAGAGTCCTTTGTTTCCCTGTGCGACCCCAGTGTAGCAGTCCGCAGTGATGTCACAGGGAGATCAATTAAGGGAAAAAGGTGGGTCTGGAGGATTTGGGGAGGGGTTGGTAACTTCCCCGTAGTTCCCTTGAAGGAGGGAGGGGGCAGGAGGCGGTCTGTACGAGTGAGACAGCAGGCCTTCACTGCCAAGACTGAGGGGGAAAACTGTTGACCTCAGCCAGGTCTTGCACAGGAGACCCTTTGTGGTTGTATGTGAGCTTGATCCTCATCCGCAGTTGTTGCTGTAGGTTGACAGGAGAGAAACAGATGTATTAAAAGTAAGCTAGAATGATGAGCCCTCCTGCAAACTGTGCGGAGCGCTACAGACACTATTGTGGTTAAGGGGCGGGGCACATACCTTCTGAGGGTTGAGGACTTTGATGACCTGTGTGACGGTCCCCTGGTTGAGTGCTGGGATGATATTACTGCTGGGGGATAGGAGCTGGAGCTGGAACGTCTGAGGCACAGAGACACTCTTACAGCACTGATGACCCAACTCCAAGAATACCAACCACACTCATCCCATTTCATTGATGTGCATTTTTTAAAAATCAATATGCAAGATATTGTATAAAAAACAAGAAACAAAAGTAACAAAATGCTGGACAAGCAAGTACCCCGAAAGGGCTTATCGCAGGACCTAACCCTAGAATTAAAAAAATATATATATTAAAAACAATATACTAACATATAGCATGCACAATTAATGTGTATTCAAAAAATATGAATACACGGTCAATAACACCTGTAAAAAAAAAAAAAAAAAAAAAAAAAAATCACATTATGGGTCTAAATATTCAGTTATGAATGGGGCTATCACATGTTATGCTACAACAATCCTAAACAGATGCAATTCCACAGCTGACAATCTTAACTATAGCCTGCAGATCCATCACAACCCTGTGCCTTTCACCTGCTGAAAACCATATGGTAATCATAATCATTTACCATGGTACTGCTCTGGTGTCCATACCACAGTCACAAACTTCAGCTGTGGTGGCTTTTATAGCACATCACAATCTTTGTCCTCATCACTGTTATGGTTTTGAAAAAAGTAAAACCATCTTCAGCATTAGTGCTGTAAATAGTGTATACAGCATCGGCGGCTTACCTTTGGCCCTGTATCAGTTCCTGTGGCATGATGTCCTTATGCAACACTACGCTACACAGGTTATCAGTATGCCTGTCATAGTCTAGGTGCTATTTTATCGGCTACCTAAATCCAACCCACCTTTGGTACTGCGGCTTGGAAAACAAAGTCTGTCATGTCAGCCTCAGTGGAGTTGGAGGCGTGGATGGTGATGACAGCTATGTTGGGGTTGGGGTTTGACCTTTCAAATGTGAACTCTATCTTCAGGCCGTTCTTGTTGTATGCAGTCATTGGTGGAATAGCTGCAGGAAGCAAACATACCAAATGAAAAAAAACACTTCAATTAAAATACCGCTAAAACAAATGGATGAACCTGATCTAATGCAGTGTTTCATTGAATCAAATAATGGGGCGAGCATGTCGTATCAGTGACAGTGACTCAGACATGACCACAGTGGCTAATAAAGCAGTGCGACACAGATGAGCTCTCACCTGCAGCTATGTCATTGAAGAGGGGCTGTGAAGTGAGGCCGTCCAGCAGGAACGCAGGCTGGGGGATGGACACGGGCGGGGCTGGAGCAGGGGCTGGCCCACCTGGGAACAGCAATGGAACAATCTGGTTAACATGAAGGTGGTGGAAGTAAATATTACAGTGGTTTCCCCATTTTATCATCTTAGTCTGACATTTCAAAAGCAAAACCTTTGCAGTACCCTAGCACAACTCTGCAGAGAGCTGAATATGACTTCAGTTAAAAACAGTGGAGCCCCACTTTGTTGCTGTTTTTTCCTCTCATATGGAATTGGTAGGCACATCGTTTTTTTGGATAGCACTCTGATGCTCTGGGTCAACGAATACAGTTAAATCATATCAATTACACTTTCAGGGAACAAAGCTGGAAATCTTCAGTGCTGACTGACTCCCACTCACTACCACAAATACACAGCTCCCTTTCTGCAGTGTTCAGAGGATTATTGGTAACTACCAAACCCAGCCCATTTATGACAGCCAAGACTTCAGCACTGTCCCTATGGAGCCGATTCTGAGGGTTTAGTCTGCGAGGAAATTCAGTCATGAACTAAGAGATACAGGGTCATTTATTTACATTTTTAAAATAAATTAAAAACCATGTGTTCATAATAATTAAGAGGCTAGATATTTGCTGGTTATTTTTATATTATAGCTTGTTTTTAATTGTTCTCAGCCTTTTTTCTCATCAGGCTGGGTAATCAATTGTTTTCATCAAAGACCAGACTTGCAAAACCATTAGTTTGAATCTTTAGGATTAACTATTAGCATTTTCTAGCCTGTTAATGTTAACACATGACATTCTTTAATACTTTTCCCCAAATGTCTCGCACCTGACAGAGAGAGATCCCCCAGCAGATCCAGCAGCTCCCCTCCAGCAGAGGCAGGTTTTGTGGGTGGGGCTGTCTGTATCACGGGCACAACATCATTTCCACCAAGGAGGTCCAAAAGATCATTGGCCTGGAGCAAGAGAGACCAAATTCAACATTCAACCCTCATACCACATCAACACAATTTGGTGGACAGGGTGCCGTTAACAGCAAGACTGTAACAGTCCATCAAAAACATGCAGTTATGTCAACACTTTCAGTTCCCTACCAGCAGGGGGCCTAGGCTGATCAGGAAGTGCATGCACTGAAATTCAGGTCACACAGTCAACTCAAACAATGCCATCACGCCACCTCTATCCCACATTTCCTTTACATTAAAATACATTCCCACCTCAGCCAGACTGATGTTAAAAACAGTACAACAAGTAGGGCACTACTGTTACACCCTTGAGAAGAATACTTCTTCTGAACCTCTTCGAATTTCCTCAGTAAAATAACAAGCAAATTAAATACAAGCTGTGTAAGCCACCCTGGATGCAGAACCTCTGCTAAATATCTGCAAATGTAAAATGAAGGGTAGCATTAGCCCTCAGCCTGTGACACACACTGGGTAGTTTAGAGGTTTATAGGTAAATGTTGCACTCTCTCACCTGACTAGTGGGCTGTGTGACACTGGGAATACTCTTTGATTCCAGGGCAGGGGGCTCCGCTTCCCCATTTGTCTGCACAACGTCCGTGGGTCCGTTAGTGGCTGCCTTCTCCATGACTGGCATTCGCTCCAGTAAAGCAGGCCTTCAGGGAGCACAAACAGAGACGCATTCTAAAATTTTGGCCCTCCCAACAAGGAAAATAGGGGGTGGAGGGTAGGGTGTGGGGCTGCCAAGTATTTGACAAATCACTGAGAAAATTCTAACTTACCTGCAATATGGTCTCATCAACTTCAAAAGCAGGATAGATTGCTAACTGACTAACTGAAAACAAGAAATTTAGACTTTTGACTGAAATCCCTTCCCTAGGTTTTGCTTTCTCTTAGAATCATCCATGAGCAAACAGGGGGCACACAAACTATAAACAGAACATAACTCAGAAAGTGCAGAAGGGTTCAGGTTTCCTGTCATAATTTTGGGCACCATTATGTTGGCCTCCTCAAACAGAAGCCATGATAGCTCTCTATCTACATGGTAATGCAGTTCAGTAAACAAGTGAGGGAACTGGCCATGAGGACAGAGAATAATGGTACAGGACATGGGACTGGGTGATTTTGATGGGGTGCTCACCTCATGTGATCGTATTTCTTAAAAAGTGCATTGTATTCAACCGCTCGCTGCTGCAACTCCACGTCTATGCTGCTGCCGTATATCGACACCACCTTCTTGATTCGGCTGAAAGGCACAAACAGAAAAAAATGATTCCCTGAGCAGCTCTCACTGTCAAACAGTTCTTTGCTGCAGCTCAGATACCCTGCAGAACACATACAGTTCCCCCTTTGTGACATCAGGATGGTGCCACAAATACCATGTGCTTAGAACATGTGCTGTGATTTATTGTCATCTCATTGTTGCCGCTCTCACATTTACATGACATGTGACAAATCAGTGATGAAAAAAATAACACACTTTGATATATTCAGAGGGTCTGCAACACCTCACTGGATCGAAAAGCTTGCTATTTCGTCACTGATCATCTCACAGTACCAGTCATCCCTGAAGGTGAGCTAGTGACACATCTTGGTCGTTTGCAACACCCAAACCACTGATAAATCATGTATTGTAGGTCTAGCATAGGTGAGTGTCATCTTCTCAGGGCTAGTGAGGTGAGCACATGAACATGTTTCTTACTTCACACTGCTGAAACGGGTGGACAGCTTCATGATCGCAGTGAGGGAGTATCCCCGGGTTACCGGAGAGGACAGGTTAGACACCAGGAGACCTTCCAACACATCCAGGACTTCGTCTTCCGTTACCTACCATTCAGAGGTATTGGAGAAAAATGTTGCATGTTGAGCTGGTTTGTCACGGTTCTGGGAATGAGAATTGTCTTCTCCCCAACCCCCTCCAAGTGATTCTGGTGCTGAGTTCAATGAATGGAGTCTACCTGGATTGGCTCCTCCTCTTCACACTGCCCTGACACCAACAGGTCTCCATACTCCCCTATACACCAGGAGGCCACCTGGACCAGCGGTTGCTGGAGGAACAGAAATGGCAAATAAACAGCCACTGATTTAGAAATCACACTTCTAAAACTAAAGCAAGGACTACATTTCACCATCTCTTCTATTTTGAAATGCTATCTGCTCACACTGCTAATCATTCAGACACAGACACACATGCTCACCTGAGAGATGTCATCCAGCAGTGCCTTGTACAGTCTCTGCACTGTGTAGGCGTGCATCTCCACACTGTTGGTGATGAGCTGGATGAGATTGGGCACCGAGTCATCTCTGACATAGCTCCCCGCCTGAGGGATCCAAAAAGGCCTCATTTCAAAAAGGGTTCAACGTAAATGAAAACCAGATAGGAAGCACGCATTATTTACAGACCCTGTGCATTGGTTGTTTCCCCCTATTTTAATTATACTACAAGCTCAAAGAATGCTAATTCTTTGCTAATGCTAAAAAAAGGCATAACAATGCTAATTTTCAAAGCATGAATATATGACCTGTCTCTCAACCTGTGGAGGAGCAGATAACACTGATTAACACACCTCCTCACACCAGTTACAGCATACAAGTAAATGGTCTATACTGTCTCTGTCAGCTACATCACAAACACTACCTGTTATGATGGGCATTGTTACACAAAATTTGGCAAAACTCAAATTAATAACCTATTTAACAAAAACCATGCAATCTGCATAATAGCTTTAGGGTATTTTTTTCCAGTGATGTTAAGCGGGGAAAAAAAAAATCAGACTCTCTGAAGTTTACTCCAGTAAACCCCATGTAAGTTGCTGTTGTCAGTTCTTGAAGTCTCATCTTTGGCAGTAGTCAGACGATGGATCACTCAAAGCTCTCATCATTCAACAGCATATCTGCTATGATAGTTCTTCTCAGTCCCATCTCCCTACCAAGTCCAACCATGCACAACTAGGGCCATGAAAATTAATTAATTTCCTTCAAGTCCAAATCATGCATGTTACAATGTTGCATATTGAAAACACCAAAAATAAATACATGAAACACCAAGTCTTGACATGACTTTCCATACCGTTGTTAGGACCCTCATAATTGTGTCTATGTGCCATCGTTTTGAGGGTGCATACCTGTGACCAAAACAAGTGTCAGTTAAAGTGAACAGAACACATGTCAGTTGGATTAAATGAAGAAAAAGTCTAATTCATTATTTGTTAGATAAGTTCTTAAAGCCCAATTTACTGCCATCAGCTGTTGGAGAGGTATTTATTTCCATGGCAGTATTTCATATAGGCAAAAGCCTTCTAGATATCAGATCTCCATAGGTATTTTGCTTGTACACAAGGTCATGCTTTCAGAAACAAAAAGTGTGCCAGCAAAATGGAGCCCCTGCAAAGGATTGCTAGTTTTTATCAACATCCAGCAATTTAATAAGTTACCCATTCATGCTCACAGAGGCCTGAGGTTAACAGAATGGCTAGTATCCATGCCGTTGTGTCTGAGGCGATTACCAGTTTAATCTACAACTTTATGACTTACCAGAACAAAACCCAGAGTCTGAGAGAAACATTCTATCTCTTGGCTATGCTCTGACTAAAGCAAAACAACGACCATCTACCGCTAATACATACATTTTGGTTCACATGCATAATGAGCACAATGACGAGCCATAGTCTGGATTTTTTTAAAGACCAAACACAAGCCGTGAGATGTTATTTTTAAGAACGTACTTTACTACAGCGAAGCCTTACTTCTCTGCTGCGAGGAAGACGCCTGAGGCACAGTCTGCTTTGAATTCTGGGTCGCAGGAGTCCAGGAAATAAAGCAGCTCCTTCATCATGCCACGAATGTTGTTCCCATTCACCAACGCAAAGCTGAGCTCCATTGCACGCCTGGTAAATACGACAGTCAAATGAACAAAAAAAAAAAAATAAGAAAACCGTATATCTCTACACAGACTGTGAAAGTCTGTGTAGTCTGTGAAAGTTTTCACCAGCCAAAAAGGTCTCATCTTGCTTACCTTTTGATGGACACGTCTAGGTCTTTCAAACAGTCTACGATGGTGCTTCGATGTCTCTGCACTGCATTATGGTCTGTTTGTACAGTCTTCAGCAAGGAGGTCAGTGCCACATATCTTAAAGTCATAAGATGCAATAATGAATGCCAAATTTTTTGAAAATGTCAGTTTCAGATAGTAGACTTCATTCAGGGGACGTTTAAAGCTCACCTTATATTTTTGTCATTGTTTAGCAGGAATCGCCCCAGAATATTAATTGCTAAGACCTGTGAAGACAGACAATAGTATTTCATTATTTTTTTTTTTTTTAAACATTGTGCACACTGACAAAATGCACAAAAATAATAATAATAAAAAATCACAGAGTATTGTTTAAGATGTTTTTAAGGGGCATGTTTTCTTATCCATGCTTTGGTCAAATGGGTTAAAATAGGTGTGCCCGATCTATGTAATTAATCAATGAAAATGAAGTTTTGAGTAATGTCAGTGGCTGGGCCATCAATGCTCATTCATATTCATGATCTTCTAAGAAATTGTTCTTAGGATTTCAAGATGTAACTATGCTGTAGGAGACAAATTAGGCTCACCACTGCAAGTAAAGCAAGGCTCCATTTTACTGCACATTTCAAAAAACTAGAAAGTGTGTCATGGACTTACCCTCAAGCCACTTTCTGATTTAATGTCCATTATGGTCAGAACAGTTTCGTATAGAATTGCGTTTCCCACGTTTTTACTTGTTTCTGTGTTGGTTGCAACCTAATAGAAGGATAACACGCATTTTGTCCAACAATAATGAGAAATGATCAAAACTTCAAATAGAAGACATTTTTTGTCTGAAATATGCAAGAACAAAGTATAGGTTTTGATTCAGTTATGAGATCGAGCCTGACCTGTGCAAGGATGTCGTTCATTGCTTCACTGGAATCGTCATCACTCCGTCCTAGAATTCTGAGTAACCTCAATATCCGCACCTAACATAACAGCACAGTACTCAGCAAAAGCTAATCCACAGTGGATGAAAAACAAACAACAGAATATGTTTTGGACCCCCAGATATATGAATCTCAATAGTTCACACGCAGTATAAAACCATGACAGATTTGTACATCCAATCTTAAACTGACCTAGCCTTCTGTCCAGCTTTTTAATTTTCCTCAAATTGCATGCTGCAGGAATAGCACCACAAAGCTCTTTTCAAGCATGATTACATAGATAAAAATGCAAACTGCAAAGCGCAACAGTATTTCCATAATCTGCCGTTCTTGCCCTTCTTCATCCACACGTTCAATTACTGATGCATATTAGAAGGGTACTTAATAGTATTTTTACCCGATTATGTTTGTGAGCATTACTGGATTATTGAGGTTTGATTTATGTCTCATGACAAAGGATAACACAAAGCAAGGTAAATGCAGTAAGACACTACAGTAATATTAATGAAAACATGAAGAGCAAGGGAAACTGGGGTCCCTCACCTGCAGGAAGGGGTCACTGATGCCTGAAACATCATGCTCAGGTGAGTATCCAGACATGATGAGGTTCTTTAGGATTCTGACCAGCTGTGGGACCAGCTATAAGACCAACAACACAAAAGAGAAGAGGGCTACAGCCAGGAACTGGACTCAAGAATTCAACATCTTCAAGAGACAACAGCTACAGAGACTGTGTACAGCTTTAACTTACAGCTATGGTACCACATGAAAAACTGTCAAAAAATGAATGATAAATCATTTTGTCTTTTGAGCACTGGTAACAAAAAATATATATTGTAAAGACCTATGATTCAAGTTTCCATTCACAGTCTAAAAAGTAAATACTATCACACTGTCTATGAATTTTAAGCACCCATTATTAGTGTTACCATTAAATATTTTCCTATACAGCATAAAATACAACTCTAAAATGGAACTGCACATTTTATTTTTTATTCAGTTATAATAAAGCAATCAAAGCATTCATTATAAAATGTGTTAAGATTTTTATTTTTAGAGATGTTAATTTTCAGCTCTAGAAAACTAAAAAATGTTGACTTTGATTCTATGAAACAAGGTGCTATTTTTGACAGCAAATCTTTCCCCAAATGAGCACACTGTTTAATGTGTTACACTGCCTTATTCCTTATGATCTGTCACACAAAAGTAGAATCACCAGTTCTTGCTGACAACACCTGGAGTGATTAGCTTAAAACACTTAACATTTATGTTATTCTAGAAGACATGGAGATACATAAATTAAAAGCCAACATATAATTAGTTTAAGGATGAGAACTAGAGAATAAGAAATGTATTCATCAAAAACAAACTAAGATACTGCAATGATATTTGAAAAAAAATTAAATAAAGATAACATTGACAGAACCTTAAGGATAAATTAAAAACAAAACTTCAAAGAAAAAATTACTCTGAACACAAGAATTTGACTACATCTATTTGATGATGGAGTGAAATGATTTCTGTAAGAGCATGCACCAGCTATGAACCAGAATGCACTCTTACCTTCTCATTCTAACACAATGCAGGAATTGTAACGGAGACAAATGACAGAAAAAATATGAGGTAGATGTTAGGAGGAACTGGAAGAGATTCACTTTCAGAGAGATTAAAGTAATGTTCAGGTCATGAATATGGGTAGTGGGAGTGCTGGCATGTTGGCATTTGGGCTGAGGGTGCAAGGGAGAGGTACCAGCTGATACAAAAAGGCAGGGAGAGGAGATAGAACCGGGGGAGAAAAAATGTCATTCTCCAAATGAAATGCATGTACAGGCTATCCTGGGCCTCACAGGCAAAAGGTCACTTCAAACATTCTACACAGCACCTTACCAGGTACTTTAAAAGGAAATGTGCGCGCAAAGGTATGATGGAATGCAAAATGTATCCTAAGTGCAAAAGAGGTAAACATGCCAGGTTTTATTAACAATGGCAATTCATAATACTATTTCACAATTTCTGAAAATCACACACATCCAAAATCCTCACATTATATGGCCTATTTTTTAAATTCACAATTTAGAGATCAACATAACAAGTTAAATTTATTAAAGAAAAAAAACCCTATAATTCCCAAACAGAAATTTCTTTTTTGGCTGTACCTTTCGAAAGTGTGAGAGCATGTCCGGACTTCGTTCACACATCTCTGTGAGCAGAACAACTGATGTGTGGAGAACACCTAGGCACAAAAAAAAAAACCATTGGCACCCACACATCATAGCTCTAAATTCAACAACAATGAGTGTCCATTTAACCCCTTTAGAAATCAATTGAACCACAGTTACACATGGAATGTGCTTGAAGTGACCAGCAATCAACCTCTGTAGTAGGCTGCCAAAGGAGCCATAAGAGCAAACCCTACAAAAACCAGTACTGAAGACCCCATTTAAACCCTGCTAAATGCGTTCAAACTGGCTCTGTGACAGGACTGTGCCTCGACTCCAGCTGAGGTGGCTCACCATGGTTCTTCTCGCTGAGCAGGTTTTTGGTTGCTGGGAGGAACATCTCCATCAGCTCAGGCACCTTCCTGATCACATGGACGGCACACAGAGCTGCCTGCAGACAAAATTCAAATGTCACCAAAAACTAGTCAAAAAGAATACATAAAAATTCCAGAGAACATACATTCAGAAACATATCCCGCCTGCTCTTTGACTACTTCCACCCAAATGAAGAGTGCAGTGCAAATATGCAGTGACAACAAAAACAAAACATACATGAATAAAATTTAACATTGCATTCAATGCATGCATGCATAATCACTAAAACAGGCTTTCCGTCAAGAAATAAGCCTCTGGGCCCCTTACACATTATGTGTGAAAATCCCTTAATATTACTGCAGTGGCCTTTTACCATTGCCAGATGAAGATTAGTGGAACCATACAGAATCTCCTAAAGATGTACACTTACAATGCAGGACCAAAAAGAGTGAACATAAAAGGTCACAAAACCAGTGTGACTCTGGGAGCCCAAGCTCCAAAAAAAGGCTTTTACATTGCAGATATAGAGGTATGAAGCTGTACCTTTTTCCTCAAGTATGAGTTTGACGTTTTGAGAAGTTTCTCCACCTCTCCAGCCAGATCACGGCACATTTCTGACGAGCCCATGCAGCCCAGGGTACACAAGGCCAGGCCCTGGACATACTGCGTACTGTGGTTCAGATCACTGAAGAGTAATTGAGATAGGAGACCAGGAGGAAGAGGGAGAGAGAGAGAAGAAAACAGGGTGAAAGTTAAAGGAGAATTGGACATACATAAGGGAGAAGGAAGAGACAGGAAAGACAGTGTGTGAGATGGTGACAGCAGATCAGTAAGGTGAAGGAGGTATAGAGTGACAAACAGAACAACAGCAAGGGGGAGGGTGAGGAAGCCAGTGGAGGCAGAGGGAAGAATAACAAAAAAGGAACAAGTGACATGGTTATAAAAAGGAGAAAAAGCAGCTACTCAGACAGGTTTAGGGGCTTCCCTCCAAACAAAGTATATAGTAAGAGTACCTATAATCTACGGAAGTGTGACTGAAAGGTAATACAACTGAGGAACAAAAGCACCAGCTTTTAATGCATTACACATGCCTGCACTACCATTCTTTTCATCTATTACAATTCAGTACACTGGGTGAGACAACAGAATATTAAGCAAAAAATACAGCCATGCCCTCTTACTTCTTGATGCAGTTTGTCATTAGCAAGTGAACGTCTTGTCTCTCATCCAGCAGTAACATGGCTCCTAAGTACCCTATTCGCTTGTCTGTGAACTTCTGAGAAGCAATCAATTTCAGGCACTCCAACTGAAGAAAAAAAAATATATATATATACATCAATTTTTAATTAAATCGTCAGCAAAGCACAAGTACATGGTAATTTAAATAAAGAAGGCAGAACAGACTTTCAGCTACAAGATAATAACAACCATAAAATACATTGGAAGTCCAAATTTAATAGCAAAGCAGAACAGGGAGTACAAAGGCTGATTCATTTCGGGTGGGGAAAACAATTAACAGACAATGTATTTCAGCACTGCAATAGAAAGCAAAAAGGCCTCCTCACCTGTCCGAAATGTGCCGGGTAGCCCAGCATGTGCATGTACAGAAGCTTGGCCACGTTTCTGCACCGGTATGTGTTGTCCTCTTCCCTGAAAGAAGACCTAATAGCAGCACATTCTTTCTGGATCATTTCCCGCTCCTCGGCCTGGGTGCGAGCGGTCCGGATAGTCCGGATCAGCTCTCGCAGTCTGATCGGAGCTGGCATCCTCTAGAACATGGAAGCGAAGAATTCACAGGTAAGGTGAAATTCCTGGAATACTTCTGACCAAGTAAGACTGCAAGCCATCCGGTTTTTTTTTTTTTTTTTTTTTGCTGAAGGACATGCTGAACAATAAAATACAGCAACATACCAATAGCATATGTCTGATTTAATAGACGATAGTTACATTGTGATAAGCATTTCTGTTGATAAGAGCTTTCTGTGAATGCAAGGCTATATACAGGTCATACTGCACTGAAGTGTAGCTTTCAATGAATATGCATTTTTATGAAATTGTGTGATATTTTGGCTAGATTTTCAACTTTGTTTGCACCTGTAGCTTCAGGCAGCATCTTTGTATCAGCCTACATAGCATTCTTCATTCCTAAGCAGCCTAATAATGTGACTTAAATATATGAAGTTGTAGTGGGATGGAATAAATAAGGCTTAATTCACAATATTTCAGTCTGCTTTATTATAAAAAAGTCAACTAAAATGGCTCACATTTCTGTGATTCTAACATGAATCAATTTGAATATGAGATTGAGCAGTGAAATTCCAATCCACCCCAGTGTCTGCACAGCTGAGCACTTGGGTTTCAAAGCACTGATGCCTGATTAAAGATTAAAATGAGCACGTGCTGGACGTCAAGATTAAATTCTTCCGTCCTTTTCTTTTGTCAATCTAGCCAAATAACTGCCCTGTCGTATTTCAAAAGCACTTTCAGTTCAAGCCCTGTTAAGAAAAAAAGTTTTGCATCATTTTGCCAGTCTTGCTACAATATTTCAGTTTTGTCTATCATGACATTGAATAAATCCTGGTTAAGAATCACAAGTTAACATTAAGGAAAAGCAAATAAAAATGAACAGATTAAAAAAAAAAATCGAAACGTGGAGGTGTATGGTCTTAATGCACCTGGTACTTGCTTGTTTACCCATTTTCCAACAGGTGTCTGAGCAAACAGGATAGTAAACTCTTGTGAAAACTTCAGGGTTCATAATCAGGTCATGAATTTCGCAGATGCAATCTGATATGAATGATTTTATACGCATAACAATGGTGATTTCTCAGTATGTTGTTAACCACATCCACTTTAATGTAAGTTTATTTCTATGTTGAATGTAACTAACCCATTTGAAAAGATATACAACATTCTAGTAAGGGAAGGGGTGGGAGAAGTAAATGTAACCCAAAGCATTATAAAGGTTGGATTCAACCACATAAATAGGCAGAATATATTGGACTGCAAACTAAAGTCAGAGTTCTCCGTAAGGGGGGACATTTGTCATGCATGAACACAATGCAACACAGAGCACGTCATGAGGAATACAACAGAATTGCTAAATTCAGCAAAGCTGATGCATCAGTTAAAATCATTTAAATTACCAAATTACTGCAACAGTGAGAGTTACAAAGTTTCAATAGAATTCCTTGAAGAGATGATTCAACCCTTCTAGGATTTACTTGCTTCTGTTTTCAAGCAAGAGGGGAAAAAGGACAATTAATAATGGACAAACACTGACATGAAGCTGCACAGAGGACATTACACTCAATGTGGAAGGAAGGTTGACAGCAAAGGTTGACAAGTTTTCTACCAAAATGTTTCACAACTCTTTCCTGCTTTGATAGGCACCGACTACATAAAGCCCCTGCCCTAGGACAGAACTCATTTGACTTTAAAAAGCAAAATAACTGTTCTTGCAATTCTACCGAAGGGAGAGAAGGAGCATGAGATCACCCAGCACTGCTGATAAAATCTATCAAAGCAAAGACAGTGGGAGGACTTCCAAACCACAATTTCCAAAAAAAACACAAACAAAACAAATGAACCTTGTTTATGACAATGACACTTACATGAAGATCCACTTATGCCTGGTAATCACCCTGGCGTTTCTTAAAAAGGAAGCGAACAAGCAAGCCTGTTTATTACTGCTGATTGCTCATTGTAGCAAGGAGAACAACTCTGCAGCACACAGAGAGATGATTTATCAATGCCCATCGCAAGGAAATATCGTTCTCTTTAATCTGTTAGCATGCACTAATGGATTAGCCCTTGCATCACGAAAGAATGGAGGAATTACTTGTTGAACCAAAGGCATGACACAATGAACCAGGAGTCCCATTTCCTGAATGGTTTAAAGAAGAGGAATTTGAAAAATAGTCCAGATGGATTGATGGTTTGCTCCCATTAAGGGCAACAGTAGATTTGTTACAGTACACGGTTTTTTTTTTTTTTTTTTTTTTTTTTAAAGTCAGACTTTATTAAAGCTGATGATCATCCACCCATAAATGTTTTCTTATATCATGGTTCTCAGAAAACTATATAAAAGTAAAAAAAAAAAAAAAAAAGCTTTCAAATGTATGAAATATACAGGTGTTTTGTGTGTTGATGCATGTGTATTCTTATTAGGGCTGGGCAATAAATTGAGTTCTCCAACATGATAGGGGCAGTTTTTAACAGCACGAAAGTCTGTATTGCGATAAGCATAGTTTTCTAATTGCTTTGTTTTTAGTTAGTTTTTTCTTGCCAACAACAACAGCAGCATAATACCAGCTCGTTGTGGATAAAACAGCATCTGGGTGGCTCACACAGTTAAGATTTTTGTTCAGGAAGCAGATGTAAGCCCTTTGACTGGGGGTTCGAGTCCCAGTCATACCACAGCCAGCAACGGCCAGAGTTCTGCACTGGTGGGGCAAAAATTGGCTGATTGGTTAATTAGTTCAAAATATAAGATTAGACAAACATGTTCGAACCTTTACAAGTGAATTTTTTCTATTTTAACTGCTTTAGCGTGCCCAATTTTGTCCCTCAGAGCTTCTGCTTTATTTTTGCATGAATATGCAAATAAATACTGCGCAGTCAAGTACATGGTAGGTGAAATCTCTCTAGACTCTAAAATCTCTCTAAACTCAGGGAGGGTCCAAGTTCAGGCCTGCCCAACAAAATGACCTCCTGTCTGGAAATGTGCTACAACACTTGAGGGACTCACAGGTTTTCAGCTGGACCCAGTCAGTAATCAGCATGAGGAAAAAACTGATTAGAAAAATGCAAAACAAAAATAGTCAGGTCAGCATAATCCTACTGCAAAATCATCTGCAGTGTTTTCACAAACCAGCCAAGTTATCCACTTGGAGTTACTTTTAGAATATGAATACACCGTTACACCTTTATCGCTGCCAAAACAGAGTACCGAATTGATACAGAATCTTTTGGTTCTCTGTAATTATTATACAGCCAAAGGGCTATTTAAAAGCCATCTGGTTGGATGGATTCTCCTTGGCATCTTTTTTATCGAACCATAAATAGTAAACACCATGCTACCGTGCTAAAGTTGGGAAATGAAGACCACACCCTGTAACTTATAAAACACAATACATATAAAACATGTGTCATACAACTTGCTGTTATTAACAACCTCTTCACAAATTCCCATGCAGCATATTTGTATAGCCCATGAACAGCTGAACTTAAAATGAAACACGGGAGCATTAAAATTACTGATATAGGAATATGTAACAATTAAGAAAGTAAAGTACAACTTGGTACAAATCTGAACACTCAAAATAAATAACAGACAGCTCTTTTTAGATGGGGGGGGGTAGTTAAACTGCATAGAGAGCATTTACTTGAAGGAAAACAATCCTACTTTGACATATCAGTGCAGTAATGGGTGGGCCTTGGCAGTGCGCTTTAAGATGCCCTGCATCACAGGCCTATAAAGTGTGATTCACAGAATAAATGCACTATGCAATTATTCTGAGAGTTTTCCTCTATACATGTATTTAAGTGAGAGGGACTGACTAATTAATTTCACATATGCTGATGAGGTTTAAATGGCCAAATGCTAATATGGATTGATTTGCAGCATCTCACAGCCTATGGCTACATAAGGAAAACCAGTCCCCCCCATTTTGCAAATAAAATCAAGGCAGACCATATTCCTATTACTTACCATAACAGATACCTGGCCAACATAGTCCAAGAACCAATTACCAGGTCTGATCTTTCTGTTTGTGATGATTAGCTCCACACACACACACACACACACACACACACACACACACACACACACACACACACACACACACACACACACACACACACACACACACACACACACACACACACACACACACACACACTTCACTCAAGTAAATCAATAAAAGCATTCATTAAAACAAAGCTTTCTAGCCACAAGTGTCCATTTACTATGACACAGTTCCTTTTTTGGAAGGGAGGAGTTCTCAGCTTTAATTACACCTTCATTACAGGGAAACTTTGCTATTTCAAAGATCCGGCTGGCCCATTTGGGGGTTCCAGAGGCACCCTGATCCAAACTACAACAGTGGGGCAGTGCAGAGCACAAAAGTTGGATTACAATGATAGGTGGGAAAAGCTTTCTCCCTGGAGAGTGGTTGGGGGAGCAACAGCCTCAGGCATGCTCAGCAAGGTCAGCGAGCACAGCCTTACTTACCCTCTCAGCACAAAAAGGCTACTGTTTGGCTGCATCGCTGCACTGGGGGATTTCTTACCCCCTGCATTACTGAGCTGTCTGAACTAACATTCAGTGCTCTGGACTAACAAGGGACAAACACCACAGCAGCCTCAGTTGAAAGCACACCAATGCCTTCCAACATACTACGGGCAAATGATCCCAACCCGATTTCCCATGCTTTTAACAATATTTACCTAGAGAGATTAGCTCAGTCCCAGATCTTTATGCATTTTCAAAAGGATTCAACACCACGGTTTGCTTGCTGCTAATACACAGACCGACAACTTAAAAGCCTGCCCCAAATGATGCTATGTGCTAAGCTCTTCCCAAGGCACATTACCTGAGACAAGCAGTGGAAGATTTCCAAAACAGCAAAACCTCCTGAGAATTGGTGTGAGATGCAAGCATACTGAGCATGGCAACGAGAAGGGGGAGGGGAAAATTCACCATGGTGTAATCATCATCCAATTCAACAGTATCCAAACAGAATACCAGAACAATGAATGTAGCACCATTTGAATGAACTCACCCCCTTTAGCGAACACAATTGCTGTAGAGATTTTTAAAATGTCATCACAGGAAAGCACCTCCCACCCTTCCTATTTTTCAAATTCATGCTCACAGCCTTTTGGAGTTACACATTTAAAAACTAATGTTCAATAATGCTTTCACAATCTGCTCAGAAAAGTAATTTTCATTGGCAAAAGCACTCACAGCACAACCAAAACTCTTAATTTAGTGCATTAAAATTATGCCAAAGCCTCGGTCTGGGTACAGATAAGCTACTCCTAGACCTACTCTTGATGCTTAACTAGCTGCAGCAGTAACATGTTTTCCATTGTGAATACAGCAAACCTGTCTTTTTTCCAGGAGTCATTCAGTCAGCACTAAATATCCATTTTGTTTGCCTATGTGATGGCTTTTCAGGTCTTTGATAGACTGCTGCAACCATACTGATGGGACACAAATCCACAGAGCAGAGGTCAGTACCTTTGGAATAACAGTAACCTTGTGCAAGGGTGCTAGGAATGAGCCTCTTTAGATTAATGTTCAATGAACACAGGTTTTTTTTGTTCTAGGCATGACCCAATCAACCAAACTAACACACAATTCTCCTCCAAAGTATCCTTTAAGTGCTAATGTATATCAACTCACTTCCCTTGCTGGTGTGTATCAGAGAGGAATCAGTTCTTCTGAGCCAATTTTGTAGACATGCAAAAGGAGATGAACACCATCAACATTTAAGGTCAGCAACTGCCAACTGCCTTTCAGGGCAGAAACAAAAAAAAAACAGGAAATATACTGGTAAGTCCTGAAAATGGCATAACAGAAGAGCTCCACTCCCCCTTTCAGAATCACCAACTGTATTGTTACACAATGTCAAAGCTAAAACCACCCAGTCATATTTGGCTACTGAAAGAACCCAGACCTGGATGTCCATGGGACTCAAACTGTGCTTCTAAGGATGTCATTTTCCCTCATGATCAGGGTCATTTGGACACAGACATTCATAATACTTGTATGACGATTTTGCTGAAATGGGAATTACAATACATGATAGATTTATTCAGAGGATACCTTTACTGGTGAGTTTCTGCAGCTCTGACTTTATACAAATCCATTGACACAGCTAGCCATTTGCCTGGGCAATTCAGGTCAAGCACTTTTCAGTGTACCAAATTGAAACGCAACATACAACACTGATTAGCACAAAATACACAACTGATTTACTCAATACAATGTCACAGCCAGTGATTGAAGGCTCTCTCTCTCTCTCTCTATATATATATATATATATATATATATATATATATATATATATATATATATATATGCAATCCTTCAGAGGACTGGAGTATCACTCATCTTCCACAAATTCCTTTATGGTACATGAAATGCTGGCTATTAAGTGGATTACTGCTAGTCAGACTCGTTCCCTGAAAACATGAAGGCCCGAGAAGCAAGTTATAAACCTCCTGAAATACGCATATCAAGCCAACCAAATGCTAATTTAACTGTGGCATCCCAACTGTACACTAAAAAGGCATCGATATGACTGAACTGGCTTGCTACTTGTCTGATTCAAGTCGGGTGAAGGCAGTAAAGCAAATGTTAGCTTGTTTTCAACTTAAATGGCTCGTTCTAAAGATGTGTGTCTTAAATAAATAGCCAGTCAGATTATTATGAAGGGAAAAATAACCGATCCTTGAGTATGGAAATACGCCCAGGCTAGAATGATGAAATGCTAACAACTCAGCTAACTTCGCTAGCTAGCTATCCTACAGTAACCTTGCCAGCTAGCAAACTTCTCTCACTGTACACAAATGTTCACAACATTAATAATGATGTTGCTATGCCCGCTACGTAACAGTGTTATATATAACATTCTTCCGATTATTAGCTAGCTGCGATTTTACCAAACATGATGAATCCAAAAATTGATCAAGTGCTCTTTCTTGTTCTGTCCACGTAACGTTAGCTACCCATTTGACTGCACTGTCTAGCGATAGCTGATATTAGCTGACAACGTTGCGTCGCACTATAACGTTTACTTGGATACTAGCTACGCAAAATACCATGCTGGCTTACAAGCTAGGTAGCAAGCAATTCTTTTGCAAAGTCTATCCACATGTTTTATCATTTAACCACACTGAATGAGCCAAATTTAAACCACCGTCAGAGGCCCAACCTTACCTTCGTTCAGAAGGATGCGATTTTCTCCGGAACTACCTAGCATTAGCTACTGCAAGTACACGCCTGCCAAATAGCTAGCAAGCTATTTAGGCCCAAATCAGCATCGATTTTAGAACAACAAAGTGGCACCTCTAATAATGAGCACACTCAATACCGCTTTTTAATGTACTAATCGCACCTTTACTATCCATTAGTAGACAACTCTTAAATATTCATAGCTAACTACCTTTGGACTATCATCCAAGATTAGCTAGCCGATACAGGCACCTGCAATTTTAGCATAGCGTACACCTTTCCGTGACAGACATCCCCCGGTGTTAGCGATCCAAAACCCACAGACATCATTTTCTCAAACGCAGAGACGTGTTCTTCTCATATACGTTGTCGACATGCAACGTAACATATAACTGAACCAATTCCATGCGAATGGAACTCACCAGCCGTAATGACACCAGTTAGGAATTGGAATCTTCTCCCTTTGAGACGGAGGAAGAAACAAACCTGACATTCAAAATGGCGATTTACCCGGCCTCAGCACTTCTACTGCAGGCGGAGCGTTACATTGAGTACCACATGAACTTCAAGGTCTGCGAATATGTGTAGAATGAGACGCCATTCCGGCTCAACAAACCCGGATATTCGTTGTGCGCCGCAAATTTAAGGTTGAGCCAACGTGTCTGTCACAGAGCTTTAGTTTCTTATGAGTTTTCCATAGTTTCCAGATGAAGCAGCGTGCATCTTTTATGACAAATACAGATGAGAGCCCAAAAATATACAACTAAATCGTCATTAACATAGACAATCCATATAACTGCATTTTGTGACTAATAAACAGGAAAACGAAGATTTCCTTGCTATATTTGCAGGGTCCGCTACGTTACTTCTAGGCAGGTGCTGTTGTGAGAAATCTTGCAAGCTGCGCATTACAAGTGATTTAACAAGATAGGTAATTACAGAGCTAGAATGAGAAATTACACGTATCCCCATGCCTAAAACATCAACACAAATTTTAAGGAATAGTTGTCATAGGTAAAAATGAAAAGCACTCATGTTGACGTAAGTCACTCTGTTGTATTATTTTTCTCATGTGTTGGTGGCGCGGATGAACTACAGTCCAAAGTGCCTCTTTGCAGAGTAGTGCTGCGGTCAGGACTTCACCTCGTGGCAGTCAATGATGACGTCATTATACGATTTCGTGTCACTTCAGAAGATAATCACACTCGTAATGCCAACATGCCTGTCCCCAAAGTCTGTTGAATGACAGACAAAAAGCCTCAGATTTTAAGTTATGTGCACAAAATATTTAGAATTACTGTTAGTGTGGTAGTCAAGATAGACTTCTGTCGTGGATTTAAGGCAATTCTATACTTCAACCTTTCTATAGTAACTTAAACATAATATAGATGTGCTTATTGAAAATTTCAGAAGCATTGAAGCAACTCGATGCAGCACTGAGCACGTTTCCTTTAGTATTCCTTGGAGATATAAAGATTGGTTTTTGAACACATTTTAACCGATATTGTATTTTAAGAAGCTTTCATATCACTTTCAGAGCAGGTAAATTAAATGTTAAGGACATGTCATTCAATTAATCTGTGACAAGGGATGTAGTCAAATGTAACAGAAACAGAAAAGTTTGTTTACGTTAAATGCTTCTTTAAAAGCTGCATTTTCATAAATGATCAGGATGTTCCAACGTATGATATGCCTGTAATTTTTAGGTTTGACTTATATATACATTAAACCACAACATTTTACGTTGAACGTTTGTGTACAGTAAACGAAAATCACGATATTATGATTATATTACATAAAGGACATGTGTTAGACGCTCTTATCCAGAGAGACTTACAAGGCAAAAGTGCATAAGAATGGTACAAAAAGTGTAAAGATAAGCCCAGAGAGGGGTAAAGTCCCAGAATTACAATTCTTTAAAGAGTAATACATGACATTAAAGGGCTCAAGCTTCATGCTGTGAGTCAAGTAGTCATTATGATCCCCCTTGTGGTTTAATTTTGAACATTACCAGAGATAGTGGAAAGTATTAAGATACTCCACTCCGATTTTTGTGTGTTTTGGTGTAACGTGGAAAGAAAGTATTTGTTATTCATTTTCATTTTTTTAAAAAAAAAAATGATTCCAATTTTTTTAGGTAAGCTCTTGTCTCATAGTAAACGTTCCTTTTGGAGAATCCGTCCCACAACAAGAACTGTCCTACAACAAATAAATGACAGGAATGAATTCGCGATAAACAGATCTTGAGTATCAAATGTTATTTAGACTGCACCAGCAACTGTCGAGGCTTCGTTTTGTATGTTATGTATTGACTTTCAACTGGCCACAATTCCAGTTAAGTGTTGCAATGTATTATGTTTCTGAAAACTTGGTGACCTTAAGATGCAGTGAAACAGAGTAGTTTTCCTTTGTGACTCTTGGATTCTTCTTTGCCTCCCTCACCATTTTCCTCATTGTGCATGGGGAGAAGATGAGCTTCCATTCTCTTCTGGCAAGTTATTCTGTTCTAGCGGCAGTAAATAATTTGATTATTGCCTCAATCGTGGTACGAGGTAAATTTAACCTTTCGTGTATTTTTACGGCCATTACCTGATTTATGAAGGTTAATGACCATTTTTCATTTTTGACTTGTCAGTTTTTTTTTATTTTATTTTTTTGCCATGGTGATCAATGACAAAAGGATTTCACATTACCTCATGTTATACCGTAATGAAACAGGAAGTCATAGAAGGCCACCGTACGGTTCTTTAATACTGAGGTGAACTTAAAATTTAAATGAGAAATAAAACTGTATTATAAATTTGTTATGTTTTACTCAAAAGAATCGTATGTGTTGAAACCCTTTTTCCGAACATTTTTTTTAGAATCAAAGATCCCTGTTGAATATGTTAAACCTAAAATCATGCCAATTTGCGTGTTTTTTTTTTTTATCTCGTCTAATTTTTAATTTAATTTTATGAAGGATGCCAGAAATTTAGGAGTTGATTGTAACTATTCCTTTTCAGACTTAAGACTGAGTTGTATATGGCCTATAAATTCAGAGGACGTTAAGTGAGGAGAACAATTTTCCACCTATAGTTATATAGTATTTATAAAACTCACGCAAAAGGGAAGTGTCTGTGGCTGGTGACAGTTTTTCTACATCACTTGCACGTGAAGCTAGCCATTTTGTGCCGGTAAGTTTTTAACACTGGAATGGTGAAGTATTTATTAACATAATGAATGGTCCTTATTGAACCATTGTGAAATAATAGCGAATGGTATATTTAAAAAAAAAAAAAAACAAAAACCTAGTTAAACAATTAATGTCAACACACAAAGTGTTTAACGGCAGCACATAATCTCTCTTTCTCCCATTCTCTTGGTTTAGACATCAAGAAAGATATTTTAACCAACCAAGGACAGTTGTGTTGAGTGCGGAGAGAAAACGCGCAACGCAAGCTTGTCCTCCAATGATGTCTTTCCCGTCCCATAAGTCTTTGGTGAGCTATCGTCAGTTACCTTTATCTGTGTCGATGGTGCCCCTCTGCAGTGTTTTGGCAAGAGAACAGCGATACGGATTCCAGACAGCAAGCTGCACGGCAAGTAGAACATCACAACCTGGGATTGGATAGCGTTTCAAATGAGACAGGTTTTAGAGCAAAAATTCACAAGGCTGTGCCATTTTTATGTCTGCCTAGCAGAGGAGACTTTTTAGTTATTTATCGTATTTTTTTTTTTTTTACATGAAAACATCTTCCTTTTCATTTTGATAACCCCCACTAACAGTGTCAAGCCGTCTTTGCATCGCTGAGTCGCACTGGTAGATCATTTTGATCACCGGGTTTTTTTATGCACGACTGGACTGCACTCCCGAAGGGAGCCTTTACGGAATATTTACTGAACAATAAAATCTTTAAAATCTTTCTGGGCTTGGAGGAGATTCGAGTTTTTCCTACCGGGAGTTCCACCCTAATATGTCCAGGCGAAAACAGACCAATCCCTTCAAAGTTAATTGTAGGTATCTCAGGTATTGTACATGCTATTTTGATTGATTCCGTGTATATTTGCTGATACAGTCATTAATGTGCAGCGCATAGTTATGTATGTCTAGCAAGCTCTCGGGGTCTTTCCGTATTCTTCTTGCTATTTAAGCTAATTGGCTTGCTATTTATTAAGGGTTGTACGTTAACTAGCATTATCTAACAATAATACCAAGGAGTTCGCTTTTTTCGTTTGTACTGGAAATTGAATTTACGAAAACAACTACCTTGTCGTAGAATTGTCCACTGCATCTAGTTAGCAAGAATAGATCGGCAAGAGGCTACGACAATGCATTGTGGTTCGCGACAGGCTAGTAATTTCAATGTTGAACAATGCGAACAAAGTGGAACTCAGTCTCACAGCGCCATAAATTCACATTTATCGAACCAACCATGGCTGGCTTACTAATAATACACCTAATAAACTTCGATGCATTCATTCCTTTCCTTTCATTCAAGAACAGTTAGTTTTAGATCCACCCGTTTCCTGGCGGTATGACAAGATGTTGGACTGAGTGTGTGCTGTAAAATTGTGCGTGTATAGTGGCATGTTGGTGTTCTATAGTTAAGTTATACCCATGCATTCGTAAAGCTATTAGGCTAATGTTTGCATGTCGTAGCCACCGTCATTGACGTGTTTGTGTTTAAAATGTACATGGGCTGGTTGCAACTTTACAAACAGACAGTGGCTATAAATGTAGATGAACAAGGAAGCGTTGATGGAAATGATCATATGGAAATGTTGTGTTATGAAAATAAATTTACATAATGGCTTAGCCTAGGGCTATGAAACAAAGTCACAGGGAAGACAAATGAGGCTTGTAGTGTTAAGACTCCTACATCTAGATTTACGGGACTATAAGCCTTACCTGAGCATTGAAAGAACCCTTTCTCATCAAAAACTGTTTTGGCACTAGTTTCCTGGAACTTTGCAGCACCTAGATCTATATCTGGATCATGGTTTGTTTTTTTATGTCAAAAAAAGAACCTTTAAATTGATAAAACATTTTCGTGGAGTGTGTTTGATTTACTTTGAGCACCTGGTGCTCAGAAGGTGGTCTTGTGTGGTTGCTGATGAATAGTAATCACCTGGTAAAAGCTTGGTCCAAATGTTGTCATGGTGGATATTTCTGGGAACAGATGGATGCCTCCAAGCTATGAAACTGAGTCTATGACACAAGACCCAAACATAGCTTCCCTTGCCTCCCCTGATAAACCAAAAGTATAATGCACTTACTTTGATTTTGGAAGGATTCTTTTTTGTTTATGTGCAAATGCATTCACTTTTCTGGTTTAGTACCCTCTTTCTAAAAGCATCCTAAAGCAAGAGCCATGAGTTACTAATCAAGGAGATTCAAGTTCAAATTCAAGTCCATTACCTGGATTTCAGCAGTCTCAACAGAGAACTTATACATTGAAGATGAAACTGTTCATCAATGAAATTTTCTAATCTATTTGCAAAGTAAATGGTGAGTCATAGTAGTCAGAACATTTATTTTAAACCCGGTGAAATTAATATAGCTTTCTCATTGTTGGTGCAGAACTTATCGTGTAACATAAACACAAATTGTGGTTTGTCGGGTAGAGTTGGACAGCCGTAACGAAGAAGACCTCAAATGAATCTGATCTAAAAAGCATTTTTTTTTTTAAAACATAGCCACTAATTGAAAATAGCTGTTACATAGTGTTTAGAGATCTTTTGATGTGAAAGGCAATTTGCCTTTGTTTTTATCTGGTCATGAAATTTTACGCCAGTCATGAAATTGAGATATGTATGTGCATACAGAATGTGATAATTGTGGGTTGCCTAAAAATTCACAGAAGTGTTCATGCAGCTGCCAATATGCAGGGACATTTCAGGTGAAAGGCCTCACACAGGGTACAATGAATCAGTCCATTCAACTGTCTGTTCACAAGCCCAATTCCCTATTTGTGGTTCTGCTAGTCCCCAATTTGGATATACAAAAGCTTTTAGGACATGCTAACAAATTACACAGCACAACTATATGGCATTGACCGAAAAATGATCACAACCTTAATGCTGTTTATTCAGAGCCTGTAAGGAGAAGGGCAAGATCAGAAGGGTAGAGCTTCACAAGGAGCAAACTGTCCCTTGTATCTGTTATTACAACCAGATTGATAAGAGTGAATGAGTCTAGTTAATTATTGCGACCTGGAGACCTGGTCTTAATTGTGTCTCTGTACCCTCTAGGTTATTGTCTGAATGGAAGTCTAGTTGTATGTATTTTAAACTAGATGGAAGTCAGTGTTGTGAATGTATATTGTAGTTCTGCCCAGCAAGGGAGGATGAGGGTTTGGCTGTCTAGTCCACAGCTGTGATGTGGCAAAGGGAATAGCGTAAGGGGTGAAGTATCTCCATTTTGCTGGTCTTCATCCATAGAGGGAGTGACAGGCATCCCACATCCATGACTAACCACTCCATATGACAGCCTTAGTCACCTGAAATGTTGTGATCGAGGACCCTTGCTCTTGCTGACTAACTTCCCTCGGGGAAAACCCCAGGTGCTTCCACCTGTGTAAAACTGTTCTCTGAAGCCTCCATTGCAAATTATGAAGACGTCTTTGACTCACATCTCAAAAGATCATCATTCGGGTCCCCTGATGTAGGCTGTGGTCTTGCTTTTCCTGCATGTTGCCAAAGGACACATAAGTCCACCCAAGGGGATTGCGCACAATAATCTTAAGCCTAAAAGCTTATGCTAAGCTTTTAGGCTTATTTTCTAAACATAGTTTGTTTTAAAATGGCTTTAAAATGTAGTGTACCCTGATTGGCTTCACACCATCCCTGTCTGTATCTGAGCAAACGCAACCTGACAGAAACATAACTCACTCCAACTGAGAGAAGACTTAGACTAAATTATAATTTATCCTGTGATTCACAATCATTGGGTCTACTCTGAGTCTTCCTATTGATGAGTGTTCCTAAACGTATCTTCTGCTGACATACTGAGGCATGCAACGTATCATTTTGTGGAGTTTTACTTTCTTTTAATGAAAATATCCCTTTTCCTTTAGAGAGGTGGTGTAATTGCAATGAGACCTGATTAGTAATAAGGCTTGGCAGATTTAAGCCTTCGTTTCCATGATTTGTTATCAGCATTTATTTGGCTTTCCACATTACAAGATTTTTGGCCATTACATAATAGATACCAATGTAGATACCTGCTAATACCAATTTCTGGAAATGAAATTTGCATTAAAGTATAAGAAGAAATACAAGATATTGTGTTCAAAAACAAGGTTTTGATTGCAACAGTTAATAATAAATATGTCCAAATAAATAGACACAAAAAATCATCAAAAAGTGAACTGTGTTTTCTAGAATTATTTCAGTGCAAATGACATTTTCCAGTATAAATGAACTCCTGCCATGCACTTTCTGTGGTATAGACAAGCTATAGACCTGTCTGTGTGCCAGGTTTGCCCGTCTGCCTTGTGACACCCAGAGCTCAGTGCTGGGTCTAGTGCCAACAAACACACAAGCCATAATGTATGCCCTTGGAAAATTTGGCAAAAGGACAAGCAAAAGTAGGCTGAAAGACCTAACAGAACTGTAAAAGTCTTAATAAGTAATTAATCATCCAGTTTCTGGCAAGGTATTGGTTGGTTTAACATAAACGCAGGGCTACACAGCTGACGGAGGCGAAAATTCCCAAGCCATATACATCCGCAGTTGGGAGAAATCAGATAGCTGTTTGAGTGTGCAGTCCCATTGTTTTCTCCAGCCAGGGAAATTCTGTTTGCTTCATGTAATATGTTTATGTTACCAACTCCCTTCATTGCCCTATGTTTGCTCAGATTTTTAAATGGCATAGCAATATAGGCAGGTGGCCTATCTTCTGGCAGAGTGGAAACCAACACACCAGCTTCCTTTCTTAGCAGAAACATATAATAATTTCAGATACTTCTAACCTAAGGGCTTTATAGCAGAGTTCACTTTCAGGGGGAAAAGGAGACTGCAAGTCACACACATTCTTCCCCCCCAGCTGGGAAACAACACTGGCACTTAATTGAGGTGAAAGATGAGGCTGGGTATGGGAATTGTCTTTTTGCTGGATCTCGGCGCTCTCAGGCTCTAGGGGGAAAATGCACAAACCGCCACTCTGTGGAAGAGGCACAGGGGCCTCACTAACATTTCCTGAGGAGCCAGAATTGGGGGCTGGGTTTATGGGTTGGGTGGTGGTGGGGGAGGAGGAGACTGCAGGGCAAAGTTGGTAGCCGAATTCAGCATCATCCCCAATCCCCATTGCCCAGTGTTGCAGTGGAGTTTTGGAATTCTGTCTTTGTCTGTTTTGTTTTGTTCCACCCCCCCTCCACCTCCTCCTCCTCCACTCCTGTGTCTGTTGGCTGATGAGTTTGTCTCTTTGTCTGGTTTCAGTCAGACACTGCGTCACCTCCTGCCTACAGACTCACAGACTCGCAGAGATAACATCAGAGTGGCAGAGAGGGAGAGAGTGGAGAGAGAGAAGTAGGGAGGGAGGGAGGGAGGGAGGGGAGTGAGAGCGAGAGAGACAGATGTACAGACAGAGCGCAGCAGTGGGGGATGGGCACTGCTCTCACATCAGTCACTTGCTGTGTGCTGTTTTGAGACAGCCTGTCGCAGCAGTTCATAGTTCAGAGACTATGGCCCCCACTCATCCACCACAAACAAGTACCCCTGGTGCCGTGGGAAATGAGCTGGGGGAGTGAAATGTATTTAAACCTGCTCTGCATGCTGATATGTTACTGTGGGCCTGTGTGCTGTGAGAAAAATCAGGATAGGAAAGAACTACTGAAAAACTTCACTTCCCTCCTTCACTCATCCTCATACTTAGCTTTACTCTAGATCCATGCCCTCACTATCTCTAGGGTTGCTAATGAAAGCTTTAATTCTCTCTGCCAGTTCACCTCAGTTGGAAAAAGTATGCATGTTTTGGAAGGGGGGTGGTGTAAGGTCTCTCTTGAAACATTCTGTGTGGGTTCAGACTGTCTCTCTTAATTGACCTTAAGCAGTGAGCTTCTGAGGCCAGTGAACACCATTCGGCTTGGAATGGAGTGGCAGGTTTGTACTGCGTGCTTGGTGGCTGTCTTGTAGGTGAGAGCACTGGGGGGACTTGGGGGGCCCAATGTCAGCATGAACCAGTGGTGGGAGCAGGGAATGGAGGGCAGGAGGAGAGGGAAGAGGCGGTTTGCGTTGAGGAGATTGGACCGCAGGTTGTTTGGCAGAGGAGGTGGGGCCTGCTTGCTGCTGAGCTGAAAGTTGGGGTGGTGTGGGTTGGCTCTGTGACGGGGGTGTACAAACCTGCACCAGATCTGTAGGGGGCAGCAGGAAGTGTAGAGACTAGAGGCCTACTCCCAGGGGACTGCAGCATGTCAGTTAAAATGAGCTGGAGACCGCGTGCGTGGGCATACCATCATACATGCACTTATTCTTTGTTGGATACGTCAAACCTGTGGCAGGTGTTTGCAGGTTATTTCACCTTTACTTCAGTACATATGTGTTCCGTCTTCTTTCTCTGCAGCTGAACTCTGTTCAGTGCCATCAGTGTAACTGTGCAGCGGTATAGGCTTATGTGTGGTAGCCTGACTCCCTTTTGTCTGTGCATGTTAGAGAAGTGTGCAAACTGGAAGTGCTTCCTGCATATGGTACTTTGTGAGAGTTTCTTGTCTCACAGATTTGTGGTGAATCAGCATCCTCCTGTTCTCACTCAGACCTGGGCAAAAAATAGTTGCTTGAAATTTTATGAATGCCAGCTCCTCCACATGTAGAAGTACTGTACACATAAGTATATACAGACCTCAGACTGCTAATATAATTTTACTGTATACTTATATATATATAAAATATTTTATTTATATAGTAAAATTATATTAGCAGTTTGAGGTCTGCTAACCATATAACTTGTTGTCATCCGACTGGCATATTCCTGCTGTGACTGCCTTTTCGGTCATGTTCCTCGCATAAGCTGTCCCAGCTGCTCTGCTGTCATGGTTATATTCCACCCCTCTGCCCTGTTATTCATACCCAGCAGAAGCCATCCCTTTTCCTCTGTGACTGTGTTCATATCTCTTTTTTTTCTACTTTTTCTATCTCTGTGGTCATATTCCTTCCATCTGTTGGGCCTGTTGTTCCTGTTCCTAGCTGTGATGGTGCCCTTCACTCTGGTCATATCCATCCCTGTGAGGCCCTGTTGTTCCCTTGCTCTGTCTTTGTTGTGGTGATGGCAGTTCTGACATGGCCTCTGTCTCCCCCTACGCAGGGCCGTTTCCCACCCCAGGGCTGTCTCGCCCTGAGCACACTCTGGAGATGGAGGGCAGGGAGGACTTCACCGAGGACAGTGAATGCCACAGCAACAACTCCCAGGAACCTGAGGAGCAAGACAGCATGTCTGGTGAGGTTTGGGGCATTCATGGGGCTATGGCTGTGGTGGGCAGCATGTTAAAGCATAGTTGTACACAGTTGGAGTCTGTTAGCAGCAAGGGGGGCCGGTCAAGGTTTGAGACTTGATAGCTGTTTGTAGTTCATCAGTGACCTGAGACTGATTCAGTCCAAAAAAATGTCACTCTCCATGTACACTGAAGAGATTTGCTCAGTGCCTGCTGTGTTTTCATATTTTATATTTAAACACAAACCATAATACTTGTGTCTCATTTTCTTTGTGCCATTTTAAGTCATATAAGTTGTTGTATTTTAAAAATGTTTTGTGCAATTGTGCTTCCTCAATGTATTACTAGTTGGAAATTGGCTTCTGAACTACACTAGCCTCTGGCACAATATACTGGATCAGATGGCATCCATGTTGAGAATCACACACTATACCTGCCGTAACTGTTGTGTCACCATAGAGGATAGTGACAGTGACCTGGACAACGCCGTTGAGGACTCCTCTTCCAACACCTCAGCTGACGACAACATCACAAGCGTCAAGGGCACCCAGTCATCCCTCCAGGAGGGGGATGTGAAGGAGGTGAGCAGGATCCTCTGGAACCATGAAGTGCGCTCTTGATTTATGCTTCCTCTAACACTGAGCATGCTCAAAGATTCACCAGTGGCTAGTGGTTTGCAGGACTAAAGTTACGTTTCACTGTTGAATATTACATTTTCTGAAAATGGGGTGCAAGTTCGCAGTATTTTGCAACAGATTTTAATAGAGGGTGAGAGTTGGTTTTTAGTGAAAGCAGCTGCACTGCCCTGTTTACCACTAGTATCTTTTATATTGCTTTGTGCGAACTTGTAATAACTTCTGTTTAACTCCATGAAGGCAAGTAGATGAAACACAACAGAACCTATTATTTAACTTAGGCACTTTTTAGAACTTGTGTCACAGTAGTTCAGCATCTTGACTCTTTTATTCTTTACTGTCTTCAAAATATGTGGTTTGTAGAGGCAGTGTAGTATAATGTGTAGCACAGTATAACTAATATTTTTATTTTGTAATGTGTCATTGTGTGACAAGCAAGTGCTGAATAGAAAAGATGTTCAGTAGGGCACTGTCATTTCACCCTTGAGCAGGGAATATAATGTAAGTATGTTTGCCCCTGCTTGGTGGGCATTCTGGGGTTGTGAATCAAATGAAACAGTATTACATCACACACATTTGCCCTTCATCAGCTAGTGCTCTTCATTTTGATACTCAGTGCTCTTCATTTGGATACTCAGTACAGTGCTCTTCATTTGGATACTCAGTACAGTGCTCTTCATTTTGATACTCAGTACAGTGCTCTTCATTTGGATACTCAGTACAGTGCTCTTCATTTGGATACTCAGTACAGTGATACTCAGTACAGTGCTCTTCATTTGGATACTCAGTACAGTGCTCTTCATTTGGATACTCAGTACAGTGCTCTTTGCATTTACAAGACAGCCTGCTGTTCTTTGCTTATCCATAGCACAGCCTTGATATCTACCATCTCTCTTTTCATGAAATTTTGCAGAAGCCATTTTCAGAAGGATGGGATGTGCTCTTAAGTGGTGTTATCTAGCCTCTCTGGCTAGTCTAGCTGGCCCCCTTCTGCACTCTCCTTTCCTGTCATTTACCAGACAGATGGCTCAGTGAGCAACAGATTGCTGGGAGAAAACCAGTAGATGTGTACCAGACAAAACAAAAAAGAATTTAAAAATTGAATTTCAAATCTCACTTGCTCAGAGTGCTCAGAAATCAGAAATGATCTGCAGATTTGAAAAGACCAGGAATGATTTCCAGTCCTATCTAAATAGCTTATTGCAGACTGGTGAGAATGATCTCTGGTTATTTTGGTGGTGTGACTCACACTTCTCACTCGTGCGGAACAGTGTCACAGTGGCGGGCGGATGTCTCCTGCATGCCCATGGGGATGTTCTCATGCTCGTGCTAGTGCTCTCCTCGGCACTCAAGGAACAGCCCATGTGCCCATTCACTTACACTGCCTGTCCAAACCGCAGTACAGCTCAGGGTGAGGACAGAGGATATGCAAGAAAGGCTTATAAGACATTTGGCCAGGAGTATTTCACTGCACCACTGTAGCTGTCACTTAACATACAAACACGGACACATCTATGCAAATACACAAACAGACCTGCAGGCAAACATGTACATACACACACACAGTCCATCTGCCCACCCCCCACCCCATCTCATGTATACACGTGAGCACACACTTACACTCTATCCAGCAAAACCTCAGGATTCATTTGCTCCTTCAGTGGACACATGGAGAGCATTTGTATGTGCTAACCCACCATAACACAGGGCTTGCCCATTCCTTCCCACAACCCCAGTGGTCATTACCTTTACTGCTATATGGCCATTTCACCAAACTGCCCCAGTCTGCCCCATCAGAGGGCCTGGAGCACATATGTTACAGGCCTGCATTGTGTCCTGTAGGAAAGTGAGGAGGGAACCGACCTGGGGAGCAGCTACATGTGTCCTCTCTGCACTCTGGAGTTCAGCGGCCCTGAGCTGCTCATTGCGCATGTCTACCAGGTGAGTCGAGCTGCAGGAACTCCAGAAAGGGCCTGATCACCAGTAAAGCCTCTTTACTGAGGTCAGGGGTCCAGCAGGCAACTGGGGCAGTAATTACCTCTAAAGCCACTACAAGCTGCTCTCGTCATTGTGGGTAAAATCTGCTAGAGGGGTGGAGGGGAAATGGAGTTGGGAGGGGGTGGGTGATTTGGGAATGAAGACATAATCAACAGTGGGCTTAGTTTTAAGGAGTCATGCTGTGACTTCCAGGTCTGATGTAAGATGGGATTGTGTTGGGCTGTGGAGATTTACCTTTGTCTCTCTGTCTCGGTCGCGGGTTGTGTGGGGATGGGCAGCACACGGCGATGGTGGGCGGCAGGAAGAGCTACGTGTGCCCGGTCTGTGGCCGTGCCCTCAGTTCGCCTGGGTCCCTGGGGCGTCACCTTCTCATCCACTCAGAGGACCGGCTGTCCAACTGCGCTGTGTGTGGGGCGCGCTTCACAGATACTAACAACTTCAACAGGTCTGTCCCCATGTGCACACACAAACACACATACATACAAACTTCAGCAGGTCTGTGCCTACCATTTTAACCACTCCCCCCACCACTACACACACACACACACAAAGGTCTGTCCACACCCATAAATCAGCTTGCCAAACAGAGACCGCAAATTTTACACTCTGCTTTTACAACATGCCTTATCCTTTTGAGTGCACAAAGATACCATCTTTAAGGGCATGGTTTATTTTCCCAGTGTACCCCTTCAAAGCCCAGTATGTGGAGGGAAGTTGAGCTTGGCTCAAAGATAAAGCAGGACCCTTCAGAGTTATCAGGGTGATAGATAAGTGTGATGTCGAGCAGCTGAATCTGTTTCCTGTAACCCTTTTTCTGCATGTACTGTGCAGGGAGAAGCTGAGAGAGTTCCTCAACACCGGCCACTCCGAGAACAGCAGCAGTAATGAGGTGTGTCCAATGCCCTTGGCCCTCTCTGGCCCCACCCACAGCCCGGGTCCTGCCCTCCCCTCCCTGACAGACAGCCTCTTTTCCCCGCCCCCTTCTCTGCCGCCCCTTCCGGATAGTCTTAGCCCCAGCCCCACAGGATTAGGCTTGCCCCCACTCCCGGACATTCTGAGCCCCATGCCAGTGTACCCCGCCGGTGTGCTACTGGTGTGTAACAGCTGCGTGGCATACCAGCAGCTGGTGGCAGCACAGTCACCCTCATTGCGCAAGTGGGCGGTGCGGCGGAAGAACGAGCCTGTGGAGGCGCGGCTGCAGCGATTGGAGCGCGAACGCACAGCCAAAAAGACTAAGCGGGCGAGCGAGTCAGCTGAGGAGCGTGAGCTGCGGAGGCTGCGGGACCGAGAGGCCAAGCGGCTGCAGCGCATGCAAGAGACAGAGGAGCAGCGGGCGCGCCGGCTCCAGCGCGACCGGGAGGCCATGCGGCTGAAGCGGGCAAACGAGACGCCTGAGAAACGGCAGGCACGGCTGGTACGTGAGCGTGAGGCCAAGCGGCTCAAAAGGCGGCTGGAGAAGATCGACCCGTCCCTGCGCACACAGATCGAGCACGACCCTGGTGCCATGGCAGCCCTCACTGCCGACATGAGCCTCTTCCAGTTCCCCTGCCCCTCGCTGGACAACGGCCTGTTCATGAAGCTGCCCTAGTGGGCCTAAAATCCTCCTTATCCCCCCATTCCACATCCATGCCTTCTGCCTCAGTGGCCCCTGGGGATGGGCCCCTCAGGGGCCACCAGACTGGACCTGTTATGTTCCTGATTTACAGCTCATTGCCGGTGATGTTCATCCACTCAGAGAACCGTTCCATTCCAGATGGCTTGATCTTGCAGCTTCTTTTGCAGCTGCTAATTCCTTGTGCGACCAAGGCATCTTAAAGCATGCAAAATCAAAAAAGCTACCAGAACTAACTTAGTAGAGGAAACATTTTTGTAAACAAGGTTCAGAAGGGTTTTTTGTTCTCATTTTCAAGTATGAACTGTAATATTGACTGGCATGTTTTACAAAAAAAAGCATTGTATGAATCTTTGTGTGGGACTCGATCCAGCACTCTCCGTGGTGAACAGTACCTCGCTTCAAGGGTTGGAGAATTCATTTGCACATGCATCAACAGCAACAGGACTGGGGAATCAGAGCTGCTTTCTGACAATTCCGTGTTTGAACTTGCCAGCTGGCAGCTGAAGATTACCTGGCAGCTACTCCCTATGCTGCCAGCAGGGGTCACTGGTTAGCTTGTATCCACTGAATCTACTACTACCTCGCAATGGGCCCTGCACTGGCCCATGGCCTCAATCTTGCAGCGCTAACAGTTGACAGAATGGCACATAGGACTCTTACTTCACAGACATTCACACTCACTCTTTTCAGTTTACATCTCCAGAGTCCAGAAATTACCCTCTCTCCAATAACCCTTCCATGCTGAAAATGCCTGCACTTAATGCTGAAATGGTCCTCTCTTTTTGACGGGTTTGATACATTTAAAAATTGTCAGTTTATGAAGACAAAAAATGCAACGGTATATAAGTGAAGAGTCGGTACTGTATAAATGATGACTTAGTTTGAATGTTTTACATGTCATAGCATGTTCAGTTGTGATACACAAGTTCTGTCAGACACTACACATGAAAAGGAACTGTTCACTGGGTTTTCTAGAAGAAACCATGACACACATGGATTTTCCGAATTCATTCCATCTTATTTCCCCCCCCAGTGCACTGTCCTTAAATGTCAGGAATAAACACTGCCACAAACACACAGGCACACACACACACACACACACACACACACACACACACAGATTTCTCAGCCATTAGCGGTCACATTGACCAGGCTGAAGCCAGTTTGCACAATCCCGTACCCACTGCAAAAGCCTGCAGTTCAGCCTTGTCTTCTGTCAGGATGGGAACATTTCTCCACTGTGATGTCTGTCTTGTCACAGGAATCTACCTTCTCTGCTGCTGTTTCCGTACATTACCTCCGTATAGGCAGTGGGGGCCGACACCTGAATCAAGAATGCTAACTGTTTTTCACTGGCAGAAAGCCAAGAGGGAATTTTCTTTAAATGTTATTTTGTCATTTCAAAATACATAATGCAGTTGCCTTTATCACTGGAAATTAGCTTTGTTTTTTTTTTTTTTTTACATTTTTGAGGAACTTGAGACAATAATATACTGGAGTATTGTGAAACAAAGGTTTAATCAGGATAGGGAATTAAGACTGGTAAACTGTCTGAGCCATTCCAAGAAGGAAAATGATCTTTTGCCGCAAAGGTAACAATGTATTTTTTTTTCCAAACCTATATCCAGGGTGGTGCAGACTGCTATGCAACAGGAGTTTTATTCCAACCAATAGGAAAAAAATTTCACTTAATAACTATGCATATTTTGGAAAAGGCAATGGATATATGTGTGTGTGGATCGCGCTACTCAGGCATTTCAAACGAGAGGAGATTTGGACCCTAATTTCATCCCAACGGTGAGAGATGCGCCCTGGAGTTAACTTTGGTGTTATGCACAAAACAGGGCCAAGCCTCCGACAGGTGTTACTGGGATCTGACGTCAACGAGAGGTTGAGATAGGAGCCAACATTTGTGGCCCAAATTCTGAAACACTCCCCTTCTGTGTCTATAAACAGGCAGGTGAGAGTGGTGGAGTTACGGGTTGCATTTAAGGGTGTCTTTGGCTCCTGCTTTAATCTCATCCACCTGTACTCTGACATCCATGAACACTGACATCCATGAGAAGACAGCCAGGTCTCTGTGAGACTAATTATGGCACATAGCAAGTATGCAGTTTATATTCTGTCAACAGGTCTTTGCACACAAGCAAAATATTACACTACATGGTCCATCCCAAGCCTTGTATTTTCTTATTTTTCTGATTCAGATGTTTTTCATTTTCATGGCTAGTTCATTACACCGTGTTTACATTTACTTGTGTTCTGCAATACAAAGCACAGTCTGTTAAGATGATCTGTGGCATCATGCTTACCTTAACAAAGGTGCTGAAATGAAAGGGCGTTATCCGCAATGTTTTAAGCTGAAGAAGCAAAATGTGTTTAAAATTGCCAGGGGTCACTGTATGCATTTAAGAAAGAGAGAAGAAGAGAAACTTAAGTATTTCTAAGTTCAGTTTGTGCTTGTTCTTGGCTGTTGCCAGAAGAAAAGCCTGGGGAAACATACTGGTTTTGTGTAACACTGCATGTCAAACTGCATTTTTTTCTAGAATTGTGAAATATGAGCTTGTGTTCTATTATGATGCTTGCCCATTTTTTATTAAGTTAAGAATAGTGATTTTACCATATTGTTGAAAATTTGGCCTTTTGGTAGTTCACCTTTATACATTCATGTTCATGTTTACAGAAATAACTGAAAAAGGCCAAACAAAATGTTGAGTAATTACAAAAGAACATTATTTATGATATTGTTGTCATGTATTGTGTCACTTATGTGTGAGTGTGTGAGTGCATGCGTGCGTGATCTGTTTGGAAACCCATTCTGCTAAAGGTTAATAGGAGAATGTGAATGACAAGTATATGGAAATAAACATTAACATTAACCTTTAGAGATATTTTTCCTTAGTATGCTGTGTGGTGTCTTGGTTCTTTATTTGCCCTCATAGGGAGGTTCTGGTGAACCAGTACCCGAATTTGAAGAAGAAAAATATGAAAATGCCAAAGTGTCTCTCCTTCACAAAGGACCTCTGTACAGCTGGGCAGCCAAACAAAGGTGTGGAGCACTTGCACACCCACACAATGTTGTCTTATCCCAGTCATTCTGGAGAGGTCAACAGAGCTGGCCAAAAGTGGACTTCACCATTTGTGATTGGCTCAGAGAGTGGGGAAGGTGGGAGGTCTGGGTGTGGTAAAGAATGGAAAGTGGTGCTCTGTGTTTTTTTGTGTTGACCACACAAACACATCAGCTTATTCCTATGCTGTGAAGTTTCCAGGAGTTGAAGGATTTTGTGCGGAGACACACACACACAGCACAGTGGAAAATGTCACACAAAATGAACTTCCCTGCCCTAGGATGTGAGCTCTTGAGATGTAGAAGAATTAACATCTTCAGTGATCACTCCAGCATGGCTAGCCATCATAAGATTTCACTGATATTAGCTCTAATACATCACATTAATGTTCAGTCACATACAATTCCTGGTGGATTGGATTTAGGTTCGAAACACATTAAAAAAAAACATCTTACCTTATTGATATTGCTTTGCCTCTGACAACACTGTCTTCACAAAACTGTATTCATCCTCCCCAATATTACGTAAAGTAATTGGGCCATATCTTTTACCTTATCAGATGTTTCTCATACTCGTTGCTAAATAATTAGCACAAATGCACATGAAAGTGAAAGCAGTCAAGGCTGTGAGTTGAGGCACAAGGTAGTAAGAAGCATGCAAGACTTTTCACTGTTTCATCATCTTTCAAAGTTATTGCATGCAAACTTATGTTGGAAGATGTTTAGTGTTGTGTTCAGCAATAGACGTGTATCAAATCAATGGTTTGCATGTGATAATATAAAAACATTCAGTATGTGATTGGTTTATCTCTGCATGAGCTATTCTTGATATCAAGATTTTGTCATGTCAACCTTTTCATGACACCTTTCATTATGTGGTTGACAACAGTGCTGTGGATGCTGACTGGAGAACGTATGCCTAGTAGCATCACGTTTTAACCATTTGTTCATAACTGCTTGAGAGTAATGTGAGAGACATGGGGTTATACTTTCAGGACACAAGTTGTTCATGCCACACATATGAATTTAATAAATCCCTTTTTATTGTGATTGTTTGTGAAATTTCTATTACATGTCCAAAACCATTTGCCTTACATGCCTAATTCATTCAGTCATGTGCTGAAGTCAAAATGTTTGGTTTGCCTATATGAGCTCACAAGTGCAGCCATGTTGCATGCCAAAGAACACAAACTATCAAAATAAGAAACATTAATTTCTTACCCTGACACAGCTTGTGTTATGTATTAAACATTGTATGCATCGATAGGGTCAATGTTTTTTTTTTATGTTACTCATTGGCTATGTTTGTTACATCATGTACATCTACATGATGATATCACATTTTGGTTATTCACTTGTATGACTACAACAGTACTCATCTAATAGTTTATTTAACTTTGGAAAAACAATAACGTGTATGTCTGTGGTCTGCTATGTAGTTTTTCAGCCACTAGCTGTGCATATGCATGACGCTTTCATAGTAGTGCACAATTTCCCAAATCAAGTCCACAAGTGATGGATCACAAAGATGCCCTGGAACTGAGAAAACATGCAGATGACACAAAGATCTGTAAGCCTGATACATGAGGCCTCTGGTCCAAGAGAGTCACCATATGCTGTCAGTCAGTCAGTTATAGACTGGTTTCAACAAATCAAAGACTGATTGCTATCTTGAGTAAAGCACTATGACTGTTACAAATCTGCAAGCTACGTGAGACGTAATGGCTCCACCATTTTTGGCTTCGATTCAGGGCATGTTCCTCTCACACCCTGAAAAACACATTTGTCATTTCCTTTGAAGTGTTAACTTTGAAATACCCTTCAGTTAGGGTTGCCTCTGGCTACAGGAAATCAATCTACTGGCCACATGCAACACAGTACTCTTGGAAACCTTCTGGTTCGTAGTTAGTTAAGAAACTGGCTTGATCAAAACAGTCATTTGAGGGCAAAAAACCGCAAAGGTATGACCAAGGAAGGAAGACTTCACATATAGCAGAAACGGTGAACTGCATTAGACAGCAGGATTATAACTGAATTACAAAGATGGGACTTCATGTGTTCTGCTTCCAAGTTTTTGACATTTTGTTTCTGTATTTTAAAATTTGAGCTTCATATACAGCAATCAAAAAAATGACCTTCGCTGCCTTCTTTTGCTGAAAGTGAAGCTTGTTTTGTTCCTCTGGGGATGGGGAGGAGGGTAAGGCCATATGTACTGTATTCCTTTTAAAACCTCTACTGTTATTGGCATACACAGTATTTAAAGCCCTAATAGAGTAACATGTTTTCTTCATAGTAAAAATGAATAAATGAACATTACTTTGGTAGGTGATACCAGAGGTGAAAAGACTCTTGAATCCAGTGGACAACACTAGCTTATAGTTGAGCTGCTCTGTATTTTAATTGAAATTTAATCAAGGGGATTGCTTTTAACAGGGCATTGCTTTGTAAGTTATGCTTTAAAAACAACATACATGCATCACTGGAAGGGAAAAAAGTACTCCAGTCAACTTACTTAACAAACATGTTAAACGCAATGGTTCATAAGAAGTTATCTGTGACAGTAAAAATACAATATCTTTGTGTCCTTAAGTACATTGAGTTAAAACAGCAAAATAAAAACAGAAACAGCCAAAGTAGTTCACAAAAAGATACAAATATACAGTACAAATCTATTTTATTCAAAACAGGTACAAATAAATCGCAACAAAATATAGTTAATGCTTTCCAAAGTTCAGGTAGGTGTAGGGTAGTCTAGGAAAAGGGAGCACTTTGGGTTGACGACTAAGGCTTCTGATAAGGATTAATACATATTGGTACGGCCATAAGATATTAAAACTCACTATACAAAGTTTATACAACCTGGATTATATTTGAGGATTCAATATTACATTTACATCATTGCATATATTTTTGCAGTTTTTATGCATTAAATAAAAAAAGACACTGTTTATTTTAAATGTCGCATCACATAAAAGCGGTGTCACATAGTGCCAAACGTACATCTAATCTGATTCAAAGCAATGATTTGTTTAAAACTTATAACCACTCTTTCTCCTGATTTAGATGCATACCTTAAAACCGTTGAGTGCCCTGTAAACCTTGCTGTGTTGGGCATGGAAGCCTTGACTTCAGGATAATGCAGATGAACCATGACAGTTTGCTTCCACATGATGAGTGACCTATAGCATGCTGTTTCCCTGATGACACATACACACACTATCCCTCACTCTCTCTCTCCCTATCCAATTCAGTCTCTCACTCTTTAGCCACCCACCCCCCACCACCCAAACACATCAGGCATCACGGGGGCACTCCACAAGAGAATTCCATGGCTTTCCCACAAACTCTGATTACTCTTCAAAAATCAAAAGAATTACATTTATCATTTCGGTTGATTTAATTCCTCTTAAACAACATTCTGTTTGGATTTAAAAAAATCTTGCACACTCTGCTGACCTATATGTACGATCATCACTGAAAATTCAGAGCAGAGATAGAAGTACAAATAGGGAAATTTCAACTTTCACGACACCAACTTCTCAGACCTACTGGGGCAATTATGTTATGAGCTGTATAGGGGGTAACCTGTCCATATCACCTACAAGCACAGAAACATATCTACTCTACTAAAAGTGAAAAACAAAAAAAATTTAATTTCAAGTTTACCTCTGAGTATAAAGCATGCCCCTTACATATGTTCCATGGATGAATGGCATGGCCCCTTTTCCACCTCAAAAACACTTTAGTTCAATACAAAAATAGTCACACGTTTTATAGTTCTAAATTGCAGCTCAGTCCATCTTGTGGAAATGAATGCACTAAGTGCGATTCTGACTCAGACAGCCTCCAACCCACACCGTCACCCCCTTCCCTGAACAAAGAACTCATAAAATGCTACCACTTATGTATAAAACAATACAAGCCAAAGTACTCACTGAATCAGTGAAATCTGATGACGTTTTGCAATATATTGAAAAAGTCACTTGTCTTGTCATTCTAAGAACATGTGTATATAGCTGTTCTTAAGGCATTACTGACAAATACAACGTATAATAATATACAAACTATCCTCATATATATGAGAGAGACGTGTAACTGCTGGTTCATTGCTTTTTATTGGGTTTAAAGACTATATTAATGAAGAAACAATTAACCAACAGTTTGCTTTTATAACAAAAGTCTAGAGAAATTAAGTGCAGGCATTTTTTTTTATCATCATACAATATAAATAGAGACAATCAGAGAAAGACAAGAGTGAGGTTTCATCAAAGTGCAGTGCCTACAGTCACCACTCACATTCCTGGTCAAAATGAGGCCCAGAACCTTGCCCAGGATTAAAAGAGCTGGTCTTTGCCATACCAGTAGAGGGTGCTGTTTATGCGTCTGTCAGTCTGTGTATGTGTTTCCTATCTGTGCACCGTGTTCAGGGTCATGCTGGGTAGGAGGGGTTAGTTGTGCAGCTGGCTGAAGAAAGAGAGGTCACAGAGTCTAGAAGGAGCTGAGCACCACATTTATGCCTGACATAACAACCAACTTGTGCCCTCTTTGTAGACACTAAGTAAGAGAGGGAAGGAGGGCATGACTATGGGGCACACCTCTGACAAGCACTTGCCTATGACACAAGTATAGGAGCCCCTCCTGTACATGAGTTTCTGTTGGCTGATGGTGTGCAATCAATGGCTTCTGGGTAGGGTTCCAGTGTGACCTCAGCTGAACCTACAATATGCAGTCTTTGAGGGAGCCTTTTGCGGGTTATGTTGATTATTCTGCTATCCCATATATTTAAGAAACGCCACCGAACGTTCAGGCCTATTGGTTACTTGAAATGATGCATGCAGAAACAATTAAAATGGTCATTCTTACCATAAGGATGGCCATTGTGCAGACTCAAGAAGAAGTGAGCACACAAGGAAGAGGAGTTCAATAAGGAATATCACGTTACTAATACTAATGAATATTCTTCAGCCCAGGATGTTGGAGAGTATTCCAAAAACACAGGAATTACCAACTATTAAGTTTGTTTGGATCTTGATTTTACAAGGCTTGATCTGCTTCACAAGGAATGAAGTAATCTATCAAGATTTACAGGCTAGAATCTGAATTGATTTAAGCTTTTGGTCCATTTCCCATGGGAAATCAGCAACTTGATTTCATTCAACTTAAGCCAGGATTGGTCCAGCAAAACAAGCACAATCTTCAAATTCACAGCATTAAAAACATGCTGCAAGTTTGTGGAGTCATGACAATAACAGGGATTGGAAGGATTCAGCATTTTTAATTCTCTTTCAATCTTTTGATGTTCTCTCAACAGTAAATTGAGCCAAGTATTCCATTTATTTAAAACAATTATTCAATCCTCTCACTGGCTTCAATCCACTCTCCAACTTGAGCAACACTGAGAAAGTTTTCACTCGTACATTCTCCTACCACAATAAGGCAAATTCTGCCTATGTTAACTGAACAGAACCTGGATCTCTCAGATCGTGTTAGTTCTGCATTTTGTTGGAGAATCCTGTGACAGAATTTACCTTCCACATCAAAGGTAGCTTAAAGAGGGTTTATCTGCAGCTGAACACACTGCTTAAGACATTTCCCCTCAAATACTTACAAGGTTGGGCAACGCACACCTGAGATAACTGTAGCTAACAGGCATGACTGAGCCTAATCCTTAATTCAAAGCTATGACAATCTGAAGGCAAGGGTCTGAGATGAAATAAAGTTCAATTATGCCAGCCCTAATAATATTTTTTCAATAAAAAAGGGATATAATTTGTATATTGGGTTTTTGTTGAGTATTGAGGGAGAAAAGTTTAGTGCTTTGGAAGACCAGAGTAGATGAACAAGACTAACACTGAACAGACTGTGAGGACTGAAGAGAAAAACACAGATACATGAGACTGTCAGGAATAAAAATGGTGTCAAAAGAGATGTACACAGAAAGCACAGTTAGAGCAAGCATGAAGGGGAGGAAGAGGCCAGAACAGCTGCACACTCAGAACACTGAGCAACATGAGGAAATTGACAAGGGTAAGCCACAAAAAGATAACAGTGAGGGAGATGGAGAGGGGTACAGGAAACCTACAAGAGATGTACATAGATAGAAGAGTGGGGACTACTAAACACAGATGAAAGTGGGGGATAACTGCAGCTCCTGAGAACAAACCAAAAGAGATGAACACCCATAACATTGAAGGGGATGGGTTGCATGATTGGGATCAGCAGATGATAGACAAAACACCTGAACTGGAAAAACAACATAACACAACTGGCAATTGAGCACCTCCACAGAAAAGGGCAAGCACTGAAATACAGAATGACATATACCAAGGTAGGCTCTGATATAGACAGACCAAGGTAAGGTCTATCTGTTTGTTAAGGCAGTCCATCTGAAAGAGTACAAACCACAGCTCCTACAAAACACCTTCCAACCACTCCCTCCAGAGTTTTTAAATATTGCCTTGTTATCACATACACACAAGGAATAAACAGAAAAGCTATGTTCATATTTAGCAGGCAATAACAATGTGTTAAACACTCAAACATTGTGTACACTTTTGGGTTGAAAATTTGAAATGGTAAGGTGTACACTTTTCAAAAGTGGAATAATGACAGTTAAAACACAACATATTTCAGGTCCAATATTCATGTATGCAGAGTCATGGTACTGTCCATTGGCATCACTATAAAGTGACTACATCATGTCACCTCCAACATAAAAGATCCAAATAATCTGTTGGCACTGAGACTAAAGACACCAGACAGAATAATTAAGAGGCCTTAATATGTAAAACATGCCAAATTAAGAAAAGGCAAACTACTCTTCATTTCAGAAAGTGGAATTGTAAGCATATGGTTGTGATGAGGTGGTTTTGAAAATGCCTCATTTTGATTGAGATAAGCCACAGCAGTGATGCAGCTTAAACATACATGTGAAGATGTTACTGTGCTTACTGATTAAAATTTGGTCATTTCTTCACATCATGTTTTTATAACAGGAAACGTCCCTACAGAATGATTTAAATAATAATAATAAAAAAAAAATGTTGTTGGACACAAGAGGGTGCCCTGCCCGAACACATTGGACTATTTTGATTTCTCATTGGTGCAGACGTGTTACACTGAGTATCTACACTTATTGGCAGAAAGTGAGAAACAACCCACTTTTAAAGGCTCAGGCTTGAGTGATGACAGTGCATAGACCTTCATATGAAGAGTGAGCGGGGTTCAGTTTAAAATAAAAAACCCTACACTTGTCAGTTATACATTATATTAATGTAATTGGCATGCCGAATTCAAGGCCAGTGTCAATGTGACCATATGTCTCCAGGGCTAGTAGTCTGTAGAGAGGCCATGGGCGGCAAACAAGAACCACCCACAATTCCTCATCACTTGACAATTCCAAAATATTCTTGGGAAAAGCAGAAATAGATTTGACACTAAGTTTCTTTGATTAGATATGGAAATATAATTCTATTCTATTTGCTTGTTCTGAGTCCAGTCTGAGTTTCAGACTTTCACAACAGACCAGTGTGCTGCTCGCATATAATGATGCTTTTAATTTGACCCTGACATTCTTTCAAACAGTTCCTTAATAAGAAATAACTCCAAAACAAAAAGGGGAAATGTGCTTGGCATGCAGGCCTAGTGGTAACTTCAAAGCACAAACAGTGAAGCTTCCTGGATCTAAGCAGGCATCTTAGATCTAAGCAGTGGGACATCATATGGACAGCTAACCACAGTAATCACATTGGCATGGAAAGGAAAAGTAATGTTGGTGACCTTTACTGCTTTGTCCTGACAAGTCATTCATTTTGATTGTAAATGTAAACATGAATATTTTGCTTTGTAAAAATGAAATGAATCGGTTGGATAAATCACAACTACAAAAACATTCAGTCTTTAATACCACCCTTAGAATAAATCATTGTTGGTCAACTTGATTCTTAATTTAAAATCCAACTAAAGTTAAAAGTCATGGTCAGTATTGAATGTCTTAAAATGTATCACCAATGAAAAGAAATATTTTGGAAATTAGATTATTTAGAAAATATATGGTTATGAGGCTGTACTACCATGGGAGTGCGGTTATGCTACAACACAACAGAAATAGGAGCCGTGACAAAGAGCTGTAAAATAACAAGGAAAATCAGAAACTTGCAATTCAGACAAGGATACATGAGAATATTGGGTTTGTTTCCTTTGGAATGCCTTGTCCAACATGATTATGCGATTTTTATAGGTGGTCTAATTGCACTTGTTTTTCATTTTTTCCAATGAGACTTTCCTGTGACAGAACTTGGTGTGAGAATGCGGGAAATGCAGCATTTCTCTTAGATAAATCTGTAAACAATGTCTACCACACAAGTGACTGTTTAGGAAAAAAAACAGTATGTTCCCTTCAGCAAAAAAAATTCCCATTCATTTCAGTCAAATTGTCAGTGTGGGTCAAATGTAACTTCCCCTATGTGCAACACAAGATTAAAACTCAAAGACACATTGCTTGCAGCATATTGCAAATACACAAAGATAAACTGGTTCCTATGTGTACCATACAAACTTTAAATCAGAGAAAACAACACAGGAGAAACAAAATCTAAATTAGTTAGGAACAGATTCCCAAAAGACAAGCTTCTCTTGGAGACATGCTTGTTTGGTGGGGATCTCTGGAATTCTGGCAAGAATTACACAATTGCCTTCGTCCACATCCTAGGTCTCAATCTTTTTTAGGAAAGAAGGAAAGTCAGCAGATTATTCTGATTTCAAATAAATTGCAACTGAAAAAATAAAATGGATTACAATCCAAATAAACAAGAAAACTGTGCATCACCTTTGAAAATACAGATGCGTTTTAGGGGTTAGAATTACAGCCATAGCGTTGCCATCTGCAATTTAAATTATAATAAAAAAGCTGGATATATAAACAGCTATAACCCAACCTTGCTTTGTTGGATAACTATTGCTTTGATAATAGTAACTGAGTAGTCAGATGCTGAAAGAAGTTATCAGTGGTATTATTCATATATCCATGGTCTAGGACCCCAATGACACACAAAACTGGAGCCAAAAGGTTGGATCTATGGAAGAATTAATTCTCTCTCACTCTCTCAGACACACTCACACTTACTTTATGTCTGCTACGATTTGTTGTAGGAGCAGAACAGGGTCACCACCAGTCAGATCATACTCCATTTGCATTATTGGGTAGAAAAAAGAGTGGGGAGGTTAGACCTCAGCAAAGGCTAGACCCTGAATCCAACAACAGAAACACGAAAGACAACAATAAACAGTCAACAGCCAGTATGAAGAATGCATTCCGATCGGGGGACAGAAGAGGTATTGAGGAGGTTGGCTTTTCATTCACATTGCGCGCTATCACATGTTAACTGGACGCTGTACTACAGGAACAGAGGGTGCAGAAACAGGCTGATACTCAGGGTTGACCAAGGTAGCTCACATACACAGACAGTGAGACAGGGTGTAAACAAGTAAATGAACTTAAGGGGAGGGTGACACCACTCTGAAGAAACTACCTGAAGGGGATACTGTGATCCCCAAGCATTCTGTGGATCATGCCCTTTCCTTTGTGGAAGATTAGAAAAGCAAAGATGTAAAGTCGCTACTGTGAAATGATCAATGGAGTCTCCTCTCGACAGATATCTGCAGAAAAATCATTAGTTTACTTGTCAAGGTAAAAAAATATCGAAAAAAGAGGAAAGACAGAAAACAAAATATAGGAGGGAAAGGCTCACTGAATGGACAAGAAACTCCCAAAAGAAATGACCTGTGGCTATGTGACCTCATGGAACAAAACTATGATCAGTATGGATAATGTGATCATTCTTCTAGGGGGAGGAATGTCAGCACCGACTCCTCCGACAGTAGAGTAGAACATAAAGGTGCAGTGCTGTTTCATTTCATGCAGCACACTCCAAGTCTGACATCTGTAAATTGGGTTCCTGCAGCATCTTGTCTGCACCAGCCTGGGATTTCTGCCTGTGATTTTGGTCAAAATACGTGACAACTGTTGTGATTGGATCCCGTCTCCAGGGAATGCAAACTAAGAATGCTTTGGTAGATACTTAAATGGTGGAGGTTTGGGGAAATAACCGCTTGCAGTGCACTGAAGCAAACACCTGTTGAAGCAATCCAGAGACCTTCATTTGTGGTCCAAAACAAGCTATTTTGGCCCAGTGCTATCTGAGAAGATTCAATGCCAAAATGGCCACCACAAATAAAGGCAATGTTGTTTGGTTTCTCTTCAGCTTTCAGCTTGTTACTCATTTGTAGTGATGTCACCTGGTCCCTCCAAGCTGTGACCTGAAACTGTGGCTGCTAGCATAAGGGGGCTGTTATCTTTTCAAGTGTGCAAAATCTCAAAAACATTCTGAGGCTGCTCTTTCACTCTCTCGCCATTTCTTTCTCTCACTCTCTGAAGCATTCGTCCTCTCTGACAATCTCTTGCTACTGCTACTTCCCCGCATTGGAGCGGCCTTCAATGGACAACTTGACCTCCTGGGGGATGAAGGAGGGCCGTAAGGAGCCAGAGGAGGAGGAGGTGGGGATGACAGAGGGGTGGACACCCTCCTCCCTCTTGATCTCGTATTTTTGGAAGCCAGGTGTTGACCAGCGCCTCTGGGCCATGCCCGTCAGTGATGTCACCCCAACCCCTGGTCCAGCCCCTGGCCGAGGGGGTCCATCGGTGTGCAAATGATAACTGCTCCGGCTCCTAGTGTGCTCAGCTGAAGTCCTATCGGACATGAGGGGAGTGTCCCCATGTGCTGCAGTGCCCCCTACCTGCATGGGCTGCTCCTCTTCCCTCACCCTCTGAGTCCTTTCCCCCCTGAGGTGGGCCGGCGGTCGGGGGTGCTGGGGGGCTGGTGGGCCCATTGGTCGGAAAGAGATGTTAGTGCCGGAGCTGGCTTTGTTGGAGGTCCTGGATGGTGCCTGCTGCTGTTGCTGTTGCTGCTGTTGATGCTGTTTCTGCTGCTGCTGTTGAAGCGTGATCGACACGCACACATCGCCTGCTTGCAGGTGATGGCAGGTCAACCCATAGAGCTGGGCTGTCCGGTCTGGGCTGCAGGAGGACCAGCCCTGACCAAAGACAAAGAAAGGGTGCTCAGGGGGCACGTCAATGGCCACCTTGCTCTGCTGTTCTCCAACAGTGAAGTGCAGGGCCACCAGCCCTGGTTTCTGGCTTTTGCGGATATCCACCACCATGCTGGAGTCAATCTTCAGACCCCCACTCATCTCCGCACTCCTCACAAAGTCTTGGGTCTGCAGGTCCTCCACCCGCTTAAGCTCGCCAGTGGCCAACTGGATGATGGCGCCCTTGGTGAAGTGGGAGGAGCTGGGAGGTGGGGCCACAGGTAGGACTGCCCCTAGGGCAGGGGTGTGCTCGGCCACTGCCTCCGTCATGGCCCTTTCTGGAGGGCAGGGCCTGGCTGGGGGTTCGGAAGCCTTCGGTGAGGGGGCAGTGGAGGCAGCGATGGTGACATCGTTGGGTGGACCTTGGTAATGCTGCTGGTGGTGCTGGTAGTTCAGAGGCACCAGCAACTGCTGCCCATTGGCCAGCAGGACAGCGTGGTGGGCCTGCTGCTGCTGGGACAGCACCCTGGGGTCATCAGACCCTACTGAGGGAATGGCATATGCCATCTGGCCTGTGGCGAAGATGTCCTCCCCACGAACACCTACCAGGGCTTCCCTCTCCTGCTGGGACCCCTGGGACAAGTTGAGGGGCCCGAGTGTCGCTTCCTTGCGGCCGCCCGACACAGCTTGGTTAGGAGAAGCTAGACGGCCAACGACTTGCTGAACCTTGAAATAAACAAAAACAGATTAGAGTTTTGTCATTGTAGCTACACTTTCACCCAATATCATCTCTCAATAATTCTGCTAGGTGTAAAACAGAAGAAAAAGTTAAAAACATTTTTAGTCTCCCACACTGAACCTGACCACAGACTCATATCCGCTTAGCTTGATGCAGGGACCACAAATCAGACAGCACCCCTCATATCTTTGCAGGCAAGAGTCTAGATTGCCCAAACACAGGCACTCACAGGGCAGTCAATAAGGAAGGAAGTGGGGAGGGGCAACTTCTGCTCTTAGAGTACAGGCAGAAACCAGCAAAGGCCTACTATCCACTTGTAAGAAAACACTCACATCTTTGGCTAGCAGTGGAAAAAGCTACCCAACCACTGGACTGGGGCCCTTGGCAAAGCTACACAAAAATGTTCTGTAACGATGTAGGATGCTAAGGCATTGAAACATGGCTGAGGGACATAAAGCAAATTGTAGCTTCATCAAAGGCTGTCAGCAGAGATTTTCTGACTTAGGTCTCACACTGTGAAAGCACTAATAACTGCATGCTTGTCACAGGAGCTGAGGGACTGAGTCATTTGTTGTTGATGATAGAAGCTTCTGAGAGGGAGGCCACATTTTAAACACCAGTCTATTTTAATTCATCAATATTTCACTCCGCCTGCTAATTATTGATATTAGGCTGAGGCAAAGGAAAGACTGATGTAACTGAAATAATTAATAAATATACAGCAGTGGACCACATGCTACACCAGGGGGTACCCAAATTATTTACTCCCCAAGTGTCTTTAAAATTGTTTAAAAAAGTGAAGGCAAATGACTCCCTTTCTTTTTTTTATACAACACCCCAGAACAGAGGGTATTCAGCTCAGAAGTACATGCAAGCATGTGATCGGTCAGTGTATCATACATCAAAATAAGACATGTTGCTACTTACTACAAGGAAATATTTACTGCTTTCAACGAACAGTTGTGTGAATCGAACAATGTTTAACAAGGCTTAATCTGAAAAATTTTAAGTATGTAATTAATAAAACATAACATAAACATAATTTTCTCAAAAGGGGAAAGTTTCCTTAGTGTTTGTTACAGCTGACAAGACTGGGAGCCTAATTCAGCTTCATGGAAGAGCAAATTCACCACTGCATTGTCCCTCGCTCAAGTTAGGCTCAAGTTTTCTCCTCACCTCCAGGTCTGTATCTGGGGTATTGCGGTGTCCCGGGGAGCCCCTGGCCTCAGACCTGCGGCTCGTCCTATCCTGTGGGTGATCGGTGGCATCTGCAGAGCCAGGCGGAGCCGCATGCAGCAAACGCATGCCCCGGGAGGAGTAGGCGGAGTCTTGGGGCAGCTCCTCCCCTCCCCGATCTTGCTCCTCCCCTCCGTTCACCTCCTTGTCCCGCTCTGTCGGAGCCCCATGAGAGTCCCGGTAACCAGTGGGTAAGGCTGGCCGTGTGCCGGTGTGGTGGTAAAAGACTGGCACTCCCCTGGGGTTGACTTCAGCAGCACTGCCCAGGTGCTGTTGTTGAGCAGTGGCCTGCTCGGGAGACAGCACCATCGGCACACTCCCTGCCCCTGCTGTCTTCGCCAAGGCATGACCTGAAGTCATGGGCTGAGAGGGAGGGGAGACCATGCCCCCCTGAATGACAGACGGGTAGGGCACCAGGTGGGGGACATGATGGGGCTGTGGGATGGCAGACTGGGGTGGGATCAGAGGGCTAGGGACAAACCCTGGTGGTACCGCGTATGGAATGGCGTAAGGTGAGCTCACAAACTGTAAGGAGGAGTGAGGGATCTGGGCATACCCCAGGGGTGGGTAGGGGATCCCAGGGTGCTGCAGGAGGGAAGAAGGTACAGTGTAGGCAGGGGAGATGTGGCTCAAAACTGGGTGCAGGCTGGTAGGAGAGTAAGTGGCAGAGGGGAGGGCCACTTTGTAAACCATGCCATACTGGTCAACCGGTCCTCCCGCTCCATCTGAGTTCTCCATGCTGTAGGGCATCCCAGGCTGAACCTGCATCCATTCCCCAGGAGCAGAGCTTCCCACCTGGCTGTCCCGGCTGGCAGAGTCAGGGCCATGAGCAGAGCCAGCTTCCTCTCCGCCCCCTCCATCCCCCGTGCTGCTGCCACTGCTGCCGCTGTTGCTGCTGACCAGCAGGTCCCGTTTCTTGGGAGGCAGGCACTCTTGGTTGCGCTCGTGGGCAGGCTTCATGGTGATCCCTTGTAGGGTGGGATGGAGTCTGCAGAGGGGGAAGGGAGGGGCAGGGTGGTTCTACTGCACAGTAGAAGGAATGGGGCCTGTCGGCAGGAAAGTTGGAGCTGCGGGAACTGGCTTTGTGAAGCTCCTGCCGACCACACCCACATCACCTACAAAGGGAGAGACAAACAGTGAATGATGTGGTATATCCATGAGAGACTGAAGGGAGGAAGGGACATGCACTGTGACTACCTGACCGTGCAAGTTCTCATTGTCACACAGGACTAAAGGGAATCATAGAGAGGCTCAGTGCTTCGAGACGCCTTGGAGATACCAGAATACAATGAACCAGTGTCTTCCCTTCCAATAAAGCAGAGGAAAACCATACTAAATCAAGACACAAACTTGCTAAATGTGTGCCTTGGACTGACTATATTATAGATATTTGTCAATAGTTTTCTAATCAGCCTTTATGCTATGGAAGCATGTAACGGATTTAATTGTGCTGGATGACTAAACTATGTACACTGTGTGTCACAGGATCCTCTGAGGTGTAAGTGTGCATGAGAGAGAGCTTCATTATCCTGCACAGCAGCTGCTGCAGAAAGTACAGTCCTGAAAAGTAGTCTCCAAGACGATTCAATGTTTGCTGTTCTCCTTAGCTAAATTATATCGTCTCATCTCATGATGCCACTATGATGCCTCTTTGCAGAATTAGCTGAAATGGCACAATGCCAATATGTCAAGCAAATAGAAAAACAAAGGATCTGTAATGTTTACATCCCACTTCCACAGTACCCATAAAGTTTGACGTATATTGCATGAACAAAGGCGTTAACTCGACTGTCAGCGATTCACATTCTTCACGTTACTCACTTGAGCAATCATAATAAGTCAGGCAGCGAAACATTATGTGTGATAGCACCGACGTTTCCCAATCTTTCACGTTTGCAAAGGCGAAGCAGTCGCTCCACCGTCATTTACCTTACAATCATTCCATTGTGCACTACATAAATCTTCAAAGAGCGTATGATTCGGTTTCCCTGTAAAATACAAACCTCTCTTCCAAAATTAACATTATAACGGTCCAAACTGGAAAGAGCAATGCTCTATCATATGTGCAGCATGAAAATAAAGTGTTTCTTCACTGACAAACACAGCGATGCATACCGTGGAATGGGACATTACACACAATAAAACTCGTACATACTTGGTAAATAAAATTCGAACACTTATGGTACGTTATTTTATTTAATCTTATTTGTACTTCGACTAGCCTATAAACACGGTAGCTTGCCAGTGTACTGCTTGATTACTATATATTTGTTTTTAAAGACTATACATGCGTGAATGTAACGCATGACTAGCAACATTATCACTGTAGATCATGAAACGTTACATTAAAAAAGGGTTATTTAAGGCAGCATACAGACAGCAAAACTGCTCTTCTCCACATGGATTTAAACAAGCATCTCTAGCAGCTAACGAGTTTACAGACTCGTTAAAAATAACTTTTCCCAACACGTCTTAACTTGGACAGATACAATTACACAAAAGCAATCTGGATTACTAACGAAATAGCCAAAATATCACATATGCAATATAACCACAGAAGAAACATTTTTAAGCAGCAGGGCAGCAGGCTAACGCTGTCCTCTTACTTTTTACGGATGTCAAAGTTACTGGTTCATATTCTCGCAACGACGTTTGAAAGGTTATCAAAACATAAATTTGAAAGATTATCGACGTCAGGAAAATGAACTTCTTAAGTTTGTTAGTTGTATCTCAAGCAAGCTAAGTGGTCTGCTAACGTTACATCAGTCAGAGCATCTACACATTAGTTAGCTTGTTAGCAAGCTACGAAGGCCAAGCGGCACCAATACAATTTATGGCAGAACACTGCCAAGCTATCAATGCTAGCTAGCTGTTTATCTTCCATCATAACAAGTTATTTAATATATATCACTGGCATCCGTTATTGATACCACTTACCTCCCCATGACATTGTGGCACCACCGCCTGTGTATTACGTGTCTTTGCAAATTAATTTGATGGCAATTTTGATCAAATCAAAGATGATAAGTTCTGCCCATTTCCAGCAACCTACCCAGCAGGCGAAACCCCAGCGTCGCGCATGGATGACGTCACATCTCAGGCACTCGTCTTCCGAGGGTGCGTTCCAATGCTCAAATATGCAATCTCCTCTCTTGAACTACCATCATTCGTCTCATATTTCCGTCTGATACGATGAAATGGGGGGGAGGGAGGAAACGAGATTGTGGTCGTGGAGGAAAGGAGGATACTTTTTTCGAGTATAGGGACGCACCCTGGATAATATCGAAACGATCAGAGATTACATACCAAACTACGACGGCAACTCACTCTGGTTGCCACTTGATGCTATTTACATGTTCCAGGATTTAAATACGTGAATTAAGGAATTACTTGGAAAAAAGGAATATCACAGAGGCATACGTACCTCAATAACCTTGTGCAAGTGTTTTTGTGGCTTTTTAGGACTTAATCACTTAAAGATAATTTCCCATGTAAATTGAAATGATTCAATAACTTCATTGCCAACATTTGTTTTACTTGACGTATTATTTTACATATACAGACTTGCTCATCTTTGTTCAGTCAGACACCATAAAATGTGGTCCATACATAGGGTTTATAATACGTAGGGTTTACAAGGCCTAGTAGATTTGCCAAACACAAAAAAATATACATTTATCTATAAGCCCCCATTTAATACAGAAACGAGAGACATGCGGTGTAATAACTTACCCACATGAACTGATTCCTAAAGTATACTTGCTGTTTTCACACATGCACAAAAAAGAAAAATGTTATAACATGTTATCAGACCGAAAAAAAAAAAAAAAACTTTGGATTTACATAACAATGACAGAAATCTGTCACAAGGCTAAATGACTTTGCAAGTAGTCAACTCACTGCATCTTACACTCAAACATTTTTCCCCCAGGAGCTCCCAACTACTATTTTAAATGGCCTAGATTCCATACCCCACTCCTTAAATGAGCAGTGAGGTAAAGCCTGCAACATAAAAACTCAAACCAAGCAACTCTCAGCAACAGTTTCCAGATATTTCCAAAAGCAAAAACAACACAGATTTTCTCTCTTAATTGTTATTACTTGCATTGAACAGGAATTACACCTTGAATTATAGCGGCAATATTTCCATATGCCCTGACAATGGGGAGCTCTGCATATTTATGTAAACTGCACACAAGCATGTGAACTTCCTGCAAGAGCTGTTATAGAAAACATTTTAAAACGAGCCCCTTCTATTGGCTGGCATTTTATTACACCCATGCAAGTAAGTTTTTAGGAGTGCAGAGAATAAAGATATCGTTTACTCTTTAACACAAAACAATTCTCAAAATTTGTTAAGATCACATTTTGCAGAGGAATGTAGAAGAGGAGTCAGTACCCCTCCTACAAATGACTTCCGTCTCTCGCTCCATTTGTGTGGTTTCCCAGTATGTTTAATTTCAACAGCTGTTTTCCTGTCAAAGTTACTTCCTCTTTTAATATTGTGGCGCAGTGGCAGGTGTGGCCACTGGGCCGGGTGGTGTGTGGAAGGAAACAGACAAAAATGTAAATCAAAAATGGCCCACAGCCTTTTATGTACCCCTTTATAGAGGGAAAAACATAAAACTCAAAGGAAATCAAAAGTCAACAGCATTAACTCAAAAACAGCACAGCCAATTCAAAAGCCCAATATCCAAACCCAAAAAGATTCCCTTTCAGCCCTCAAAGCTGTGCTTAAATAGGTGGCCTGATTGAAGGAAAGTGCCTACACCTGAGTTAATTAGCAATGCCCTACAGGTGAGCCTGCCTGTTAGTGAGGCCACTGCTGTTCAAGTTTCTGCATTCTCTCCTGGCAGAGGAAGGGAATTGGAACTAAAAGCAATATCATAGGAGAAGCCATGGGGTTTGCTCCTCCCTCCACCTCTCCCGGCGCCACAATATTAAGACAGTCTGTGAAATGTTAAAGCACATGTATTATGCTGTTTCTTAATTAACAATGAAACTGACATTATCAATTGAAAAATAATGTAACAATGATCATACTGTAGTGATCTAAGAAAATCTAAATATTGCTGCTCATTACCACTCTGGACTGACACTTTTATGCCCCAAATGATCACCAATGGATGGCTGTAAACACTGTCCGGTCGATGCTCACTCACACTGAAACTGAGAGTGTACCAGCGCTGGGGTTGTCTAACACATTCATTCTGTCAAGCCAGACTAATTTTTACCATCAAGCTTTACCATTGGCGCTTTAGATTTTTTTTCTCCAGTGACATTCCTCACACTACCTTCCTGATGAGAGGTGCTTTAGAAATGTTGCAGTAGTCATGTAGGTGCTAAAATGAGATTTAACTTAAGTGTGATTCTACAGTGTTCATTGGCATTCATTCTTCATCTGCTGTATATTCTGTGAAAAAAGAGACTGATTCTTTGTGGTCTGTTCCCGGAAAAAGAATTAGACACTGGTATATATATAACGCAGAAAAAGGAAGTTTATGGTTCAAATGTGAAAGAACCATTTCTTCTTTTCTTGAGTGTCTTCTGTTGTTTAACTGATCCTGAGATGAATTTTGCTGTAATCATTCTCTTCATGCATGTAAGTTGTAATTTCCTTAACATATAACACATCTATTCATTTGATTATTTTCATATGGCTTTATCTCTGAGTTTACAAAATGAGTCTAGTCTAAACCTGTATTTCACCATTAGTGAATATTTTTTTATATTTGGATTTTGCTGTACTTGTCAGGACTGTGTATTCAATTGATAATGTATGTTTCGTTGTTTGAAAATGAATGTAACTCAAATTTTTCCTCAAAGGAAATTCAACTCATAGCTAGTAATAACAATATATTTGGTGTCCTTCAGAAAATGGTAGTTTGTAAATCATTTATACTGCATACAGTCTGACCTGCATTTAGTAGACCTGCCGTTTACTGTTTCTGAAGCATTAACTTCATCTTCGCCATGTAACAGCAAAAGTGGCCATATCTCTTGCATGCACCATGTCCTTATATGAGTTTGACAGCACAGAAATGAGAAACGGAAACCTTTCACCCTCCATGGCTGAGGCGCAGACCTTTGGTGGATTCACAGTTCATACACTCAGCAAATGTAACCTTTTAGAAGATGATATACCTTACAGCAAGAGTGTTGGCTATTTTCCTTTTTCTTCATGATTTTTAAATCCAAATACTTATGAATATGGATATTGCAAATTGAGTCTGTTTCACTCTTTCTCTGTCCTGATAGTTTTTTTTTAGCTACATGAATAAAACAAAGCATTTGTTCTTTATCTAATCAAGCGTAAACAGATAACATGTCCGGGAATTTTTTGAAGTATCCATGTTCTGAAACTCCATTAATAAGGTATGCCTGTTCTACAAAGTTATATCAGTTCATGCAACAGAAACTGAATAAAAATATACATTGCAGGGCTGTGTTACAGGTATGCTGGGAAGGACTTCACAATGTCAACCAAGAAACCACCCCACTGATAGCAACACAAGTCACCCTATCAATACAGCCAAAAGTAAGTATGAATAAACTGGTGATACTGCATGTCTAATTCACTCAACATTGATAAACAGTCTTTTCACTATCTTTCAACTTTCCTGCACATGAAAAACCTATGGCCTGTTAAAGGTTTTTCATGTAACTTTTTTTCTGTGTTTAACTTTTTCACAACATGAAATTTCAGTCATTTCACATGCTCTGACATTATTAGTTCATCTTGTCTGAGTGATGGTTCATGGTTTGACTTTTTACATTGAAAAGGCCAGACCAGACCAGTTTTTCCACACAACGGCTCTTCACCCCATGGCTTGGGCTCCAGCCAACAGAAGAACACAACCATGATCACAATGACCCATAAACCCAGCTATAGCCTCCACCACCTTCAGAATGTTCTGGACAACACCACAACTGGGCAGGTCAGATGAGTGGACCCCTCTGCTGTGGCTTCCATACTGTGGCGACCCCTGCTGGCGACAGTGTTATAACCATTGCCTACACCTTAAGTTCTCATAGCTGCTCCATTGTCATGTTTCATGAATCATCTCAGCAATATTTCACACTGTAAATGATTGGTGCTCTGCACAGTTTGTTAATTTTTAGTTCAAAATGCACACACTGTACATATGTAATCAGCTGTTATTTGTTCTAAAAATGCCTTGTATACACACTAACAGAAATGTAAATTCCTCAGCCTGGATCTACTCCAGTTCTCCCAGTGCTGGTGTTTCCACAGTCATCAAAAGGACTGAAGAGGAGGAAGAGGGACTGGATTATTCCCCCCATCAACTTCCCAGAGAATGACAGAGGTCCCTTCCCTAAACCCATGGTGCAGGTAGGTGTCTGTCGCACTGCTTTGAATTTGTTAATCATCACCAGCAATGGTTTCACATCTGAATGTGTTTTTGTTTACAGATGAGATCTAGCAGGGACAAGGAAGCACAACTTCAGTACAGCATTACTGGCCCTGGGGCAGACCTGGACCCAAAAGAACTTTTCATTGTGGACAGAGTCACTGGCTGGCTCTCTGTGACCCAACCTTTGGACCGAGAGGGCAAGGACAAGTATAAAGTGAGTTTGTAACCAACCTTGCATTCAAAACAGTGTTTCTTTCAGGGTGAGAGATTCCCCTACATTCCCAATGGAAACTATAGATCTGTTCCATCACAACAGCATTCTCTTTCAATTAAAGAGGGCAAGGGCCAGTATGCATGTCAAACAAAGAATGCTAATTTGATCAGTGCTTGTAGGATTTCAGTTGCCTGATTGACCATTGGGGCCATTCAGTTACAGTGTGATCTCTGTTTCTACACTGAAGACTAGTGTTGTCTTGATGAACCTCATGTGTAAGTGACTTACCTTCTTCCTCCCCCTCTCTCTAGCTCTTTGCTTATGCTGTTTCTGTAGGCGACGGTAAGGCTGAAGGTCCCATGGAAATTGTCATTAACGTTATTGATCAGAACGACAACAACCCTGAATTTACCAAGGATACCTTTCTGGGCAGCGTTCCTGAATCATCACCAAAGGGTACAGTCTTGCAGTTGAACAAAATGTCAGAGTTCAGCTCTGTATAATGGCAGAACATTCTGTGAACACAGCCGTGATACTTGCAGTCCATTCTATCTGCCCAAGATCCAGCATTCATTTTTCTGTCAATACTGGTTGTTTCTTTGAGCAGTCATGCTGATATTAATTTGATGTTTTTGGTAATTTCATCTCCCAGGGTTTGAATTTATGAAGGTGACAGCAGTTGATAAAGATGAACCTGGATCAGCAAACTCTGATATTAGATATACACTTGTGAGCCAAGACCCACAGCAGCCAACCGCCAGTATGTTCTTTCTCAACCCTTTGACTGGAGGGATTCAGCTCCATTCAGATGGACTGGACAGAGAGGTGTGTACTGCACTCATAATCGGATGTAAATGGAAATTCAATGATATTGACCGGATGTAGACTGAGTTCAGACCTAAGGAGGATCTCATACTACTGTTTATGTATTTTCTTTTTCAGAAATATCCTAAATATACCCTGATTATTCAAGCTGCTGATATGGAGGGGGAGGGTCTTTCAAACACTGCCACAGCCATCATTACGGTGACAGACAGCAATGACAATGCCCCTGAGTTTCACCCATCTGAGGTAAGCAAGCGTTTGTTAGCGCTTTTCAGTTAGAAGAACTTTTATACTTATATTTAGGTATTTTCATATTGAAGTGGGGTGTGGATTTTTAGTGAATAATAAAGAACCATCCGTTAACTTTTGTGTTTGAATAGATTTTTCTACTTTGTGTATCACCCATATTGTCCATTTTCTCTCACACAGTACACAGCGACTGTTCCTGAGAATAAAGTTGGGGCCGTGGTGGTAAAAATGACAGTGACTGATGGAGATGAACCTCACACACCTGCCTGGTCAACCAAATACAAGATCATTCAAGGGAACGATGGAGGGTTCTTCAATGTTAGCACAGGGCCCAGCAAACTGGAGGGCATTATTACTACAGCCAAGGTAATCCTCCATATACAGTGAGGCAGGACATCTGAGGGGGAGTCTGAAACATGGCAGTGTAATGTAATGTAGTGTGTGTGTGTGTGTGTGTGTGTGTGTGTGTGTGTGTGTGTGTGTGTGTGTGTGTGTGTGTGTAATGTAGCGTGTATAGTGTGTATGTGTATGGTATGTAATTGCCTGTTTCTGAACCGGTGTCATAACAGATTGTATCTTGCTAATTCCAAGTTATTGATTGGTGATTATTTGTTTTTCATCCCAATTCAGGGCCTTGATTTTGAGAAGACCCGGCAGTACACATTGCTGGTCATTGTGGAGAATGATGCTCCTTTTGCCACCCGTCTGCCAACCTCCACCGCCACAGTCACTGTAAATGTGGAGGATGTGAATGAGGCTCCCATCTTCAATCCAGTTGAGAAAGTGGTTGCTAGACCAGAAAACCTGGCTGTGGGAGCAGACTTGATTGCATACACAGCAACTGAGCCTGACACAGCAAATAGTAAAAAAGTTGTGTAAGTTAAATGTCTTGGTGTTCATCTTGGATTTTAGCTTTTCACCAAGGTGAAATTGCTTGGTTCCACTTTTTTCCTGACAAAGCAATCTTAAAGATATCCATTTTGTGGGGCGATCGACACAAATGAAAGGAGTTTGTCTTAAGAACACCATAGTAAATCGTCTTAAATGTTCCAACAGAAATATTATTGTCGATTCAATAAATAAACCTAGCATTGTTGATCCAGCAGACAAACTACCTTAAAAAGAATAAACTACATAAGAAGAGTACCAGTGCTGTAGGCCATGAAGCAGGATCTAGTCTGAGACAAGGGCGTGCCAGGCTGAATTTCATCATTTTCTCTGCAGCTATAGAACAGGAAATGATCCTGCCGGATGGCTGAATGTCAATAGAGAGACTGGACTCATCAAAATCAGGAGCCCCATGGACAGAGAATCTCCATTTGTCAAAAATGGCCGCTACCAAGCCACGATCCTTGCCATTGATAACAGTATGGTCTTTTAAAAAGAAAAAACTAACAAAAAAACCCATGGCATTAGATTAGAATTATTGTTCAGCATTATCCGTTCAGAGCAGTGAAGTTAAACTTCTCTTTCTATGCTGGCAGATGATATTCCTGCAACGGGAACCGGGACGCTACTCATCGAGTTAGAGGATGTCAATGACAACGCTCCAATAATTGAGGAGAGGAAGATCACAGTCTGCAACCAAGACTCTCAGCCCGTACTGCTGTCTGTCACTGACAAAGACGGCCCAGGATTTGCTGCACCTTTCCGTGTGGATCTCCAGGGATCAAGCAAGAACAACTGGACTGCGAGGATGAATGACACAAGTGAGCATTTTGTTTCCAGAATTTTAGGATGAAATCTCAATGCTCTCCCATAATATATATACAAACCTCATAAAATCCTTTAAAAGTACATCTTTCATGTACTGCACTTATTATGGTCTAAGCTCTTAACATTTAAAGGGAACATTGAAGTGACGACTGCTTTAGTTGCTATGCTTCAAAGTCATTTTCATTCAATTTCATGTAGTTATTGTTAACAAAATTTACTCTCCTGTAATTTCTCTGTTTTAGAAACTGGTATTCTACTGAAGCTCAAAACCAAGCTGGAACCGAACCGCTACAATGTTGTTCTTAGGGTCTATGACAACCAAGGACTTTTCTCTGACAATACTGTCAATGCCAATGTAAATGAGGAAACTTGTATTACCAGTGGTTTTTTTTGCATCAGACCAACTTAAAAACATCTGAGTGACATTTCATTTCTCACAAAGAGCCATCACTATTCATGACTAAATGATGGCACAACAAACCATTCTATTTCACGAAAGCACTTTTAAAATTTTATTGATATTATCTGTGTGTTGCTTTGGATAAGTACTTCTGCCAATAAAAATTATATAAGGCTCATTTTAATACGTTATTATGGGTCATTAACCACATTGGGGTTGGTTTTGAACAGTAACTGGATAAAATGACTCTTGTTTCAGTACTTTAAAAATGAGATTGTTTTAGATTGTTTTCTTCTTAGTTTAATGAACAAACAATAAAGTATTATGACAAAATACATTTTGGAGTCAGTATAATTCAATGTACATTCAATCAAATTGCATTCCTTAAAACAAGTTATTGCCATGGAACAGTCCAATTTTACATTTTTGTAAATACAATTAAAAACATACAATACACAATTTATATTTGCGTGCACACACACACACACACACACACACACACACACACACAAAAAGTACCAAAAGTTCTTGTTTGACTGTCATCATTAATCCAAAAACAATGCAACTGGCTAAGTCAGATGAGTGGACGCCTGTGCTGTGGCTTCCATACTGTGGCGACCCCTGCTAGTGAAAGTAATAGCCATCTTCTACATCTACAGTTCTTATAGCTGCTCCACTGTCATGATTCAAGAATTAGCTCAGCAACATTTTATAATGGAAATGATTAGTGCTTTGCACAACATTTTCATTTTTAAATCAAAATTTACATACTGTGCATATATAATCAGCTAGTATTTGTTTTAACAATGCTTTTTGTATGCACAAACAGAAATGTAATTGTATTTCCTCAGCCTGAATCAACTCCAGTTCTCCCAGTGCTGATGTTTCCACAGTCATCAAAAGGACTGAAGAGGAGGAAGAGGGACTGGATTATTCCCCCCACCAACTTTCCAGAGAACTACAGCGGTCCCTTCCCTAATGTAGTGTAATGTAGTGTGTAATAACCTGTTTCTGAACCAGTGTTGTAGCAGATTGTAACTTAACCCTGACATGAATCAGAGTCTGAGACAAAGGCATGCCAGGCTGAATTTCCTTGTCTTCTCTGTGGGTATAGATCGGGATATTAATATTTCACCACTGCTTTACAATTGATGAACCTGTACATTTTCCACTTATAGAAGACTAAAGTGTTTCTTTATGAAGTTCACAATTGCTGCTTATGTGATTACTGGTATCTGATTTCTGTTACCATTTAAGTGGATACATTTATTTTACCATTGTCATAAGCTAGTATGGTTGCTCTGTATTTTCCATCCTTGACAAATGAAGATTCTCGGTCCATGGGGCTTTTGACTTTGATGAGCCCAGTCTCTGTGATGATATTGAGCCATCTTGCAGGATCATTCTCTATCTGAAACCTGAGGGGGAGATTGCACACAGGACAGTGATCCACAAAGACTGAGGTGTGTGTGTGTCAATGTTTTCATGAAACTTGGTACATCTATCCTTGTAAAATGTCACTGTACCAGTGTGTGTGTGTGTGTGTGTGTGTGTGTGTGTATATATATGTTCTTTATGTGCAGGTGTGTGTGTGTGTGTGTATATGTTCCTTATGTGCAGGTGTGTGTGTGTATATGTTCGTTCCTTATGTGCAGGTGTGTGTGTGTGTGTGTGTAGTGTGTGTGTGTGTGTGTGTGTGTGTGTGTGTGTGTGTGTATATGTTCCTTATGTGCAGGTGTGTGTGTGTATACGTTCCTTATGTGCAGGTGTGTGTGTGTGTGTGTGTGTGTCTCACCTAACAGTCTGAGTCATGGAGGAGTCTGGGTCTTTTGCTGTGTATTCAGTCAGAGCGCTGCCCACAGCAGAGGCCTCAGAGACTTTAATCACTTTCTCAGCAGGACTAAAGACTGGAGCCTCATTCACATCCTCCACATTCACTGTGACTGTGAAAGATAATGAGCCATTAACTAACTTGCTACATGTGTTTCACTCTCTGTATTGTACTGACTCCTTCCTAAAGGTCACAGTCTGAGAGTTATGGCAGACTTTCTCCATTCCACTTGTTCTGAGCCCTGTTCCAGGAGCTCCATTGTGTATGCTTGCTTTCAATCCAACCCATACAATTGTCATTGCTGTCTGTAACTGTAATGATGGCTGTGGCAGTGTTTGAGAGTCCCTGCCCCTCCAAATCCACAGCTTGAATCAAGCAGATTGGTCTTACTTTATATTAATAGTGTCATTGGATGGGTTTTTGTGCACAAAATATATGTAATTCCATCTTTGTCTCTGTTGTGGATGATTAAATGTTTAGCATTCATGCAGTTATGCTTCTCTAACCAGTGTTGGGGGACAGTTCTGGAGAGTGGCACGGTATATGAGAATGTGTATTAGAATAACGAAGGGAATTTTTCCGCATCCGACCAGAGACAAATGGTGCCTCCTGTTAACGACATTCTATCTGCCGTCTGGGTTCCCATCTATCATGTTTGGGCCTCACTTCCTGGGGTTACCTGGTCATGACATGCGAATGTCTTTCCCTTAATCTGTATAAATACTGACAACACAATGTAATCACTGAACAATTTGCTCCATGCTTGTGTTCCCGCGGTGTAAATAAAGTACAGGGGGTCCTCGACTTAAGAACGAGTTCCGTTGTCGTAAGCGTCGATTTTCGACGTAAATCGGAATTTATACCTAAATTATACCTAAATTAACACCTTAAGTCACTCACACTGTACACACAACACATGAAGGACATATAAAATATAGTAATTAAATGAAACAGTAGTAAAAAGAGAGAGAGAACAATTCCTTACCTTTATTTCTGTGGTCGTATTTACGAACCAAACCGCTTACGAACCAAAGTAGAAACTAGATTCTTTAAGTAATTTATGGGAGTGCGTCGTAACCACGAAATGACGTAACTCGAGACCGTCATAACCCGAGGACCTCCTGTGTCTGTCTTCAACTGCGAGCATGGGATCCGTCTCTTCATTAACTAAATGTTGTTTCACTCATTTTGAGAAAGTTCTGTTTTGTGTTTTTGCGTTTGGACCGGTGGCCGCCTCTGGAATCTAGTTTTCGCAGTTATCGCTGTGCTTACCGGTTTCTGGGAAACTATGTTGCAAGTGTCACCTACATAGGTAGATGGCGTCATCGTCATTTATGTTGTGTTGGTAATTCAATGTTTTATACTGGCCAAACGTGAATTTATCCTCCTATATGAAAGCTATGGCATGCTTAAAATAAATAAATAAATAAATAAATAAATAAATAAATTAGGTTTAGTTTAGGTATCTGCTTTGTAATAATAAAATAAATAATATGATAAAGTCTCTGATAAACGAATCGTGTTTGCGTGCATCCCTGCCGTGAACTTGTAATATGATGTGAGAAATATTTCCTGTTCGAAACCGTTTCACAGTATTACGTGGGTTTATTTAAATTTATAGGTTGACCTAAAAATGTACACTACGTTGAGGCTATAATTAAGTACACATAAGGAAATGTGGTGGCAATGTATACTGGCAGTAATTTAAAGTTGCAGACGCTTTGAGTAACAGCTGTCAACGTGCAACAACTCGCAAATGGTTCGGTCTATCGCCTTATTCGTGTCACAATCTAGTGGCAGTTGTGGGTGGTGTGGGAGCACGAATTTCAATGCTTAACAGGGCGATGAGAATGCAACAGGTATGTCTCCCCCGTAGAGGGAACAAGAGCTGTTCCCACTAATTGTGATACTACTTTGATGGCGACAAGTAGGCCTAGTTGGTTGTAAGAGTCAAGATCTTCTTGTTGTAAGATCTTCTTACAGACCCATCAACATTATAGCTGAGTAGTTCTGTTTAATGTCTGTACTTCCTCATCACACAAATTCCCACATGCAGCATTGTAAATTTTTGCATGCTATGCTCTTGTAGTAATGTGATTATTCTGTTCATAAAGTCTCTGTGCAAATAAGGTAGCATGACTTTTCTCAATAGCACCTTGAAATTGTTACATTACCACTCTCTCTTCTTTTATACTGTATATATTTTTTTGGAGAACAATCAGGCAGTAAGCTGGGCTGGAGTGGATCTCTAAGGACTACCTAATGGTGCTTTATTTCATTTTCATTACCAGTTGAAAAACAGTGTAACAATATTTCCGACATTACTGGTTTACATGCCCATTATCATATCATTCTGATACTACTTTGACTCTTTTTTAACTTTCTCTTAATGTCAGGGGAACAGTCAGGGATACAACAGCAGACAGACATAATAATAAACATGAGTTTATTAATAGCCAGGCAAAATCCAGAATCCAAAAATCAAAGTCAAAATCAGACAAGGTCAAAACCAGGAAGACACGGAAATCAGGCAGAATCGTTATCCAAAAAAATCTAAATCCAGAAAAACTAACAGGAGTCAGATCAGGCAGGCAGAACAGGCATAAACAAGGCAAGACAGAGACAGGACAAGGCACTGAAACAAACTGCCAACAAACTTGGTTTTAAAACAAAAAAAAAAAAGACTAACAAGCAAATGAGACAGGTGATCAAATAAATCAGGTGATTAACACTAAAAGGCAGTTGGAGGTTCTTAATTTGATGGGCACTCTAGAAGGCATTTTAACACATCTACACAGTGCAACTGTAGATGGCACTTCATCATGTTTTCTTGTGCATAGGGACACCCAGGAGGGCACTTTTGCTGCATTTATTTTACCAAAAGGGGCACCAGCAGTGCATTCTCCCTCCCCCATATTGCTTCACATGTTTAAGCCTGGCCCCATCCATCAGTGCTTTTAAAGCCAGACTCAACAAATTTGTTACCATCAAGCTTTACCACTGGCCTTTAGTATTCTTAATGAGAGGTTCTGTAGAAATGTAATTTTCTTATTATATTTATTTGTAATAATCTTGCCAATGTGTATGGTAACAGGGTGGAAGGTAAAAATAAAATTTTGCGGTTGTCATGTAGGTGCTGAAATGTTACTTGAACACACTGAACTGTGTTTAAGTGTGACACTACAGTGTTCATTGGCGTTAATTCTTCATCTGCTGCATTTCCTGTGAGAAAGGAAACTGATTCTTTGTGGTGAAAAAATGTAGACACTGATATATACATATATATAACCCAGATAGGAGAAATTTCAGTTCAGATGTGAAAGAGCAATTTCTTCTTTTCTTGAGTGTTGCTCATCTAACTTATCTTGAAATGAACTTTGCCGTGATCATTCTCTTCATGCATGTAAGTTGTAATTTCTTTAACATATAGCATATTTTTATTTGATTATTTTGAGTTGTCTTGAGCTGAGTTGAGTTGGTGAGCTGGTGATCAAGCAGGCAGGTGAAATAAATGAGGTGATTAACACTAAAAGGCAGGGAAACAGTGGGCAGGCACTTTCGCTGCAGGCACCGGGCAACAGGCACCGGGGGGCATTTTCTCTTTAGATGGCACCTTATTACATTTTCTCATACAGTTGTGGTCAAAAGTTTACATACACTTGTAAATAACACGTATATCATGGCAGTCTTTAGTTTCCAGTGATTTCTACGACTCAATTTTCTGTGATGGAATGATTGGAACAGATACATCTTTGTCACAAAAAAAAATCATGCATTTTGGTTCTTTATGAATTTATGGGTCTTCTGAAAATGTGACCAAATATGCTAGGTCAAAAATATACATACAGCAATGCTAATATTTTGGTAAATGTCCCTTGGCCATTTTAACCTCAATTAGGTGCTTTTGGTAGCCATCCACAAGCTTCAGGCAAGCTTCAAGTTGAAACTCAAGTTGACCACTCCTTTTGACAGAATTGGTGCAGTTCAACTAAATTTTTTGGCTTTCTGGCACGGACTTGTTTCTTCAGCACAGTCCACATGTGCTCAATGGGGTTTGTCTGGACTTTGTGAAGGCCATTCTAAAACCTTAATTCTAGCCTGATTTAGCCATTCCTTTACCACTTTTGATGTGTGTTTGGGGTCATTGTCTTGTTAGAACACCCAAATGTGTCCAAGACCCAACCTTCTTGCTGATGATTTTAGGTTTTCATAAAGAATTTGGAGGTAATCCTCTTCATTATTCCACTTACATTCTGTAAATTACCAGTTCCACTGGCAGCAAAACAGCCACCTACTATCACCACCATGCTTGACAGTAGGTATGGTGTTCTTGGGTTAAAGGCCTCACCTTCTCTCCTCCAAACATATTTCTGGTCATTGTGGCAAAATGGCTTGATTTTTGTTTCATCTGACCACAGAACTTCAAGAACCTCCAGAAGGCCTTTTCTTTGTCCACATGATTAGCAGCAAACTTCAGTCGAGCCTTAAGGTGTCGCTTGTGGAGCAAGGGCTTCCTTCTTGCACGGCAGCCTCTCAGCCCATGGCGGTGTAAAACACGCTTGACTGTGGACATTGACACCTGTATTCAAGCAGCTTCTAACTCATTGGAGATCTGCTTTTTGGTGGTTCTTGGCTGACTCTTCACCATCCTGACAAGTTGTCTCTCAGCAGCAGGTAATAGCTTGCGATTCTTCCCTGATCATAGCAGTGACACAATTGTGCCATGAATTTTATACTTATGAACAATTGTTTGCACAGTTGATTTTGGGACCTGTAGCTGCTTTGAAATGGCTCCAATTGACTTTCCTGACTTGTTCAAGTCAATGATCCACTTTTTTCAGACCCTTACTGAGCTCCTTAGACTTTCCCATTGTAGCATTTGTGGCTGGGTCTAATGAGTGTATCAAATGGGCCCTATTTAAATTGGCTCAGAGAACTCACCAGCTGTAGTCAATTGTAATCACTCACAAGAAGTTAGCAGGCCATGCCACAAAGCAAATTTGATTGGCAAAACTTTCTGCATCACCAAAACCGATACTTCAAGTTGCTGTATGTATATTTTTGACACAGAAGATTTTGTCATATGTCCAGAGGACCTATAATAAATTTATAAAAGAACCAAAATGCATGATTGTTTTTTGTGACAAAGACGTATGTGTTCCAATCGTTCCATCATAGAAAATTACGAGTTTTAGGAATCATTGGAAACTAAAGACTGCCATGATATTCATGTTCTGTACAAGTGTATGTAAACTTTTGACTACAGCTGTACACAGGGCAACTCTAGAGGGCTCTTTATTACATTTTCTTAATTGGAAGGGCACTCTAGATGGCATTCTAACACATGCATGTAAGTTGTAATTTCTTTAACATATAACGTATACGTATATTTATTTGATTATTTTGAGTAGACTTTATCCCTGATATTATAAATTAGGTATGCCTAATCTAAACCTGTATTTCATCATTAGTGAATATTTTTTAATTTGATTTGGATTTTGCTGTACTTGTCAGGACTGTGTATTCAATTGATAATGTATGTTTCGTTGTTTAAAAATGAATGTAACTCAAATTGTTCCTCAAAGGAAATTCAACTCATTGCTAGTAATAACAATATATTTGGTGTCCTTTAGAAAATGTCAGTTTGTGTATCATTCATACTGCATACAGTCTGACCTGCATTTAGTAGACCTGCCGTTTACTATTTCTGAAGCATTCATCTTTGCCATGTAACAGCAAAAGTGGCCATATCTCTTGCATGCACCATGTCCTTATATGAGTTTGACAGCACAGAAATGAGAAACGGAAACCTTTCACCCTCCATGGCTGAGGCGCAGACCTTTGGTGGATTCACAGTTCATACACTCAGCAAATGTAACCTTTTAGAAGATCATATACCTTACAGCAAGAGTGTTGGCTATTTTCCTTTTTCTTCATGATTTTTAAATCCAAACACTTATGAATATGGATATTGCAAATTGAGTCTGTTTCACTCTTTCTCTGTCCTGATAGTTTTTTTTTTAGCTACATGAATAAAACAAAGCATTTGTTCTTTATCTAATCAAGCGTAAACAGATAACATGTCAGGGAATTTTTTGAAGTATCCATGTTCTGAAACTCCATTAATAAGGTATGCCTGTTCTACAAAGTTATATCAGTTCATGCAACAGAAACTGAATAAAAATATACATTGCAGGGCTGTGTTACAGGTATGCTGGGAAGGACTTCACAATGTCAACCAAGAAACCTCTCCACTGATAGCAACACAAGTCACCCTATCAATATAGGCACAAGTAAGTATGTTAAAGTAAACTAGATGATACTGCATGTCTAATTTGCTCAACAATGATAAACAGTCTTTTCACTATCTTTCAACTTACCTGCACATGAAAAATCTATGGCCTGTTGAAAGTTTTTCATGTAACTTTTTTCTGTGTTTAACTTTTTCACAACACGAAATTCCAGTTATTTCACATGCTCTGCCATTATTAATTCATCTAGTCTGAGTGATGGTTCATGGTTTCACTTTTTACATTGAAAAGGCCAGACCAGACCAGTTTTTCCACACAACGGCTCTTCACCCCATGGCTTGGGCTCCAGCCAACAGAAGAACACAACCATGATCACAATGACCCACAAACCCAGCTATAGCCTCCACCACCCTCAGAATGTTCTGGACAACACCACAACTGGGCAGGTCAGATGAGTGGACCCCTCTGCTGTGGCTTCCATACTGTGGCGACCCCTGCTGGCGACAGTGTTATAACCATTGCCTACACCTTAAGTTCTCATAGCTGCTCCATTGTCATGTTTCATGAATCATCTCAGCAATATTTCACATTGGAAATGATTGGTGCTCTGCAGTTTGTTAATTTTTAGTTCAAAATGCACATACTGTACATATGTAATCAGCTGTTATTTGTTTTAACAATGCTTTTTGTATGCACAAACAGAAATGTAATGGTATTTCCTCAGCCTGGATCAACTCCAGTTCTCCCAGTGCTGGTGTTTCCACAGTCATCAAAAGGACTGAAGAGGAGGAAGAGGGACTGGAATATTCCCCCCATCAACTTCCCAGAGAATGACAGAGGTCCCTTCCCTAAACCCATGGTGCAGGTAGGTGTCTGTAGCACTGCTTTGAGTTTATCAATGATCCACAATGGCTGTTTCACTGAACAGCTGGATGTGTTTGTGTTTACAGATCAGATCTAGCAGGGACAGGGAAGTACAACTTCAGTACAGCATTACTGGCCCTGGGGCAGACTTGGACCCAAAAGGACTTTTCATCATGGACAGAATCACTGGCTGGCTCTCTGTGACCCAACCTTTGGACCGAGAGGGCAAGGACAAGTATAAAGTGAGTTTGTAACCAACCTTGCATTCAAAACAGTGTTTCTTTCAGAGTGAGAGATTCCCCTACATTCCCAATGGAAACTATAGATCTGTTCCATCACAACAGCATTCTCTTTCAATTAAAGAGGGCAAGGGCCAGTATGCATGTCAAACAAAGAATGCTAATTTGATCAGTGCTTGTAGGATTTCAGTTGCCTGATTGACCATTGGGGCCATTCAGTTACAGTGTGATCTCTGTTTCTACACTGAAGACTAGTGTTGTCTTGATGAACCTCATGTGTAAGTGACTTACCTTCTTCCTCCCCCTCTCTCTAGCTCTTTGCTCATGCTGTTGCTGTTGGCCACGGTAAGGCTGAAGATCCCATGGAAATTGTCATTAACGTTATTGATCAGAACGACAACAAGCCTGAATTTACCAAGGATACCTTTCTGGGCAGCGTTTCTGAATCATCACCAAAGGGTACAGTCTTCTCACAGTTGAACAAAATGTCAGAGTTCAGCTCTGTATAATGGCAGAACATTCTGTGAACACAGCTGTGATACTTGCAGTCCATTCTATCTGCCCAAGATCCAGCATTCATTTTTCTGTCAATACTGGTTGTTTCTTTGAGCAGTCATGCTGATATTAATTTGATGTTTTTTGGTAATTTCATCTCCCAGGGTTTGAATTTATGAAGGTGACAGCAGTTGATAAAGATGAACCTGGATCAGCAAACTCTGATATTAGATATACACTTGTGAGCCAAGACCCACAGCAGCCAACCGCCAGTATGTTCTTTCTCAACCCTTTGACTGGAGGGATTCAGCTCCATTCAGATGGACTGGACAGAGAGGTGTGTACTGCACTCATAATCGGATGTAAATGGAAATTCAATGATATTGACCGGATGTAGACTGAGTTCAGACCTAAGGAGGATCTCATACTACTGTTTATGTATTTTCTTTTTCAGAAATATCCTAAATATACCCTGATTATTCAAGCTGCTGATATGATGGGGGAGGGTCTTTCAAACACTGCCACAGCCATCATTACGGTGACAGACAGCAATGACAATGCCCCTGAGTTTCAACCATCTGAGGTAAGCAAGCGTTTGTCAGTGCTTTTCAGTTAGAAGAACTTTTATACTTATATTTAGGTATTTTCATATTGAAGTGGGGTGTGGATTTTTAGTGAATAATAAAGAACCATCCGTTAACTTTTGTGTTTGAATAGATTTTTCTACTTTGTGTATCACCCATATTGTCCATTTTCTCTCACACAGTACACAGCGACTGTTCCTGAGAATAAAGTTGGCGCTGTGGTGGTAAAAATGACAGTGACTGATGGAGATGAACCTCACACACCTGCCTGGTCAACCAAATACAAGATCATTCAAGGGAACGATGGAGGGTTCTTCAATGTTAGCACAGGGCCCAGCAAACTGGAGGGCATTATTACTACAGCCAAGGTAATCCTCCATATACAGTGAGGCAGGACATCTGAGGGGGAGTCTGAAACATGGCAGTGTAATGTAATGTAGTGTGTGTGTGTGTGTGTGTGTGTGTGTGTGTGTGTGTGTGTGTGTGTGTGTGTGTGTGTGTGTGTGTGTGTGGTATGTAATTGCCTGTTTCTGAACCGGTGTCATAACAGATTGTATCTTGCTAATTCCAAGTTATTGATTGGTGATTATTTGTTTTTCATCCCAATTCAGGGCCTTGATTTTGAGAAGACCCGGCAGTACACATTGCTGGTCATTGTGGAGAATGATGCTCCTTTTGCCACCCGTCTGCCAACCTCCACCGCCACAGTCACTGTAAATGTGGAGGATGTGAATGAGGCTCCCATCTTCAATCCAGTTGAGAAAGTGGTTGTTAGACCAGAGAACCTGGCTGTGGGAGCGGACTTGATTGCATACACTGCAACTCATCCTGACACAGCAAAAAATCAGAAAATTGTGTAAGTTAAATGTCTAGTAGCACTGCATTTAACCACAGAATTTCCATACATACATATATGTACATACACACTTGCTTGTACACGCACACAAGTATACATATTTGAAAGGTGATGATACCTGTAGGGTACATTTAGTTTGAATTATTATTTATTTTTAGTCAGATGCAGAAGATACAAGTGGCAACGAAGACTTGCAGATTGTAGGAATTTCCCATGGTAATGTCATTTTTTAAACAATTTTGTTTTATTACTGGGTTCGGACTCTTTATGAAATCATTTTCCTGGACATTTCATCAGTGAATCTGTGTTGCACACTTCCAAGCATGCACATGTTTTCTCTTTCCCCCTGCTTGTTTGGCTTATATCATACAAATGTATGACAATAGTTATCAACAGTGGATTTATGTTAATAATATTAGATAGCTGGTTCATCTCTCTGAATAATTAAGTGGTAGTGTTTTCTTGGGACATTATATGAAAAAAATGTATTTAATGTTAGGATCCAAACAATGTATTTGGCATGGACCAATGTGTAAAACTTACAACGTATGGCTTTTGAGAATACTGTCCTGCAAAATTTCAGCATGATAAGCTCATCTTGTCTATCAAATACTGAAATGCTGCACCAGAACTTCTGAATTAGCAGCAGCTTCAAACTCTTCCAGTGTGTGCTGTTATTAGATACTGTGTTATCATACTGTATACTCTGACTGTAACAACACAGGGATGGCAGATGTTGCCCTGCTGACATTGTTCTGCACATTTGTCCTGAAAAAGCATTCTGAAAGATGTCTACCTTGGTAGGATTTGGACATAATACGGGTTTGCTATAATGACACCATGATAAAACCTCTGTCATTTTTTTGTGGAAAAATGGCAGACTCAATTAGCTGAACAGTGTTTGTCCAGTAGCAGACAATAAATTAAACCGTTCATTTGTTTTCAGAGAGGGAAACTACATATGAACTGAGTGGCAGAACTGTAGGCCTAGTGTAAGCAGGGTCTAGTGTAAGACTAGAGCATGCCAGGCTGAATTTCATCATTTTCTCTGCAGCTATAGAACAGGAAATGATCCTGCCGGATGGCTGAATGTCAGAAAAGAGACTGGACTCATCAAAGTCAGGAGCCCCATGGACAGAGAATCTCCCTTTGTCAAAAATGGCCGCTACCAAGCCACGATCCTTGCCATTGATAACAGTATGGTCTTTTAAAAAAAACTAACAAAAAAACCCATGGCATTAGATTAGAATTATTGTTCAGCATTATCCGTTCAGAGCAGTGAAGTTAAACTTCTCTTTCTATGCTGGCAGATGATATTCCTGCAACGGGCACCGGGACGCTACTCATCGAGTTGGAGGAGGTCAATGACAACGCTCCGATAATTGAGGAGAGGGAGATCACGGTCTGCAACCAAGACTCTCAGCCCGTACTGCTGTCTGTCACTGACAAAGACGGCCCAGGATTTGCTGCACCTTTCCGTGTGGATCTCCAGGGATCAAGCAAGAACAACTGGACTGCGAGGATGAATGACACAAGTGAGCATTTTGTTTCTAGAATTTTAGGATGAAATCTCAATGCTCTCACATAATATATACACAAACCCCACAATTTACTGGACTTATTATGGTTAAAACTCTTTCAGGGTAACAATGAAGTGTGTACTGTTTATGTTTCTATGCTTCAAAGTCATTTTCATTCAATTTCATGTAGTTATTGTTAACAAAATTTACTCTCCTGTAATTTCTTTGTTTTAGAAACTGGTATTCTACTGAAGCTCAAAACCAAGCTGGAACCGAACCGCTACAATGTTGTTCTTAGGGTCTATGACAACCAAGGACTTTTCTCTGACAATACTGTCAATGCCAATGTAAATGAGGAAACTTGTATTACCAGTGGTTATTTCTGCATTAGACCAACTTAAAAACATCTGAGTGACATTTCATTTCTCACAAAGAGCCATCACTATTCATGACTAAATGATGGCATTTACTTATTTGTAACAACAAACCATTTTATTTTATTATGTAAGGTTAATTTTAATTCATCATGATCGGTCATTGACCACATTGGGGTTGGTTTTGAGCTGGATAAATGACTTCAGTTTCAATCATTTAAAATTAGAAAAATTTTTAAGGAATAAGATGAAATACATTTAGTCAGATTGTATATGCTTTTTTATTTTTCTTCTTAGTTTAATGAAGCAATAAACATTAAAGCACTATGACAAAATACATTTAGGAGTTAGTATTATTTATATATTTAATCTAAATTCAATCAAATTGCATTCCTTACAACAAGCTCTTGCCATGGAACAGTCTGATTTTTCTTTTTTATTTTTAATTAAAAATATATAATACACAATTTTACTTGTACCCAGACACACTTATGAATCCCCATGTCATGTTTTTCCAGTGTTGTAATTTAATCCTCTTCACTTCTGAGAGGATCGTTTGTTGTGCAAACATGGGAATCATGATGGCTTCAATGACTGGAAACTGAAGGGCATGATGGAAAGAAACAGGGAGAATGTCATAAATGTTACATGAGAAAAATTACACATTTACCACAGTATTTGATTGCACACTTGCCTTGAAAGGAAATATTAAGCTGAATTGATGGCACGGTGGATTTTGAAATAGTAGCAATGCCATTGGTACCTTAATTTTTCAAGTCAAAGGGAGTGATTTCAGTTTTCTGGTTTGGCAGGTACTAGTACTAGGTGTGTGCTTAATCACTGAAAACACCTTTTTATCTGTCAGTGGCAGAGGTCACCTTCACACCGCGTTTGTCTCCCCACCCACTCTTCAAGATCCGATCCTGCTGAATCAGACAAACAAAAACAGAAAAAAGTGGGTAATGCAACCCCTGGGTAATGCAGTTTCACAAAGGAAAATACTACAATGTTTAGATAGCCAAGTACTGAATGGTAAATTCAGAGTTCTGGAGGTGAGTGTTGGGTGAAGGGTTCTGCAGCTGAAACAGGGAACTGTGCTGCTGCCAAGGTACAGTGGTAGTTCTGGACCTGAAGAAGAGCACAGAGATTTCTGGAGTAGGTGGTGAAGGGGTACGGTTCTGGAACTGAGGCAGAGATCACTGAGTTTTGGAATTTGGGAATGTGGGTCATCAGCCCTTTTGGATTACCCCTTTTCCTGATCCAGGTGAGTGGAGATTTTCCTTCATGCTGTCTGAGGATTGAGAGACTGAACTGCAGCTCTGTTTTGCCGCCTTTAGCTCTGAGAATACAGATATGAGGGAGTAAATGCTCACGCACAGCATAGATGATTTCAGAGACATTTGTATTCATTGCCAAGGGCACATTTGCATATAGTGTCCCATTTATGTTTTTCAAGTGATGTACATGTTTAAGAATTCAAATGTGTTATTATCACATAAGTGAAAAGGAATGACACTGTACTGAGTTTCTCCATTTTTCCTTTGACAGGAAGTAACATTGAATTGAATCCTCTCAAGCCATATTCACCAAATTGGTCGACTTTTTCCTCCATGTTAAAATTGGTGAAAATACTTCTGTTATGAATGAACAGGTTTTCTTTTCATCCTAGATTTGGGCTTTGGGTATATTACTGGGATGTAGATCAAATTCACAGAATGGTCACATTCAACGTTCAAGTTTTGTGCGACGAGTCAGGGTTCATGGGGAAGGTGAGTTGATTTGTAATATTCTTTACCTCTGGTCTCACCCTCAGCTGTCCTACTGATTCAGCATAACATCATTCTCTGAGCAAAACAAACACATCGGTGAAACATTTCATGTGGCATTATGTTTTATTCAGAACAATTTGTAAAATGCATCCAAAACAGGTCAAAGAGATGTGTGATTGTTTGCATTCCAACAGTGATAGGTAATTAATTTAACATAACATTATTTATACAGGAACTAGGGGTGCAATCTTATCTTTAACCCCTGTATTCTAATGGCCTCATCTTCCTTGGGTTTTTAATCTGTTTATCACTGCGCAGATAGTTGTTCCTACCACAGGGGGTGACAGTGAGAGGGCTCTTTTTTCAGAGGATTCCCACTTCAAAGAGGACCCAGATGAGACAATAAGGAGATTGGTGATCCAACATAATGGACACAAGAGCCTTTCATTTCATGCTCAGGGCTCCAACAGCAAGGAGAAGATAACCATGGTCACAATGGTGACACATAAACCCAGACTCCACCCCCACAACCATCTTAGAGAGGGGGACAACATCACTCTAAGACAGGTAAGATCTGAAAGCATCAAATTTCCTCTGTCAGCATCACTGTATTTGAAACACTGTATAACTCCTGGTTATTTAATATCTATCCCTCGTATATTACTTCATCCTTTGCCAGAGTTTATACTGGAGCGCAGTATAAACTCTGGCAAAAGCTGGAACAGACATTTGGGTGCTGCAGAGTTAAACCATCCATACTCAGCGCAGAGGTCCACTCTTTGGCCTGAAAAGTTGTCCTGATCATTTAAGACTGGAACAATTCATTTTCATCTTTAATCAATTAATTTTTTTTAGAAAACATGATTCACCTGCCATGGACTTGCTGTGAACTGTATTGCTACATCAGTGCTGGGATATATGACTGAGTGTTAATATTAGTCTTGTCTGTTTGTCTGCTGTTTTAGATTATAGTATGCTGCTTTCTTGGGCAGGAATCAATTGAAAAAGAGATGGAAATGTTGATATGTGATTACCCTCTTTGAATATGGTTAAATAATTTAAAATATACCATGACTGACTGAGCCACGTGTGGGTAATGCAAACTTGGCAAGTATAGTGCCCTGACATATTCCCTTCATCCTCAATAGCAATAGCTATTCCTCTGGTCAGTCAGGCCCCTGCTGTGTGTTGGAGAGAGAGACGCACAGTCTTCCTGTGAAGAAACTTTGCAGCTCAGCTGGTTGAGCACAGATTCAAAAATAAGCATGGTGTCAATCTATATGCTTTTTTGGAGGAGCCACAGTCTTTCCCCCTGAATTCAAGATGGAAAATGGGAATAAAAATATGAGGACAATATCTATTTTACTGCCTGACTGCTGGCTTTTCACCCACAGTCTGTATCCAGTCCATTCGCCCAGATCTTCCCAGTGCTGGTGTTTCCACAGTCCTCAGGTGGTCTGAGCAGGAGGAAGAGGGACTGGGTTATCCCCCCCATAACTATCCCAGAGAATGACAGAGGTTCCTTCCCCAAAGCAGTGGTCCAGGTATCCATCTCATTGCCACCAGATTGTTCTCTTTAAAATCCAACAGCTGTTTTACATCATCTGTTACTAAAGTGGGGATGAACTTATGTTCTGCCACTTAGTGAGTCATTCTAATAAAGGCATCTAATAATGATAAAAATGTAATGTCATGTAATTGTTCTGACTCTCGGTGATCACTGAAGGTGTCAAGTTAAATCTGAGTGATTAGCTGATGTTGTCTCATTCCTAGACATGGTGGAGGATAGTGTTTCTGTGTTTCATATGTTTAGATCAGGTCCAGTAATGCCAGGACGATGGAGATCACCTACAGTGTCACAGGACCTGGGGCCGAGCAGCCCCCCGAGGGGCTCTTCACCATCGGCAAGCGCTCAGGCATGCTGTTTGTCACCAGGCCACTGGACAGAGAGAAGAAGGACTCCTATGTGGTTGGTACCCAACATCCAATATAGGAACTGCTTTATGAATGAATGCAGCAACCGACCCTGTTTGACCAATCATTTGCCCAGTAGTTTGATCCATTTCCTAGTAAGATGTGAAATGGTATTTTTTTCAAAGTCCAGACTGAGTGTGAATTTACATCACTGCTAAGGTCACATAATTTGGCTCTTAGGTTCAACCTGAAATGGAAAATAATGAGTTTTTTTCATACTGTTTCCCTTTATTTATCCCTTAAAGATGTGACCACACATTTCCACCATAGCAACTAATGTTCCTACAATCACGTTATTAAATGTTTTATATTCTGTATAACTAAATCACCTGGGCCTACAGCCTTTAGTTTTACCTTGTTATCAATTGAAGTAAAATGTATGAACTGTAGGGAATCATCACTGTATTGAGAGTTTTTTTTTTGCTTGCCAGCATCTGTTAGTGTTGGCTTTATATTTTCCTTCTGTTAATAATGGATTTAGTCAGTTTTATCTTTTTAAGTGAATGTCTGCAAACCTCTAGCAATAGACAGAAAAGACCCCCTAGGGGTTTGTGAACCCTTGGCTGAAACGGCAGGTCTGACATGTTTGTGCCTCAAAGCTCATGGCACACGCAGTAGCAGTTGGTGTTGGCCAGGCTGAGGAACCAATGGAGCTCATCATTAGAGTGATGGATCAAAACGATAACAAGCCTGAGTTTACCCACAATCCTTTCCTGGGCCACGTGTTTGAAGGAGCTCTGCCAGGTAGGAGGCGATTCAAAATCACTTACCTCTTGTTTGTAAGCAAAGCCTGTTTTGTTGTATTTTGTTTGTATTCTCTGTTAATACTGAGAAAGAGGTCATTTTGATGTTTTATCAATATAGAGTATTTATCAGTTTTAACTATGCTGTTCTCCCTCTGTCATCAAAAATATGTGACTGATGAACCCTCAAGTTGTGCCAAATGGTGTAAAATTTTATCGGTGTGAATTTTCAGAATAGGAGAGTTGCACGAAAGTAAAAAAATTTCTAAACAATCTGATATGAAAGTGACTATACTTTGATTGCATTTTGTTTTAACATTGAGTGTTCACAAATAATTCAAAATGCATTCAAGGTATATAAGCCTATTCCTGCCTTTTGACATAAATCCCTTGATATTACTGGTTCAGTGCTAATAATCCATTAATAATATCCATGTTCCAGAGTCTAACTTCATGAAAGTTGTGGCAGTGGACAAAGACGACCCCTCCACTGATAATGGCATTATCAGGTATAAGATCCTCAGTCAGGATCCGGAGCAGCCAAGCCCAAACCTGTTCACTATAAATCCAGTGAGTGGAACAGTCAGTGTGGCTGCAGCAGGGCTGGACAGAGAGGTATGTGTCCCTCTGTCCTCATTCTTTGGCATTTAGGGCATTGACCATTGAAAATGTAAATAAAATTCAATTGCATATTCCCTAAAAGAGACTAAGCACAATTGATTGGGTCCCAACCCAAACCTTTGGAATTCTGTGATGACAAAAGTATAAATATATGAAAAGGCTTGTCTTTCCCCAAATTTGGCTGTTTGAGAAGACCATATACTTTTAAAAATTCATCAGAACCTGTTATACTCTAATCAGTGTCTGGAATTTTTATTTACATTTCTCATTATCCATAAGCTCTTTTCCTTTTGGTTACACAGACATACCCTGAGTACAAGCTGATTATTGAGGCAGCTGATATGGAGGGGAAAGGTCTCTCAACCACCTGCACAGCTCTCATCACTGTGACAGACAGCAATGACAACGCTCCTCAGTTTGTAAACACCACTGTAAGTTCAGTCATTAATCACTGTCCTTGTATATCTACCACTTCAACTGAGTGTTATTGTGCAGTGAGAGGTAGGTGGGTGTCCTAGCATATAACCTCTGCTACACTACCATTTACTTCTGTATGTTGCCCATTTTCTTCCTTTAGCAAATTAAAAAAGTTCAAACTCTTAAAACTGATCGTAGGCCTTTTTAAGCCTTTCAAATTTACAAAAAAAAAAAAAAAAAAAACTCTCAGTGTTTGTATCTCTGAGATTATACTATGTAAACATTCAGAGTAATTCTAGAATTGTGGCCATGACTGAATGTGTTTGGTAATGGGACAATGTTGATGTTTACCCCTAAAGTACTCTGGGTCAGTGCATGAGAACATGAAGGACGAGGTTGTGGTAAAAATAAGGGCCACGGATAGGGATGAACCTCACACACCTGCCTGGTCCTCCAAATACACAATCATCAAAGGAAATGAGAGAGGACTGTTCAGCATCAGAACTGGTCCTGACAACATGGAGGGCATTATCTCCACAGCCAAGGTAAGGCTGCCTTGCAAGGGAGGTTTCACACAGTCAGACAAACAATACATTTTTTGTCCTTTTTGAGACTTACTTTTAAGTAACTGTGACGTGTTTTCAGATGCAGAATTATTTAATGTATTTCTGTACTCACTGCACTTGTAGACTAACAATAGATAATAAAGTGCAAAGTCATATATTTTTAGAGGTTTATCCAATAATTTATTAAGTCCATTTTTAAAACGGAATATTAGATGGCAGTGTGTTTGAACTTAATGCAAATGTATTAATTAATTATATATCTAACTAAAACCTTTGCCTGTTAACTTTTTTCCAAGCCCAGGTGCCCTTAAACATATACAGTATTCATAAAGTTTTCCTTACCATTTCATGGGCAAATGGTTTTGAGATAAATGTTTAACAGCCATGAGATTATTATTAGTCAATTTATTTATGTCAAATCAATTGAATACCTTCATCACCATATTCATTTTGAGCATATGGAAGCTAAAGCTTCCTGAGAAAGTGTTGTAAAATTTAAAATCAAAGAATGGTCTGTTTTATGACTAGGGTCTGGACTTTGAGAATGAAAGCAAACACACCCTTTTGGTCACTGTGGAGAATGACGCTCCGTTTGCCTCTCGTCTGCCCACCTCCACTGCCACAGTCATGGTGAATGTGGAGGATGTGAATGAGGCTCCAGTCTTTAGTCCAGCTGAGAAAGTGATTAAAGTCTCTGAGGCCTCTGCTGTGGGCAGCGCTCTGACTGAATACACAGCAAAAGACCCAGACTCCTCCATGACTCAGACTGTTAGGTGAGACACACACACACACACACACACACCTGCACATAAGGAACGTATACACACACACACCTGCACATAAGGAACATATACACACACACACACACACCTGCACATAAGGAACGTATACACACACACCTGCACATAAGGAACGTATACACACACACACACACACACACACACACACACACACACACACACACACACACACTCCTGCACACACACACACACACACACACACACACACACACACACTCCTGCCCATAAGGAACGTATACACACACACACACACACACCTGCACATAAGGAACGTATACACACACACACACACACACTGGTACAGTGACATTTTACAAGAATAGATGTACCAAGTTTCATGAAAACATTGACACACACACACCTCAGTCTTTGTGGATCACTGTCCTGTGTGCAATCTCCCCCTCAGGTTTCAGATAGAGAATGATCCTGCAAGATGGCTCAATATCATCACAGAGACTGGGCTCATCAAAGTCAAAAGCCCCATGGACCGAGAATCTTCATTTGTCAAGGATGGAAAATACAGAGCAACCATACTAGCTTTTGACAATGGTAAAATCGTGTTCTGAATCATTTGACATGGGAGAATAAAATGACCTAAATTACTGACTTCCTTAAAACTCTGATATTCAGCTTGTAACAGTTTACCTTAACTCTCCATGACAAACTTTCTGTAAGTTTTTATTACCCTACAGACAAAACTCCAGCAACAGGTACAGGTACCCTGATAGTTGATCTAGATGACGTTAACGACAACGCTCCAACCATTGACCAGCGAGAAGTAAGCATCTGTAACAAGGAGCCGGATCCTGCCCTCTTAACGGTCACTGATGCTGATGGCCCTGGGAACGCTGGGCCATTCAACGTGGAACTGCGGGGAGAATCCAGAACCAATTGGACTGCCAAAGTAAATTCAACAAGTAAGCTCCAAAGCCCCCTCCAGTGTACAGCTGTGCAGAACTGCCAAAAGTGAGCTTTTATCCCCCTCTAGTGGTCAAAGTACAGATCAAACGCTCTTCAAGAACTCCCTTCACAGGTTTTTTTATCCCCTTAAATGATAACAGATATAAGATACCAGTAATCACATAAGCTGCAATTGTGAACTTCAAAAAGAAACACTTTAGTCTTCTGTAAGAGGAAAAAACACAGGTGCATAAATTGCAAAGCAGTGGTGAAATATTAACTCTTTAGCCCCCTGTAGTGGTGAGAACTACATCTCCAGGTTGCCACCACCCTGAAACACACAAACAACATGAATTGCAACCATCACCACCATATGTTTCATTTCCCAGATGGCGGTATGATTCATCTCTCATTGAAAAGGAAGCTTGATCAAGGTGACTACCATGTGGTGATGAGGATCTATGATGCAGGGATGCATTTCCAGGAAAGCACAATTTTGGCTGAAGTCTGTCACTGCAAGGGAAGTGTCTCCACCTGCATCCGCCAGCCGCCAAGCCAACAGACTGCTGTTCCACTCCCCATTAGTGTATTAGGAGCTGTCCTTGGGCTCCTATGTAAGTGGTTTAGTCATGTTTCTGTTTTAAAAGGTCTCAAGGGTTGTCCAAATGAAAAAGTAATAGTTTTATACTCTGATCAGCAGTGATGGTTTGTGTGGCTAATAGGTTTGTACTGTGATCAGCAGTACTAGTTTGTGTGGCTAGTTGGTTTGTACTGTGATCAGGTTTGTTTGTACTGTGATCAGCAGTGCTAGGTTGTGTGGCTAATAGGTTTGTATTGTGATCAGAACTAGTTGCTAATAGGTACTGTGATCAGCAGTGCTAGGTTGCTATCAGCAGTGATGGTTTGTGTGGCTAATAGGTTTGTACTGTGATCAGCAGTGCTGTTTGTACTGTGATCAGCAGTGCTAGGTTGTGTGGCTAATTTTGTACTGTGATCTGTGATCAGCAGTACTAGGTTGTGTGGCTAATAGGTTTGTACTGTGATCAGCAGTACTAGGTTGTGTGGCTAATAGGTTTGTACTGTGATCAGCAGTGCTAGGTTGTGTGGCTAATAGGTTTGTACTGTGATCAGCAGTGCTAGGTATCAGCAGTGCTAGGTTTGTGGCTAATAGGTTTGTACTGTGATCAGCAGTGCTAGGTTGTGTGGCTTTGTACTGTGATCAGTGCTAGGTTGTGTGGCTAATAGGTTTGTTTGTCAGCAGTGCTGTTTGATCAGGTTTGTACAGTGCTGGGTTGTGTGGCTAATAGGTTTGTACTGTGATCAGCAGTGATGGTTTGTGTGGCTAATAGGTTTGTACTGTGATCAGCAGTGATGGTTTGTGTGGCTAATAGGTTTGTAATAGGTTTGTGATCACTGAGGTTTGATCTACAGTGCTGGTGCTTCTTGATCAGCAGTGCTGATGTTCCTGAAGAGGAGGAGCAGGTTTGTACTGATGAAGTGAGGAGCCCCTGCTGATCACAGTGATGGTTTGATGACGTTCAGCAGTGATGGGACAATCTTTACTACTATGATGAGGAGGGCGGTGGAGAGGAGGACCAGGTGGGGGTTAAAGGATCACAAGTTGCTGTGACTTTACAGACTTGCATATAACATCTGATTTCTGGTATAATTTTCTACACTCAGAAATGCATTTAGTTTGACATGGACCATTAGATGCGCACAGTCAGAAGACATATTGATCTGCAGAGTTCTCTCTTTAGTGTCCACAGTGGACCAGAGCTACTCTCACTCAAAGAGTCTATTTATGGGGCTATTGATCTTGCACAATCAGTAATACCTGCTCTGCACCATAAAATGGTTAAAATCAGAATGAGAGACCAGCTTAAGCAAGGTTTTGGCTTTCACATATGCCACAGATTTGATAGTTAGAAAGAGTAGTCACTGTTAACATCAGTTTCATGCATATGTCAATACATGATTTTAATCTCCAACTCAAAGCCACAAGCTGTAAACTGAAACTTTGTCACATTTTCCAATGATTAAAAACACCTTAGGACCACTAATAAAGGATGCCTTTGGAAAACATTAAGAAGCTGTGAAGATTCCATCAGTAAAGAACTGAGTGGGAGGACTTCAAATCAACTAAATACTACAAAGAAGGTCATTGACAAAGTAGATCACACTCATAATGACAATTTTTTTGTCCACTGACCTCTCTAAAACGAATCAATAAACATCAAGGAAATAAGACATCCTAATGGATTTTGCGGTTAATGTTGTTGAGGACTGATTTTGTTGAATAAGTCAAGGCTGCCAATAAAATATTTCATTTTTCTAAGAATAACTGGTCCAAAACAAATGAAGGTAGCAGTCATTTCCAGTTTGAAACATGAAAACAATGCTCCCTATTTTCAAAACATTCCTCAGGTGCTACAATACATTGCAGAATGTCCAGTTTTTGTTCACGGCAAGCAGTGGCTATTTGAGAGGGATCTATTAAACTCAAATAAATACTATTTAATTAACCCTGGATATTTAGCTATTCAAGTTTGTCTTGGCTTAGCTTTCAACCCTGCCTGTGCTTGATGTTGAAAGACTGACGGTGGGGTATCGGGGCTTTTGGTCTTTAAAGGAGTATGACTTGAGCCAGCTCCACAGGGGTCTGGATAACCGACCCGATATTTTCCGCAATGACGTGGCTCCAACGCTCATGCCAGCGCTTCCGTACCGCCCACGACCTGAGGAGAATGAAGAGATCGGAAACTTCATCAAAGATGTAGGTGATGTCTTAAAAGTTTCAGGATTGGGATGAAAAAGTTGTGAAAATCACGGGTGCCTTGAGTGTGGAACGGTACTGTGTTAGCCGTGCTTTCAGTCTTTGGGTGTGGCATTACTGTCAGACCTGCAGTGGACCATGACCTGGAAGGCCCCAGTTAATGTGTGGCTGCGCAGATGAACTCTGACAGAGCAGCACTGTGTACAAATGCCGTGATTTTTGTGCCACTTACTGCTGACACCTCACTCAAATGATGTGCAGTGGGTTGGGTTGCATGTCCTGTTGAAAAGGAAATCTCCTCAGTCTAACTGATCTTGTTAAAGGCACTCACAGCCTATGTTCTGAAAGTGCTGATGCTAAACAAATTAATCAAATTAGCCTCGCTAATAAACTCTGGAAGCTCTCTCTGTGTAACTCAATAGCATCTCTCTCATGATAATCCACACAATTTTATGGGGTTTCATACATAATATCCACATAATATCTGCCATTATCAACAGGGGATTCTCAGAATATGTTCAAAAGAAGGATTCCTTTTCTGTCACTTTTTGAAATTTGAAGTCTTGCTACAAAATATATTAATATCATGTATGTTTATATATACTTTATATGTTTGGTAGGGAATTGACATTGAATAGTTGAATTGTTGTATTTGATTGTTGTAAATTCCTCACAGAATTTGATGGCGGCAGACAACGACCCCACCGCCCCACCCTACGACTCCCTCCTGGTGTTCGATTACGAAGGAGGCGGCTCCGAGGCCGGTTCCCTCAGCTCCCTCAACTCCTCCAGCTCTGGGGAGGACCAGGACTACGACTGCCTGGCCGAGTGGGGGCCACGCTTCAGAAAGCTGGCCCATATGTACTGCAGCGGGGAGGACTGTGACTCTGACACTTTGCCCTGTAAAGTGGAGTGGGTCTGACTGCAGGGAGGACTGCAGGTTGGTCATGAGGTCACATAACTGCTGACCTCAGCAGGACTGCAGATAAAGACCTGTTTCTGGAGGACCACATGAAGGTAGCTGGAAACAGGGTTTGTTTCTTCCTCTATTGTTAATACCACATGTAATTTTCTTATAAATAAACAGTAAAAACTGTGTTTTTCAAGGTTCCCACTGAAAAATTAACCAAAACAATTGTTCAGTCATTCTCGCAGCAATGGTACTAAAAAATACAAAGTCCTCTGGAAAAAAATGAAACCCTTCTTTTCTCTTGAATCAAGACATTCCATGCCATATCCTCTCTGCCTTCACACACTGAATACAATGACAGGCATGTCTGTGCAATGATGTTACAAACTGTAGAACCTCATAAATATGGAATTCAAGGAAAGAGAAATGTTACTTAGAAGGCTTCAGAAATGCATGCTATACCCCTGTTCACCACTGGGTGGTAAAATAATGTCACTGTTCAGGATCACTATGGAATGTTTCTCCTTAAAAGAATGTTGATAACAGAAAAAGAAATGGCTGGCAAAATTTGCTTAAACATGACATTCTGGTTTATTTCCTTGAAAAATATTTAAACTTTTTAGACAGGAAATGCAGTGCTTTATTGCCCAAAAACCTGAAGAGACACATCATCAACAATCTGTAACCTAATGTCCATTTTAATATTTTTGCTATATTCCTAGAATATTAAAAATGAGTGAGCGTATATTATTGATGTTGTTGTTGCATTGACAGCACAGATAGTTACAGTAAGAGTAGTCTGTACTCCACTGCCGTATACATTGCAGGCTAGTTTTACACAGAATATGATACCAATAGCTATCATTTAATACAATTTATGTATAAATAAGTTGTCCTCAGTGCTTCATATCCAGTGTGAAAAAAATACCCTAAGTGTTATGTGAGAGATAACGCATTGTTTCGCAACAGGAAATGTTCAGATTTATCTTTACAAAGAAATTCATTCAGACAGTGACTCATAGCTTTGGGTTTTTTTTTCATCTTGTTTAGGATTTGCCAATTTTGTGAGATCTCTTTAGAGATTTCTTGCTACGAAGGAGATGTGTCTCATGTTGAATCTCATGCAGACAGTTCTCTGACATTATCATACATAATTGGTAGCCAATGGATCTATGCCTACATGCATAATACATCCTCCTTAAAAATTAAGAATATATTTTAAAATGTCTCATTTACCCAATCTGAGACCATACTAAAATATGTAGCTGAAGCAATTACATTTTATGTAGAGAGAATGTTTTTTTACTTGAGGACCACTCTACTCTGAGTGGTCCATGCTGGGCAAGGTGTGACCCCCTAATTCTCTACCATACTACCCAGAAGTTAATCATGGTTCACACACTGTATGTGAGCTAATATATGCTTCTATTTAAACTCAGATTTCTGGATCCACCCTGAAACACAACCATTCTGTGGGCCTTGGATACCCAGTTATGGAGACACTTGCGTGATATTCACAGCATGTATAAACAATATTTGAAATAATTACCCATCATCAGAGTCAGGTTTAAACCTGAGAGGGTTGGTTGGGTATCACATGCGTTTTTCACTGTTAATTTAATCAGATGCTGAAGAACTTTTGGAGTTGAATGTAGCAAGATATCATGCCATTTATTTTTTAAAAAAGTGCTTAATGAGCATACCAAACACCTACATTTTGTCTTTCATATGCTGACATGGTCATAAAGGGGGACAGACCTGGATGACTTACATATATACTCCAGGTTCAGTTGGACTTGTTGTGTACCACCACTATAAACTATTGGTCATAGTCAACCAATGGCAAAGCCCACACTCAGACAAGCCATGTTGGGGCTACAGGGCACAATCTGCATTTGTGGCAAACCATACACAAGTGTCCACCTAATCTGCCAATCCAACAGGTTAGATATACATTATTCACAAGCACACACCTATACACACATGCAAACAGTTGAATGAAAATGTATATTTTCCACTGATCATTGATTGTGAAATCTCTTATTACTGATGTAACTTTAACTTCCGGTAACTGCTGCTGTTATTGAAACCAGGTTTTTCCCGATGCCTTGCAGTAATTTGCTGCCATGCCTTAGAGCGTTAAAGCATGTCCAAACCTGAAATACGGGTTTAGATGCAGCCTGATAACTCCCATCCTCCCCCATTTGCATTAGCTGTGCTTTGTTCTAAATGAAACCAGGGGACAGCAGTGTCAGGTGAAAACTATAACCTCCATCTTCCACATGTATATGAATAATATTGTGTATGAACTGAGTTATCAAATCTTACTGACTTTCTTTGCAGTGAATAAATGTTTTCCAAATGCATATACAGAGAGTTGTGAATAGAACAAAGCTAAAGTATTTCTTTGGCTTTTTATTTCGTATGCTATTTGCTATTTCGTATGCAATGTTTTGTGAAAGACAGAAAAAAATGAAGACTAGAGGACTAGACAGTTTAACACTATAGTTATATTTATACTAGATTTGTCAGCAGTGACAAAGCAAGGTGGTCATTACTCTGATGACTGCAATTTAAATAAAACACCATTATGTGTGTCAGCAGTGTTTGAGGTAAAGGTATCAGTATGGGTGTGGCTGATTAGCAATGGGCCAAATGCAACTTGCCTTGGGGGAGGGGGGGGGGGGGGGGGCTGTTGGGATTTGGTGGGGGTTATGGGGGGCTGGTAGTGGGTGATAGTCACCTTGCTGTGGACCAAGCTAACCTGGGAAACTCTTTCTTCATTGTCTGCTGAAAAGCATTAAAAGAGGTTGTTTTCTGTAAACAGTTTGCAGTGCACTGAGACACAGTCAACAGCGCAGGGGAAACTCGACACACGGGAGACCAACTCTGCTCCCCCACCCACCCATCAAACGACTCAGAATCCTCTTTGCCATGGAATGTTGAGTCATGTGACTTGCCCCCTCCCCCATCCCTGACACACACAAAGATCCCCACCCTGTCATCCTCTGACAAGGACCTTCACCCTGAAGCGCACTCAGAAGTTTCTGCCACATAGCTTTTCTTAATGACGTCACTCAGGCTGGCGGCTGAGAGCTAGTGCCACTGTGTTGTTCCAAGACAATGCCGAGCCTAGAGGCTCTTTCACCGAGACACTAGCGAGCGGGCTGGCGTGGTGGCAAAGGAAGGATTTTTTGTGACTGTTGATAGATACAGCAATATAAAGATGGCATCAATATCCATGAAAATGAATTATGTCCCTCATCACCATCTTTAAACCCCAATCATTTAAAAATAATGTGAATTTTAATCTGGAATCATTTCCAAAGTGAATAATTCACTGAATAAAAATGTAAATGTTCCAAATAATCACTAAAACATCACAACAAATATTCACTCCTAAGTACCTCTTGCATGATATGCTATGTGATATGCGATTTCGAGGACTTGCAAGGATTTGGAGCCAGGGACAGGTTGATAAAACATTAAAGAAGACCATATTTTTATTTATTAGTAGAAACTACCAAAACTAGATTTTGGTCTTAAAAGTAAAAAAATGAGCAATATTACCAGATAAATAAAATACTTTGACCATAAAATGAATACAATATTACAACTGCCATAAAGAATACTAAAAATGAATGAAATACTTTTGTCAATACACAGCAAGCTCCTGTAGTAGCAGTTTTCTTCTTAAATACATTTGAATTTTCTCCCCTAAATAAAACAATTTAACTAAATGTTCCAAGCAGTTGTAGCAACATGTAGTAAGTATTGCTGCAGGGTGAATAATGGTTATCTTCCAGGAAGGTTCCCTAGCGGGAACAGATTTGTGGCAAGGTGGCGCTGCGTCTCAGACACAGAGGCATTTTTTAAAATTAAACTCCAGTATTTAATTTGCTTCTTTAAATTAAACAAAGTGTCATGCACTCTCCCAACAACCACCCTGGTTTTCCATTTTTAAAACACATTTCTGGAATTTATGTAAACTTGCTTCAAATATGCTTAGATAAGTACCTTTGATAAACAAAATGTAAATCTATATACTTGTTCCTTAGAATATTCTACACTCCTACTGGACAGAGTATATTGAGTTGGTGGAGTGGTGTGGGGGGTTTGGGGGTTTCAGTGACCCAGTGTAAAGGTGAGAAGTCCACCTTGCATTCCTACAGACAATACCCATAGCAACACAAGACAGAGCTTGTCTCCTTGCTTGGAAATGTGGCCCCATCTGGCTCTCTAGACAGATCTGTGCATGTATCTAAAGGCTTAGCTTGACACATAACTGGGAGGGGAAAAATAGCTGCCGCTGTTTAGAAACACAATCTCTCCATGCAATGCGATTTCAAGGCTTTACACAGCCTAAGCATTTGTAGCACCTGAGATCCTGTGCTCTCCTGATGGGAGTTTTTAAGAAAACAGACAGGGTAAAAAAAATCATAGGTAATCACAGGGCAAAAAAAGCAAATAAATGTGTGTCCATGATTGGCACACATTTTCAGAGATGATTCAAACAGGACCAAGAAAATATGTAATTTCCAGGATAAAATCCTATGAATCATATGAGATTGTCAGTCCTTCACTGTGTTACAGAATCAGGCTTTGATGTTGCTGAAACCTAAAAAAAAACACCAGAGCTAATTCTCTTTCTCTCTTGACTCCAACCTGCAGGAACATGCTTTGATGGTGCTATAAAAGCAATGTTATCTCCACAAGCACAAATAACCACCCTTCCCCCACTAAGCTCCACCTTGCCCTGTTTCGCTTTGTTGCCCTACAAGCAGATAGTCTGTTGTTTGAACCACAAAGCACTGGGATATAATACATAATTCATGATAAATGGCATCACTTTTATTGTCGTTTTTGGCCCCCTGGGTTTGTTCCTAGACATGTGGTAGGAAATGTAACTGTGTTATGCTGTGAGTTACAACCTTACAAATATTCATAAACAGTAGTTTTGGCACATTTTAATGGCTGGTGAACTGGGCTCAAACTACGCTAGAACTGACTTTGAATTATGTATAGCATAAACAATGTATGTCCTTCACACAGAAAATGAAAGAGGAGGTTAAAGTGAATGCCTGTTGACAAGGTGAACCTATCAAGGAAATACTTTGGAAGGGAAAAAACACACCCTGGTTAATGGATAACACATCTCCACTCCATTCCACAGCCTGAAGCACTGACCTTGACAGAATATGTGTTGAGAGGTTTGCAGTAGTGGAACACTGTGAGAGAAATAATTGTTTCTTGCATTTTTACCTACATTTAATCATCTGATAGTCTGTTACAAACATGCTGCACCCATGTGATTGTCACTAAATAAGAAACAGGCCCTTTGTTTCTTTACCGAAACTGGACTGTTTACTCAATGAGCGCTTCATCTTCCATATCAGCTACAATAAACAAGCTCACCTCAGTGAGTACAGTAATAATACATTCTTAGTTCACTGTTTCAGACTGCAAGACCATGAGTAAATTTGGTGTTAATGCAAAGCTTCCTTGAACATGCAGCTTGGAAGAAAATTCCTTTCTTTCTTCATTGAATGGTGGTTAAGCGTTCCTGTATGGTGCTCAAACCTGATGAACCAGCATTGCATTTAGGAATCCAGGAAGGCATCATGTCAGTAGTAATAGGATTACCCACAGAGGCCTCCGGTGGCTAGGTACCTCCCATGACATTGCCAAAGTGACTCCTGGTCTATCGGCCACTGCTTTTCAGCTGTGCCAAATTCTGCAGCCTTCCATTGCAGGTTTCCATTCCTCAGTGCCTGTGACAGTACACCTGGCTGAATGAAGAGTGGGAAATCAACAATTAGGCTAACATGTTTTGGCAGATGCATGTGCTAGCATGGCCAGACTGAGGGTGAGTGGGAAACAGTGACAAAAGGAAAGTTACAATTAAAGTTCCAATATTTTATGTCTTAAAAACATCCACAGATTCTGATTCAGTTTAGGAGACATCATTTTCACTTTCAAATGAAGAAACCAAGCTGAGGGTAAGACTACCACAGGTGGTTTCCCAAAGAATGGCTCTTTATGCCCACTCCAACAAGCCAGGGCACATTCAAACTTACCAAGACTTACCTTTCCCATAAATTATTACACAATCCCTCAGATCACTGTGTCCTACAAACACAAGAAGTTATCAACCACTCTGATTGTAATCCAGATTACATTTAAAGGAAATGACTATGAAGGGAAAAAGGGAAGTGAAACAATAATATAACTCTTCACATTGTTTATACCTCGAATTAATTTGTTAAAATGTTTACTTTTGACCTTTTCACAAATAAAATTCTATATGTACATGTATCAATATACTGTATATGTTTCGTAATATGATTATTTAAACACATATTAAAACAGGAACTAGCTGAGTTGTAATGAAAAATCTCCATTACTTTGAAAGGGTTTTTTTTCTAACATTCCAATCAATTTTCCCTCTGTTCGAATTGTATACAAACTAAATGATGCCAGTGGTAAACAAAAAAGGGGACTTACTTGATCTGTTCATGTTTGTTCATGTCTCTCAGCATGTTAAATATGTCAAATTAGGAGCAATTAATACCTTAAATCTGAATTTGGAATCAAAACCTGCACACACATGGATTCGCCAGGATGAGGTCTGAGAACCACTGAACTGGTATTTTGAATGAATAAATATCAATGATGGTCTTAAAATAATATGAGACTACTCATTTTAGTAACATGAAAAAGGATCATCACAAGACACAGGCGATGACTCCATTGTGAGTACATTAAATTGATCTTACCGTCCCTGTAAAAACATCACCATGCCCCCAAACCCTGTCTGGGAAAAGAATCAGACGAGGCCACACTCACTCACCAACAATGCATGCTACCTCAACATTTGCTTCACCAGGTTCCCAGCCAGCTGTCCTCTCAGGTTAATCTTCAAGCAGAGATAAGCATACAAAAAGAATGCTGAACAAAACTCCCTAATTTGGTTAAAATTAAACATCCTTAAATTCACAACAGAGTTGTGAGTAACCTGGTGAGGCTTGAAATGTGTTGTTCTTCTGTTCTGTTTCCCCTATGATCGCATTTGTATTCATTAACAAAACTTTCCAGACCAAAAAAAAAAGGCAAGTATTTTTTCCATACAACGGAAGACTAAAAAAAAAAAACTAGAAATACTGTTCAAAAATTTTCTGAGAGAGAAGCCATGAGCTCTTAATTAAAAATGTATGTATTTGAGGAGAACTATAAAGGTGATATTGAATGGCACACATGAAATAAACCATGAAAAGTGCTGTGCATTTTATTTAGAAAGCAATGCCTTTGACTCTTTTTTTACTTTAAAGCAGTGGGTGCCAATTACCCCTCCCCTATTTCTTTTGACAGAGAACAATCAACTGTCTATCCGAATGGCTTTGAAACAGGAATATGAGTCAGTCTGCCTGCTGTTTTGCACAGCTCCGCCATGCCATTATCAGTGGGCATTTTACACATCATAAGGGGAACTTAGGCTCAAACTCAAATTATGGCTAACACAATCAGAGCTGCTGTTCTCCCGTTGGTTGGGGAGAAAGGTCAATCCAAACATCCTTTAGCAACTTGGAACAGAGAGATAAAGACAACAAGGAACATACAATTGCCTGATCATTTACCCTTTAATGATGAAAGGATATTAAAAGTTGTGTATGTAGGCCTATTTTATTTCGGTTTGGTCCTTTAGATGATGCCGGGAAATTAACCTCTGATTTCTCATATCCTGTAGACATTTACATTGCTGATAAAAATAAATAAACTGTCGTGCAATTCTGTATTTTGCTGACAAAAATGATTGACTGATTGAGTCAGCGTTACCACACTTGCAAGCAACGTGTAGACTTAAGCTTGACAGAAGTTCAATTTAGTACGGCTCACGTGATAAGCAAACTCATCGATTCACAGGCATGTTGTGCGTAGGATACGAGTATGCTTTTTTAAGTTAAAAATTTTATTTAACCATAAAATATTTAGCAACTTGTCATAATTTTGTCAGTAACATTTGAGTTTTCTCTATTTTCTTGCTCTACAGATGAGATAGTTATTGACATACTGCTCACTGACGGTTGCGCTAAATTACAAATTTCTTTTGGCGGCCACCAACATCTACCATAACCAGGGACATCGTCGTCCGTTCAGGCCCTATTAGACATAAACGCAATTTTCTCCACAGTGTTTGTGTTACTTGTGTGTAACTTAACAACAGTGGGAGCTGTGCATTTTAGACCCTTAACCTCAGATAGAACTGGTTGCCTGTCTCCTTAGGCCTAATAAAATTAACAGCCGTTCCACTATCTGCGGCAGAGACGACAGGTTCTGCAGGTTACAGCTGCTAGCCAGCTGTTTAGCTGCAGCTGGTTAACCGGTAAAATGTATATTTGTATTGTAACATACCATGATCTCAATTTAGCGCTTACTGTAAATATGCTTTGGACTTAATCTGTATGTCATATATAGTACACGCTATTATTCTGGGCTCGTAATTTTCTGCAATTGATTAGAGTTGTTCTTAGTTTGTGACTGGAAAGTTGACTAAAGGTAATGTTGTTGTTAATGTTAGCTACTAAAGCTTGCAGCCTGTTTTTATTGGAATGAAGGGAATAATTTTCCATAGCCATACTCAGCCTTTTCACTTACCATGCTGAGTGGGTTTGTTTCTTTGGAAAACAAAGTAATTCATTTCTTTGTGTTATATGCTGCTGCAGATTAGGAATGGGTATTGCCCCAGACACGATTGCTAGGAAATAAAATGGATGGCATTTTGCTTCTGTGGGTTAGTGCTAATTCGTGTATTTGACTATTGCTATTATTGTTCAGTTTCAGTAATTTATATGCACATTCAATTCTTTCTTTGTCATTTTTTGGTAGCATGAAAACAAGATTATGTTTTGTGTAACATTCCACCTACTTTAAAGGACAGTGGGGAACTTCAGCTGTTCTACATAAAAGATAGTGTCAGTAAAGTAATAATTATAAGGCCAGTGTATGTTTGACAGTTAACTAAGCTGAAAATAGTGTGTAATCAAATTGATGAGACAGGCAATGTCAATGCCCCTTATGAGGTGTGAAGCATATCAAACCAAACACATTGCCTGGATAACAGTTTGACATAGAACCACCCATGGTGCTTCTTAACATTTGACTGTAGGCTGTTAATTCTTCTGCCCGTAAACACAGACGAAACTGCTAATGGGATGGGCTCCTCTACACTACATTAATGTGGGTTGACTTGAGGAAGGAATTGCAGGAATGGATCAATAAGTCTGAAAACCATGAATGATTAACAGAGATATCTACTCTCTGAAAGGTTCTTAAACAAGTCCCTAAAATGGATGGAGTTTGAATGTTTTGCTGAATATTGTTTACTACATTTACTTTTATTTGTCTTGATGGTACTACAACACATAATTCTTGTCCATTTGGATTATATAAATAACCTGGTTTGAGAAAAAATGAACAGTCTCTTTTTACATTGGTATGCCCCCTTTCATGACCTGACATACTATGTATACAACTATGCAAGTTCAATTTTAACACAGGACAACTGCAAATTGGAATCCAAACCATTCTGGGACAATGCATCTCAAACCAAAGATCCCTTCTCTGTTTTCCCAGACCCAAAAGCAGAGAACTGATGGTCCTAACTGTGGCTCACTCTGTTGCATTATTGATAACTAAATGACTAATCAGGAAAAGACATCTCTAAATGATGAGTAAGGACTTTGTATTTCAAGATTAACATCATATGATTTTTCTCATAATTGCTAATATAATGCCTAAGCCATTAAATGATAGTATTCATAAAAACATCCATAAAAACATGTAAGTGACATACTTTTATTTCATACTTTAAAAACCTACTGTAGAAAAATTAATTAAAGATATGCTTGCTGCAGTACGATGAAGGCCCAACTAGGGGGTCTTCATAGGGGCAGAAGGAAAGTATGATCGTCAGGGAGCGAGCTTCCAAATCAGAGATTGTGGGCACCCAGGAAGGGCAGTGCTGTTGTGTCCTTGGGCAAGGTATTTATCCTGAATTGCTTCAGTAATCATCAAACTATAATATGAACAGTGTATAGACATTTAACCTGTAAGCCACTCTGGGTAAGGATGTCTCCTAAATGTGAAATGCAAACATGTATTTTGCTTTGTAAGTCACACTGGATTAGAGCATGTGCTAAATGACTGCAATGTAATGTATGTTTGCTGTCAAAAAAAGGTAGCTGAATAGATTCTTTCACTGGAACAAAAGAAAAATGACAGCAACCTACACTTTATGTGAGTATGTGCATATACCTACCGTTGAGAATTTGGAGAAAAATCATTGATTTAACCAAACAGACTTTTATTTTTGCTTGAAATGAAAACATAAATCATCTCCAACATTCAATCCAAACACTGAACCATTCAATAAAACATGTGAAGTCCATACTTTCCTTTATGTTTTTAGAGGGAAAGAAATACAGGCTGTTAGTTAAAAAATACTGTGCTTGTAAATAAATATTAAGTTTGAATTCTGAGAATAATAATGCCAAATGTGTATTATACTTGGCCTCATGGGTTGTCCTCTGTTAAGAGACCTACCTGCAGCTATGAGGGTTTTAGGAGATAATACTACAGTGTACTTTGCCGCCAGTTCCTGCAATATTTTATGTGGCTACTTACATGATACATTTGACTATGTACTTTGTTGAATAACTGTACACACCTCGAGTGAAGACATACTGACACAGCTTACCTATCCCCAGTGTGGACACTGATTATAACGTAGCCTTTAAAGGGTATCTGTTGTATCTGTAAATGTTTCTTCTTCCTTTTTTTAAATAGCCAACAAATATTCTCTGAGTCAAAGTTCATCTTCTGGTTATTAATTACATACCAGTTATAACATATGGAGTATCATTTTTCTTATGATAATCTTACATTTCCTCTGAACATTTTTTTAAAAGCTGAAGACAAATATAGTGCTACAAAGTAATCATATATCTGGAAACTTTAATTTTAAATTTCTGGAAGAGTTTAAAATGAATGATCACCAGATGTCTTCATCAAATTCATGATATTTTCATGCTTTGTTAAATAATTTTATTTAAACATCTTCTAAGTATCAATACATTGTGTTAGTTTTCCATATAATCTTTTCATTCACTGAAGTGCTTTACAAATATCCTTCAGTAGTACTGTCATTCAGTCACAAGTTCACAAAGATTTTCACAACACAGTGTTTTCTTTTTATTCTACTGCTTGCTTGTCACTGCAAACACCACGTGTGAATCTTTAAATAAGCTAACCTGACCTGAGACAAAAGCTGGTACGATTCAGAAAAGCTACATTACTTGTCGCGATTCCGTGAGCTGTCCGAGTGCCAAACCCTGTGGTTTCCGGTTTTGTATGAAGGAGCAATCAGATTTTTCTGCTGGCATTAGGACCCGACTGACAGCTATGGTAACACCTTGATACAGTAGGTGCGGATATAAAGAATCCATGACCATACTTGGTTGGTGCTTGGAGCCAGAAAGCGCGAGATCACCTGTCTGCTGACGTCACTGTTTCCCCGAAACTACCTGCTTCGCTTAATTAGTCGACGGAAGACCTGCAGTGCACAGTGAAAACGCACCTTCGAACGTGGAATATTGTCTGGAAGAGAGACGTGAAAGGATTGTATTTTTTTTTTTTTTTTTAGATTTTTTAAGTACATTCACTGAGGGATTTTAAAAGGATGGGGCGCCTACGAAGTTTGGAGTTAGGAGTAATCCTTCTCTTAGCCCAGGTAAGACCTTTTTTGTCACAACGACAGGCAGCAATTGGTCAGCTAACTTATGACGAGAAAAATTATTTCTCTGGAATAATCGAATGAATTAATACGAAAATAATATCATGTAGTGTAACAATATTTTGGTAATATTGTTGGTAGTATGTTACTTTAGGCTATATTTGCATTTAGATTAACCTAATTGTTTATATGTGATATTTGAAAATTCATTGTAGTGCTAATTCGTTACTTTTCGCCATAATTAACATAAAACACACAACGAGTAGGATTTTAAAAACAAAAAGTGATATCATATCACAGTCCTTAATAGCCACGGAGAAACTACACAAGTTGGTAGCTATCAGTCGAAATGGGATATTCTTAACTGGTTCAAGAAGATTTAAAATTATTTGTAATAGTAACTCTTAATTTAAAAAATAAATTGAGGGTAATGAGAATTTATTGTCATTATTAAGGCGTTCAGCTCAGGATCTTGTCAAGAGGAAGTGCCATGCGACCCTGGCTTCACTTCAGAACATTTTACCTTCACTGTCCACAGAATGGAACTTCATATGGGCAAAAGACTAGGCAAAGGTAAGAATGTCTACTGTTTCGGGCTAAATAACATTTAAGTTTCAGCCTGTACGTATTATTCTAAGCACAACAAGAGAACCGCCCGAGGGTAAACTGTTTCTTGGGTTTTTTCTAGGACGAATTTACCATTGAACCATGCAGTTGTTTACCCTACGGTCGTTTGAAGGGGTTTGAAATGCTTTGTAATCTTCTCATAGTTCAACGGCGACAGACTGCTTTGCTTGCTTTACCCTGCATGCATTTTCCAGACAGCCCGCCTCCACTTCTAATATGACCATTTACAAAGGACAGACAGACTGCACTTCGACAATTTTTCTGAGATACAGTGTTTTAATTGCGGAACTTTTCTTTGCCTCATGCTGTTGACTCCAATCTCACGCGGATACTTTTGCAGTGAAATGGCTTCTACTTAATGTTAGGGTTAGAAACCTGGCCTCACTTTTGATAAGCAGATCTCTGTAACAAGTGCAGCTGTGGAGATAGGCCTCTCCCCTTCTGGCAAACATGACTAGCTTTTGTGTTTGTTCCCCTTTATTTGAATTGTATTGTCTTTAGCAGTTATCACTGCGATAAATAACTATTAGTAGCCTAATTTCGGCTAAACGGGAAAGTCAATCATTATTGCATCAGGTTAGTTTCCGCAAAGATAGGGAGGGGCATTTGTTAGTGGTAGCAGTCAATGTTTTCAGAGTGCTGTATGGGTGAGGTGGAGTTTCAGCGAGTGAATAAGCAGGAATTGGAATTTAGCCGGCTGGACTGAGTGATCTCATTCTTCTTACGCTCCGAAGTCCCTGTCAGTTTCATTGCTGGGCGTGTAAACTCAAGCTTACACTTGTTAAGGGAGAAGAACTGGTTTTGACTTGAGTGTAGAGGGCCTCTGTGGAGATTGGAGGACACAAAGAGCTGGTTACTCAGAGTTCTACTTTATACTACAAGTAAATTAAAAATGTTTTTGAATTCTTTGGTTGAAAGGGGAAAATGAACTCTTTTCATGAAACCAACCTTTTTCCCCTGGCTTTCACATTCGATTTGACTGTTGTTCATGTCATTGTAGGTAATTGTCATTGTCATTTTATATATTGAAGTGCTAACTCAAATTCTTAGTATTTCATGTAACACATTAGATTTAATATGTAGGGTCAACATACAGACAAGGAATATCGAGTGTATAAATGCAGTGGAAACTAGAGCTTGTTTTTGTTGGTGTTTGTTTTCACACATTCTGTAGACTGCCACTTAATGGTATTTGCACCATAAGTCATTTAAAATTCATTTGAATGATGAACTGGCTGTGGTGTGTGCAGTTTTAAATTCATTGTGTAAACAATGGCTCAAGTGAACCTTGCTCTTTGGTTAATGGGTAGGTTTATATGGGTTGGGGGAAATTCACGCAAATGAAACCATAGCAGATGAGGATAACCGTGAATTGGTATTCTGGAGTGGCTTTTGATACCTTTGCTGAGTGGTTTACGGTGACAGGGGGCTTACTCACCTCAACCATCCCCAGGTCTTTCACCCACTGGGGTGATGGCAGCCATTTTGTGCAAAAGCTCCATATACATCTGCATGGGTGAGGAAGGAAGGTGATTTCACTGTATTGAAATGGCTTTGCTGGTTTGCAGTGGTAGGGCTATCTAACTCCCAGTATATTAAACAACCATCTAACCATCCTAAACAAATAATGGATTAAACTGTATTTGAACTGGCTGTCTAACTGTATGGGTACTAGTACATTGGTTAACATGTACATTGATTTTGTAATGGGTAAAATGTTTCCTTATTCTGTCATATGCCCTGAAGATGAGCTTTGTCCGTAAGTTTTGATTTATCAAAACTACTAATTTAATTTTTTAATACATTCATAAATGTGTATGTACTAATTTAAAAACCAACTTGAGCAATATGACTATCCAGATTAAGGGATCTAAATTGATTCAAGAGAATAAAGAACATGACATGGTCTGTCTTCATCCAGTGACACTAACTTAAAGCCACTTAGATTTATGGGTACTTTCCACTTTGTTTTATACCTGGATCACTAAGGCTGTCAGGCAAGGGTTATGAATTTATTTTGGTTTCCTTTTACTCCACATTGGAAATATTCTGCAAATCTGAGTTGGTGCAAGACTGCATTTTGTCATCACTAAACGTTCCAACTGGCAAGACATCATTGTATGCACCTTCTGCTTGTGTTTTGATAACCCTACACTGTCCTTGTTATGGAAAACGTGTGTTTCTGAATCAGTTTTCTTGTGCCATCTTGAGGTTGGGGTAATCAAGGACCAGGAGCTAAATGCCACCTAGGCTTTCTTTGATGGCCAGTGTTAGAATTTTTTTTTTCCGTAAGCAGACATGTCTCTAGGAAACGGTCTGTTTGTAACACGGCATTCCATTTGACCCAGTGTTTTCCTGGAGGATTACAGCTCTAACACTACTCAAGAATTAGTCCTTGAAATGTGATTCATTTCCAGATAAGTTTTAACAGGGAGTGCTTCAGCGGCATATGTGCTTTTACATAGCCAGCATACAGAAGCATTATTAATTCATTCCCTTTTAAAAACCATTAGCCCTCATAACCAGTTCCTGCTTATGTATACACTAATGGACAATTACAGTTATTTGTGGGAACTTTTTAAAAGGACAACGTGGCCTTTTAAAAACCAGTCAAAGATCGTAATGTTGTATGGTCCATAATGTTACCATGTTCAGAGTATCTCACCATGGGCTGAGTGGAAAAATGGCATGTTCTGGGTGGGTTGTGCAAGGTGATATATTTGGTATTATGTGTGGCATTTTTCTTAGCCATATGGTATATAATTTTGTAGTGGCATATTTGCTTTGATACGAATAATTTGCACCTTTTGTTTTTGCAGTGAGCTTCTCTGACTGTGCTAGGCCACAGAGAGTCTTAATCCGCATTGAGGATCGCCGTTTCAAAGTTGGCTCAGATGGGACAGTTAGTCTGACGCGAAAAGTGAAGCTGCATGAGGGACAAACAAGCTTCAAAATTAATATTCTTGGCTCCAAAAGTGAAAGGAGTGCAGCCATGGTCACAGTGATTCACAAACAAAGACATGACCATCATCACCACCACCAGCAACCTGAAATGGATGTTGCCATTCCTGAAGAGGTAATTTGATTGGCAGTCTTATGCATTCTGCACCATAGAACCACAGCGACCTCTTCTGGTGGACAGGTGGTTGTGGAGACTCATAGTTCAATTTCATGTATTTAAATCATACTATCATAGCTCACTTTGCTCAATGTAGTAAATTCTTCACTTTCTTGGCTGTCACACAACAACCAGACCAAAACAAGCAATTGTGGCTGAGAAATGTTTTGGACTTTTAAGGTGGCAATTGCATCCCTTAACATATGATTGTTTCTTCCTTCTTTAGCCTCATTCCTCCCCAGCTCTCCCAGTGCTGGTGTTTCCACAGTCATCAAAAGGACTGAAGAGGAGGAAGAGGGACTGGATTATTCCCCCCATCAACTTCCCAGAGAATGACAGAGGTCCCTTCCCTAAACCCATGGTGCAGGTAGGTGTCTGTCGCACTGCTTTGAATTTGTTAATCATCAACAATGGTTTCATGTCTGGATGTGTTTGTGATTACAGATCAGATCTAGCAGGGACAAGGAAGTACAACTTCAGTACAGCATTACTGGCCCTGGGGCAGACTTGGACCCAAAAGGACTTTTCATCATGGACAGAATCACTGGCTGGCTCTCTGTGACCCAACCTTTGGACCGAGAGGGCAAGGACAAGTATAAAGTGAGTTTGTAAGCCACCTTAAAACAGTTGCCTGATTGACCATTGGGGCCATTCAGTTACAGTGTGATCTCTGTTTCTACACTGAAGACTAGTGTTGTCTTGATGAACCTCATGTGTAAGTGACTTACCTTCTTCCTCCCCCTCTCTCTAGCTCTTTGCTCATGCTGTTGCTGTTGGCCACGGTAAGGCTGAAGATCCCATGGAAATTGTCATTAACGTTATTGATCAGAACGACAACAAGCCTGAATTTACCAAGGATACCTTTCTGGGCAGCGTTCCTGAATCATCACCAAAGGGTACAGTCTTCTCACAGTTGAACAAAATGTCAGAGTTCAGCTCTGTATAATGGCAGAACATTCTGTGAACACAGCTGTGATACTTGCAGTCCATTCTATCTGCCCAAGATCCAGCATTCATTTTTCTGTCAATACTGGTTGTTTCTTTGAGCAGTCATGCTGATATTAATTTGATGTTTTTGGTAATTTCATCTCCCAGGGTTTGAATTTATGAAGGTGACAGCAGTTGATAAAGATGAACCTGGATCAGCAAACTCTGATATTAGATATACACTTGTGAGCCAAGACCCACAGCAGCCAACCGCCAGTATGTTCTTTCTCAACCCTTTGACTGGAGGGATTCAACTCCATTCAGATGGACTGGACAGAGAGGTGTGTACTGCACTCATAATCGGATGTAAATGGAAATTCAATGATATTGACCGGATGTAGACTGAGTTCAGACCTAAGGAGGATCTCATACTACTGTTTATGTATTTTCTTTTTCAGAAATATCCTAAATATACCCTGATTATTCAAGCTGCTGATATGGAGGGGGAGGGTCTTTCAAACACTGCCACAGCCATCATTACGGTGACAGACAGCAATGACAATGCCCCTGAGTTTCAACCATCTGAGGTAAGCAAGCGTTTGTTAGCGCTTTTCAGTTACAAAAACTTTTATACTTATATTTAGGTATTTTCATATTGAAGTGGGGTGTGGATTTTTAGTGAATAATAAAGAACCATCCGTTAACTTTTGTGTTTGAATAGATTTTTCTACTTTGTGTATCACCCATATTGTCCATTTTCTCTCACACAGTACACAGCGACTGTTCCTGAGAATAAAGTTGGGGCCGTGGTGGTTAAAATGACAGTGACTGATGGAGATGAACCTCACACACCTGCCTGGTCAACCAAATACAAGATCATTCAAGGGAACGATGGAGGGTTCTTCAATGTTAGCACAGGGCCCAGCAAACTGGAGGGCATTATTACTACAGCCAAGGTAATCCTCCATATACAGTGAGGCAGGACATCTGAGGGGGAGTCTGAAACATGGCAGTGTAATGTAATGTAGTGTGTGTGTGTGTGTGTGTGTGTGTGTGTGTGTGTGTGTGTGTGTGTGTGTGTGTGTGTGTGTGTGTGTGTGTGTGTGTGTGTGTGTGTGTGTGTGTGTGTGTGTGTGTGTGTGTGTGTATGTAATTGCCTGTTTCTGAACCGGTGTCATAACAGATTGTATCTTGCTAATTCCAAGTTATTGATTGGTGATTATTTGTTTTTCATCCCAATTCAGGGCCTTGATTTTGAGAAGACCCGGCAGTACACATTGCTGGTCATTGTGGAGAATGATGCTCCTTTTGCCACCCGTCTGCCAACCTCCACTGCCACAGTCACTGTAAATGTGGAGGATGTGAATGAGGCTCCCATCTTCAATCCAGTCGAGAAAGTGGTTGTTAGACCAGAGAACCTGGCTGTGGGAGCAGACTTGATTGCATACACTGCAACTGATCCTGACACAGCAAAAAATCAGAAAATTGTGTAAGTTAAATGTCTATTATGTTATGCTGCCCCAGCTGCCCAATCGCTGCACCAGAATTTACATAGCAGCAGCTTCAAACTCTTCCAGTGTATGCTGTTATTAGATACTGTGTTATCATACTGTATACTCTGACTGTAACAACATAGGGATGTCAGATGTTGACATTGTTCTGCACATTTGTCCTGAAAAAGCATTCTGAAAGATGTCTACCTTGGTAGGTATTGGACATAATATGGGTTTGTTATAAAGACACCATGATAAAGCCTCTGTCATTTTTTTTGTGGAAAAATGGCTGATGCAATTAGCTGCACAGTGTTTGTCCAGTAGCAGACATTAAATTAAGCATGCCAGGCTGAATTTCATCCTTTTCTCTGCAGCTATAGAACAGGAAATGATCCTGCCGGATGGCTGAATGTCAGTAGAGAGACTGGACTCATCAAAGTCAGGAGCCCCATGGACAGAGAATCTCCCTTTGTCAAAAATGGCCGCTACCAAGCCACGATCCTTGGCATTGATAACAGTATGGTCTTTTAAAAAAAACTAACAAAAAAACCCATGGCATTAGATTAGAATTATTGTTCAGCATTATCCGTTCAGAGCAGTGAAGTTAAACTTCTCTTTCTATGCTGGCAGATGATATTCCTGCAACAGGCACCGGGACGCTACTCATCGAGTTGGAGGATGTCAATGACAACGCTCCAATAATTGAGGAGAGGAAGATCACGGTCTGCAACCAAGACTCTCAGCCTGTACTGCTGTCTGTCACTGACAAAGACGGCCCAGGATTTGCTGCACCTTTCCGTGTGGATCTCCAGGGATCAAGCAAGAACAACTGGACTGCGAGGATGAATGACACAAGTAAGCATTTCTTTGCCTCATGGGTGTGTTTGTATGTCTACCGTCATATCATTGCAATACTAAATATTTGTGGTCATTTGTGTCATTTACCTATCTAGTGGTAATCAACTTTTGTGTGGGTTTCTTTCATTTTAGAAACAGGCATTATACTTTTGTTGAAGACCAAGTTGGAACGAAATGAGTACAACGTTGTTATTCGAGTCTATGACAACCAGGGCCTGTTCCAGGATAACACCATCCAGGCTAAAGTGTGTGACTGCAGAGCAAATGACTTGAACTGCAAAGAGGTGCGGGCAGCAGGTGTTGGGCTTTCTGGAATTCTTGGGATTTTGGGAGCCATCCTCCTCCTACTGTGTGAGTACTTAAAGGGTTTTGTCAGCAGTGCTTGGATTACCTGTCAGGGTGGCAATAAAATTATGATATGATGTAATTTAACATACAAGATTTTATTTAAAATCCTCAAAGTTGCATACATTTTAACCTCAGGATCAGCATTACATGCTGCCCCAGCTGCTTAAATGTGCAGTTGGGAGCTTGGCTGATTGCCTGTAGAGTGAGATGAAGTGCACCTGGTTGCACACGTTTTGCATATCCCTCCATTTTGGCACAGGATGTTGTCAATGAGACTGCTACCGCGCATTCCAATTCAGACATTTTTTGTTTGGATTGGAAACCAAAATAAAATGTTATCCCCAAGTCACAGATCACTTTGTATGTATGTGTCTGTTAATAATTTTATACTCTGATATTCAGTACTAGTTTGTGTACTTAATAGTTTAATACTCTTTGATCTGCAGTGTTTTTGTGTGTTAGACTCTGCAGATCTTGGTTTTGTTGTTAGTACTTTTGTACTCTGATATGCAGTACTAGTTTGTGTGGTTAATAGTTTTGTACTGTGATCAGCAGTGCTGGGTTGTGTGGATAATAGGTTTGTACTGTGATCAGCAGTACTAGGTTGTGTGGCTAATAGGTTTGTACTGTGATCAGCAGTGCTAGGTTGTGTGGCTAATAGGTTTGTACTGTGATCAGCAGTGCTAGGTTGTGTGGCTAATAGGTTTGTACTGTGATCAGCAGTGCTAGGTTGTGTGGCTAATAGGTTTGTACTGTGATCAGCAGTACTAGGTTGTGTGGCTAATAGGTTTGTACTGTGATCAGCAGTACTAGGTTGTGTGGCTAATAGGTTTGTACTGTGATCAGCAGTGCTAGGTTGTGTGGCTAATAGGTTTGTACTGTGATCAGCAGTGCTAGGTTGTGTGGCTAATAGGTTTGTACTGTGATCAGCAGTGCTAGGTTGTGTGGCTAATAGGTTTGTACTGTGATCAGCAGTGCTGGGTTGTGTGGCTAATAGGTTTGTACTGTGATCAGCAGTGCTAGGTTGTGTGGCTAATAGGTTTGTACTGTGATCAGCAGTGCTGGGTTGTGTGGCTAATAGGTTTGTACTGTGATCAGCAGTGCTGGGTTGTGTGGCTAATAGGTTTGTACTGTGATCAGCAGTGATGGTTTGTGTGGCTAATAGGTTTGTACTGTGATCAGCAGTGATGGTTTGTGTGGCTAATAGGTTTGTACTCTTTGATCTACAGTGCTGGTGCTTCTTCTGCTGATGTTCCTGAGGAGGAGGAGCAGACCGATGAAGGAGGAGCCCCTGCTGCACGATGACGTTCGGGACAATCTCTACTACTATGATGAGGAGGGCGGTGGAGAGGAGGACCAGGTGGGGGAACACACATAGCAATTATTACCAGGGCTCTTTGCCTCTAAAGTTAAATTCATGTACCTTTAAATCATTCCTTAGGTCTAATGAGTTCTTGACCATTCGGCATAGTTTTAACATTTGTGTGTTTGTGAGATATCTTCTCAAGGGAGGTTGATATTGGTCCCACTGTCTGTTTATCTTTATTTTATGAACCTTGCCATGTTCACCATTCAGGACTATGACCTGAGCCAGCTGCACAGAGGTCTGGATAACCGGCCTGATGTCTTCCGTAACGATGTTGCCCCAACATTCATGGCTGCCCCGCAGTATCGACCCCGACCTGCTAACCCTGAGGATATCGGCAACTTCATTGATGATGTGAGTCCACTTATAATCTGGCTTCATTCCACTGAGGGGGGGGAATTGTTACTATGGAAATGTAGTGCATGTCAGGAACTTCATAAATCTGGGTCCATCAAGATTTTTCATGTCATCATCTGCCAAGGGTCCTTTATATTAAGTGAGAAACAGACTCTTAAAATTGCGGGTTGGTACCGATAAGTACATGACTTATGAATGACTGTTTGAATTTCCTCACTGGTGCATTTCAGAACCTTAAAGCAGCAGACAATGACCCCACCGCCCCACCCTACGACTCCCTCCTGGTGTTCGATTACGAAGGAGGCGGCTCCGAGGCCGGTTCCCTCAGCTCCCTCAACTCCTCCAGCTCTGGGGAGGACCAGGACTACGACTGCCTGGCCGAGTGGGGGCCACGCTTCAAGAAGCTCGCAGACATGTATGGCGGTGGTGAGGACTAAACACCATATTGCCAAAACCTCTGGCTCTCTCCATTTAGGCTGTTAAACATAATCAAAGAGAAAAGTGGTGTGTCCTTAACTTCAGATTTATGTTGTGCAAGCTAAAAAGTAACAGTGAGTTAAAGTCGACCACACTGCTGTCAGTGAAAACCTGGGCCTTAGCCTTGAGATGGAAGCGGCTCTGTCCCCCCCCCCCCTTACCTGTGCATCCTGCGTACGTATGGTTTGGAAATTTGATTTGCGCATTGATAGTTTACATTTAGAGAATGAGCTCCAGCTTTAGTCTTCAGTTCTGGGGGTGGGGTGGGGAGGAGGGTGCACTCTTTCTTGTGCTGGCAGGTAATATAAAAGGATGTGAAGTGCTCAGTAAATGGGTAGTTGCTTGTCTCAAGAGTTGGCCAGTTGTAAATAAGATTTTTGCTACTTTGTTTTTTGTAAAGTTTTTGTTTCGTTTCTTGATGCCAAAATATTCTCAGGATTTCTGTTTGTACTATGCACATTGAAAAGCGGCAAATATCAGGAATTGATAATTGGTATTTTTAGACATTTTAATCAATATGTTGCAAGCTTGTTTTTTTTTTTCTTCAAGAATAACCTTGCATAGTACAAGTTAAAAACCAGTTTCAACAATGCTTTTTATACATGCATTTTTATAAAAGCTATTCTCCTATAACACTTATTTCCCAATCTTGCTGTTGTTAAAATGCAAAGAAGCAATGAGAATCCACTAGCACTTGTGGAAGTGTACAAATATTTTTGAATAAATCTAAAATAAAATCATAGGCTCTGTTTTCATTGCTTGAATCTTTTTTTTTTTTTTTTTTTTTTGAGATATGAAAGAAACCGTTTAACTTGCTAAAAAAGGGCTTTCCAATGATACCGCTTGTGTTGTATTCAGTGCTTAAGCTGTTGCTGGAAATATTTTTAATAAATAGATCTAGGTATCCAAACATAATGGGATAAACACTGAACCAGGAAATCCTAAAATGGCACCATCCTATTTGGATGAGTCATCTGCTGCTCTCCAAAACACCAGAGGGCGCTGACACCACATTAGGGACTGCTTTTATCTGAGAACAATGCCAGTTAAACAGTTAGCAACTGTTGAGCCTATGCTGGCAAGGTAGCTTTATTCCAGATTTACCACAAATTGAATAAAGAAACAGTTTATTGTGGTCTCATTTGGAGCACTTAAGTAACTAAAACAACAATGAAAGCTTATGGCATGGACTTTATGTAAAATCTATTTGATCCCTTTAACAAACCAGGTATCTGCAGTCTTGTCTACACCAAATACAATATTTTACCATGTGTGTTGCTAAGGGAAAGAAAATTAAGTTGAAGATAAATAATGGACTCCATTTGAAATTGGCAATGAAAAGACAGTTATAGGGGGAAAAAGGTGTCCGTTTGAACAAAACATGCATTTTAAGTTCAAGTAGGATTCCATTCCAGTTTTTTTCAAATTTCTTGTTTACTTTGTCATCTTGCAATTTAAAAAATGCACACTCCAAACAAGCAATGGAGTTTATGTCATGGAAAATGAGTGGAAAATACATTTTATCAAAACAAGCAAAGTACAGTTGCAACTGCTGCTCCATATTAAGAACAAGATAATGTATGCATCAGGGGGAGAAGGATTATGACAGGGAGATGGAATGCTTTCTCACCAGAAGAATTGTTTTGTGTCTACTGACTTAAAATGCATTGTACTGTGTGTTGTTTGGAAACTCTTTTTTCTGGAAAAACAACCTTAAATAAAAAAGGGTTACCTACAAGCAGCCAATGTTCAGGTGTGAATTTGGGAACATTTTATTTCAATGAGGGTTCTTCCCTGTGTCTTTGTCTTCCAAATTTATTACAGCTGTTCTGCTTTATAACCTGTACAAAGTAATCATATGCCCTGACTAGGTGGCTAATTAGACAATGAAAGTTACCTTTAAGTGTGTCTGTTGTGTTCCACCAGTCTGAGCTCCATTTACTAGTGAATGAGGGATAGTATTTCTATTACCTCTCTAATCAGTAACTGCAACTTTTCATGTGTTTACAAGAACATACTGATGACATCTTGTGTTACTACACATCATTTTAACCCAATTCTCTGCTAGTTTTAGGATGCCAAGTTTGTGTTCATGCTAATCACTACAACCACCTTTGCCATTTTGGAGAGCACAGACCAGTATTCACTGTCTTTAAAAACATGCCAGGCCTCTGCTTCTTTACAGTCTTGGTTACAGTTATGTACTATGTATATAGTATTTGAAATGGGATTATTTTTTTCTGGATTCAATTGTCCATTTAAAGTTAACAGGAATTCAGTGAGGCAGGTTTTATTACATTATGTTGTTGGGGTGTCCTACCTGCTTTTCCTCAAATTTCAGTAGTGGAAGCCTGTTGATGAGTCTGGCAAATTATATGATTATACAAGTGTTGGAAAAGAAGAAAAATGAAGTAAAAAGATGCTTATTTCTTTTTTGTAGATGCAATAAATGTTAAGAATATTCCCAACAAGCATTTTGTATATACACACTAGATATTCTGTGTTCCGGAAAAACACCGGAGTGAGCTGGGATAAAGCAAAATCTATAACTAGGTTCAATCAAACTATATAGAATACATTTCAATGGACTTAACTTTAAATATTACATTAATTACATGTAACACATGTGTAGAAGGTGTCAAATCTTTAACAATCTATTAAAACAAAGGGGATCACGTTTATTCATTCATTTTAAAGTCAGAAGAGGTTGGTGATGGGGACATAAAAATAAAACACAGGGATCATCAGACTGACCTGTGTGTACACACACACACACATTTTTTTCTAATTTCGTGCCATCAGAGGTTGATATTGGGCTTCAATATTGCCCGCGGTAGAGAAAGGGGATGTTGCCTGGCTGGCATTGAGAGGAAATCCGCTTTTCATTGCTTTCAGGTTGCGTATTCACATGTTAATGGAGCCGGGCCTGGTTTCTTGTTTTGCTAACCTCCTCCTCCGCTGCCTCCTCCTCTCTTCTAACCCACTGTGCAAAGCTGTTCTTTTCACTAGGGTTCGCTCAAAGGGACACACTGTGTGCCGGGATGGAAAAGTGACCTGGAATGCTATTTGTTTTCAAAGCATTAAATGGGAGACATATGGAAAAGAAACGGAGAAAAATAGAAGCGAGTCCCACTCTCCAGCTCCTTCAAGGCAACCACTTTCATATGGTCAAAGGGTTTGTTCACAAATTCGAGTAATATAGGTGTTTGAGTGATGCTTTTTGTATGGCAAAACATTTTTACAACGTAAATGCCAGCTGTGATCATAATTTCACGTTTCTCAAACAAGTACATTTTCCAATTCATTTAAATGAATAATACGTTTGATCCTAAACTTAAAATCCTATGACTGGTCGGTTCCCTTTTTTAAACCGAACAGAGAAAATATTTTGAATAACATTTACGTACAACAAAATGGAAGAAAAAGGTGTGACAATCTTATATTAACACAAAAAAGACATGAAAATATGAACCACTCCATCTGTACAATGAAGTGCGATGCACCTGTTTTGTTGGGGTATGCTGATAGACGCCCGAGGCTCCACCCTCTTCCACTTGTCCTTTCATTCCAATTGGCCCGACGGGGAGCCTATGCTAATTGGCTGTGACCCTCTGCACCTGACTCTCTCCACTCCACTGAAGAATGTGCAGCAAAGACAGCCTCCAAGACTCAGCTATTTATTCAACAGGTCCTGTCTACGGTCATTCACTCGCGCATTCTTGCGTTCTGCGTCTCGAGCTGTGTATGCGCATCTGTGATCCGCAGATATTGTAAGATGCCACGGTCCTTTTTGGTGAAGAAACACCTCAGTAACAAGAAGCCAAACTACGGTCAACTGGATTCAAAGAGAGGAGGTAAAGACCGACTTTCTGAAGTGAATCACCACTTTTGCGTCATGATAGAGCTTGTACACATACTCATATAGTAATTTTTCTGTATGTGAATGTGATGGTCTTTATTGTTTGCGTGTAATTAAAACATGTTTACTTGTTGGGGATACATTTTTTCATCTTTAGTTGTTTAATGTTGTTCTGTGTCTGGCATTTTTTTAGATTAAATAAGTAATAATACTTATCTACAGTGGTTAATGTAGTAATTATTTAATGAATAAGTATGTGTACGTGAGCAAAACATTTTACCTGTTCATTAATACATGCACATAAACAAAACAAGTTTCTCTGAATCTTGGCTAATGTCTATCCCGAGCACTGCTGTAAATAATGATAAAATAATAATGACGATGCCAACAAAAACTTTTTGCAACGGATACTGCAAACGCGGTTGGGGTTTAGCAGGTGCAAAATCTCCCACACAAAAGGAGGACTTATTGTTAGTCCCTCCTTTTGGGATGTGAAGGGTCCTATTAAGCGTGTTGAAGAGGCTAATGTAGCGCCCTTCCAGGCCCCTTTTTACTCAAAAATCCCCCTGAAATCCGTGTTTTTGTTCAAATGCTCCCCTTTATACAAGCTACTCCCCAGTTCCTTCTTTATTGATGAACTATGATGGTGATCATTATAAAATCAGAAGAAAACAAGGAATTATAACTTTACGAAAGAAAACGGCAGAACAAAAGGTTTTTTTCCTCCTGTAACAGTACATTTGAACTTAGCAACGACCCTAATTGAAATCTAACATATGTCAAATAAATGTTCAATATTCCTACTAAAATCTTGAATAATATTCTAATTTTTAATATTTAATACTGTAACGGGTTAATTTTCATAAAGGGAATGGCTTAACAAATACATGTAAATAAATATAGAGGAAAATAAACATGTGGAACTGTATATCAGACTTAAGACAGTTTATGTGCATTGCAGTTCTTGAAACATTCAGACAAGTATGTTGTTTTTACTGTGACCTTGGGTGCTATTAATCTCATATCTCTGAAAAACTGACAGTAGAATCCAGAGAATATGTTATCTACTTAATTAAAATTGCAAATAAACATTAAGTTGTAAATAATAAATCCCATAATAAATGTATAGTTTTCCTGCTCCAAATCAGGATTTATCTTTAATAGCATGTCAAGGGGGATGGTGATCATTCTTCCAGCTAATCCATGGGCAAGAAGTAGCTGTAAAAATGAAATTACATTCTAGTGAGAGAACTTTCACGTTAAAGTTCTGAACTATTTAATGTGAATTTACCTTATTCCAAATATCACTGCATAGGACAAATGGATGGATTATCCTGTTTAGGCACTGCTCTAGTGTGTGGGTGGGCTCCATAGTCTAGTGTTGGGTTGGGACCATGTCAAGGCCAGCAATAACCAGCAGCTATGGGGGTGATGTGTAAATACTTTTAGTGGCCCCAGATAATAAGGCTTCAGCCTGTTGGGATGTCCACATTTCATTTCTCTGATCATTCGGCTGCCCAACCATCCGCCTGCACAAAACTGCACATGACATAGCTTTCTCTGCAAGCTTGATTTGAAGACATGCAGTAGTTTGTAAAATAAGCAGTAGCTTACAACTTGTATTTTGAAGGAGTGTCTTTGTATGTCGAAGCGCTCCTGAACATTGTATTTATAAGCATGGCTTTTGATTACAGTCAGAAATTCCGATTTAGGAGAGCCTTTATTCACAGACAATTTGATTGTGTTACTACAGAGGACATCCTTTCTACTTACTCTCCAGAAGAGTCCATATTGGCTCCACTGCCCCACTCTGAGATGCCCTGTACTCTCCCCTGCTCACCCCAGATTCTGGGAGGGTGGCTGTCCACACCCCTCAGCACCACATCACCTGAGAGCTCAGAGGAGCTGAACTCTGTCACCACCCCGCTGATGGACGTGCGGCTGCAGCACACAGCCTTCCCCCTGGAGGGCCCAGGAGGGGAGCTGGCCTCCCCTCTGCTGGTGGCCCATACACCCCTCAGAGACCCACTCCAAGCCCTGGAGCCCCTGGACCTCCTGGAGCCAAGGGCCTTCCAGGTCCCCATGGACACCAGGCTCCCCCGGGAACAGAGTGGCCCTCTGGCCCCTCTCCTGAGTCTGGCCCCTGGCAGCCAGGAGCGTTTCGAGTGCTTCAATTGCCACAGGGCATACTTCACTTTCTCCGGCCTGGCCAAACACAGACAGCTGCACTGCGAGTGGCAGTGTCACAAGTGCTTCAGCTGCAAATACTGCGACAAGGAATATGTGAGCCTGGGGGCCCTGAAGATGCACATCCGCACCCACACGCTTCCCTGTGTCTGCAAACTCTGCGGGAAAGCCTTCTCCAGGCCCTGGCTGCTGCAGGGCCACATTCGCACTCACACAGGTCAGTCTAACACGCACATGTATAACACAGTTACACAGTAGCTACACAGTCACTTAAAATCTAGCACAGAGTTGATCAGAGTTCATATCTCCCAGTCATTCTATGTACAATGTACATATTTGAGTTGTACCTGTAATTAAGTGTGTTATCCCATTTACTGCAATTAAGATGCTCATGTGGAGTATACGTACTGTAATGGAGTAGATCTAATTGAAAGGTCCAGCCCCAAAGAACTAAAACATTGTAAATTTTTTAACATTTATTTATTAGTGTACACGGACCTGATTGATCAGTTTATTTTGGGTGATGAATTTGTACAGCACTGTGTAAGTTATGTTTAGGTTACTATCTGAAATATTTATGACTGTCATGATTGAGAATCATGTACTCCTGATTTACATTGAGAACTTGCCGCACGTCCGTACATCCAGCACTTGCTCAATGTAAATCCCCACTCTTGTCTCAAACCAGTCCTTATTCGGTTTGTCTGGTAATACCCTTGTTGGTGCTTGTTATTCCAGGGGAAAAGCCTTTCTCATGCCCGCACTGTAGTCGAGCCTTCGCTGACCGCTCCAACCTGCGCGCACACTTGCAGACACACTCAGACATTAAGAAGTACCAGTGCAAAAGCTGCTCCAAAACCTTCTCCAGGATATCTCTGCTGTCTAAACATGAGGAGGCAGGCTGCTGCCCTCTGTCGTGACGTCCACCTACCCCCACCACCCTGTCTCCACGCACCAGCACTGACAATTACCCATGAAGCACTGGGGCAGTGTCACTGCCACCGATGCCCTGCTTGAACCAATGGCTGAAACACTGAAGGTGGTCTCCTAAACCTGCACACTCTCTCTGTTGAGCGAATTTTGGGTGGTTTTGAGTTGAGGAAAGTGAAAGGATCTGGAGACCCTGTGCCTGTGTGAAATGGGAGAAAGCCACAGTGCTGAAATCGTTGAAGCTGTGCTGCATTTGTGCTAAGTGGTTGTTCCTTTTGAATGTTGCTAAAATACTTGATTTATATGACAATAGTTTTTTGTAATTGCATATCAATGGATGGCAGCAACGAATCTGCAATCAAATGTATTTCTAGATTTTACAAAATACCTGGATTGTTTTGTATGACATTGTGTATATAAGTATAATAAATACATATTTTCTTATGATTCTCTTTATATTCTGCTTTGGTATCTTCCAATGGATTGCATAAAAAACCAAAAATGCAGTCTTCCATCTGCCAGCTTACATATGAACTACTACTTTCAAAGTGCATCTTAATGTCTTTGCCTTTTCTGTCTCTATGCTGCCTTTAGGCATATCTTCAAACTATCTGGATATAGTTCAATGAGGTGCACAATATATTGTATTCAAACGTATTAGTCAAGCACAGTAAAGCTTTTAGCTGTGCAGCTGTTGTCTTGTGCAGTGTGATGACAGCACTTTTTACAGTGGGATAAAGGTAGACTGGTGAAGGCACTATTAGCTCCTGGACAACTTATCGCTATCATTTTACTACTCTCTAACAGTTCACTCAATGAATCATTTCTGTGCTTATAAAAGTTTTTTTTTTTTTTTTTTAGATGAGCTTTGATTATGATTTTGAGACTTTTAGCTTGACAGCCCTGTAGCTGCCCACGATATCCATTAATAATGTAGTCCAAAATGATTTTTAGGCCATTTTTTAAAAATGTGAGCAAACAGAAGAATTCCTGCAATGCCCCTGACTAGTCTGACAGCCTTGTGCTGTTTGTTAAGGTGTATTGTCAAATAATAAAAATAACCTTTTAATATATAAACTTTATTTAAACAGTACTTTATTTATATAGCTCATTTTGAACACATGGTATCATTCAGAGTGCTTTACAGAAAGATACAAGAATGAAAAACAGACAGTAAAAATAGAACAGAAAGACAGCAGAATAAAACTGGCAATAAAAACAAGTAAAATACTACATTAAAAATTGCAGTGCAACAAAAATAGTAAAATAGGTCCTAAATAAAACCACAATTATAGAGGTAGACCCTCAGATTTTCGGTCTGCCAGAATAAAGATATTACAATAGGAGTGACACTTAGTTTGAGTTAGTACACTGGCAGTGGTATTTAGAACGTAATGCAGACTGTTATTGACTTATCAGGAAAAACATGAGTAGAGCATTTCAATAAACCAGACGACTTGTTATAAATGCATGCATCAAACAAAACCCTGATTGTTTCAAAGCTGATGTAAGCCACATCAAATACCGTAATAGCACTGCCCTCTTTCACATTGATACACATCTAGCATTTTTTCAGGGCACTGATGTCATAATACTTTTGATGGCAGTCAAGAGCAGAATGCCAAACTCATTGCTTTTTACAATCACCATTCACGGCCTCTAAGTGATGGCATACAACAAGCAGCTCAGTATGTCAAATGTACTCCATTTGTTTTACAGCTGGTAGGCAACCAAGACAGTCAGGTACTTCACATCTAAATATTTGCTATGTCCCTTTTGTATCACATCATGCCACATCAATTGTTAATCCAATTATGGTGATAAAAATAGTTATATTTGAATTCTTGGCACACGTTCTCTTTTCCCCCAGTCAGATCTGAAGGAATAAAGACTGACCCTCTAATGCAGTAAATAAACTACCACGTCTGTCTCTGTGTCCCTTGGGTCCCCTTGCACTGGCAATACCTGAATTAACTTAAATCACTTACAAACATGTGCACAATACAGTGAAGCTGTCTCACACCTCATCAACAATCCATGAACCAGGGCACCTTCCATTTCATGTATGAATAACACGACCTTTACACATTCATCAGAAGCCAATATGCAAAGGCTGAACTTCACCTTTACAATGGACAAGATTTAATATTGTATTTTACTATGCAACTATGAGCCCAGAAGTACATCATATTTTGGCCACTAATTAAATACTGGCATATTGAACACAAATGAATAAAATGTTCTATGCTGTATCATACCAATATTCATTCAGGATAACTTTGACAGCCATGCATAACATAAGATCAATAACTGACATTATCATTTTGCCTGGAACAAATAACTTCTGCAGTTCCATACAGGAGTAGACGGAGGGTGTGGGTGTGACTTGAAGACCTGGGTAAATCAAGGTAAATCACTTAAGTCACATTTTTAAGTAAGTCAAGACTGTCTATGAGCATGTGTCATTTACTACAGAAAAATGTACTGAAATCCTTCTACATATGTCTTACTCATTATTAGAAGTACTCAAATCCATACCTTTTAAGCATGAGGACCTTAAACCCAGTTGCTGGCAGGTCATCATGCTTACTAATATGATGATTGAGCTGATGGGAATGCAGTGGTTGATGCTGTAGATTCATTTGAACAAAATGGTGGGTGGAATGGGGGAAACCCTGTGTGGACCCTTACACTTGTAATACAGTAATGTTATCTCCCCCATGCCTGGTGCTTGGTACATGCCTGCATATAATGCCAAAACATTTTGACTCTCTTCAAAGGAGATTAACCTGATGGGGCATTTCATTATTGACCTTTAGATACCATTTTCATTAACACTTGAAATGAAATCCTTATTTGCATTAGATTGCCGATCATTTTAATGTTGTTGCTCTTACAGCCATGTCCATGCACAGTGGGTGGTACTCACCCTTATGGCATCATGAAACATTTCCGAATCACTTTTTCCAAGATTTTACTCCTTCAAACAGAGGTTCAATCATATTTGTATTCATATAAGGCTATAATACATGGAAAGCCTTCAGTACAAAAAGTATCCATCATCTTACAGGGAAAAGTACTTCAGCCCAAATGTAATTTGGTTAATTCATTCATTCAGGAATTACATACACATCAAGTCTAGTGATTCCCTAGATATGCAGAGTCATGAAAAGCCATACCATTCATTTCCATTACATGTGAGCATTTACAGGAGTCATAAAATATTAAAATATTGCATGCATAGTGCAGACAAGAGGCTAATGCAACACATACCTCCACTACCATGACACATTTCTGGGATATGGATTTGTGCCAAGTGTTTTGGGGTTTTCCCAAAACTATCAGACATTATTAGGCACTCCAGGGTCACTGATGTTCCCCAGCACTATGGAAATATAGAAAAAAAAGAAGAAAATAAACCTGTGAGAGTCACAAAGAGGAACTCCCCACATGAGTACCCCCCCAGCCACAGCACTTCCAGGAGGCCCTGACTCACAGTGCCCGTATTTATTTATTTTTATTTTTTCCCTATGGTTAATTAATACGTCTTTTGATGGCAGCTGGAGAGGAGAGTTTTATGGGTCTAAATAAAACCACAGCGTTTCCCTTTTGTAATGGTGCATGGAAAATTCTTATTAAATATATCTCTTTATTGGCAGGTGGAGGGTGGCCAGCTGCATGCCATCGTGGCGCCGTGCCAAGCGGGGCTCATGGTGGGAGCGGGGGGTGGTGTATGGGGGGAGACACTTTCCAGTCACTCAGCACAAGGGGAGAGCAGCAGCTGAGCTGAGCTGAGCTGAGCTGAGCCCCCTTCCCCTCACCGTCCTCCGCTGCCCGCTGCATTCACTTCCACTTGCTGTCTTTCTGCAGAATCCCAGCCATGTCAGGCATTCCCCAAAGCTTCTCGGAATACGTGCAGGTTGGAGCCACTTTGCAGACTGATTTAGGGGATGGGGACAGAACTGCAACAAGGGAGTGGGGTTTGGGGGGCAGTTGTTGGTGGGGGGTGGGACGTCCATCATCTGCATTTGTCAGACAGTGGGAGCCGATGAGACTGACCGTTTGCCCCACACTGGGGTGGTCACTTCCGTTACTCTGCACAGTTCTCCAGACAAACAAAGGGGAATCAACAACTGCTGTTACATATTGCACAGGTTTTTTCACATGTCATACTGGCAAGCAGTAATACATATAAGGTCAATGTTACCTATCAAAGCCGTACATCTCTTGTCAGTGAAGCTATGACCTATTATTAATACAGAATGTAACAGCCTGGGTTTTTCCGAGAGGGGCATTTCCAGGCACGGATGTGAAATATTGCTGAATAATATCTAAGCCAGGAAGAATGACAGCCCTCTGCACAAAGGCCATAACTTGACCGTAATCCCCTTTGCATCTCATCCTCTATGACAGGGACATGCGCCTTCAGGAGGCCAGGGTCTTCCTATGGTTGCCGGAGGGATTTGGCAGAAACTGTGACACGACTGGACACATTCCAAAGCTCATCTGGCTGGAGCCGACTGTGTCCATCCTTCACCTTTCTGACATGCTAAGTTTAAAACCCCTGCATACCACAGCATCAGCAGCAACAGCACCAAACAGTCATCTCCCCCACCTCCCAGAGTTATGGCCCATGCTAATGTTATTAGCAGGATCGCCGCTAAACAGCTAATGCTAATGTCAAACAAATTACAGTAATAAGGTTACAGAGCTTCACGGAATATATCGTGATTTGAGGCCCCAATTTTCCAGGCGTAATCTTTACCCTCTGTCACTGCTTGCCATGACGCGGATGTCAGCTGACAGCGGGGCGCCTAACTTTAGCTGCCGGGACTGTACAAAATACCCCTTTCCCCTATAAATACCCTGTAGCCGGGGCAAAGAAGGTATTCACCCATTCCCTTTACAGCAACAGACAGATCAAAAATAGGGCCTGAGGGGCTATTTTGGACACAGGGCAGCAGGCTCATGCTGGCTGGGGCTGGCTGGAGCAGTCACCCCCTTCCCCCCTCCCCTTCACCCGCATTCAGGTGCTGGCACAGCAGAGTGGAACCACGCAAGTTTCTCATGCCCCTCATTGAGTGAGAGTTTCGATTCCACAGAGCACCTGTGTCCCTTTTCCTTTAGGAAGAATCCCATACACCCCTCAGCCCTCTACCCTCCACTGTACCCCACTACCCAACCCCCCCATCTACCGGGTGTTGAGGATTTCTTCCACTGATCACCTCTCCAAATCAGCTCACAGACATATACATCAACAGGAGGTTGGTGAGTTCTCCTAGGCTGGACAGACAGGCTCTAACTTATTTATTTATTTATGTATGTATGTATGTATGTATGTATGTATGTATGTATTTATTTTTATTTATTTGGGGGGCCTTATTAGAAGAAGGTTAAAAGAGGAAGACATTATGCAGGTGACACAGGTGCACAACACCCATTTGCTAGCCCAGACACTGACTTCCTGAGCCATTTTGTGCTTTCATCTTCATTGTTCTGTCTGAGATCCAAACTAGTTGCAACTTTATTATTTCATATCATATCATATCATATCAGATCAGATCATATCAGATCAGATCAGATCAGATCAGATCAGATCAGATCATATCATATCAGATCAGATCAGATCATATCAGATCAGATCACATCAATGGGTTAAAAAAGAGGAATGAGCTGGTTTGTAAGTAATGTTGCAACTTCAAGAGAACTGTTTGTAATGAATTTTCTAAGCCTCTAGCTTGTCACATATCATCCTGACCTACACTGGCCCTTGCCCTGAGCTTTCATAGGTTCCCCTTTCTGTCTCCCATAAACTTAGAAAAACATTCTGTTTATGGAGGGAAAATAGAGACCAGAAAGCCCACACAGTTTGTAAACTGATTTTTTTCGGCACCACACAATGTGACTGACACTAAATACTGTTTTTTTCCACGACCTTTTATCAGCATTAAATCAGATGACTAGCACTTAACCCTTCTCTCGGAAATTTCTTTATGAACTCAAGATATACAAGGAGTCAAAACAACACATTCAAGGAATGAAGTTCTCCTAAAGGCTTCATCTACAGAGGCCACAGATAAGGGATTGCTTGAATAACAAAACAAACATATATGCCTAAGAACAAAATATGCAATTGTTTGTTTTAGTTTAAAGACAGATAATAATTAAATGCTATTGTTTATCTTAAACACAAGGAAAAAATAATTTACAGCTAGTTCCACTCATAACAAAGCTTAATTTTATTTATTTATTTTTTCATAAAATTTGACCAAAGGTAGCTGGATAATCTGTGAACCCGCTTCATGGTACACCACCCTAGATCAAAATTTCAGTTTTCATTTAATTTCCTCAAGTTTTTTAGATCTTCATAAATTCTTAAAATCAGCATTAGTTTGTGCCCTTGCAAGGCAAAACGGTCAGTTCCAAAAAATGGAAAATAATTTTTTCATAATTTGTAATCAATGTAGAAGCAAGAGTTAATTGAACTCCAGGTAAAGCTTATGCCAATGCATTTAACCATGAATAAACTATAACACATGCTAGATACCGGTTCTCATCCAGTCACCTGTCGCCATGGCAGCATTTTCGCACCATAACTGTATAGGGGTAAAAATAATCAACAACCTATGACAGACTACAGGGGAACCATTACTACATGGATATTAATATAAATATTTGGATCTATAAATACAGAGGAACCTGTTTATAATACTACTCCATTGCGTAGCGGCACAGTAACACAATCCCTGCTACCACTTTTAGCTGCGCGAAAACAAAGTGTGCCTATTTTTATGCGATCCAGCGACCGCTATCTTGCCTGTGGGGATATTTTTGTGGACGACCTCCGTGCAGCCTTGCACCGACTCAGATTTGCAGAATATTTTCCACAGTGTGTATCGGGTGTGTAAAAATATCGCGCCCCTGCCGTTCGCTGACACACCGCGTATGAACGCTATGCGTGCACTTGTTACCCAAACCCCGCCACTATGCGGCTGTGGAGAGGACTGGTTATATATGTCCACTTGTCGTGGAAAAAAAACAGTGCAGTCTCAGAACAGGTGCAGACGGTTAACATTTAGAGGCCTTTTCAAACAAGCCAGCAACCTCGCAGTATTTTCCGTTCTGTACCTGATGTTGTTTTTCTCCGCGTGTCCTAGTCACATTGGTGCTGCGCTCGCAAGTTGCTCTCGCGTAGTCCCTCTCTCGTCCCCAAAGCAATCAGTACTGTGAGCTAACCCCTGTCAGGACCTCTGACTTCAAAAGGTCACGTTGTGGCGCCATCCACAAAAATCCCACGCCGAGGTCGGCAATGCGAAGTCTCTTCTCCTTTCACTTTAGTGCGTATGTACAGTCACATTATAGAGCCTTTACTGGCATGGAAGTGTGTGAAATGTTTCATAAAAACATACAAAATATATATTCTGAATACATTTGTAAATTATTTATCAAATATACAACAAAACAATTCTGGACGTATTCAAGGAGGTTACAAAGGAGCACACCTTTATTTGAAGTCACTGAATTTAACATTTGACATTCAAGGGTTGACAGTTTTTACACCCAGGATTTGGACCATGTGTTCTTGGATTCTAAGCATGTGAAATGCTGTAAAAAGCCCCAAAAAAGCACCCATATTTCTTCACTCTTACAAAAAAAGGTTCCTTAATGATTGTTTGTCTGTTCCATGGGGGAACCCTGAAAGGATGTTCTTAGATATGGTAGAACGCAGATTCCTCGGTCCCGGGATCTATATTCGCAGCACGCACATTTATCAAAGCTTATGAGAGCGAGGGGAGGCAATGCAGCACTGGAACGATCATACAGTAATCATATAGTCACATATATTTTCAAGTCATAATTCACCTTAGGAATACATGTAAAATTTTGTGTGTATTTATGCCATAATAGTATGACTTTCATATTTACATGCATAGAGTGTATTTTACTTTTTCTGTCTGTTTGAAGAAGACATTGTCTGAAACACATTTCTGTTTATTGCAAGTAGCTGTAGACAGTGATGTTTGTTCATTGCCCATCTTAACTGAACACTAATCACCCAGTGCTGTTCTGCCTCATGCCTCTAAATAATCAACAGGCAATACACTTGCTACACCCAAAACATGTCACTCACATTTTCTGTGTAGTTTGTTTGCCTGTGCCACTCACAAAACAAACCATGCCTGCTTCCATTTTTATTGACTGTAATACAAAATATATTCTTACATATGTGCATATTAATGTATATATAGAACTGTATTAAAAACATATTAAAAGAAGTTAACATATGGGATATAATATTTGAACTTAATTTTTTGTGCCCATTGTAAACACAAACATCCTCTAGGGAAATTTTCTGATAAAGGTTGACATTCTGAGACAAAATGTGGACAGACATATATTAATTAACTGTTATTGTGTATTAGCAATACACCAAATCAATTGGAGCTAGTTTCATGAACATAACACCTCTTTTTCATAATTTTACCAAAGTTAGCCAGCTAACCAGTGAAACTGTATCATTGTACACCTTCCCAATTGAATGCCTGGGAACTGAGCCTGTGGTGACATGGCAACACACCTCCACAGGGCCCACAATCACCCTCAGAGCCTGGGGTCACGGGGTCATACCCAAGCACCCTGTAATTGGCGCACTTCACTCCACGGTGCTGCTTTTGCTGGGCACCACAGAATGGACAGGGCCCCGGGCTCCTTTCACTGGGTTGCCCCAATGGACCCCACACCTGCTCCCTTTGCACAGAACCCTCCAGCTGGGCACCCTCTCACATCTCTCTAGCACTCTCTCCAGGGCACCTAGCAGCTGGTCACGTTTCACCAAACACCGCACCACTGCCTGGGACCAGTAACGGATTTAGGTTAAGTTGCATTTGTGTTACACCTGGTTTCTAGAAATCATAAAAACAAGATCTCAGCACAGGCTCACACTACCTGTGATTCCGGGAGCTCTTCAGATTGAACAGCTGGAATTTCTCAGATAAAGAGAGATGAGACTGTATTGAGAAGAAATAGATTAAATACACCCTCTTTTCTTGAAGAAGTCTTATGACATGTCTGCCTACAAGGAGACCTTCAGGACAGTGAATGTTTAGCGATGTCGGATTTGCAATTCCATGTGAGTGTGATCCTTAGTTGCAGTCTCTATTGTGTCTGCTGACCTGCAAACATCACAATGTATCAGGAGTGATGGTACCATGTGGTTTCTGGGCCTTTCCCATACTAGACCACAGCTGGGGCTGTTCACTGAGCTGCCTGCTTGTGAGACTGCAGGTGCTTCACCACTTTGACTTCTAAGGCAGGTTTGGAGACTCAGCATGCTTTCCCACCATCTCTTGTCGCTATGGCACCCCAGTGTTGCCATAGCCAGTCACCGCCTTTCCAACAGGAGCACCTCCAAAGCGCAGCATCACCTTGGCAACGAGTGTTTATTTGCAGGCCTCTCTGGTCTTCACTGGGGCTTCGGTGCCCCCTCCCCTCCCATTCTTGAGTGAAAGGAGCCCCCCACTAGAGGAGGGCGTGGGGAGTCCTTTCAGGGCTGGTAATTAAGTTGCGGTTGACCAAGTGCACCACTAGACACCCAGACCCCCTCGTCTCTTGTTCCATCTTACCCCCCAACACACACATGCCCTATTCCCCATACATTCCATACAAAAGCATGCTGATAAGGATCTATATGGTCTCAGAATACTGGGCTGATTGTGGCCCAGGTTTACATGATGCAGGGTGTTGACCTTCATGCCCAGTTTTACAGTAGTGTGTTTAAGATCCATGACAAGCGCTACAGTTTGTCAAACTTACAGGAAATCGGCAACTCCAAAAGTGACTATGTATTCCTACGTCTGGGCAGTGAGAAATTTGAGTATCATTAAAGGTATCCATTTTCCTCATGGATTCTTATCAAAATCATTTGGGTAATTACCAAACCGTAGGATACCTGATCATTTTTGGTTGAAGGACTTGTAAGTTTCAATTATGGTCCAACTAAATTTCAAAGAATTTAAGGTGTAAACCATTTTCAAATCAGAAAATACCATATTTGGTGGTCACTGGTTAGAAGACACAAATGCAATAACAAAAATCTTTTTTTGAAATACTGAAACTAAAATGCATTATATATGATTAATATTAAAATATTACATATTTTTATTACTACAGAGCCTATTCACAAGTCACAATGAGAATTTAGTTTGGTTTAAAGTCCGAAACTGCTGCTTTATTATTCTGTAGTTATATACTTTACTTGCATAGCTCAGAATTAAAAATACATAAATCTTCAAATGTATATTAGTAATTTAGTTTAAGGAATTGTGTACATATTTATATCAGCTGAATTACAAGCTCATCTTATTTGCTATATCATATAGACACTGCTACTTCTCAAATATTAAATTTATCCAATACATTCTAGCATATGATACATCATATCACATTTTATACACAAAGGGCATCATTTAAATGCATATATTTCTCCCTCCATGTTATGAATATAAAATGTAACATAAAATTAACATCTGTAATTTCATTGAGGTGGAAGGGGTAAAACAGAATAAACCCAAGAGGTGCCATTCTAAATATTTGCTTTTTACAGTCGTTAAAAAAAAACCCATAAATAGTGCATAAATAGGGCCCATTATTACAGTACAGTCAAACCCAGATCTAAAATTGATGAGAACAGGCCAAATGAGAGGACACATCTCTAAACAAGCACCTCTGAACCAGACACATTGGGTGGGATGAGTCAGTGTTTATTGAAGGAGTAAAATAAATGCTACAAATACATAAGAAAGGTCTCACTGGACCTCAAACAGTGTAACTTCAGTATCCATGTTATTGTTATCATCATAGTTATTGTTATTCATGAATGCATATATCACAGATAACACGCCATCTGAATATCACAGAGCCTCTGCCATGGCGTCAGTGTCCACAGATAAGGAGGTGAGAGTTGGAGGTTGGTGGGTGCTGGGGATTCCTCCTGTCCTGCATATTTGCATTTTTAGCTGCCCAAACACAGTGCTATTTAAATCCCAACTACTATGACTGGCTTAGTCGCAGGCCAGACTTGCGGTGATGGAGAAACACAGGAAATAGGTTGGCTAGCAGGGAAGCCATCTGCACACCACTGTCCGCCCCAGCCCCCCTCACGCTGCCTGAACACTGACACTCTCAGATTTATGCCTCAGCCAGCCTCTGGATCAGGTGGCATCGTCACTCTGAGGTAAAAACTTGGATGAATGTGGGGGAAGACTGTCCTGGGGAGTTCTGACCTTTGACTGTGTTAACGGTGGCTGGCGTCGCTGGTCTTTCAGGTCACAGTTCCTCCCGATTCTTTTGGCAGTATTAAATCGATAACCTGGTACAACAGGAAACCTAATCCCAAATTTAGCCATCCCCTCCCCCAAAGTTGCAAGTCCTAAATTAGGACTATATTATTGAGGATTTAAAAAATAATAATAATTCCACTATTCTGTCTATGTTCATGGTTACCCCAATCACAGTTCCTCTACATTCTGAAATGGTTTCCCCAAGAATAAATCTAATTTCAATCATATACACCACTTACAATACTGAATTACTTTGTACAGTCCATCTTAGTCTCATGCAGAAAGTCTCTGTCCTGTGTGGGAGCGTTAAAGTGACCCGACATTTTCAGTTAATTCCAAGTAAACACAGCACCCTCTGGTGGCACATGAAAGTATTATATGGGCAAAACCAATCCTGGGAACATTTACTTGGGTAATTAAAAAGAATACAGAATACAATATCAAAAGTTAAAAAAACAACAATTTATAATACAGTTGTGCACATGAATATCACTCAAGAATATGAGATTAACATTTACAGAAAAGCATTAGTAACAGGCAGTCAAAAAATGAGGAAATTAATTTAGGTCACAGGATTCTGTACTTTTTAGGTGGAGAGAGAAGTCTTTTCCTTGCACATTCTTTACTTGTTGTCTAAAACTTCACATCTTTCATGCTCAAATCCAACACCAATACAACGCATGATTAAATACAGACAACATCAAAGGACATCATGTTAAATTAGATAATTCTTAGCCAGTGTGAAAATTTGCACACATAAATTCATAACAAGTGCATTATGACAGGGCAGCCTTCAGAACATCATTTTATACCAACATACAGGATTTCCATGGACAATGTTACTCACTTCATTTGTTCAGTAATGTCATACCATTGTATTACTTTTAACAGATAACATTCTACAATAAAATGACTACCCTCGGAATCCCTGCTTTCCCCATTCCAGAACATTCTTCAATTATATTTAAAATGGTTTACATAAGTTTTACCTCCACAATCACTTGATATACATGTACCAGGAAATCTGGTGAAAACCAAAAAAAAGAATGCTTTTAGGTTTTCCACCCATGTCATTAAAAATAAAGTGCAATATTTGGAATATTTCACCCTTGGAATTTATTAAATTATGATAGGTTTTGGCAAAACCATCAATTGCAGAAAATGAATTAACATAACATTTCTATTTATTTTTTTCTACAAGGGAAAACAATCAGCAGTCACCCGAAGTCACTTTCTTATTTCATCCATATCACTTTACCACAGTCCTTTTCCCTCTCTTCCACAAAAAAGCTTGTATACTTCCTCAAGATCCACTAGGTACTCCGCAAAATCAGTGATGATGATCAAAAACAAAGCAAAGGAGGAAGCCCTTTGGCTTCCACTCATAGTATTTCCACTCACAAGAGAATTCCAGCCTGACTGGATTTCACATGGCACAATTTTCCCAAAATTAATTTCTTTTCAGGGCAGCTGGTCAAAGCACAAGCCACCACATGCTCTAATACACATACAGCTTCCCGCAGCTACAAAAACAGGATTATTTAGGATTATTAAAGATGCATGCCATATTGTCAGAAATTGTGGCGTGATATTACCAATTACCAATTATTTACAGTGAAAATGATGCAGTCAGTTTTAGAGGGTGATGCTCAATTTTTGTACCAGGTCAGTTGTGCCAGAAAAACATTTCAATAATCAAAACTTTTCCCACTTTAAAAAATTATACAAAACCTAAAATTCCTGCTAAGTATAGACAGAAACAGTCAAATTACAAAACTTCTTAAATGGTCAGATCTCAATGGACAAATGTCCCTTCGGTATGCTCTGTGCTGCTTTTAAAATATTGCTTATCTATATTACCATTTTAAAGGTTCCTTTGATCAAGTACATCATAAAATCTCTTTCAAAAGGAGGCATCTTTTGATTTGTTTATTTAATATGCAGAGGCACTGCATATTTCTGTCTTGAATTATCTGTAGCCTAATCACTTCTGTGCTTTCAGCTCATCTGAGATGCCTTTGTAAATGGGGACAGAAAAGATTCAACTCTCAGGATCTGTAACTAAAGATAACTCAAGCCAGTGACATAGACAAGCATGAAGTTCTGCACTGCAATCTAAAAACTGCAAAGAAACCATGTAGCTATGGGCAATTCCTATGCAACCAATGAAGAGGTCTGAACTGATATGAGAACCCTGAGTGATCTGGTCACTATACATTACTTAAGCTTAACCTCCCTCCCCCACCCCACTTTATTTTCCATTCCACCATTCACTGCACAACAGGAAGACAGAGATGATCATGGGATGGCACCATGGTTTCACTGAGGGCCTGCTCAGTGTAGATCACCATTGCCATTTATCCACAAACCTCTGCCTAGCTGCCTCCATAAACACACAGTCTATCAAAAGGACACCTGATATCTGCTACAGGGCTATCTTCAACCATGTCATGTCACATACCATCCTGGGCCCCTAAGTAATAATGGAAAAGGACTCAATGCTCTTGAATGTAGAAAAGTAAAGACCCCAAGCATGGTCATTAATATTACAGTTACATATCGGCCTCTCTCATTCTACAGAGAAACATGTATACACACATAAGTCTGTACTAAAAATACTGAAAATAAGGGCTTTCATCACACAGTAAACTATGAATGAAAGGAGTAACACTTGGGGAGACCTATGAGGAAATGTCCATTGTCTGAACACAATATTGATGAATTGGTTGCACCCCCTCGTGTTCCAGCTGAGTCACTATATGCCTTCACACAGGGCTTTATAAGCATCCTGTGCAATCCAAGAGCCATTATATTACAACTGCCTGTTTGACTGTGCGACACAAAACCAAAGGGTACAAAATGATAATGATAGGAAACAGCTAACACATCCCTAACTGTTCATTGTGTGTTTTTTACTTTCTTGTCATTAGTGCAGCTTTTGAAACAAAGATTTTAAAAAATATAGTTTTTATCTTATCTGATGTTTCATAAAAATACTATTGTAGCAAGTTAACAAGCAGTATGAAGAATAAATGCATTGCTATTGTTCTGTTAGTTGACTATAAAATAAGCACATTACCAGACTTCTGTCATGTAGAAAAAATGTGACAAGTGCAAGTATTCACAAGAACCCTAGTAAAATGGGGGAAACGGTAGGCTTTGTGTTGGAATGTTCACCCTCTCACTATTACAAGAATAAAGAGTGCGATTCCACTCTTTGTACTTGATTAACACTGTCTGCCATAAGACGTGAACTTCCCAAAGCAACAGAATGCTGTTCCCCTATGGTTTGGACACTGTGGTCTGGTCCAATCAAATAAAAAAGCAAATTTACAGAAAATGTACTGAAGTAAAACAGGATCATGTTGCTTGCTTTCTTCACACTCATATATTCATACTCATACAAAAAAGTATTAAACTTGGAGGGAAAAAACACAAAAAGAAAAACATTAACATTGCTTGAAATCCAATCCCCAATATCTTTACCTATTTCTGCAATGCAGCATTTATGCTGTAACCACACTATGGTAATCACGGCTATGATTGGCTGTTTTGATTGGCAGCCCCTCTCTCAATACGAAAAGTATGGATAAGTTAAGAAAGCGTGGGATACCTTGGGTCTGATTGACATTGTAGGTGTAGGGCTCAAAGTGTTGGGGTGTCGGAAGAACAATCAGCTCTTGGAGGATGTGTGAGGGTGGGGGAGGGGCAATCAGTTCTGAGAGGGCATAAGGGGAGGGGAGTGAGGAGAAAAACCAGCCCTGCCTTTTCCTGATGGGCATATCAGGGGTAGAGAGAAAGGGTGGGGGTGCCGTCCTCAGTTCTCTGACAGCGAGAGTGCCAGGGCAGCCTGCAGCGCAGCCTCCTCGTCGATGCTGTAGTCCTGAGAACGCACAGCCACAACACAGGGTAAGAGTTAGCCGGCTTGACTGAGGTCAAAGGTCACTACATTTTACACCTGAGTCGCACAGAATTCTGAGCACTGGAAAGTGTCACATCACAAACTCATACTGTAATGTACTTCAGGTTCTCCTGGACTGAAATAGTGCCTTCCACTCCACACAACAATTTTAATTTCAAAGCTGCAACAGTGCGACTGCAACTGCAGGGCCTCTCAAAGTGGGCTAAAAGACTGTGGGTGGGCCAGGAGGTGCTCAGCAAAACTTGAAAACACATGATCTCCTTTAAAGAATGCTTTCTTTATATTTACATATTAAATACATTTTTCACCTTCATGTAAAACTTTGTCTTGTTATTTTTATTATGCAATATTTATATTGTACAAAACAGTGGCATGCTTTATACTGTGTAGCAAATAGATCAAGTATATAATGACTTGAATCCATGTCTAGTAAACTGATAACTAAATACGGTACTGCAATACAGTAATGGTCATTGCATTAAGGTTTCAAATGGTCACATCTGTATCCTGTCCAAAATACAAGCAAAAACATTTTCACAAACAATAGTAAGAAGTTTATAGGGCATTATTTTACCTTCCTTGCTTACAATGTCATTTACAACAGCAAAACCAGTGTCAGGTTTTTACAAAAAATGAATGTCTATTAATATCATAGGATTTAACAATCTGATTTGTTGTAACATTTGTTCTGTATTTTGTGGACAATAACATTGGAATTGCAATCAGCTTTGTAGGACTTCTGGTAAAATAGGGTTTGGGTTTGATTGACATTTTTTATGAAGCCTTGTACTACTGAATTAAGGGGAGTCATGTAATAGCAGCGGAGTCGAGTCTGGGGACACCCTGCAGCACCACAGGTAAAATGGCAGATTCCCCCCCCACTCTCACCACAAAGGTGTCATAGGAGAACTTGTGCCGGTGCAGGAGATGCTGCAGGAAGTTGGAGCTCTTGTAGCTGGGGTCCCCCCACGGCATGGCCGAACAAACCGGGCACACCTGGCACAGGAGGGCAAAAACAGCCATCACCCACACATCCTCCACTGTCCCGTGACCTCACCTCCTGGTCTTCATCCTTTACATGGTGCCTACTTCACTACTGTATGCTTGACCATCAGCTTAACTGTTCATACCTGCAGTGAGCAGGATTAAGGTCAGGTCCATTTCAATTTGGTCAATTCTAGAAAATGCAGATTATGTTCTTCAAGGGTTTCTTCAATATCTGGCATTTGATTCTATGTCTTAAATGTATGTACTTAAATGGAACTGACCAACTCTACACATAAAATTAGGTTTTATAAACTGTCACCTTTTCTATGTTATTGAGTCCAGATCTATACTTTGTTCCTTCATTACCTATGATCAGTTTTCTTTTCGGTAGCTTTATCACATGGTAAGCATACTGTGCATTTTTATTTGAGTGATTTTGTTTCTGTTGGTTGTTGTGAAGCACACCATGCCTGATGATGTTAAGTGCCATTAATTTCTATTATTACTGTCACTGTTATGATTCCAACACCATTAGTGATTAATGAACTCCAGGTCACATGTCCCCACATTGTACTACAGCTCTCCTGTCTGTCTGTGGGGTCTTCCAGAACGCTCACCACTTTGTTGGGGTCATTGCGGTGGTTCTCCATGCAGTGTTTCACCAGCTCCTGCTGGTCCAGGTTCCGCGCACCACAGTATGGACACACAAAGGTGGAGCGGTTTGGGATATTGCTGCGGGCCACATAAAGCAAGAAAAGCTGTCAGAGGAGAACTGAAGAGAAGGGATGGCATGAAGCCCTGGGCAGGAGCCCTGAAAATGAGGCTCATGTCAGTTCATTCCCACAGAGAGAGGTCCTCACTAATCTGAAAAAGGGGAAAAAATCTTTAACAGCTGTTACGCTAAGGAAATCTGCTGTGTGATTACACATCATTAAATTCAACAAATACCGAATGTGTGAAAAGTCCTGCAGAGCAATGTCTACACTCTGTGCTTTTTATGATTGGTCCCATTCGCAAGGTGCCACACTGAACATCATCTCCTACATTAATCAGTGTACTCGTCTCCTATGGTGATGAGTGGCAGCTGCTAAGGGGACACACTTGTGTGCATGTAACAGGCACAGAGGTGCGCACACGCACGCACGCACACACACACACCTTTCCAATTAGCATCTGCAGGTATACAGCTTCACACACATCATCTCTCACACATCAAAAATGCACACATATGCACTTGTGTGATTGTCGGCCTGTCACATACTGGTGCACCGGAGATGGAAGAGCGGATGACAAATGTCAGGGCGTGTCGAGGTGCACAGGAGAACTTGAGCCAAAATGGCTTCTGCCTCCACTGGCCCTATTTGACCCTCTCTAAACAACAGGCCATGAACACGGGGGGTTGAGCCAAACAACCGTACTTGCAGTGGTCTCCAGGCAATCATGACTGCGCCTTGCAGACTTTCATTAAACATCATAAGAGAATTTAATATTTGGTGTCTTTTCCATTTGCACTGCACCTCTAATCAAAATGGCCCTGAGGATAGGCTGTGTGGGGGGAGTGATGGGTTAGCTAGGCTCACAGATGCCACAAATTCCACTTTGAGAGAGTAAATTCATTCCTTTTCTCTGTTTCCATCTGAAACATATCAGTCACACTCAGAGAAGTTTCCCCTGTAATCTGCTCGGCCGTTTATCGCCAGCCTTGCCTACGAAATTTAAAAAAATTCTCACTCCACTATTCCAAAGGGATCTCATTATTTTTCCATTTCGTTGTTTCAGGAAGAGGTGAGGATTACAGCTTGGTGTGCAACGCCAAGGCCTTCCCTCCTAAATCCTCAGGATTATTTTAAAAATATAGCACCTAAGGTATTTTCTTTGATGAATAAAAATATCACTCATCATAATAACATTATGCTTCATTTAAATTCCATATGAGCTTCAAACTGTTTTTATAATTGTCCCCTGGAACAATTATAGTGTTAGAAAATGAGATTTGCTTAGACGTGTTTTGGATTGACATATAAATCATGCATGTAGCTCCTAACCCTTTCAAGTGGAATTATAGATTGTCTTCATTTTTAATTATACACTTTACCCAGGATTAATTTCACATTACACCTGTTACCGTATATGGGAAGTGATTTCATTCAAAGTGCCTTGGATGTTTTCTATCATTCCCCTTTAACATTCAGTACAACACAGTCACTTGTTTCCACTGCATGGCCATCTCAAAAATCATCAACTGCTCTCAATCTGAGAGCATCTTCCTGCAGCACTTTTAAAAACAGGAAGTGAATTCATGAACTGCTTACCTGGGAATGGGCTGTGAGGTGGGCACCACTGGCACAAATTTTGGGCAGTTCGCCATCTGCTCCTGGACCTTTGTGCAGGAGGAAATGTGTGACCTCATCTTGACCAGAGTGACCTGAAGCATACCAATGGGAGGGAGGGAGGGTGAGAGAGAGAGAGATTTCTGTTTCTGTTTCTGCCTCTTTCTGGAGCTCCAGCCCTCCCCTCCCGCTTCTGTCTCCCTCACCTTTTTACTGCAGCCCCGACAGGGCGCCTTGTAGGAGGACAGCTGTTTCTCCATGCTGGAAGACTTGTCCACCTTCTTTGGGTCGAAAGGCATGCGGCAGAGCGGGCAGAGTGGGGAGGTCACCTGTAGGCAGGGCTGCAGGCACTCGCCACAGAACCTGCGGGCAAAGACAGGGCACCAGCACATTACGGCAGTGCATTACGGTCCACTCTCCTTCCATGCTTTACTATGATTTCATATAACATGTAGAGTGACAGGAAACAAAAACAGAACAAGAGGAGAGCTGGAAAAGGACAGCAGGGGCTCCACGCAGACCCGAGAACCACAGGGTTAGACTACTAGATCACCAGACACCCCACGCAGTAGATCTCTACATGTAGCTAGATGCTTTTAATTCAAAGCAACCCACAGGAGGTTCATAAGCTGAGCCAAATGATTTTAACCCAGCAAAAACACTGAATCCATCAATTTAAATGCTGTGCCAAATCTTTGATATTCTGTGAACTGAAATTATTTTTATCTGTGCATCCTTGGGTTTTCTTTTGGTTTATCGACAAAGGAACCTGCACACTTTATCAGCATGTGACATGACAGCACTTTTACCATCTGTAGACCCAGCAGGATAGGTACAGTCTGCAGACTGTTGGTGCTTTTCTCAAGGCTTTAAGAACAGCATCCTACAAGGAATGCTAACCCATATTTCTGGCCATCACCCTCACAGCTATCTACACTTTGATGCATATTGTATACTGTTGTGGATTTAACACTGATTAAGCAAGCTGAGCAGTCAGACCCAATCTGATTGTGTAGGCTTAATGGATGCCTCTTAGGAATGGCTGCTTGAAATGGTACAAGGGCACGGTGGTCACCAAACCCAGCACACAGATAAGCATCGGTCTTCCTTGAACCCCAGCAGCACTTAGCTTATGAGTTAGCCCTTGCTAGCGCCAAGCAGATTAGCACATCGCCGGTTCTAAATGGTGGATTGTGGATGGAGGCTGGGCCGTGCTAGTTTAGTGGACAGACCGAGGATTCGAGTGAGGCAAGGGGATTGGTGGGGGTAATCCACACCACCAGTTGGCTGAGAAAGCCTCTCTTCCTGCCCCACTGAACAATCACCCATCACCGAATATCGCATGAGTCAGCACAGGGGCTTACCCGCACCAGTGGTGACAAACAACGTGGCGGGTGAGCGGGGGAGAGCAGTGAGGCCACCGGGATCCACTGATGGATGCTGAGCCCGTTCCAGCCCATCTGGGCAAATAAGGATGGGGAGGGGAGCTCAGGCAGCTCAGGAGTTCATTTTACGGAACTGAGTGGAACGTGAATCATTTGGTTGTTTCGGGAGAAGGGGCAGGATGTTTTATAGCCCGGTCCACCCAACATCGGAAATGGGGGTGTGGGGGTGTGTAGGCAGGTGCCCAAGGAGGGTGAAAGCTGGGAGTGCAGATAGGGTCATGAGCAGGAAGCTGAGGCGAGTGGCTCCTTGGAGCTTCAAACACCTCCCATCAGCAGGGATTCCTTGGAAATAGCCGCTGTGTTTCCCAAGGCACGTCCACGCCAAACCATGCAATGCGAGCAGTCGTTGGGCAAGCCAACTTTTACTGCCAATGGATGGTAGAAATGAACCAGCAACACAACAGAAAGGGGGGTGCGGGGTGGATGCTTTACTTGGAGTTTAGTTTTGTTTCACTTCATACAGCTGGATATTTACTAAAGCCATTTTAGGTGAGATGCCTTTGCTCAAAGGTAAAATGGCAGTAACCTAGGTGGGAAATGAACCTGCAAACACTGAGTCATACGACCAAATTCCTAGCCATTAAACTACACTGACTGCCTGGACTAACACACAGATGAGCACAGATGTTGTGCCACAGTGTGGGGGCAGGTGAAGCAGAAACACGAGTGGCAGAACAGCTGGAGGGTGGACTACATAAGGGCAGAGGAAATTATGGCTCTGTAGGAAGCATTGGACCACATACAGGGCTAGGCAGAGAACGAAGCAGAGGAATAGAGATTAAAGCTAGGTCTGACACGATTTAGCCTAAATGCACCCCTAAAACTCTGAGACCCCATAACTGCGGCTGTGCTACTCCTGCAAACAGCAATGACCTTGTGAGCTGCAAAAGAAACATTTGCTTCATATAGCACAACTTGCACTTACTTTGACATACCACAGAGAGGAAAAGATAAACTTTTCAAATAAAAAGAATGCTTTGAGCAGGTTTATCAAAAAAATCCCCATTCCCACTCAGCGGTTTAAAGTCATACAGTAACAAAAGGATGAAGTATATTTGATAGGAAAAGAGCGTTTCTTCCTAGCCTTTCAGGAAGAGATATTGCTCTAGCCTCATCTGTCAGAGCAAGAGGAATATTCCCCCAGGTCTAGGCATATTACCACTGTCTCTCCACAAGTGCCTTTCTACTGTTGTGTTTCTCCCAGAAGGCAGAGAGAGGAGAGGGGCTGACACACACCGCAGGATCATTTAGCTGACTCCACACCTGTACTGGGCTTTGCGGCTTTTCCAGCACTTTCCACAGCAACCTATCCCACAAAGGAAAAAAAGAAAAACATCTCGTCCTGCTAAGTTCTTCATTTCTCCCCTACAGCTCCACTTCAAATTAAAGGAAGGTGGAGAATGTTACGTTCCCTTGCCGAAAATAACCGGATAAAACTGGAGTATCTTCAAAGGCTAGTGTAGCGGCGCAGGCGGTTAAAGGAAGCTTTCGGAAGATGTGCCGGATTTATTCTGTTCCAAAAAAAAAAAAAAAAAAAACAGAAGAAGAAAACATTGCCTCTGGCACCTGCCTCGCAATCTTTTTACGCCTGTCACCTGAAAAGCTGCAGGACGATTTCCCCACAGTGGTGTGAAACTTAATTAATTTGTCTATATTTCAATTAACACAAACCATCAATTTACCAGGCCCTGTCGAGCTCATGATCCACAGAAAGCCAGGAGCACTGCTCCAAACATTACACTGCCCACACAGGGTTCAATTGAGCATGAAATGTCCTCGTTTACTTAATTGAGAATTACTAAGCGCTTTTGAGAGGACAGAAAAATATATGGGAATAATAAAAGCTATTGGAGCACAGTGGAGAGGTCAGAGCTGACTGTATCGGTATCCACTTTATCATTCTAATCTGTTACCTTGGCTACTGCTTCACATCTCTATTAATCAGTTCATAGTGCTCATTTTTTTGCTCTTTTTAAAGTCCTCACCCCATTATAATTCATTAAATTGGAAGTGACTCATTGACCGCTGGACCTGGTAGCTCCCCCTCGCTTTCTCCTCCTCTCCCTCTCTTTACATCTTCCTCTCTTCCTCCCGCTCTCATCTTTTGTCTTCCTCTCTCTCCCTCTACAGAGGAAGCAGTGGAAATGTCATCCTGTCCTCTTGGTTGGCTCCAATGAACTCCAGACTCCTGGGGACTGTTGGAAAACACTCCTTTATAGTGTAATAAAAGCAAAAGCCATAGCACCGGGTGGATGAAAAAGCGGCTGAAACATTTTAACAGGGCTGAATCGGTCCCGCAGGAACACTCCCCACCCCTCTGGTTGAGATGTGCAGACTGTGTGCATTGCTGTCTATAGCACACTGCTCAGCAGTGGAAAGACAGCAGAGACATGCATATCACATAAAACACATGCATCACAACCCACTCAATGACATCTCTACAAGGACTTTAACATTGCACATTCTCCTCAATGCCTTATACAGAGAAAGTGTGAGTAGGGTATTATGAGATACATGGTGAAGTTGCAAAAGAGGAGTGAAAACAGTATATGGCCTAAAGTCTGAGAAAAAGGGGAGGTGGAGGAGGAGGAATTCAGAATTAAGATGGGTCCCATGAGCCCAGTACACAGTGGTGTGCTGAGGTAGTTCCTATTGAGGGAGCAGACTTGTGCATGGTGTCTAGCTTTATCAACAATCCTAAAAGACATCTGTAAGGTTATCGCCGACTATTGTCACTAATCATCTGAAGCTTCTCGGTTACACTTAGTCTCATTACTGAACAGTCACACCTTCAGTGTTTATGGGAATCAGGTCAGCAAGCCTTGCCCCTACTTGCAGTTTCATAAGAATGTGTGAATACAATCTTACACAACATCACAGGTGTAGAGGCCTGCGCCTGAAACTCTCAGCGATATCACAGACTGACATACAAGAGTACGTCTACAGCGATGTCACTAACTGATGGACAGTATGGTGGCAGCGACTGTGATGTCACAGACTGATATACAGGAATAAGGTGGCAGCTGTGTTGTTGGCATGGATCCAACTGCAGCTCTAAATACATTAGATAGATAGCTGACAGGTGCATGGATAACCTAGTGGTGCATTTCCAATTATGACCCCTTAATATCATCGTGTGTGTATGCGTGCTGCATGACGTGACAACATGACCCTCTGAAGCACTGCACTGAGGTCCTTCCTACTGAGATCTGGTGAAAACACACTGGCATCAGGAATCAGCACAATCTCTTTCTCAAACCCACAGACACACACACACACACACACACACACACACACACACACACACACACACACACACACACACACACACACACACACACACACACACAAATAAATGCACAAAGGCAACTGCAACATAATATTCTGAATGGTCCTCCATGATTACAATACACCACAATTATTAAAGTGTAAATTACAAACGCACTCACACAGTCACAGAAAATGCATGACTATTTGACAGCCCTTAGCTTTTACACTGGGTCTCCATACAGGTGGAGCAAATGATGAAACCCCATATCAGTGGCCTGTCACTGAGCCAGATGATTTTAACCCATCAAAGCCCTCCTGGCACACAAGCAGTTACTGACCACTGTTTGACACTGAGAGAACTTGTCACATCAGGAAAGTCTCACAAGGCAAGAAGTTCCAAGTAACACGATTCCCAGGCCAACGAAAGAGAATACAGTGACAGGGAGAAATGACAGAACAGAATTATGTTTCTTACAATTCTTTGTTTGACTCTGTATGCTGCAGGATTAGTAATGGTTTTCTCTATGATGCTGTTCAGCTCTGTGTATGCACTTTTATCTGGCTGCTTGTATGCTTATCTCGGAACGTTTTTCTGATTCTTTATCACTGATGTGTTACTTGCTATTCTGTACCTGTGTCCCCTTTCCTGCAGCTCTTATGATGTGCAAATAAGAAGCTATCTTGTCGTGACGACCTTGTAGGTAGCTCTGAAAAAAAAAGAATCTGCCGAAAGAATAAATGATCGTAATAATAATTCATATGAACAGAATTCCACTGGATGGCATGAAATCCCTCAAAGTTCAGATTCAATTACACACACACACACACACACACACGGATGCCAGAAGATCTACCAGGAGTTTACCGTACAATTATGATTAAACATGCAAATCCAATTAGTGCTTGATATGAATGTAAACTTCTCAACAGACGGCAAATATTTGGAAACTATCCTCAGGGAAAACACTCCAAGTAAACAACTCTTAACGTGGACAGATTTAGAAACACTTGGTATGTACAACCAAGTACTTTTCCTGGGTTTTATTTACCCAAAGAAACACCCTCAGGTGCCTTTCAAGCTACTTGCTGCAGGGGTAATGAGAGTGAGCGGAGGCTGTGTTCTTCATGAGCAAAAGCATCTGGATGTGTCTGCTCTTTGAGTGCTTCTTGCTCCATCACCATTCTCATAAAATAGCATGCTCCTTCTTACCCCTGCTTTATGGCCCTATTGTTGCTGCAACTTTGGTTTCCCCAATTCTAATTATGGTAGCATCACATTTTTAAAAAGAAAAAAAGGACCGTAGTCATCAAGGGATTGCTTCCAACGCAGTGGGAATACAGAACGCTGCTGCTTTCAGCACAGTCTACATGACAGGCAACATGCTTCCCATAGTTCTTTTTTTCCACTCACACAACTTCCAGAGTAGGCCCTCTACTAAAACAGCTTCCCCAAAGACAGGCTTTCTCTGCAGGGGGTCAGACCGACTGAAATAGGAACAAACGTATGCAGAGCAACGGCAGTGTGCCACAGGGGATGAGATCAAAAAATCCTTTAAAAATGCTTCATAAAAGATTTATATATTATTAAATAAATAAATAAATAAATAAAGAAGCGGTATGCAGTATGTATAACACAACAATTATAATGTAGGTGTGTGTATTTTGAAGTTGTTGTGAAAACCCTGCCCTGCCCCCACACACCCAGAAAAGAAAGTGCATTCTGACCTTCCATTCCTGCACAGACACTCATGCCTTCTCACAGCGATGGTCACAGATGGGTTACGTAATGTAAATGCCGCACATGCATCCCCCATGCTTCAACTTTAAGAGACATTGGGGTCCATTTCCTCTTGTGTGGGAAAATGAAGACACTCCCACAGTGACTCTGCAATGAGATCCTGTAACTTTTGGAGTTTATCCATTTCTCCCCCAACCCTTACATTGTACTGGCTATTTATTATGCAGTGAAGTTCTTTTCCAATATAAAAAGTCACATTTTCATTAATAATAGATCACTGTACCACATTGTGTGTGTGTGTGTGTGTGTGTGTGTGTGTGTGTGTGTGTGTGTGTGTGTGCATTCGTGTGTGTGCATTCGTGTGAGCATTGGGATATGCAATTCCCCACCCTGGCACAGCTCTCACGTTCTGCAGCTTCAGCACTTGAGATCATGTCACTTTTTAAAGAATGGATGCTCACAATATTTAGAACCAACTCCACACTATGACAATGGATAAAGTATATAATAAACAAAAATTTATTTAAAAATGACTTATAATTATTTTCATCTGAACTAATTCAGGTTCTCCAAAGCAAAGAGTCTGAATAGTTATGCAGTCCGGATTCTCTGCTGTCGGGAACCTAAAATAGTTCAGATGCAAATAATTATTAAAATACACAATTACTTGAACTGCCTGTTTTCTTAGCTGTTCTCACAATTTAAGAAAAATAAATGAAATAAAATCCATTATCCCCAAGACCCCTTACTCAGCTTCTGAATTTAGAGTCTGAACCATGAAAATCAAGGAGCCCCCAACAACTCAGGAATAAGGCTGTAAGAAAGCACAGTGCTGGATTAGGGAATAATATGTTCTGAGGTCACTAAATATCCCTCTGAAAACAGTCAAATCAATCACAGGAAGTGGGGAGGTGTATCGTGCCCCCCAGGCCCTGCAGGATCAGGCTGGCCTTCAAAACTGTGCGGCCAACAATAACTGAGATCAGGGGAAATGTGTGTATGAGCCGACAATGCGCAATGTTTATGTCCCAATATCCCAACCATAAACATAAAGAAACTTTTCATATTTTTTTAAGTTGCTCATTCTTCTTTGATCTGGGCCAATGCAAATATCTGCAATAATCCTGCCAAACTTAGACTGACACCAAATGTAGGCATCAATCTCATTAGAAAGAAAGGCACCTGACTTGTAGTTAATAATGAATGTGAGCAGTCACGTGCGTAGCTGTGGGAGAAAGACAATGGGTGGGGCTGTTAACAGTTCAGTTCAGGTGAGGTGACAAAAAACAGTGGGGGGTGAAATAGCATGAGACAATACAAGCAACTGTGGCTTAGTGCTCATGATGACATGCCTACTCCCACGCCTCTTGCTTACTCACTCATTCTCTTACCGCCAAAACAAAGGAGTCAGGGCTACATATTCAGAGAAACTGCACTCACACTTGCTCACTTTAATTCTGTTAATTCAAACTGCTTTATTCACATGACACAAGCAATACTGTTTTTCCCTCATGTCCTTGAGGTTATGAGGATATACAAAATTACAATGTTAATGAACAGCACAGTTCAAATCATACAGACCATACAACTATGATTATAATAACAAAAGCAAAGAACTGAATGAACAGATAGACCTAAATTAAAGACATCAGTTAAATGTCACTGAAAACAAAAACATGTCACCACCTCTCCATAAAACTGCTTGACCAGTAAAAAACATACATACTGCTCCAATAGAAATTTGTGAACTGTGAGATTTGTGAATAGCTGCTCTTCTTTCTCCTCAGTCTTCTCTTGCATTCTCTAAACATTCCAAACAGCTCACTCTCTTGGTGCTACTCTGCCTTTTAGCTCAAACATTGCAATCCCTGACCTCAGAAACACTCCCTCTGTCACTGTTTCTCCACTAACCCCGTCCTACTTGACATCTTTTCGGTCAGAGACTAACAAAATGTTTTAAGCATTTTCAGTCTAGAACATCTTAAATTTTACACTTACACTACAAGATTAAGTAATTGCACGGTCTTCATGCCACAGTATGCGCAGTGTTAAACCTGCCAGAGGCATGCAGGAGTGCCTCTCCGAGAGGGCCAGGCGTCCCTATAGCTCACGTGACCTGAAACCACTACTGTGGGAAAAATGTCTTTGCATCATATCTTGTACATTAAATGGTCTTGTGAGGGACATTAGGCCAAAAGGAAAAGGATGCACATGTACATACACATTTTGCTTGGAATCGCAATGCCAAAAAACATTTCTCACAGTTAAAGACAAATTTGCTTCTCTCTTTCCTCTTATTTCCTGCATCCCCTTTCCATCAGTACCTTTCCTCCATCAGCTCACAAAGGTTCCTCTCATCTCCCTTCTACTGGACACCCTTAATTGGGACTTCATTCCTTAGCTCTGAATAGCTCTCACCATCAGACATCCAGTCTATCAATCAATGATGGGGAGAGAAACATTCTCTTTACAAGATATATAATGGGACTAAAATAATGGGTAAAAAAACAAGGTGATAAAAAGTTTCCCAGTGTAAGAGAAAACCTTTGAAAACTTTGGCGATCTCTAACAATAACACTGCTAAAAAAATCTAAACAACACCATCAAAGGTATGACTAACAATAGGTATTTGTAAATTACGCTACATTTCTTTTAAAAAGGATTTCAAGCAAACTAATTCTAGCACAAGTATTAGAAATAACTTGGTGGTGTGGATTTTTTTAAACACTGCCAGGAATAGAACAAAAGGTTTTTTGGCGGTAATTTATACAAATTCTTGGGGGGAAACAAATCAAACCTTCAGCATTGATACATTTACAGCATTTAAAATGCCAAGACAAAATATGTTACTTTCATATGGACACTTTCATAATATATATATATTAATATAAAGCACAAAACAAACTACGAAAAATGAAAATATTTAATTCCATCTTAGAGTTGGTGCAATGACAATGAGCTTTGAGACCTGAGACTGACCAGCTGTGTTGAATAAACAATCACTTAGCAGGAGTAATTTTGCACAGTGCTCCATTAGCACTGCTGCTGTGACAGCTACTCAAAGCTGCAGTGAGTGGGGTGGGCTGGAGACCAGTGGTGCTATTGCCCCACACCAGCAATGAAATACTGCCTGGACTGACAACTCTCAGAACTTCCAAGAGCATCTGATTTTCAGAATCACAGGTGCTTGACGATGGGTTCCATGGTAACAAAGCCAAATGCCTAAGCCTAAGCCATTATTTGAGTGTGTGTGTGTGCAACTGTGTGTGTGCTCAGTGACATTTGGTCTCTTTTGAAATTAAGAGGAAGCAATGGGGAAGGAACTGAACTGGTTGCTTTCATGGTTCAAAGAACTCCTTTGAGCAGACTCAGGCCAAACATCCAAACACCACTCCCAAACAGAAGTTCACCAGTGACAATTCTCAAAGCAGCCATGATTGCACCATTGACATGCTGCATGTTAATCTGTGGTGCTGCATGAATTCCATGCGGGTGGAAATAGGTCATCATTTTGTTCAGGAGGTCAGATGACTAGGTGCAGAACTCCTCCAGCAAATCAGGTGGGAGGGGAGGAGCCACAAAGCAGCACCAGGGCTGTTATGACAACACCACCGACAATAATGTTCTGAAAGAGTGTCTGTGCAAGTGTGGAATGATGTTAAAGAGGCTAACACAGCCAAAAGCACGACTCCTCCAATTCACATGATGACAAGTCCTTTCTCCTTTACATACTGCCTAGGCCATAAGACTAAAAAACTTAACACCCATCTTTCCCTGGTGGACTTCTTTCACCAATGTGGACTTCTGGCTATAAATAATGGCACAGCTGGGAGCAAAAGTGGAAAAGTGAGTGAAAAGTGACAACAATTTTAGGCATTCACTAAACCCCTACATCTTGAGAGGGTCTGTCCCCTACAGCTGAGAGCCTCTAGCACAGGAGCAGGTCCTCTACAGAGCGATCTTTTGCAGATTTAGGATTATTAATTACGAATTAGTGACAAAGAGAGGCGTAGTTTTTTATTCTTTCATTTATTTCCACCTTGAAAAGTGTTGAATCAGGACTAATGCACGTTTGTATTACTGCTATGAAAATGAGCCATGCTCTCTGGAGAGTTCTTTCTGAAGGTTCAGACAAACCAGAATGCTGTCAGGAACATTTACCCTTCGACAGGAATTACCCTTGTGTGTGTTTTTTGCCTTTGGTACTTCATGTTAGAGCAGTCACATGACCTTCCACACTGAACTAAAACAAAACCACAAGCCACCTTCATGGGTTTAATAGAGCAGACATTTTTCCTTCGACCCCCAAGCTATGTTTACTGTCCTGACATGACATGGAGATGAGGAGGTTATACTCATGGATGTGTATGTGTTGAGAGAAAGAGAGAGAAAGCAAAAATACAATAGTATTATAAGTAATGCTACTAAAGTACTTTCCACGGTTAGCTAAGGTCTGGCCCTATTACTCATTATCGGATGGATGCACTTAATTTTCTACAGCTTTGTAAGTCACTCTGGATAAGAGTGTGTGCTAAATGACTGTAAGGTAATGTAATGTGCAGAACCTGTTTTTATACTGAACATGCTGTTGTCATGCGAACCCATGCTGAGCGAGATATGACACATGACTATGAATGAACCTTGGCAGTAGAGAGTACGGTGCAGTGCAGACGTTATTCTTGTCCAAGTGGGGAAGAGTGGCCAAGGAGATGTAGCCAACGTGTGGAATTGTCTGCTTGACACTAAATAATGACAGCCACAGTGGTCTCTTCCGTGCTTCCTCACTCTGCTCAGCCTGAGAGGAACCAAGACTATGAGGGCCCCAGCTCCTCCAGGGAGAAGGGAGAAGAGGAACAGAGGAGCCAGGCGGTGTGTTCCTCCTAAAGCAGCAACAACCCATACAGCAGAAGGAGAGAAGCAGCTGTACCCTAACCCCTGCAGAGCTCTCATGCCTTTAATCACTGCAGCTGCATCGTGTCCTACATGAGTTTTGTCAGGTTTTAGAGGTTCCTGGGTCTGATCAGTGTGATTCTCATGACCTAGTTTTGGCCATGTTGTGAATAATATGTGTAAGACCCAAGACATGTCACCCAAGCCGAAAATGGTAGAACTACACTCATTGCATTGTTTAAACCAACAAACACTATTTTTTTCTATCCATAGACAATGTTCATTGGTCAAAACCATTGAGTCACTGACACTGTATGGCGGCTCATCCCATTTTTTTGTTTCGATAAAACCTCATTTCCCCATCACTAATGTCACCCTAACCTTCCTGTGGATTATGTACACCAAGGCTACAAAGGGACACTGAAAATACTGGACATACAACCCCACCCCCAACCCACAAAGTGACAGCTTAACTATGCACGGCTCCAGCAGACACCCTCTCATCAAAAATTCATTCTCTTAAAAGAGCACGAGTGGCTTGTTTGGCAAGCAGTGAGTGACAGCCATGATGTGTCAACACTATGATGAGAGCCTTGTGTTCCATTGTGCCTCTGCTCATCTGTTGGCAGGGGTGGGGAAAATTACTAGACCTCCAAGAAAAAAAAAAAAAACAGCAAAAACTAAAAAGTAAGGCCCAGGATCTGTCAGTATTTACTTCTTGGTTCCTACAGAATTACAAGTGATGGGCCGAAAATGCACTGAGCAACACCATGTCTAATCCTTGAATATACTGTTGTTGCTCTGTTGTGTTCGCAACTCATTAAGGCTTTGAGATGAGACACACGAGCTATTTTAACACACAGAAATATCTTTTTATGAATGCAAACGTTTTTAGTGTTGACATGGAACCCGGGTGTGTGAGATGTATGCTGTGTCATACGAAATGTCTTGCACTGGGAGAACACGTAGTTTGCAGTGCACCTCCCAAGCAAATTTAGAAGCTTAAAGTATAGTCCCACGCAGCACTAGAGCTAACGTACTGAGCAAGAGACAGGGCTGGCTCTGTGTTCCTTTCTGTCCAAGGTAAATGGCTATTCACCCTGTTTGGGAGTGAAAACTGTTCTCTATGCCTTCACAATGAACAAACATGAGCAGACAATGCTACATGTTTTATTTTATTTCATTCAATGTTCTTCAAGAATTGATAATTCGTCACACTTTTTGGACCCATTTATTCAATGTTCCTGCAAAATGGTTGTGACAAAAGCTGCAACACACTCAGCGATGGTATGACTTCAAAAATACTTGTTTTAGACTTCCTGCTTTCCCCAAATGCATTAAACAAGGTGAGGTTTTCCAACATCAATTCCTGAGGGTCAGACATCTCACTAGTGGTTAACAATCTATGGTACCGCATTCATACAACCAAGTATGCATATGCCATGCAAAATGAGGTAAAGGATTCACAAGTTCACACTCTGGACAGCTAAAGATGGAGCTCTCATATTAGACCTGCCATTTATAAATGGACTGGCTTCCCAGACAAGGATTAAGACTACTAGGCTAAAAACTTTTTTCCCCTGGGGATATCTTCATTAAAATGTTCTTTTAGTATAGGACTAGGAATGATCAATGTAAGGGAAACCAGTCCAATATCATGAATTATGAATTACAAATTTTACATGCAGTTGACTTACCACAACCACTGTGTCTTCCTGTCCAACCAGAAAAAAAATCATTTATGAACTGAAATGAACTAGGAGAGAGAGACCACAAAATGGTGCTTGTACAGGCTAAGCACCGTATGCAGTGGCACTACAGATAGCTAGATGTGTCTTTAAACAAAGTGTGTTTTTTTTTTTTTAAGTCCATGCCCAAAATTAATTATTAAGGAGGGACCCTTTGGTAATGCTGAAATTCATAATGAATGCTGAAATTCACACATTATGACCAATCAATATGCAAAAACCAAGTTGCACTGATTGGTGCTTCTTTATCAAGTCCCGACTAATCAAAGCAGGACTGGCACTCCTAATACCAGTGATGTCCTTGTGTTTGAGAGAAAGGAGAAGGCAAACTCATCAAAAGAATTTATATTTTAAGGGCATGAACCATAAGAGCAGAGGTCATTGACAAGGTTAATGTTTTGTGTCTGAGCTCAAGTTTGTCAGGCTTCCATAGAGAGGACCAATAATCTTCTGCACTCATCAGTCACCGGGGCACTGTTGGAAATGCTTCATTGCACTTTGTAATGGGTAACACGTCATTCGGTCATGAATCCCTATGCCTTAGCCACAAAATTCATTCTTATCGTACAAGCTGGCAGCGAGGGTTGGCAGTTTTATTCCGACTCGGTCTGGTGAATGTGCTTGAATTAAACTTGAGAGTTTAAAAAGTGAAGAACACAATATTATATTTCAGCGCAAAGTCACAAATCATAAGCATTGCTCACCCGATGAAATTCATAGCAAATAGCAACCGAGGACTGTACTCCAGTTATAGAAGCGTTCCGCACAGCTCTTCAACAAGACACAAAAGAACCTCATCTCACGCACTGCCAAATCAAAGGATTTAGACATGCCTGCGCACTACATGTCCTCTTTGCAAACTGTAAACAGCCTACACGTACATGCACAAGGTAGCTCCAATATCTTTACTGCATAGCAGTACTCATATAATGATAGGAACTCTTCAATCCGTTCGCATCAATATCGAAAACAACAAAAAAGAGCAACTTGATCATCAAGATTGAACTAATCCACATTACTAATTTATACATTATTTATTTTTCATGTAGGTTTTTACAAAGCTTTTAAACAACCATCGGATTAACAGCATATAAAATACAGTAATTGTCTGTCCTTAATAACACTTGGGGACTGAAACGGGGCGGCCAATTCTATCAACATGAGAAGAACAAGTAATGTGTCAAGAGAGTAAATTCTTGTTGGCTGATGAACTTGAAAACCTGTTGCAAAAATGGCACCCATAACAGGCTATTTTTTGCCTAAGAAAATAGGCAAATCCTCACTTGGATAACACCGATCAGATACCAGTCACCCTTCTTTTATACGCATCTTATTATTTCAGGTTTCCCATTTCATTTCGATTACATTGGGTGTGGACTCGTTGTTCCCTTTGCAAATGAAACGTTACGTTCAGAGCCCATAAGCGTTTTATCTTTGCGAGAGTGACCTCTCACTCTGATATTTTCCATGGTCTCGTTAAACACCTTACATTTACTCTGGCAGTGTTTTGCCCCACACACACAGTACTAGTGGGCATCGCCGTAAAAATACAAATGCGAATAAATGGATATGGATATCACGGATTATGACATCAAGATTTTGTGCATTCATTGTTCATTTCATTGAAGCAACTGTATTTTTTACACTAGTGAGCTAGAAAATATACAAAACTATTATCTATTAAATCTGAAGTTTTGTATTCATTTCACGATCCACACTGGCAATGCAGTTTGTTAGCTCAGCAAAGATGTAGCTAAACAAGAGCACTAGCTACCGTTATATTTCACGTGCAGTTGGACAAAGGAAAAGCCTGAGGTGCGTAAATATTTCAGCATGGTGTCATGAAGCTACCTTTACAGTTAGTAAACCGCTTAGCTCCCGAGGTTAGGAAAAAAACAATACAATTGCCTTATGTGAAGCATTGTTTGGAACTGGTTAAACATTTGACAGTGTACGCTACTGTAAACAAATGCATACATTTAACTAAACATAGTCACGTAGTTAGCTAAACAGGACAGTCAATATTTAGGACATCCTACCTAATGTGACTAATACAACTGGTCTATAATGTTTTTCAAAAACAGAATCCTTCAGCATTTACAAGATTGGAAAACTAGTGACAAAAAGTCAACAGAGCCCGCCACCTGTGATACTCCACATTTTGTTTTTCCATTATTCCGAACTAGCTACTCACGTGTGGGCGCAGCTAACGATGCTGACAGGTTTGTGGTATACCTCCAAGCAAATGGGGCAGGAAAACTGGCTTTCGATGCTTTCAGAGGGGGCGGCCGCCACTGCCCCGTTCGGTTGAGGGTGATGGTGATGCTGCCTGAGCTGGGTAGCCGACACAAAACTGCGGAACATCGCCATCATGAACAGGAATCTCGGAACAGACTCTTGGTTAACGGCGACGCGTTGTTTATGTGTACCACTGATCTGAATAAGCTGTAAGCTAATACAGATCAGTGGCGTGAACAAGAATTGTGAAAAGGGGGGGATAGCATTGGATACAGAAACCCCACGACAAAAATGGTACTGCTGTTGACGAACACACGCCGGGCGCAAAAGTAAACATTGCAAGATTGTAGAAACAAAAAGGCTTTAAACCCACATTCAGGCGAATGTTTTTCTGGGTATTGAAGTGTTACTGAGTATCTCGATCCTGGAATCTAGAATTATATAAACTACATTCCCAAAAGGCTTTGCAGAATTGCGCATGTGCATTCACTTGCTGAGACTTTTCACAAATTCGATTTATAAATTGGAATTATTTCAGTGATGTGGTACAAAACGATTATTGTGTTGAATGTGTTAATGGAGAAAATATTTTTTAGAAACAATTCTCATTCTGTCTTGAACCAGGAGATAAAAAGGCTTAGCTCCAAACATTGCCGCTGGCATCTACGTCATCAAAAACAGCGACGTTGCCCTATACGCTAGAAGTGCTATCCGTTGAATCCAGCATGGTAGCTAGCTTGCTAGACAGTTTAACAGAAAAAAATGCGTATCTAGCTAATGTTTCAACTTTGAAAAGCATGTACTTGTTGAAAACAGACAATCTGTCGTGCCAGCTAAGTGGCAACATTTAGAAATTTTGTCTACCACTTGGGAAAACTTGAGTCGTCTAAGCATCTAGCTTGCTATCGCTGGCAACATTGGAACATGTGTCAGGTAGATGAGGAATATAATGAACAACTTGAAAAGCGAACTGTACCGTCGTAAGTAACATATTCCCACACTGCTTTTGCGAACGGATCATTTTGATATGTACAAATATCCGATCAGTAAAGTGTTCCGCAGTGCCATTGCATCGATAAACACAAAGGTTGTTTGTTTTCAGTAATTAACTTTGTGTATCAGTTTAGTTAGTGGCTATTTAACTGGCCGCTAACGACTATTCAGTAGTTTGAATTGTTTTTTTTTTTTTTTTATTATTATTATTATTTTTTCTTTATCCCAGTGTGTCACAGCGATGTGTGAAATGTAAAGAAGGCACAGCTGCGTTGATCATTCGAGCAGGGGATGCCTTCTGCAGGTATGGCAATAACAACAGTTAGATAATAATCAGTTTGACTATTTATAGTTATTTTGATTTAGGTATGCCTGTGAACATACAATTTTCTCACACACAGCAAGCACACATATGTACTGGCTTAATCATGACATTGTCAATCTCCGTGTAATCTAGGGGTTGCTTCAAGGATTACTTTGTGCACAAATTTCGAGCCATGCTGGGGAAGAACCGCCTCATCTTTCCAGGAGAGAGGGTGAGATGTTTACGTGCACGTATTTGTTTTTTTGCATGGTTGTCATGGGTTTCATCAGTGACTCACATTGCCTTATATTTAGGTTCTCCTTGCCGTGTCTGGGGGTCAGGCTTCTAGCTCCATGCTGGCGCAAGTTCAAGAGGTAGTGCCACTACATTTTTAAATATTTGTACAAAATGCACAAGAAAGAGTCAACCTAATTAATAGGATTTATATTTCATTAATACCATTAATATCTGATTTTTTTCTCAGGGCCTCAGTCGGAACGCACCAAAGAAATTAAGATTTACACCAGGCATAATATACATCGATGGTAATACGTTCACGATGTGCTTTGGTTGACTAGTTTTCCTTTTAGTTCAACTGCAAAACATTCCTATTTCATTTAGTCGGACAGAAATGGATACAAGAATGAAATGTGGAGCTTAGCAGGTCATGCTGCCCTTTTGCTCTTCAATACTGATGCGTCGGTGTATTCTTCAACAGAGGGCGGGGCTTGTGGTCAGAGCATGGAAGAACGAGAGGGGGTAATAGCTGAGCTGGAGACCATGTTCAGGGCCACTGGCTACCCTTTCCACATTGTTCACCTGGAGCAGGTAAGCTGTGAAACATCAAAACAGGAAACCGTTATTAAAGTCTGTCTGTGATAAAGTTTCAGTGTATTTATGGCTGATGCGCTTGTGAAATTTTGTGTACGTCATAATTATGATATGAGCCTTACCATGTGAAGTGTAGCTCACTGTTGTGTTTGCCACAGTCTTTTTTTGATTAGGTTTATGTAATTTTAGTGTAATTTGCTCTTGTTTCAGGCAGTTGCATAATCTCGTATGTTGTACCATTTCATTTGATGCATATTGTGGATCCTCTGACTCTGTCATGCACAATTAACTATCTGAAAAATAATTAAAAGTTTTATGTTACTTCATGGTTTACATATGTTGTGTTTAAATTGGATATGCTATTCATGCCTCATAGTCCACAATCATCTCAATAAACAAGTTCCTCTGATAACACTTTACATTTCAGTGTGATAGGTGCAAAATCTGGAGATGGATTGATTCTAAAAGTAATTGGAATTATTATATGTATTATATTCATTTAATTTGAGTACATTGATAGTGAAATGTATTATATTTTGGTAGAGAATTGGTTGAGAACTAGTCTGGCTCCATCCAAAACAACAATATTTTACCAGTATATTCCCACGTGTTAGTTTTGTGTTTAGGAGAAAAACATTATACTATATAGATATATGGATAATTCAACAGCTTATAGGTCTGCTTATTTTCTAAGGAAAAATAACTATTAAAAGCAAAAGTTCTGATGCGTTGTATAGACCGTCAAATTTAAAGTCTATGCTGTCAAGGATACTTTCCAATATTTGTCTTGTTATGGGCTTGAATAGCTGTGCAGAATATCCATAAATGTGAACACAAGCAAAAATAAAGAAAAATAAAATAGAAAATAAACCTGTAGTGTTAATATATCCAGCTGTAAAATCCCAACACCACAGCATGAGTTTCAGCCAAGACTAAACTTTTTTGTTAAAACTGAGCTGTTTAAGATTGTCTTTCTTTGAATTGCATAATTGTGACCCTTGACTGAGAACGCGCTTTGCTGTGAAGGTGTTCTACACAGAGGAACACTGCAATTGGGATTCTTTCTCTCACAATTAGCGGAACAAAAACAGTAATGGCTTAAGAGCTCTTTCAAATATTCCATTAGAGTTTGAATAACTATCCATTTGCTCTCTGAATGCAGTTACGAGGGCAAAGCAAGGCTGAACAAATTGGAGGCATTCAAATTCTAGACCTCTGCTGGAGACGTGGATTTGCACACTAATTCTGTAGCACAAATTTATGAACAAGGAGTACTGTACTCCACAATTCTCTGATGGGAGATATTTTGATATCCACAACCAAATACTTAGAAAAACGTGAATGTACACAAGGCTGCACTATACTTTGATACCATTGTAATATTTTAAAATGTTGCCTTGAATAAAAGTAATTGTACATTTTCATGTACACAGTGGTATTCATATTGTGTAGTGCTTAAAATTAAAATTCCAATTTATGTGGTTGTAATGTGACTTTTAAGCTTTGTGACAGCACAAGTAGAATAGTTTTAGAGTTTTGGGTGGAAGAAATTTTAATTTTGAGCGGTATATTTTCATATTGGGAACTGCATTTGGAAAGGGATGTCTTCTAACATGTCAGTGGTGAAAAATGTTTAACATTTCATCAACATAAAACCAGCCAGTTTTTGCACCTTGCTTTACACCGGGGTGATGTGATAGAATTTGAATGCTCTAATTGTGCTGTTTCTCTGGTTGTCCTAGGTGTTTGACCTGCCCATTTCAGTGCTGGAGGCTGTTTCCTCAGCTCCACAGAGACCAGAAGGTAGCTACAAAGCAGCTGTGGAACAGTTCGTCCAGAATGCTAGAGTAAAGGGGTCATGCTCCCCAGGTGAGGGGCATATGGACCCTGCTGTTCTGGATGCCCAGATTCAGCTGTCCCACCTGGACACCCAGGACCTGGCCAATGGGACACCCCCTTCAAGTCTGCAGCATCAGCAGGACCTGGAGAGATTGTTTGCCTCTGTGAGGACATTGACTGCAAAGGAGGACATGCTACAAACGTTAAGGTAGAGATTAGAGATAAATAAACAAAAAAATCATCCCAGAAAATTCATATTTAGAAAATATGGCAGTAAATATCAATAGAGAATGGATTGTAGTAGTTTTACTAACCAAATTGAGAAAGATGGGCAATACAGTTGGAAGAAAATGTTTTATTGATAATGTCAATGCTTATGCTATCTTCATTTGAGGTGAGATGAGTTTATCACTTTACACAATATCCTTATCTTATTTATTACTAGATGAAATTATTGTTGTTGTTGTTTATTATTAAATTATTTTGTAATGAGTGACAAGTGCTGAATAGAGAAGATAAAATGTTCCTCTTGCCAGTCTGTAGCCATGTTATTTTAATTGTGGCCACTCAGATGCTCACCTTCATGTGAGACAGCTGGGTTCACAGTCAGACCCCTTATATAAAGGCACGTGGCTAACATACTACAGCCGTATGGCAGTGTGTGCAGATGGGCTTGTTTTTATCAAGCTTAATGCTGCCGATTTGCCCAAGGCACCTCTTCAGACATCAGTTCAAAGGATTGGATGCTTTGTCTGGTAGCAACTTTCATTCATGAAGGCTGCAGTCAGGAGGCCTGTTGAGCTGCATAAGGTCCAGGTTTTAGCCGAAATGCTTGCTGAGCTTACTGGTGGGATGTATCATGCTGCTTTATGATAGGTAGGGTTCATAAGCTCCATTAAGAGGGTCTCTGGAATATGAGTGGTGAGACTGGGAGGGCATACTGGAAGCGTTTGTGGTGTAGTGAGAGACTATTATTATACAGTTTGTGTGTAGATGGGTGTGCAACAAAGTGTTGGTGTGCATTTTGGAAGTTTTGTTTTGTTGAGAGTGTTGCAGTACCTGTTTGGTGTCAAAATTGTTTGAGCAACTGTAATGCTTCTGCGTTTTTGGGCCAGGCAGCACCTCATCGTGCACACGGCAAGGACCAAGGGCTACACCAAGGTGATGATGGGGGATAGCTGCTCCCGCCTGGCGGTGAAACTGCTAAGCAACATCTCGCTGGGCCGCGGGGCGTCTCTGGCTGTGGACACGGTGAGGAGTGAGGGAGCACCTTCCCTTTCGCCGACTCAACCAGATGTTTGTCTGTTGATTTATGGAAATTGTTCAGAAAATAACCCGGAAAACATTTTTTTGCCCTGCTTTGCACGCACTGCTTTGTCCAGGGTTTTTCCGATCAACGTTACGGTGATGTCATCATCGTCCGGCCAATGAGAGACTACTCCTCTAAAGAAATTGCCTTCTATAACAGGATGTTTGGAGTCCCGTCGATTTTCATTCCAGGCCTGGACACCAAGGTGAGAGCTCTTGTATCCAGGATAACACTCGTAATTAGCCTCATATATCAGGAGGAGTGGACAGGTGGCGGCAGGGGAGGCGGGCAGGGGGGCGGGTGGCAGGGGCTGATGAGATTGCCTTTTTAATCATGTGGATCGTTGTTATTGCAGTTGCGTTTTAATCAAGCCGTTTCTCAAACTCCCTGCTGCGCTCTGCCACACTCTGTGCTGAGAGACATCTTGGTGCTTGGCAGAAGCTGGTGGGGAGGGGGGATGCCCTTCAGACCTGGCTCTCTGGTATAAGTGCCCCAGTCCCTGGCTGATGCTGGCTGTGTTGTTGGGCTTGGTGCCAAACTGCGAAAACGCAAGCATTTTTTTTTTTTTTTTTATTTCCTCTTTTTTTTCCTCCCCCTCCTGTTTAAATGGGAGAGCTGCACTCGTGCCTGCATGGCCCCCTGAGGTACAGAGAGAACAGAGCTGACAGCTTCCATTACTGTCAGTCCTGACTGTGGTCTGCCTGCCACGGTGGTCACAAGCGCCAGGCCCCCTGGGGGCGGAACCTTACTAATGTTGAGGGGAGAGGCCGACTGCCTGTGTGGCCACGCCCGTGCAATCAGCAGTCACCGCACGCACCCCTGGGGCTTTTAGGTCTCTTTCACGTGGAGCATTAGAGCTGTGGTGCTCATGAGGCTGGCCCTGTTTACATTTTTACAGCTCAGGCACTTCGCAGACATCCTTATTCTAGGCCACTTACACAGCTTACATTTTTACATACTATCCATCCGTGCGTTTGGTGTCGAACATACAACCTCTAAGTTAGCCCAGCTAAGTTTGCCCTAACCATTACATTACGCTGTAAGCTGTGAGTTACTGCCTGAGCACCTGAATGGCTATACTACACTGCCATCTTTGTTTCTGGTGGTCCGCCTGTGTCTGTCTGCTAGTGTTTGCAGGGGCTTGGCCTTTTTGTCTGAGGTGGTCTGGTCCCTGTTTAACATTGTGTGATTTAGATGTGATGTGACGTGATGCATCCGTCCCTCTCCCTCAGGCTCCAGAGAAAGCCAGCATTCAGCATCTGACAGAGAGCTTTGTCACCATGCTACAGGCAGACTTCCCCTCCACCGTCAGCACCATCTACAGGTACATGTCAACCTTCACCTGAAAGAAGCAGCCTATGGGCCTTGGGTCAGGATAGGCCCAGTACTAGAGAAAGCTATGCTTCTGTGTAGACTTCATGGCAGGAAAGGGCTTCAGTTCAGGTAGTTTCTTAATGGTTTACATTTTTATTGTACTTCTGATCCTGTTATCTCAAAGGGCTGAATGATGAAGTGGGGTAGCTGCCTGCCTCGACAGTCTCCCATGTATACCTTACTTTTGCTGTTCATACGATGAAGAGAATGTGATTTGTTGTAGTACAGTTACACTTGGCAAGTCCAGTTTTTACTTTGAGAGTCACCTTTTTCATCTCCTGGAAGCCTCCTGAAAAATCGCTTCTCCTGTGTTTTTAGATTGAGTCAGAGGTGAAAGCACATTAAACAAATATTTATGTTCAAACATATGTCCACATACTGTATGTGAAAAAATGCAATTATAAGTTGTTTTTTGGTAAGATGTTCATTGTGGAAATTGCCTGTAACTGCTACCCTAAGAACAGTTTTTAATGCCCACTTTCTAATAGTTAAGGTTAGGATTTGCATAGGCATAACTGGTCCTAGACCAGCACCAATGGCAAATAACCATCACCTGCTGTTCAGTTTGCCATCACATTCTTAGACAGCTGTAGTCAGAAGGGAGAAGATAAAGAAAAGCTGAGTGAAATGCCAGTCTCTCCCATTTCCCAGTCCTAAGGTTTCCTAAGTTTCCAAGTTTGCATACAGTGGAGGGTGTAGCAAAAAAAGTCAGAAGGCCAGTGTAATGTAGGTGTGAGGTATTGTGTGGATGAAGAGTGGTGGGAACAGTATAAATGTCAGAGGGGTGGATAATACAGGTGATGGGTGTAATACAGGTGTCTTTGTCTGGTTTCTGCCTAGGACCAGCGAGAAACTGCACACAGCCCGTCCTCCCCACAGCTCTGAAATGGAAACTGTTGCTAAGTGCCTACTGTGTTTGTGTGCTTTAGACACCAAAGAGGGTGGGTGACCGTGCCGGAGCTCTGCATTTTTCATTTCATGGCAAAAAACAGCATTTCTCATGGAATTCAGTGCTGCATGTTTGTTGGAATGGAATTAGACAAACTACAAATGCATTCTTTTTCTGCCTGTCTTCTGCATCATTTTTTCTCAATGCATTTTCAGCTGTAATTTGTCAGATGAAAAAAGGATTGTTGATACACCAGGTGCCCACGTGCTGCCAGTTCTCATCAGTCAGAGAGGAGTCTCTCTTTGGCAGTAGCGGTTCTATAGCACAGTGTGGCTACAATACTATCTGTGGTTTGTAAATGGCTCTCCTGTCTGTAGTGCTGTGTGGCCTGTAGTGTAAATGGGGTGGCACTGTGGGGATTTTGGAGGCAAAATTGACAATTCTAAATTGTGGAGAAAAGGGGACCTCTATAAAAGGAAAAAAGGAAAGGACAATTAAACAGAAAAAGTATAACTGTGCACCCAACTAGTCCTGAAAAAATAAGCAAATTTATTTGTGCATTTCAACCATGTGGTCTTCATCAGAAAGGCTTTAATTACGTCTGATCTGAGATGAGTCGCTTTCTCACTCTCTCCTTAGCAGAGGAAGCCTCTGCCTTCCATGCCACGCTGGTGTCGGAAAGGCTGTCCGAGAAACGGGTCCCCGAGTCAGCCCAGGTTGGGTCGGCAAGCACGGCAGACACAGTGGGACAGTGCTGCTCATCAGGGGTCGGGCAGGAGGGGGGCTGCAGTAGCAGGGGACAGGGCTGCTGCTCCTCTAACCTGTGAGTTTGGACTTTCATTCCCCCTGCTCTCATTATGTCTCAGAGCAAGCAGGGCACTGCAGGAAGAAGGAGGCTTTAAAAGCCTCAAGGTACTGTCACATTTGAAAGTGAGGGCGCAGCTTTCAATTTCATATGTGACAGACAGTGATAAACAGACTGCCCAGCTGGTCCATCAGATAGCTAATGGAGCAGCAGAGATTAGGTTTTTCTGCACCTCCATTCCTATTTTAGAAAAACAAAACACAAATAATGAGCCAAGCTGAATGGCCTGTTCTCATAATAAATGTTCTTATGTTCTTACAATTTTGTACTGTGAAGCATTCAAGCCCTCAGCTGTCTGATAAGTAATGTTTCACCTTCACCTGACACCACACATCAGTGTCTTGACCACATCAGTGTGCTTAGGAAGCGTAAAATGTGAACTTTTTGTATCATTTGGTGGCTGCATATGCTTAAGGCATCTGTTAAGTAACTAATGTGAATGTATCATTTGTAGCCTTCCTTTGAAGTCCATATGGAATTCTGCAGAGACGTTGCATTAATTATTATGCAGATGCTCTTATCCATAGTGACTAACAAAGTGGGAGAGAAGTCCATCCACCTGATTAATGTGAGCGATAGTGCCAGACCTGGTGCAGCATCACAAAATCATCTACACAAGTTTTTGGTGCTTCTCGTTATAATACAGCCCATGAAGAGAGACAGGGCTGGCAGTCTGCAGAGCTGCATTGGGGAGACCTAATGTTTTTTTGAGAGGGTGTGGGTGTCATGGCTCTGACTCGTTTGGCACATTCACTGTTGAAATGGTGTCTTCCTTCACTTGCAGGACTCCTGTCACTCCAGACCTGAAAAGCCTACTGTGCTACAGCTGCAGACTGACCATCAAAGATATGGTGATTGTAAATGACCGCATACAGTTACACTGCGGGTTTTAGTCTCACTTTTTGCATCTACTAGGCCCGAAGGAACACAAGCTGTTTTTTTTATTTTTTTAAGAACACTTTCGAATAATAAAACTGGGTGAAAATATATTTATCCATGGCTCTGCCTTGCACTTTATGCTCCTTCCATCTGAATCCATTACATACAGCCACCCCATTCATTTCAAGCACCTTTTCTCGACTAAACTAAACAATTTCATCATTCCCAATACCCCTATGTATTTTTTTTGTTTAGTGAATGGGCAGAGTTGCCCTTTCAATCTTGTGTATCTACATGAGTTAGTGGGGTTATGGAGGGCCAGGGGAGGTTGGAGCATGTTTTCTCGGCCATTTCACTCATGGTATTCCTGTCTTCCGCAGACGGGTGTGGAGAGCCTCCCACCGTACATCGTCTCCGAGGCTGAGCGCAGGCACAGAAGGTGAGCAGCAAATGAGAGCCGTGTTTCACCCATCACAAAACTAAGCTCTTTTGTCTCAAACTGCACAAAACTATTGATCCTGCGACTGAAACCTCTTGCTGTACCAACATATTTACGCAGTCCGAAACTTTAAACACCTAGCTCAGCAAAACCAATGAACCTGCCCCCAAATTGAAACCAATAGCTACTGTATGTCTGACAGGCAATTTGCTGGTGTCAAGCATTTAGCTCCACAAAGGTTTTGTTGAGAAAAAAGAAAAAAAAAAATGGGGGACAAAACTAATGTCTGCATTAAGATGGAGTGGGTAAAACTTGTCCGGTACTGCCTGCAACCTTATCCAAAGGTTTGGTTATGTACAGTGCCGCATTGCTTTTTCTTCTGTTTGATGCATCTGACGATACATGCAAAAATAAAAATCCTTTGTCTTTTTTTTTTTAAAGGTCTCAGATGAAGAAGGAGATCAGTGAGTTTCTGCTAGATGATGAAGAGGATGAAGTGGCAGCATCATGATAAATAGAAGATACAGAGGAATGTAACAGCCTGTGGCGACAAACGCACATACACACAGTATGAGGTGCACTGTCATATAGAAAATTGTCAAGGCATTTGGTTATGGCCTGGCAGTAAGGAAAGTTCAGTAGCTCTACAATTAAACCACAAAGCTTACCTGATTATCTTATTGGATTTTTAATCTCAATAAAATGCTTCAGTTGTGTTACAGTAACTGAATTGTATATGTAACAGTTCTGATGGGTATTAATTTAAACTTTTTAAATGAATTTAATAAAACAACTGCTTTGTAAATGCTGTCTAGGGGTGAGTATGTTTTCATTTTTTGCATCATTAACTGAAGTGAATAATGAGGGACATGGAAAGGTTCTTCAAGACGAGCTCTTTGCTTATAAAAAACTCGCCTCGGGTTAGGAATACGAAGTGTCATTTATTGTTGTAAATGAACATTACTCTCATGGATTGAACCAAATCACTGAATGCTGTTTGGGATTTCCAACAAGGCTACATTTTTCTCTGGAGAGCCCAGTAAAAATAAATAATTGGTATGATGTACTATACAAAAAAGGAAATATGGCTGTAAGTCGGTGTGCATATTGGTATTCACTGTGGCAACAGCTAAATTATACATAGAGATTCCTGGAAAGTGAGACCACAACAGTTTTTTTTTTTTTTACTTGTTACAAAGTCTGAAACCGTTCACAAGAGATTCAAGTCATTGATGTCTCACAATTGTCAATAAGGCCATAACAAGTTATGGTATTAACACAAAAGAGGCCATTTTTTATCCCATTTTAAAAATACTGATCTATAAACAGCGCTGGTTTTGCTCAGACTTGTCTTGGCATGTGACCGAATCAGCATCCACATGTGCTGCATTCGTAAACTTGTCGATGACAGACTTTATGCAGCTCCACATCACTGCTGTCATGCTTCCTGGAACTTCACAGAAAGAAGGTGGCGGAAAGTTCAAGGTAACATCCCGCTGGGTCTGTCGTTAGGGTGCAGCTTCAAAACAGAAGGATGAAAGAAAACTCAAACATGGCTGAGCCTTGAAGAGGTGAGAGAGACCATCCTCTTCCATGACCTCTGTGGAAACCAGTGAAGGGCTTTGGCTAACTGGAGCAAACCTGGCACGGATGAGCCTGACTTGCCTTTGAATCACCTTCAGTTAGGCAGGCCATGTGTGCATGCCTTGACAGAATGTCACGTTCCCTGACCATTTCTGTTTATTTAGCCATGACATGCAAGAACACATTAAAACATGTAGCTGCCAGAGCCAGGAGCTGGCAGATGGGAGAGAAATCAAGGAGCCAACTCCAAGTCTGGCTCCAGTGGAAAGGCTGAGTTTGAGGATGGGGCAGGGTATGTTTTAGTCTTTCTCCCGAGTCCATTTGATCATAGTCTCGGGGGATCGGTAGAGGAAGATGAGTTTAGAGTAGAGCTCCTCCTCCAGCTCCAGCTCGCCTGTCTCCCTCACCATGAAGATGTCAGTACAGAGCTTCAGGATCCGGTCAGCGCAGGGCAGCTCCTCGAACATGATGGAGTGCGAGATCTCGCTGAAGAAGCCCCGCACAAACTTCCCAACCACCAGCACCACCGACACATACAAGCCCATGATCCTGCGGGAAGAGAACCATGACATTCAAGGAATCGCTCCATGTTCTGCTGACAGCTGTGTCATGAGCTACAGCTCCATTACAACTTTGCAACATAGGACGGGTGGTTTGAGCAAGCCTGCAGTCAATAATTTACATGTGAGAATTATTTATTTTTGAATGTTGCCAAGGTATAAGGTGACTTATGTGGGCGTTGATACTGCATTTCAAATAAATTTAAATCAGCCATTTTGCTATTTCAAACTGTCAAACTGAAGATTTACTAAGGTTTAGAATAAAATAAAAACTTTTTACACAAGTTTTTATAGTGCTATTTATTTTTTTTATTTTTCATTTCAATGGACACAATATTTATAGACATTGAGCAAGTTATACAAAATTTGGAACTGACATCAAGATAAATGAGTTAAATCCAGTGGTCATGAACTTTCATCTTTCTTCAAAGACACAGCTATAATGTTTGATGAACATCCTATATTTTCCGATTTTTGAAATGTAAAAATGTACATTTTACCACAATAATGGGTCTAGCCTGTCCTTGTGTTAGAGATCATGGAGTTAACCATCTAGTTTTCATTTTTCTGAATTTTTGTACTAAATTGTCTTGAATTTTTTTCATTTATGGAAGTTATCTGGTTAACTGAAGGGTCCATTTGGATCAGGCCATCATCACACACAAAGAGCTCATGGCAGACTAGCCTACAAAATACCATGGACTCTAGTTCAGTCTTGTTGACAGAAATGAGCAAGATTAGAGGCACGACATACCCATATCCTGCAAGGAAGCCCAGACTGGGGGGACTGACTTTGTCGCAGAAGATCACCATGGGCAGGACCCCACAGGCTTTTTTGGACGGATCACAATCAGCGATGCTGATATTCCACCACTCCTGCACCCCGCTGCTATTCAGAGACAGAGTCATGTCTTGGTAACCGTCTTCATCACCTGTGCACAAGAGGGACAGGTATGAGCAGCTGTACCCCCCATCTCTTTAGTTCTCTGTGTTCTTCTTTAGTCCTTCTTTTACATTTCTGAAAGCGATTCCCACCCTTCCTACATGTGGCCCCACTGCAGTGCCCATATGTTGCCAAGTTTGCCACTTTTTTCTCTGCAGACACACATTGCATTTTCCTTGGCTCACGTGTCTGGCATTGCCTGGTGAATCCGAGGGTTACCCTGAATCTGTGGTACTCCATGCTCACCTTCATACAGCTGGTTGACAGGCTTGGCCTCTGCCCCGTTTGGGGCTCGGATGTAATTAGGGAACATGTGGGATACACGCCTGTAAGGTAGAGAAAACAGTGTGTCACACATTAAGGAACAGTAATGTAGGTTGCCATGGCATTGAGTAGGAGGGGAGAATTTGGCATTACATACACCGGGGTGCCAGTGTGGTTCCCCTCCAGCAGCGAGGCCAGCTCTTCTCGCACCGGATTCCCAGGCTCCAGACTGATTGAGTGCCTGTCAGAGGCAAACTCTACAGTGCCTCCCCTCCCCAGGTCCCTGTGAAAAGACAGACACACACAAATGATGTGCTACAGTAATACAAACCATCACAATATCAGACTTAAAGTTGATAAATTACTTTGGATCAAAGGAGTAGTTTACATGGTCAGAGAATAATGTTCAGTTTTTACTAAATATACAGGTTTTTTGCCTCCATTTGAAAAGAGGGGATGGTTATGAAGCAGGGCGCTGGAGCGGTTCCTCCTACGCGTACCTCTGGAAGCTCCAGTCTAGGCGCAGAGTCATGTCCTCACGGCTGCTCAGCAGTTCCCTGATGACCTCATGGCGGGATGGCGGGCTAATGCGCCACACGGACCCTGAGCTGCCCTCGATCCTGGCGGTAACAATGTCCTCATAACTGTACAGGGTGATAAACTGCATGGCCACCTGTGTGTGGATGCGCACACACACACACACACACACACACACACACACACACACACACACACACAAACACACATTCATAGAGCTAAACTTCAGAACATTTAAATGCAGTGTGGAATTACCAAATTGTCCATTACGTTCACAACCAACTACCACATGATTTTAAGTTTTTCTTAAGATTACAATTGTATGACCATAGTTTATGATGAGGAAAGGCTTTTTTATGAATTACATATTAATTTGATTTTATTCATTACTTTTTACTACTTACTAATTTTATCTGTTATTTTTGTTTGAAAAAATATGTTTGAGATGAAGTTAGTGTGAGTGGCAGTGGGGGTGTTCATAAAATCTATGTATTTTAACACTTTAGTAACACAAGTTTTCCTGCTCTTGCCAAAGAAGCACGTTTGAATTGGAGTGAGAAAGAGAGGCAGAACAGATGGTTGATACAGCATTTCAAACGATAATTGTAAAAGAAAATTCAATTACAGAAAGGAAATGTTTTTTTAAAATTTAATGTATTCCTTAGTCTGCAGGACATTCGGAAATGGTCCATTTCCCTTAGGGAAGAACATGTGCACTGCACTGGCAGCAAAATGTACAACTGCCAGTCATAAACTAAAGAAAAGTAGGAAACATGAATAGACTCAACACAGACTTTATTTTAGTTCTTTCCTTTACTGCATTTTCTCTGCTGTATTCTTGTCATTGAAATGCTTTGCTACACATTCTGCAAAACTGCAATATAAAAAAACTTTATTAATATTAATTTTGGTCAATGAGATTAAACTTTTTGATAGCTTTATGGTTTATTGTCTAATAATATAGATAGATTTCTCATTTATTTCCTGGGTGTCTTATTAACTTGTATTTTGCTATTTATGCTTTATAGTTATTGTTTTTTTATGTTTTTCCAAAAATTGGCAGTGCAAAAGTCATTCCAACAGTCAGATGGAATAAAACTTACAGCATTACGTCCGAACTGGGCAGTGAGGTTGTTATAGTCCTCCTCAGTAAAGGGCTTGATAGACTGCTGCTGGACACTCATAGTGTACAGGGGCTGCAGACAGTGACCAGGCAGATACAGGGCTGTTCAAGATGGCACTCGCTCACATACTCAGTCATGCACACACAAAGTTTAAGTGTTAATGTGCTGCGCTCTTGAATAATGTAGTGCAGCTTTACTTATCATAACATTTCAGAGCAAATAAAGGGGTTGTAACTTTTCAAATTAATTCTGTGAAATACTATGTCACTACATCACACAGTATATTTTCAAGAAAACCACAAAGTAAAATTAGCTGGATGGAGGTAATACCTCAAATACTGACAAGACCAATGACAATACAGTGGACTCCCTGCTCTTCCCCATTGAATAAGATGATATTCAAAATTTCATAGTGTATTGATGGTCCTCATTTAGGAGTCAATCTGAGTGCTCTGAGAAAGTAAAGCTACTAATGAATGTAATTCAGACATAAAAATGAAAATGGTTTGAAAAAGGAAATACATCAAGGCCTAAGTAAAATTCAAAAACTAAATTACCTCATAACCTCCCAGCTTGACTGTCACTGTTACGTCCACAGGGTGGTTGACCACACCCACGACTGATCTGACCAATGAGATGAAGAGCAGCGGAAACCAGATGATGCAGATGAGGAAGAAGATGATGAGCCCTCCCATGCCATATTTCACAATCTTCTTCTTCTTCTGACCCTTTGGCTGTGGGTATTTCTGAAAGAGAACAAAAGAAATAAACAAAAAACAGTGAGCAATTATGACCATAACATATTGATATTCTACAGATACATTTTGTTATCGGTCCAACAGTAAAGCCATAAATTATATTTGCTGGTTGAAGGTCACAAGTCAGTGCCAGAGGTCAAAGGGGAGAGTCACTGATTAAAGACCAGGTTAGGCTAGTTGGTTCACCTTCTCTGTCTCTCGGCTGCACTTGATGATGAAGATGTTGGCGTAGATATCCTCCACACACATCCAGTTGGACAGGGAGAGTGTGGTGTCGGTCCAGACCCAGTCCATCACAGCCCGCAGCTCCACCAGAAACGGCACCAAGCGGAACCTGGGGACCAGAGTGCAGGAGTGGCAGTCACAATGTCTGAGGTGACATTGACCTTGTCTCTCCATATATTTATTTTACATTTACATTTAACTGACACTTTTATCCAGAGCACCTTCCATACAGTAGGTTAGCATAACAAGCAGAGACAGTACCACAACTGACTACAGGAGTTTTTATGTCAACCTACTGCATACCATTAGGTGCACTGGATGGTGCCAAAGGGTATAGATCTTTGAGTATATAGTGGGAGTTAGATGATATGCATGTTCCGAGTTCTGGGGTAGATAATCATTTTCCTGTCGAATAGTGTGAATGGGAAGGGTGTCTTACCCCTGGAAGAGGAAGAGATTGAGGTGGTTGTAAGTCTTGGTGAGGAAGTTCCCCAGTACACGCGTTGGGTAGCCACAACGGATCTGGTAGGCAGAGAGGGCAAAGTAGATGCACTTGACGAAGTACCAGAGCTGGGCCACCGGGTTCTGACTGAACATCCTGAGAACACAGGTCAGATGGCATACATTGAGTGTGAAAGTTAATAAGTGATAACAAAAGTTGATGAAGGATCTGATATTTTTTAAACTGTTTTAATTTGGTACTACCATTTCTACACCACCCTACAAGGCAGTCAGTCATAATAAGCCCTGGCAGGGTCAGAATTCTACACCAGATTCTAAGAACCAGCAGTTCTAAAACCTGAGAACCCATGACATTTATCATTTTAACTTGCCCAATGAAACAGCCACATGGAAAAACTAATTTAAGGCTCAAACTGATCACAATGTGTGAGGTGAACAAGAAACCCCTCCACCCCATTTTCCTCTTCCTCACCGCTCTGTCACAGCTGGGAGGATGAAGAACATCCAGAGGTGGATGCCAAAGACCAGGATGACCTGGAAGAAGAGCTTTCCCAGGACGGTCTTGCGCAGGTAGAGGGCGCGGTCGATGATCATCGTGCTGAATTGAATGAGCAGCATCACGAGGAATGCCTCAGGAACCTGGTCCTCCGACAGCGTGGAGGCAATGTCTGCTGCTGCCGAGTGTTTCTGGAGGTCAGGGAGACGTGTCAGAGTTCTGCCCTACAGCTTTCCTCCAGTTTTTATCCTTCTGAAATGAGTCTAAAAATCCACCCTAACCTACACAATGGTCTTTGTCCAACACACACAACAATAATAGGGAGAATGGGAGGGTCTTTGGGTTTTAGAACTCCAACTGAATATGGGGGAAAAATAGGCCACATGTCCCAACCAGAACGTGTTATCTTCTGGTAAATTATCTACAAAACATGAAGGTGTGTTATAGAACTTGGGCAAGAACAGTAATAAGAATGAAACTCACTCCAAAGGCCCAAAATCCAAATATGATGATGATGAAATCCACCACATCAGTGAGGAACATCAGGGCATACACGTCCGTAGTGGCTCGGTACTCGTTGTGGAGCATATCATGGAAGAATCCATACACTGGTCTGTAGACATTCCGCACACTGATACAGGAACAGTAGGCAGAGTCATCAGGTTTTCATCCTCAGTTAAATTTAAATTACTTAAACTTTCTTTATCCTCACTACATCTCAGCTGAACAGTGTATAAACAGAATTAATATAAATGGCTATTGAAAATCTGGGGACCAGTATTAGAATAAGCAAGTATGTTTTATAGTTAGAATGCTGTAAATCACAGATTCTATAGATTCTCACAGTAGCAAAATGTTGTTAGTCACATCACTGTGACAGAGAATACATATGCCAGCCCTCTGACACCCTGACACTTAAAAATAGCAAGATTGGCACTGTGCCCACACTCACACAGAGATGATCAGGAGTTTCAGTTTCTCTCCCAAAGCCTTCATCTTCTTTCTCGCCACCTCTCTGCGTTTGGCTCTTGCTTTAATCTTAGCCTCCTTGGCATCTTTAGCATCTGATGAGAGGAAGAGGAAGATTGCAAAAGGCACATGTTTGAACATGGAATTTCAAAAAAAAAAAAAATGAGCATCCAAACAGCATGGCTTCATACGGTGTGTGTGTTTGTATGTCTATGTGCGTGTGTGTGTAAGCGTGTGAGACGTGTTCCCTCCCTCATGTCTCCTCACCTTTATTCCGCTGCTTCCTCTTTCGCAGGCGCAGTCCAGATCTTCTCTTCCTCTCCTCTATCTCTGTAGTGAGCGATGGCTCTTGTTTTTCATCAGGTCCCACCTTGTCATCCTGGTTAGGTTTTACCTCCTCCAGGCCGGTGCAAGTGGGGTCAGGGCTGGCATGGGGCCCCTCCCCCTCCACAGACCTCTCTTCCATGGGCTTGGTCTTCTGGTCCAGGGGATTCTCCTGGTCCCATAGGCCATACCGCTGGGAAAGACAAATGGATAAACAGACTCAACATTACCTTAGGAAACATCAAGTTGGTAAAGGACACAGTCAACACTGTGCACAATTTATTTTTTTACAAATCCATTACTTAACCAGGTAGGCAAACTAATAACTCAGCTCTTTTCCTGGGAATACCTTGGGAGTCAATGTGGGTAAGGATTGCAAAGGATTAGGTAGCCAATCAGACAGGTTATTTAGGTGGCCAGATGCAGATCACCAATTATGTTAATAGGAATTTAAACAGGAAACTAAGGTTAAACCCCATACAAAAGTGCCAAAGGATCTTTAATGACCACTGTGAGCTAGGACCTTGGTTTAATGGCAGCACTTCCAACAGCACACTGCTTGGGCATTGGAACTCTCTGTGGTTGAGAGGGGAAGGTGCCCCCTACTGGCTCAACAGCATCTTTTCTTTCAACAACTTAGTTTTCCATAGAGGTCTGCCATCCAGGCACTAATGAAGCCTACACCTGGTTAGTTTCAGCAGTTTCCTATCAGAGGGGTTCTGTGTGGTATGGCTGCTTTACCAGCCACTGTGCACACGTTATGCTACAATTAATTTCACTTCAAAGCAAACAGACCATACCAGAAGAATGCACACCCAAGATTTTTCCTATGTTTCTGAGAAGTAGATCACAGCCAGAAAAAGCCACTCTTATTTACCCTCTCATTCCATGTGAAAGAGGTGCATGTGACCTTCTGTGATCATTGCGTTACTTCAGACCAAAGAAATTCCTTGCATTCAGCTCACTGGGCTCACGCTGTGTAAAGCATTTGCAGATCTTGACCAAGATCATGGCCATGACTGTGGCCTGGGTCAGCTTGCTTTTATGCTTATTTATTTGTCCAAAGGAACTTCAAAGGCTATTATGGAAAATTACAACCAGTGTAAATACCAGGATAATTGCAAACACTAGCATGAGCAAGAGCAAGAGCAATCATAAATACCACTGAATACTACTGTATAAATACTAAAACTAAGAAGTCATAAATAATACTGAACCATTTATATTATATATACAAAAGGTTTAGTGAATCAAACACTAGGCACAATATTCTTATTTTTATTTTCTGCAATGTCATAATAACAGAGGAGGCATGAACCAAACAGACAGAAAGAACAGCACAACTGATCTGCCCTGAAGTGCCAAGGTGTCACGGCTGTCAGCTCAGCCCACCTGGAGCAGGGATCGGTGGAAGAACAGTGCCAGCAGCTGCAACAAGTCGTAGCGGATGTAGTGGTCTGTCTTCTCCAGGCCCAGGATGCGTGGAGGGAAGAAGGGCTTGTCCTCATTCAGTTTGGTCTCATAGGCACTGTTCCAGGGGAAGAAGCCGAACTGGAACAGATACTTTACCACCACCATCACCTGTGGGCCATCCAATCAAAGATAAACACACTCAAAATCCACTCAGCTCAGGTATTTCAAATAATGGAAAGGGTAAGTAAAATCTGACAATCTAGCAAATATTCCTTAAAGTTAAGACCCAGTAACTTCTAAATGCTAACAGCATTTATTGGGCCAGCTTAAATATGCTTTATGTATCCAAACACCCTGGGTTTATTTATTTTGAAAAGATTTATTAAAGTGATCTCCTAAAACATGTGGTGAATTTGGTTCAATTCCAGCGATCTAATGGTGACAGACAGGAAGTGGCCCACCTCAGTGTAGACGATGGCAGTCATCCAGAACCTCTTGGTGGGTCGCGGAACAGCCAGCATGGCCCAGAGGAAGATGAGGATGGGCAGCACCAGGGAGATGACAGAGGCAGTCACCATATTGTTCAGCACAATGATGAAGTAGCAGACCAGTTCTGAATTGGCTGCCAGCAGGTTGTAGAGGGCAAACAGTAGCTTCAGGGCACGGTTCTGTGAGGCATAGAACTGCCGGCTCTGGGCCAGCTCCTCTACAAAGTAATCACTGGGAAAATAGTAGAATAATTTGAAAATAAAAGATTAACACCCTCACCTTATTGATGTTCACATACAGAAAGGAGTCAAGGAACCCACACCTACATGTCTTTGTTCTGGCAGTAATGACATCACTGATACCTGTTAGTGAGCAGCTCACTGGCAGTCTTGGAGTATCGGGAGTGCAAATTGGATTGTGGTGCTAATTCCAGCTCCAGATCTGGGGAAGGTTCAGAACAAACTGTGGTGCTGCTGTGGTCAATGGCATGAGCTGTTGTCTTTTCACTGTCATCCAGTTCACCCAGATCCATGCAGCTGTGGAGGAATTAAAACCAGATAAGATTAATAAGCTGAGATGCACTTGCTTGCATTTGGGTAAGCTGGGGTGACTTTCAATATGACTTGGACAGCAGCATGAAATCAAGTGTTCATTTATTTTGATTATTGATTGTGATAATCAAGGCTAATCAACGATAATCAATGCAGCTGAGCTTAGCAGTGCTGGAGTGTAAGTGTGTGCTGTCCCTGCCCACCGGGTGGCTCTGTTGCTGTTCACGTTCTCAGAGTCCGGCTCATCCAGACAGGTCTCCATGGTATGTATCTCGCTGCCATTGGAAACCCGGTCATCCTCTATGGTCTCTCCAGGCAAACCCTGTGACAGGGGGACCACAGCTCTGTTAAGGTCGTGTTATAGAGGTTCTCCACAGGCATTTCTCTTTGCCACAGAGAGCTGAGTTCAGTCACCTGGCTGATATTGTGGGTGATGAAGTAGCGCTCGTTGCACAGCACGGTGGAGGTGTCCACGTACTGCTTGGTCAACATGCCCAGCCACTGGGTCAGGCCATCCACCATGGCCAGGAAGAGCACCCACAAGAACTTCAGAACATCCAGAATCCTCTGCACAATGTCTCCACTCCCTAAAGCAATGCACGGTCATCATCACATGAGGTCAATATTGAAAAATTACCACTCGCTGTTAGACTTGAGAAATCGTTGCTACATTGTGCCAGTATGGTTAATACCTGAATCCTCTTCATCCCCTGACTCCTCCTCTTCCTCTATACCACCTTCTTCAAAATGGAGCTCTTCTTCTTCCCCAGAGCCTGTCACATTGAATGATAAAAACTAGAGCTCCCAAATTGGAATGCCCAACTCTGTTGACAAATTATTCTCATTGCTACATCCTCTGCTGCCAATTTTGAGAGCACAGACATGCGGCTCTCTGAAAACATGTTATGTCTGCTGCTGGGATTCTGCAAGCTGAGCATGCCCCAATCAGCCAGTGGGGGGAGTTAAATGACATGGACATCCCTGCTGACTCAATTTCCCTTTATTGGACTATGCTAAGGCTAATTATACCTAACCCAGTGGGGCTGCTAGCCACAGTCCTTCCAGGCGTGGTCTGGGTTCAATACTATGGGGTCCAGAGTGAGTCACTGCTGATGGAGAAAGCAGTACCAAAATAGTTCCAATAGAACAAATACAGTTTTTCCACTGCGTCTGGTTGAACCCACACACCAGCTGTTGAGATCCCTGGCTGTGTGCCTACCAGATCATGAGTGCAAGGATAGTGCCTCTGCGTGCCCATGGGTTTGTGTGTCTGACCTGACATCTGGGAGCTGTGCAGCCGCTGTAATCGCTGCCGGTCCCTCAGTGCCTTCTTGGCGTTCGACACCCAGGCTTGATAGGCCAGCTGCGGACACAGGATCAGGGAGGCTTAAAGATAGGCATGATTTCTGCAGCAACAGCTTCCTCTTCTGATTGTGTTCTCTGTTCACAATTTCTGCTTGAATATTTCAACAAAATGAACAAGATGCATGGTCCAAAAGGTGGCTCAGATAACAGATGGCTGACTCATGCATTTTGGATAAGGTCAACAATGAAGTGAACAGCACCAGAGCAATACTCCTCTGCAAATACTGTCTGTTACAGCAAAATGGATGAAATCATACATGACTGCATCAAACTCAGGATATTATGATGAAGTGGATGAAGTGGTAGTGGAGTCAGGCCTCAAAAACACATTAATTATTGATCTGATTCCAAAGTAACAGACAAGAAAAATGATTTGCATTCACATTCAGTTAGTTTGGACTCGAGCTAGAAAAGCATTAACTGGACTGGATGTAAATAGCCGCTGTGACTACTGACTGCAGCATAGGCAGTGTGTCCCTGTGATCTCTCCATTTAATGGAAGCCATGTAATAGTTTCAGTGTAATATTTAAAACCAAAATCCAGCAAGGCCTCCATCGTGATACACAAAGGAAAGGTGCAGTGTATATTAAATATTTATAATCAAAATATATCACAACAAAAATGATCATTTATTAGTATAAAAGCATTAAAAATCCAAACCCAAAAACATAATTTTATGTTTAAAGCAATCTAAAAACAAAATCTGAAACAATCTGAATGCAAAAAAATCATGTTCTAAGCAAAATGATAAAGTGGTGGGACTGTGTAAGGGGGGGGGGGGTGGGATGTGGGATGTTGAGGGCCTTGTGGACCACTTACCTGGAAGGCACTCTGTTTCATAGGCTTCTGTTCTTCAGCTTGTGGCTCATCCTCCTCCTCACTGTCCGATTCAAACAGGTAATAATCCCCAGAGTGCAGCACTGTGTGAGGCAGGTCGGTGGACGAACAGAAGCACGGACATTAGCATGGGCATACCTGCCTCACAAGCTCCCAATTAAGGGTACCATTCATGTGGGACAGCAGTAAAATGGTGGTAACAGAGAACACCATCAGTGGAAGAGATGTCACTGTATGAAAGGGCAGTCCAGGATTTCTCTCTGTATGAGGCCACTTCCTGCAGTATGAGCCTGGTCAGCATTAACACTGTCCCTACAGAAGTACTTGCATCTGCTCGACGAGTACATTTCTCATGGTAGGAGGAGTGACTCTCAGAAGCTCACACATGCTCTGAGGAAGGCAGGCACAGTCCTATCAGGAACCAAGGAGTCATGGATGCTTCTCAAAATCAGGGCTGAAAAGATCTGCAGCCCTGCTGAAAGCACCTGCTGATCATAAGCTCCAACCTGCATTAAAATTATTATATTGTACATGTGTACAATATAATAATCCATATAATATAATATATTACATATATAATATGTATGTTATATATGATATGTATTTTATACTATAATATATTATATGTTTGAAATAATAATGAATGCATAGTATAAACCATGAAAATGAGACATAGTGAATGTGATTGAGACTTTTGTACATTTATTCTGTATTGATCACTATGTTGATTCTACCAATGTTTCTGTTTTTCTCTGACAAGGAAAGATAGTACATGTGAAAAACCGTGATGTTTTTACACACATCACACACACACGCACACACACACACACACTACACCAGGTAGAGTGATGTTAGGTACCTGTGGCATGGTCAAGCCAGGGTCGCCACCACTTTTTTTTCTGCTTGGCGGTCTTCGCGCTCTCACCTGCTTCTGTCAAACGGAGGGAGAGGCTAAAGACTTGAGCCTTGAGGCACACGCACACACGCATTCACGCACGCACACCTAAGGTGTCCGCACAGCTCCTCGGGATATAGCTGCAGCCCACAGGGAGCCTTCTGGGTCATTTGTGCATGCAGATAACCTAGGTAGGTTAGTGATGGGCGAAGGGTGTGGGGTGATGTTGAGGTGCTGACAAATTACATGACCTAGATCAGGGGACCCCTGGTCTGAAGAGCCACAGGGCCTTGGCGCTTTTCATTTTCACTTAGCACAAAACTGATCAATTAACACAGTTGTGTTCACAGTTAATCCCCTTCAACCAGTTTCTTGCGTCTGAAATAATTCCTGGTATCTTGGTTAAAAGAAAAACCAAGAGACCCTGCGGCTCTGGATAACCAGTGATGGGGACACCTGATTTAGGAAGTTCCTCTAACATCTGCGTCACTGAAAACCAGTGTTTTCACCCAACCCTCTACCATGACAATCCGGAGACACAGGGAAGGGTACAGGGTGCTGGAGATTGTGTGGTCCACTTTAGATAGCCAAGTTGCAAATTTAACGAGCACACCATTCTTGAACACCCATATCCTTTTGGCGGTAAGCCATAGGATCTTGGAAGACTAGTGAGTCAGGACCGTGGTTCAATGCCGATCTGAAGTGCTGGCATCAAAGGTTTTCCCATCACTAAACTGGGGCAGTATTTTTCCATTTTTTCCATAAGGAAAGCAGCCTGATAACATTGCTACCAGCTGCACACTGGTTTTCTGAAAATTTCCCCCATCCAAGTTCAAAACAAGCTCAGCTTTGCTTAGCTTCAGCCATTAGGAAAGAGTAAGACAGGGGCCTGCTGGTCATGAAGCTGTAGGAAGATTGTGACCAAGGTCATACATTTCTCCCTGTAATATGGCATCATAGTTTTAATTTTATTACCAAATTCATAGAAAAAAGTGACTGCTTATTTTACAAACTTTAGTGCGCTTAAAACATCACATTGAGCCACATAACCAAATAAAAGCATTATCAATTTGTTATACTAATGACATGCAAGTTTTTGGTCACTGACATCAAACCATGGTGCCATTTTCCCTTAACTTTAAGTAATGAAACTAAGTAGGCAATACACTTTTTCCATAATTTCATGAAAGAAATAGGCCTGTTCATTTTCCCTATTCAAAATTGAGGGAAAACATGCACCGCACATGGAATTTAGGAGTTAAGCGGTCAGATAAAGCAATTTCACCACATCAAAAAGCACACAGAGAGGGAGGGAGACAGGGAGATGTATATGAATGTATGTATGTATATCAATATGAAAATATATTACATCAGTTCATTAATTGCTTAAACATTGTTTTCAAAAATTTGTACTACAAATAAACATAATTTACAGTATATAGTTGACAATGGTGTTATGGTTGATTTACTGTTTATGTAAAAGCTGGTTTTGGTAGTACTATACCCAATGTGTGGACATGCCAAGAAAACTCAAATTTGAATTTGAGAGAGAGGGAGGACAGAGAGAGACTCATTTTAAATTACCAGTTGAAGAAGGTGTACATGTGGCATTAGAAAAGCTGTGAGCACTGGACAAGAATAGGAAGCTGAATAGTAGTGCATACAAGACTGTGCAGGCAGCACACTGAAGAATAAAGAGTCCATTCAACATGCAGACTGTTGAGAAAAATAAGTGATACAGCGGGTGATAAGCTAATAGTGTTCTAAACAGCTTCTGTCAACCTTTAGAATTCATATTCTGACAAGTGACTAACCAAGAGCATGGAGGCTCACACACACCAATCAGAGCATCAATAAACCATGCTTTCCCTGTAATCCCCCGTTTTATTAATAAAGAGACATGTCACAAGTGGGCAGCCTGCTCAGAGGAATTATGTATAAAATTTGCATTTGTAGGTCAATGCTGAAAATATGAGTCATCTTAAAGGCAACAAACAGATAATACATAGAAAACATGAAATCACTACACATTCTTCATACATTGGTGTTAGATTTCATTAGAGTCTCAAAAATGCAGTATGTTACCAAAGGGCTCTTGACCAACATGGTTGACTACTTTATTATAAAGAACCTACAGGACATAAAAGCTAATTTTATGTGTTTTTGACTTCTCTTGTGGTAAAGGCTACAGTGACCAGGGTGTTAGAGTACCTGATGCGTCCTCTTCTCTGCTATCAGAAGCTAGACGCCCTTCCCTGTGTTTCTGCTGCTTGGCTCGAATGCGCTCCATTCTGGAAAGACATCCATGTTCCATTTATGAATGTTACATTACCGATCTTACTCCAGCTTAAACTGAGCCACCAGTTTTCTATGACTGGACAATACGTCACCCATTTAAGTGGCGTCTATCTTATACAGGTAATTTTGAGAATATTTGAGGCTTCCATGGTTACTCACGATCTCTTCAGCTGAGAGAGGGACTTCTGTTCAGCCTCCTTGTGGAACCTCATGCTCTTAACGATGCTGGCCTTAAACAGCTCAAAACCCCTGTCAATGGCCACAACAGAACAAAATTTGTTACATACACGCATACACTATACAAACAAATACACTATTTTCACACACTTAAGGGCAAACACACACACATACACACATGTAAAGCCTAAAACATGAACACATAAAACACAAGCAAGACTGCTCAACAGAGGGAATGTAGACTCAAAATATACAACCACATCAATCTTCTGGAATTCTCCATTTCATAGTTTATTATAATTACAATATAATTAGCCTGAAATAAAATGCTTCTGTCCAGACTGCAGACACCGCACAGTTACAGGAGGAAAGTATTAGTCACAGATGTCCCCACAGATCCTACAGACCAACTAGAAGGTCAGCTCCCATTCCTTCCGTACTCTCCACTCCCTAATGACCGGAGACTCTGGTTTGATGACATGACTTTTCATTATCTGGCCACACCCATTCATAAATATTAATTAAAAGTACCACATGGGAATATTTTGGCTTGACGGAGTCAGAGCAATCTTCAAAATAAGTAGAGGAGCATTTGTTGGGTCTAAAGAATCTGTGACATCATTCCCTGTGGCCCGCATAATACATAATTTATGGTGTCCTATAGGGTCATGGCCTATTGGAGGTGTGGCACATAACAAGGTGTGGCCAGAAGGATGCCTCCTCCCCAGTCTCACCCACCGTGATGCCTGGCGGGCAGAAGCCTGCAGGTCCGCTGTCACGTGCAAGAAATAGAAGCTGAGGAAGACTCTCCTCTGCAGTAGGAGGAAGAAGAAACAGATGCTGTCCCAGATGATCCCTGCCTCCTCCATGGGCAGAACACATTCCTGACCGCCCACAACCTCAGCTGTAACACACACACAGACACACACACAGAAAGTCAACCTTGGTAGGTTTAGAAAAAATATACAAGTTATGCCATATGTGAATGCTAATTTTGTCAGAGCTGCTGTATTCCTTGATTGTGAAAAATACACATAAAAGCACAGTTCGTCCCTGTCCTCCTGTCTGTATGACAGGTTTTACTCACGGTCATAGTAGCCCTTTACGGTGCATGCCAGACTGAACAGCTGAATCACCCAGCAGAAATGAGCCTGCATCTGTTCCACAAATACACAGGACAGGACCTGGAGTGGATAGGACAACACACACACACGCACACAGTTGAGACAGTAGACAGTAGAGAAATACCCGCCTTTCTTCTCTCTCTTAAAAAAATGTTGTTTTCTAGGTTTGATTGGCAAGTAGTACAGCATCAAGACAGTAGGCCTGAAGACAGGACACTCACAGACAGCATGTTCTTGGAGATGATTACAGCCACATTGTAGATAATCAGGCAGTCCCACAGTAGCAGCCGGCTCCTGGACGACCTGGTCAACAGCTGAGTCCCAAACAACAGAAAATAGAAGCAAGCCAGCAGGTAGCCTAGGCCAAAGAAACTTATCCGCATGGCACCTGCTACAAAAACCACTGCAAGGACGAACCTAAACATGTGGCGGAAGACCAGCACCTTTGCCATGTCCAGGTAACACCTGGGGAGGGGGAGGGTACAGACAGTGACATCATGGATGACATCACAGTGGAAGCAAAAAATGATCACTATGCCTACATGTAGCAAAAGCAGATAATGTGGGGAACAAAAAATGAAAATGACTGTAACACAGGTAAGTGTGTATTCAGTTTACAAAGCTAGATACACTACAGATGTATGTGTTGTTGATAAGGGTCAACTTAGGTGGGTAGAACTGTAATTGATGAAGTTGATTTGTGAAAATTTGGGTGTCTAAATGTGGTTTATGAGATTAAACTTGGGTCTGTGTAAGTGAGGCTGAGTTCATGTGTTCGTACCTGCAGTTGATGAAATTGGGCACATGATTGATCTGTCTTCCCTTCATGGGGTTGGGGTCGTCCCTGTTCTCTCCAGCCAGCACCATCCACTCCTCTCTCTTCTCATCCTCAAAGACCTTCCACTGCTGTGAGGCACACATGAGCAGCAGGAAGTCCGCTGTAAAGGGGAGATATCAATCACCTCATCAGCATCCACAGATCTGTGACCTGTGATTCACTGGGCTGCTTTCTCTTGGCCTGTTCATAGATGTGTCCCTGCTCCCAGAAAAAAAGAAGTACTGCCTGGAAATGTAACACTGTCACCATGCAAACATATACTGTACATGTGCTCATACAATATAAACAATGTGAAAATATCAAATCAAGATTCATAATGCTTTTGTCATGACTGTATCAGGAAGTACGTTTTTACACAGCAACTTAAAGCGGCTTGCATGGAACAGAGATCACGCAGTAGAGAAAGAGACCATAGATGTATTCAGGCTTGACGCAGTACTGGATGCTCTCTAGACTTGAGGCAAATGGCAAGCAAGATTGGTTGATTGGCCTGTTCACCCGTATTATGTATTCAAATTTAAATTTGTTATTTTTCTTTGATTCTGGATGCCAGACCACATGTTGAAATTGCTCCACCAGGAACAACTGATTTTAACTGGATGTTTCACCTGAGAGGTCTAAAGATTTGTGTACGTAGTGTACAGTACCAAACATCTGAGGACCTGGACAGCTAATCTTTCCTTCCATGAGGTGGGCCTCTCACCCATGAGATCTTTGGCATTGGGAATGGAGTAAAAGTCTGGCAGGTACATCCACTTAATAAGGGCTGAATTGATGGTGACTGGGGCACTCCAGCGCCATGGATAATCTAGAGGAACAAAGTGATACATTGACATCAGACAGAGCCTGAAACAACTCAAAATGAAACTATTTATCCAAACAGCAAGAAATATTTCAAATATATATATGTCCATGCACTGTCCAGTGATGGAGACAGTCACCTATACACAGGGCTGGTGGGATGCCCACACACAGTATGTATTGGTAGATCATGAAGAGGGCCAGGAACAGGCAGTATTTGGGCCAGATTTTGGCAATGGCTGACCGGCGACGCCGAGTTAGGATCACCACAAGCCAGCAGCTGTGGATGATGACCAGGAAGTTCATCCTTTGTCCAATCACGTTCACCGTCATCAGGAAGCAGATCTGCATGGGCGGGGACAGAACTCTGAATACTTACTACTACAGAGGCAATGTAATATGGCAAGATTTAAGAAACTGCTAGTTTAGATCATGTGTTTCATTTTCAAAAATCCATTACACTGTTTCATGGGAGCCTAAAAAGGGATGCAACTTAAAAGAAAAAAAGAGACAGAGCAGAGCTGCTCCTTCAGAAAGGGGGAGATGTCAGTGGGGGGCTGTACCTCCAAGCCAAATTTGTAGAAGCAGTAGTTGAGCAGGTACTTGAGGGAGCTCAGCAGGCCCTGGTCCAGGGTGTCTCTGGTGGCATGGGGGAAGAGGGCAGGGATGGGTGGAGGTGACCGCTGCTGTTGCCGGTAGTGATGAGTTTGGTGCCGATACACAGTGGCCTCCAGTACCAGGAACATCAGTACTAAGAGGTGGTTCTGGACAGTTCACAGAAACACAGCTAGGATGAACACTTGGTGACTCACAATAACACACTAAACACATATCAACTGTAGGGTTGTGATAACAAACAAATATTAGTTTTAGGGACAGATTCACTGTCAATACAAATGTATAGTCTTCATGATTACACTATGTCATGTGAAAACATAAAACACACCATCACACAATCACAGGACATTTTCAGCCACATCACAAAGCTTTGTTAACTCAAATCCACTTAAGACACTAACTCACCACAGAACAACTCGCATGAGACACACAGACCTACAATCAAGGAATAAGTTGCAAAGAATACAAAGCAGAGTGTCCAAAATTCTGGGTTGCAATATTTTAAAAACAAAACTGTATGGTTCTGTAAATTTTCATTTAAAAATATAACAGTGAATTTATTTGTATTTGAAGTACAGAACAAATTGATTCAGGGATACATTCATTTTATTCATAATAGTGACAATGACACCAAGCCATTCAAACAAGCAATGTTCCACCATGTTCCACCGTGGGACCAGGGAAAGGAACTCCATCAGCCCTGAGTAAGGTCACTTCATTAAAGAGGACGAAGGGCATTCCAAACGCTAACAAGTTTCCAATGGAGGTGAAGGAATGGCTTATCTGGAAAGGTTATTGTATGTTTGCTGTCAGCTGTATGGTCTGTTTCTGGAGCAGCTGTTGCAGAAAGAGACAGACACAGGGACCCCAGAGAGTGGGACACACCTGGCTGTATCCCAGGACTGTGGCATCCTTCCTGAACCCAAACCAGTCGGCTGGATCTATGGGCTCTTTGTACAGAGTGGAATTCTGTATCTCCTCCCTCTCCAGACTGGTTTCATTTGAGAAGGGCTATACAAGGACAGAGTGGTACGAGGGAAAGAGAGTGGGGGAGGGAGCAAGAGTCAGAACGAAAGAGAGAGAACTCAGAGGCAGGAGATGTCTAGACAACTGCAGTAAAATCTTGCCCTGTTAAACAGCCTCATTAAGCTAACCGGGGAGTCTGCCCATTCATAATGTTGCTGTAAACACAGTACCCATAAAGGCCGAATTGCAGCCAGAATGAATGTAAATCACTGCATATATAAACAAAAGGTTATTTCCTTTAAACAACTGCTAAGTGCAAGAATAAACATGTCAATACAATTTACAGGTGGAGTAAATGCATTAGCAACAGTACAAGTACACTTCAGGTAATCAGAGGATAAGCACTACTGAGTACAGACAAAAGAAAAAGCACCTTTCATTTGAATTTTTTCTGCTTGTGTGTATCTATGAATGTGTCTGAATAACTGTGTTGGCATGCATGAGTATTTGTGTATATTTGTGTATTTAAATTCTGACCTGTGTATGACCGCATCCCGTGTATGTATCTGTGTGTCTGTGCATGATGAGTGTGTATGTGTGTGCATGCATGTATGTGTGTGTGATGCATGTGTATGCACATGTACAGTATTCTCTCCATGTGTCTCACCACAGTGCAGTTGCTGAAGTATTCTGCTGGGTTGACAATGCTGAGCTGGTACAGCATCTTGCAGACAATGATAATGCAGACCCAGACAGTGGAGAGGCAGGAGGCCATGGGGCGGAATCTGGAGTAGGGCATGGCAAAGGCCCACAGCACCACCAGAACCAGGTTCATCACTGAGGGCTGGCAGTGGAGGGGATGAGATAAGGAGCTTTCATCAGTAAAACATGAGGTCAAAGTGAATGATAACTTACAGATAATTAAAAATGAATGACAAAGAAAATACCAAAGTGGTGGCCTCTATGTTTGTCTCTATTTATTTTGAAAAGGTTCATATTTTTTAAATCATCTCAAAGCATCTTAGTCAATGCATCTTTTATTTGATTCTTATGGTATGCCCACACACGGAGCAAAATAGGATCGACCTAGCATCATAAAGTGTTCTTCATTTGTCCCCTTTGGGGAACCCTTAAATGTTCTTCTTAGATGCTGATATCTCTGAACGGATCTTTGTAGAACAGGTCCAGGTTTACTCATCATCACAGTGTTTTGGGAACTACCCCCTTCAACTAAACTCCACTGACCTGCATTAAGTTCAGCTGGTCCCTCAGTCTGGGCTCACTCACCTCTCCCAGCGCCACCCCGATAATGAAGAGAGCAACCAGCTTCAGAACATGCAGCTCCATCACCCTCCAGAGGAAGGCCTGGACCTGGGTCAGGATCTCAGAGAATTTCCAGAACAGAACCACCAGCCGGTCTATCACAAGACCCCACTTGCTGGGCATCACCTCTGGACAGAACAGTGAAAGAGAGGAGAAAGACACCATGAGTGACATAAGTTGTCATGTTTTTCATAATTTTCTATTACCCCATACATGGGATGTTTCATACGATTACAGTATTGTGTTCTGTCACAATTGTTTATGCTTTATTATATCTAAAAAAATGTACAATACATTTTTATTTTTTACAATACATTACAAATTTCAAATTTGGTGGCAAATATAACAGCATGGAATTCCGGTTCCACCATATCTCACCCTCATCCTCTGACTGGAAATCCCCCAGGTCAGGGTCCAGGTTCTCCTCCTCAGGCCCCGCCCCATCTGTGGCTGGCTGGCCCTCTGATTTGTGGACTGTTTTCTTCCTGCAGGATGAGTCAGCAATTCTGACATGTGTACACCATTTTAAAACAGATTGAGCTGGGGTATGGTGGTGAATGCAGTCAGAGGCACAAAGATTTGGAAAAACTTTGTTGCTGTGCTATGTGCCAACCGACACCAAAGGGGATTTAATGAGTGACAGAGAGTGATTCAAACACAGAAATAGTGAGGGTAGGGACCTGATGACAGGGCATTGGGAGAGGAGTCAGAGGTGACTGAGATGAGGTTTGGGACAGGGGTCAGTTAGTACCTTTGAATGGGTGTGACGTGCTCCAAGTCAGTGATCTTCATGAAGGGGTGGTGGAAGTAGTGCAGTTGCAGGATGCAGGCCAACAGGAAGAACCCTGGAATGAGGATGCTGATGAAGAGCTCCGACAGCTTGAACGTCTCCAGGCCGATGTCTCCCAGCCTGTAGAAGAATACAGCGAACCATGTTTCAGTTTGGTCACTCCCCCAACACAGAGCACAAAAAGCATCATATTTTGCCCCTCCTCCCATTAAAGAAAATAAAAGAACAGTATGGCAAAACCCAGCCCAGTAATTTGCATTTTGTAGGGATAAACATACTGCTCCTCGGTGAACCCGGTGAGGTTCTTCCAGTATCCTGGGAAATCCTCAAACTGGAAGGTGTAGATGGTGATGAGCACCAGCATTGTGTACGCCACTACCAGCCACCAGAAGGGCTTCAGCAGTCTCCGCCACAGGGCGTAGTACACCTGGGAAGGGTCACACTTCAGGGGTCAAGCTGGGACTCTGGGTTGACAATACTTTTGGGGCAGGGTTTTGCGATAGATAGACAGATAGATAGCCCTGCTGGTTCTTAACGTTAGCACACTGTACACTAAGATGGTATTGGTAAGATCATGAGGTCAGGTCTCTATGCTGATGGGTACTTTGGGGGGTGAGTTTTCGGGGTGTGGCTCAGGGGGACCATACCTGGTACAGACAGAGGCAGAGCAGAAGCAGCAGCATGTAGACGATCTTGTAGCCCACCAGCTTCCCTGCGAAGCTGACCATGATGAACATCCCGCCGCACACGTAGATCCAGTACTTGGCATAGCAGCTCATCACTGCACGCCCGAGGACCGTGAGGACAGATCTGTTCCGCTTGTTGCTCTCTGCAAAGTGACAAACATTCATTTACTCCAGCTAAAATACTTCACATTTTTACATTTATTTATTTGGGCCTGATTTTGATGCAAAATTTAACATCACAATCTGCTCTATGAAATCAGTATGATTATCTATATCTGTGCTGACCTCCAGTGGTGACCTCCAGCAAAGGGGCTGCAATGCTCTTTTTCCTGCTGAAGTTGTCCTTTAAGGACTGTCTCAGCAAAAGCCAGAAAGTCAGGGTGTAGAGTAACTGAAAAAGGGAGAGACATCATTAAATACAGACCACTTGTATTCATACACACACACAAACCTGCCCATTGCCATGCAGTAGTACGATGAACATTACAATTCTCCTTAAAAATACTATATGGGTATGGACCCTTTGAGGACCAAAAACACTCAGAAGGCTGGTACATATACAGTGTTATTGCAGATGAATACAAACTTCCCATTAACTGTTTCACTCAAACAGAATCTCTCAATAATTTCATTACAGGTCAGTATTCATGGTAGGGATACATCCCACACAGTCACACATTTCATGCCCATGTTTAATGGGGATGAAGTGATAGATTGGGGTGGGTTAATGAGGTATAAGGAAGCCCCTCCTCTCTTACCATGGCTCCCAGGCGCAGGCAGGGGTAGGGGGCGCGGTCCAGGCCCAGCTGCCTGAGGCTCATGGAGCCCCAGTGCTGGGGGAGCTCAGGCTCCAGCTCCATGCCCCAGATGTACTGCAGGCTGCAGAGAGACAGGCCGTACAGCAGGATGAAGGGGGAGCACAGCATGGCGAAGTGACGCCGCGCCCGCAGCATCCAGATCAGACATGCCCACAACAGCAGTACAAAGGTTAACCAGCTGTGGTAGGTGATACTCCACACCTGCAGGGGGCAGTGTGAAGATGAGGGGAACAGTTGGTGGGAAATTAAATCAATTCTGGCAAAGATAATCACATTTATTCTGTTAAGCTGTGACAGTGTTGTACAATTATTGAGTGATTGGATTTGAAATTTCAAGGCTGCAGGTTTGATTCCCAGCAGGGGCATTGCCATTGTACCCTTGAACAAGGCAGTTAACGTGAGGTGGTTCTCTAAAATTTCCAGCCGTGTAAATGGCTTGCATAGTATTTGATAAAAGCCTTGTGTAAAGAAATGCAAATTAATGCCATGGGTAAAGAGGTTATCTCTGCTGTGAACTGCATTTTATTATGCTGAAATAAGTTCTTGAAGGAATCTTAATGCTTAATCATCCACAAAGGAAATGATAAACTTTGAGGCTGAACTTCCTGGAAATTATAATGCTCAACTTGTGTTGGAGATTAAATGAAAAGTGAATTAGGGGCTAAACATTACCATCATTGCAATGAGAGCACACACATAGCTCTGATCCATAACTAGTCGACCAACAATATGAAAAGGGTTGTTCCCTCTTGTCCAATGGGGGTGCCACTGAGACCTGATGTAAAAAAAAGGATCTTTGAAGAAGGTCGTGACAAAAGTCATTTTAAAACACTTCAATCGCAGAGAACAGTGCACTCTCAGATTAGCTCACCATTCACAATTTAAGATGCCGCTGTAATTTGTTCTGGACAAATGATCCTTGGAAAACAGTCTCACCTAGATCTTGCTGACTGGAATTAATGATAGTGCAGCTTCCAGAACGATGAGGCTCACTTTCTGCTGATTCACCCGCTGAGAGCAACGTTTTCTGGAAGGAACACAAGAATATAAAAGGCCATATAAACAAAGGATCAAACAAACAGCTAGCTCTATAAACAGGGTGGTGTGGAGGTCTGTATTGAGGTCTGTACTGTATATGTTAGAGTAATGGAGAGGCATATGCTGGTGCCAGACCATACCTTAGTGTCATCCTCACTGCCCCGCCTATGTGCCCGCCAAGACTCTAGCTCCACCTCCTCCTCTTGGCCCCGCTCTATCCCCATTTTGGCCTGCGCTTCTTCTCCCTGCTTCCCAAAGATAAAGACAGGAGCAATGACGTCAATTCTAAAAATCTACAAATGCAAAAAATGTTTTTGCTTAATTCTGACACTGGTTTCCAGTAGAAGGCTGGTGATCCCAGTCCATTTTATATTCATTTATGGACCTCTTTTTTAGCAGAAGAAAATTTTACATCGATGAGGTGGATGGGGAAAGCAAGGGATTGTGTGGCCATTCAGCTGATTGGGAATTGATTAGGTATGCAGATTTAGAGACAGTTTTAAGAATCAGACCACGGCACTAAAGCTGACAACTCTCCTCTCTTTGAAGAAGTAGAAGAACCTTTATTGTATAGTGTGGATTAGAGCCTTGGTTTAACATTTTGTCCAAAGGATGTTACCTCTTACAGCACAATGGCCCATCACTGATACTGGATTTTACTTATTCAGTGGAGATAATGGCCTCGTAGCAACACTTCCAGAAGTAACTTGGTTTTTGTAGGAGGTCACCTATTCAAGTGCTAACCAAGCTTTGCTTAATTAACTTGAGCTGAAGGAAAACCAATGAAAAACTGTTCACCTTTCTATGGCTGCCCATTTTCACAACAGCTGTCAGGGTGATGTAGAGTAGGAACAGGATACCAGGGTTGACATACACGGGCCAATCATGTTCTGTGTCCAGGATGAGGTCATAGAGGAGGAGCAGTTTCTGAGATTCACAATTCCCTTCAGTCCGAAGAGTCTAGGGAAGGAAAGTGCTAAATTCCAATAAAAAACAAAAACAAAACGATCCTGACAGTATACTACAGAGCCATGCTTCTGTTAAATGTCAAGAGATCATGTTGTGTCAGGAACACCCCAGTGTCCATTTCACCTTTCAGAGACACTTATTAATCATGATTTCAGCAGCAGGCCGGTGGTCAGATCACATTTCCTCTCTCTGGTGGTAGTCTCTGCAAGTGTGAAAGCAGCACCCTGTCTCTGACTGCAGCCAGCAACTAGAGACACTCCGCGGAGATGTGAGGCTCAGTTCTTTATTCATTTACTTATTATTTTGTCCAGGAGAGTCCTCAGCTTCAAAAGGTGGAAGTTTGGCCATTAATCTGAATTTGGGCCAGCATCAGCATTCTGATGCTGTCTGATATAGCTCTGGCTGAGGCTAGCTATTATTGGCTTAAGTTCAGCCGTAAGCTGGAAGGGGGGTACGAGGTAATGACTCTGGGATCCTTGAAGAACAGGAAAGGGGCTCTGCTACTGTGTGTAAGGCCATGCTGTGGTACCTGCTTGTTCCAGTCCAGCTTTGACACCCCCACCCCTAAGGGCATGGACTTTCCCACTCTGACATCTGACAGGTGTGAAAAGGCTTTGGCCTTTGCTTTGTTTTGGAAAAATGAGCATTCCAGAGCACGTCAGCTCAGTTACATTCCAAACATAGCTTTCTACATTTCACACAGTTCCACCCATTTGTGAAGCAGAGAGCTGTAAGGATGGCTACTCCGCTAAAAGGCTACCTATATTCTCACTTCCCCACATAGTTTCCCAGAGTACTCTTTACCTTGACCACAAAAAACAATACACATACTACAACTAAAGAGGTTGAGGTGAAAAAAAGACATTTTTTACAAAAGAATGTGGGTTGACTTTGAGCCATTTATTTGTATTATTACAACAATCAGTTTGCTGGAGTATGCTGCCATAAATGTGTTTTACAGGTATTTCCCTTTTGCAGGAATTGCAGTGTCCAGTTCAACTCCATATAAATGGAGTAATATAACCAGCCATCACAATGGAAGTTTACTGTAATGTTTTACTATTACTGCAGTAAATGGCATGTGACTGTGAATCTAACAGAGCGCAATTAAACTGGCGAGTCAATAAATTCCTCTTACACCTCAGACAGGATGAGCACAATTCAATATCACTTGCTCAAGGTGACTTGCTGTTTACATGCAATGAAGATAAAACCCTGAAGTTCTATCAGAGTATATTCACTATTTTAAGTTCCAGGGGCTTATTACTGGGCTAGCTGGTAACCCTGGGACTGACCTTGCCCACAGGCTGTCTGGCGGGAGGAAGGCCTGGGCGTAGAAGCTCTGGTACAGGTAGAGGCACACCAGGTGTCCTGCGGTGAAGAAGCCCACCATCACGCAGAACACGTTGAAGCCCAAGTGGCTGATGGGAAGGTGACAGGCCCACCAGGTGCACACTCCAATGAACAGGAGGTAGTAGACCCCGGAGAAGGCTGAGGGTAGTGTAATTCCTGTACCGCACACCCACACACACACACATAAATGGTATGTGTTCACAGTAGTCACATTTACGGTACACCAGTTAACGTGCATGTCATTCATTACACAGTATACATATCTGCAATATTTGCATGTCATATATTAAAATTATGGCATAAAAAAAAACTGATCACACAACCCATTACTTGTGATCCACCTGCCATTATACACATTCAGTGCATCATGAGGCAGCCAAATCTGATAGATTCAACATGAGCTTGTTGATTAGCTGACAAGTACATTTACTGTGCTAGAACTAGAATACAGCAGATATACAGCAATGTGTGCCTCTTACCGGCCAGGGCCAGCAGAGCGATGGCCAGGACCCGCAGCAGCTCCTGCAGGACCCACAGTATGGTGGCTCTTAGCCGGGCTGCCAGCATAGCAGCGCGGGCCGCGGGGGAGGAGTCATCCTCTGGCTCACTATGGGACGACTGCCCCTCTTCCTCTTCCTCCTCCTCATCCTCCTCTTCATCATCCTGTTCCTCCTCTTCCTCCTGAAACGCATTTAATCATAACTGAGTGTGTGCACTGCAGTTCAATATTATATGGTTGGTGTAGATGAGAAACTCCATATGATATAAACTCCATATGCAGCACACTTTTCCTCCAGTAGAGGGAGACAAACTCATAAAGGACAAAGTTTCCATTAACAAATTATGAATATAGGGACTACAACTTACAAAAAAGTTTAAACATCAGCCTTGACAGGTTTCTGCACACAGTCCTAACTAGGCCTTGAGGAAGCATAAGTTAATCAACATGTCTCTTATTCCAAAACATATCATGAAAAACAAGGGTACCTGCAGTGCGAATGTGATCTTAGATCATGCATTCCTGCTCTTCATAATCATTGCTCTGTGTTTCTCTTCTCACATGTCAAACAAGGGTGACACACCCACCCCCTTCTCAAAATGGAAGCAGCCAGTCTTGCAGTGTGACATTTTTTCAGCATGAAGTGCAAGTGTGGCAGAGAGCTCATAGCTACGTATATACTTGGAAGACCACCAGACCAACCCCCAGGATAGGGAGAACTTACATTGGCAAGGGGTCCTGTGGCACCAGGTACCTACAAGCAGATCAGATCAGCATCTGCTTTCCTGTGCTATGCTGTGTGTCCAGTGTGTCTGCCAAGGTCAGTCCAGACCCTAATATGAAAAACAAGCTTTTCACCCTCATCGTGTTCCATCTAAAGCATGCTTTGAGAACACAGCTGTGTTTGATATCTAAAGGGATCATCAACGCACTGCTAATGGAAAAAACCAAAAAAACCCACTTCTCAACTCGACTGTCAGGGAGCCACCGCTCTCATTTATAGTAGACACTCATGTCTAGAGCAACTTGCATAATGTTTTTAAAAACACAGTCCATTAATACACTGGAATATTTACTGAAACAATTCAAGTCAAGCACCTTTGGAACCTTTTACCTGTGAGTCACAGGACCAGTTCCCTCACCAGTACACAGTGCTGCTGCTCTTTTTCTACATTTCTGCCAAGCATAGGGCATGTTGTCACATTCCTGCAGCTCCTGTCAATGAATCAGCTTCACTATAGCTCATGTCATAGGATTTCCTCCTTTGGATGTGTTGTCTTTCTTTTTCTATGTGGGTATAACTGGCTCATGCTTATCAGACTGCTGTTTCACTTTTTGACTGCTAGCCAACAGATATAGACAAAGATGCAACATAGCCCTTCACCTGCCATAAGATGAGGAAAAAAACACAATCATGATTCAAGACCTGAGCACACGCACAGTACATGAAGGAGAAGAGAATAGAAGAGAAAAGAAGAGAAGAGAGAACAAGACCAGTGAAAAACAGTGCACAAGTTGTATAAACATGGCAAAACACCCCTAGAAACCACCACAACATTACATACACTTCACAAAGTGTACTTGGGTGAATTTCCAGGATATTTTAATAGCAAGGCTGAAGGTGTGAGCACCATTTGAATATTACCAGCAGCTTTAAGAGTTTTCCACCTCCAATAAAATCACCAAACAAGAATCAAGAGTGCCTGTAAAACTGAGTACTATGACAGAAAGTCCATGATAGTATTTAGTTTCTGTAAGACAAGATCTTGCACACCTTCCTCACAGATTTCATTGACATGAGAAATTCTACCATTTATTCTATTAAAGTCTGAATGGAAGAACAGGCCTTGGAATTAAGGTTTATGACCCCTTTTATGGGTCTGTGTGAGTAGAGGTTGTTAAAAAGGCGCTGAGGTGGCTGGACTGGAAAAAGGTATGAAAACATCCAACCAGAGAATGAGAACATGCTGTATTACCATAAGCTTTTCTGAATAAAACTGAAAGGAATCTGACACACCTGAACAAACCAATGGCCCTTGGTTTTTTAAGCTTAAAATTTTGAGGAGATTGATTAACAAAGAGAACACATTTAGAACAGGGACCTGCTGGAGATCTCTGAGCCCTGCAATCATCTGACCTTCCAGAACACATACTACTGTGATCTGATTGGGTGTGTGGAACACACACTGTGATCTGATTGGGTGAGTAGAACATATAATCCTCTCACTGGGAGTTGTGTAGCAACTAACATTCCAGTGCCACCCCCCTTCACCCCCCTGAAAGATTGTAACCATCCAATCCAAAACCTTTCAGCGTTATTACTCACTGCCAGTCGGTTAGGTCATAATGTAAGATAAATGAGGTAAAAGCACCATCAAAGAACTGACATTAGTGTGATCATTCCTTCAGCAGCATCAGTATGTGGGGAGGGAGGATGGTGGATAAATGGACCCATCAGGCAAGCTGTGTGATAACTCACTCCTCTCACTGAGCAGCAGTACCAGGATCGAGGGTTCGAGGGTGTGAGGGTGTAAGGCGGGCATTGGGTTTGACTGCCCATCACATTCCTTCACACCAGAGAGCTAGATCCTCCCATGAGATTGCATGGCCCCCCATGCCCCATCCACTGCTCCAAACATAACAAGACAGTTCCAGTGTAGATCCTGGAGAAATCCACCAATCCTCCTCAGCAGAGGCCAACGCAGCAACACCACCTCCACCCCAACATGCACCATTCTTGCAGTGGACACTATTTGAAAAAAGTTCTATCTAGCGTGCATAAGGGTTCATTTGTACCCATGGGGAAACCTTTCCAGGTTATTCTTAGATTTTGCAGAGCCCTCAGAGTATTGTTCAACATAGAACCCTTTATAGATATCAGTATCTAAGAAGAAGCTTTAAGAGCCTGTAGGGAGCCACCTTTTTCTTAGGAGCGTGAATCAAAAGATTATTCTTGTGTGATGTTATACTATCTGTTTTTCAACTCTGTGTGTCTTTACTGTTGTGTCAATGAAGAAGACAATAAACCAGTTTCAATCAAACCAAACCACTTTTAAACCTAATCTGCAAACATGAATCATTCAGTGGTGCTTTTAGTTTGTTTTTTCCCTCTGAGAACATCCCTGCCAAAAACAGCAGCACTTGTCCAGCTTTGCTACGGTTTCCCTTAACTCTGCTGTGTGAAAGCTGGGGCACACGATGCGGAGAAAATGACGAGGCGTTACTGATGAATCACGACCCAGTGCTGCCGGGCTGCCCACTGCAAGAGCCGTACATGCTGTGGAATGCAGGAGGGACTGGGGCAGACGCTACACCCATTCATATTCCCACTGTACAGACACACACTCACACTCTACAGCCTCATATTCACCACACTTTACAAAGAAAACAATCTTTACCTTAATTCAGTCATAAATCCATTTTACAAAACACACACCCACATGCACACACAGTATCATCATTTGAATGCAAATCTTTAGAACTTGTTCTTAAGTTTAATTTCCATCAACTCCCAACCATGTACCTACAGGTCCTAGTGACATGCTTCACTTCACCAGTGAAATATGACCCAGACCTGAGCAGTGGAGTTCACTGCTGAACTATGTCATGACATCATCACCATTGCCAACGTTAGTGCCCAGCAAGCCTGAGCAGTGTTAAGAGAAATCCACATGAGAGGGAACCAGTCTTCATAAGGATGTCTCTGCTTTTAAGTGCCCCATTAGTTCACTGTAAATTAAGGCTGTGTGCAGAGAGTGCTTTGAGTGAGCTGGGAAGCACACTCAAAGCCAGCTGCTTCTCAGGTTTGTTCCAAGCATCACACAAACTGAGATTATGGCTGGGACCCAAGCAAACACCCTTAGTCTCTTTAACAGCATGTGCAATGCAATTAAAACAGACTTTGCATTATAACATACAAAAAAGTGTCTTTGAGTATTCTCTATTTTATCAAGGAAACATATTCATTGGAATGTCTTTTTTATTTCAAGTATAACAGCATATAACCTAAAAAAGACTCAATTCAGTGTTTATTGAATTGCAAACGCCTTAAAAAGATGAAATGCATTTGACTGGGTTCTAACCTGTCTGGTTTTTCATAAGCATTTCCTTTATTTGGGCCTGAAATGTTAATCTGAGGGGAATTTCCATGTAAGAAAAAATGTCTTGATCACTGGAACAGCATTCCAAATTTCTGAACGGATTTGTCACGTACAGTATCATTATGCCTGCCATTCCTCAGCTCAGCTGGGTTTCAGCAGCTTTCCTCAGGCTACCCAAGGCACAACATCTTTCAAACCAGAAGGAAATCATGACCTCTAGTAGGAGGATGCACTTAAGTCAATATATACTATAGTGTACACCACAAGAGCATTTGAAGGCAGCTTTAAAATGAAGAATGATATGCAGGAGTGAAAATAATTCTTTAAATACAGTTACAGGAGTCCTGAGATCAGACCCTCAGGGATTTTAATGCAATCTGAAAAAATCTACCCTAATATTTTAATTTTGTAAAACAGACTGTTCTATTGAAAATAGACTATACCCAAAATGTGCTGAGGAGTAAAATAAATGAGCCCTGAGCCCCTGTGGCTTTGCCCCTCTAAGTGGCCATGTGATCTACCATGTATTCCTGGCCTGAAACCCCAAAGCCTTTGAAGAGCTGGGGGAGGGTTGGCGATGGGGTTATGGTTATATGAGATCTTGAACATCAGAGCGTACGTAAAGCCTCAATTTGGGGGGCGTTACTATACTAGGAATCACCGGCATCCTTTCAACAGATGTAATCTTCAGGGTGCTATTTTAATCAGCATTTTGACAAGCACAACATAAGACCTGAACTGGCACAACTTTTCCAGCAGAGAAAACTGGAGCAGAGACGAAACTTGCATAAATGAATAAATCCTTAATTAGTTTCCACTGGAGGCACGTTTCATCATAAAGGGGACTGGGCTCCAGATGAGTTAGCTACCCTTTGTAAATTGATACAATAAAGGCTCTGCTTCACAGTGGTAACAATAATCAGGGCTGGGTCAGTATTTGTTGGTGGAGTTGCCATGGTGATGGCAGAGAAAGTGGCCGGACTCTCACCAGCTGTGCGAAGTGTGTGCACGGGAGCCCGAGACAGACGGAAATTGAAGAGGGAAGGACTAGGAGACGGAATGAAGTGTGAATAACAAGCAGGACCTTAAGGTGCAGGAGGGGAATAAAACCTTCTATTAACACACAAGATTTACGAATTGTGTCACTGCTGTTTAAGCTGGGCCTCTGTGAATTAGGGCTAAAAGAGAAAGTGGGGCAGACAGATAGACTGAATGCTACAGCAGCATATCATTCTAGCTATCCACCAGCACAGTCAGATACCAGCACCATAGCAGAATTCACTAACTAATACATGTGACGGTGTGTCACTACAGTGATATACAACTACAACAACAATCTACTACAGTAAAAATATCACATACCAATATGGTATGATCACCATGGCAATAAGGCTTCACCACAGAACAGCAGCCCATCAGTACAGGTATGCACAAATACTGTTCGTATGATCCTAGCTCACATGTCCTTTTCAATATACAGATGCTTCAGCATTGTTGTTAAAGGCTGTGAAACAGAAATGGCACACTGGTTCTGAACTGGTTTACCCGAGAAAGGCCATGTTTAATGGGTTTATCTTGCATGCAGGGAATCTGCTGTTTCTTTAGCTGACAAGAGGACATAGTTTTAGCTGAGTCATTTTGCCAGGGACGCATGCAAATCTGAGTGTCCATCTGTAGGTTTGTTGTATGATGGCTTACCAGTGCAGAGTCACGTGGTACATGACATTCATAAAGAAACTTTGTCACTGCACCCAAACTCTCTCTTAACAGTGTAAATTAGATGGGTTGCAAATGTAGATCATAAATCTGCTGTCAGAGGGGCAGACATATGCACGCTACTATAGGAAGTGTAGGGAGGATCTGTGGCAGGCAGGATCCTGATAGGCTCACCTCGTCAGAGGACTCCGAGCCTTCGGCCTGGTCTGGTTTACTGTCGCTCTGTTTCAGCAGACGGTCACACATCACCAAGGTGACCAGTGAGATGATGAACACACCAAGGTCTGGGACCAGCAGCCTCACTGAGCTCCAGGGGTTGTCCAGTGGTAACCTTTAACCATACACACACACACACACACACACACACACACACACACACACACACACACACACACACACACACACACACACACACACACACACACACACACACAAGACACAAGTAGGCCTTCAAATATGGACATATGGAGCACACACACCACATATATAGCATGGGAAAAGCATGTCTGTCTCTCATCATGCCTTCCATATCTCTCTCCTTCTTTCTCTCATCTCCGACTTCTCTCTGTGAGAACATGTGGAAAAAAGTTCTGTACACACACAAACACACACATGCACCCTGTGCGAAATTGATTTACGCACCATGTATCAGGTACCAGAGAGCACACAGAGCTACTTCAGAGGTGACCTTTGACTAAATGCTTTAGGAAAACATGTTGGAGACATTCAGCACCCCCAGCATACCTGGATACTCCAATGTGTCTTGATAAGGTCTCCCATGAGCTGCCTGCAGAAGGAGAAGTACCGTGTTATGATCGTGTTACTACTCTGACTGCTCCTCAGGTGGTGTTACATGCCGGTAAGTGGAAGGTAGAGCAGAGTGGTAAATTATAGTCCTGAAGGAATGTCACATCAGTGCTCCAACACTCTCCCATGATTTTCCACCCTTCACAGCATACCCATGGCCTGGATCTTTATAAACAAATCTGAAAATCATTCATTTATCTGAATTAAGAGGCTATAGACCACTGTATTTCCCTGAGGTGGAAGACTCTGGCTTCAGAATGTAAAAGTACAAACATGTATTTTGGTTAACCTATGCACAAAAACAGGTGATTTCACTAATTAGTTTTCCACCTCTGCCATTTGCACTCCCCATGTGTAGAGAGAGGACTTTGCACATGTTTGATGAAACTATACTATATTGTCTGGGCAAAACCTGCAATATTATGGACTTCTGCATTTTTGCTCTCTTGTTTCAAAATGTTGCTTTTGTGTGGTTCTGACTGCTCTCTTTGTATTATTCTGAGAATTACATAAGGATTGGCTTCAGCTGCAGGAAGATTCCACCAGTCTACATCACATTACAGAAGTTCACTCACAGTTGCTGCTCAGATCTTTGTCTAGTTCAGGGACAGTGTGCAGGCAGATCTGGAAGGTCACATGGGCCAGGAGGAACAGCAGGCTGGTGCCAAACACAGCCTTGATGAACCGTCCAGTGTGGCCTGCAGCAGACAGACAGACAGACAGGCATACAGACAAACATAGTTAGTAAATTGCAAAGAACAGATATAGAGACCTGGTCGTCTTGGACATATTAAACGTACATGATGTTAAGGTTTTGAAAAGGAACAGGCCTGGTTTTAGACATACACCAGTGTTTCCATTGCTTTCTGTTATCAGAGTAAGTGAGTGTGCTGTTGGCTCAAATAACCATGTAGCCTTTGCCAGGGCAGTGTATTTATGTGTCCATTTTATACGCTCTCTTCAGTCAAGATTCACCAGTTTTTCCTCTTGAGTCACAGCTGTATTGAGTCACACACAAGCAAAGAGCTCTGTGGCCTATGTGAACTCCTAAAAGGCATTCACTCTGAGACAGTGATGTGAGTCTCTGTGCAGAGGAGCTAATTCCAATATAACATACCTCTTATTAATGACAACCGGTAACCTATGCATAAACCCTGCATTAAACTTGTGCTGTCAACAGTGGAATAAATTTTAATTTAAACCTAGCTTCCTAAAAATAGCATCGGTTTGGACATACTCGCATATGTATTGCTAAGTTCACATAATTATTGACATCTATTGTAATGTCTAATATGCTGTGTTGGTCTTACACTGTAGAGCCCCCAAAATAGTGGAATATAGTGGAAGACAAGGGACATGTCTTTATGTCCTCTTCATGGCTCATGAACAATTATGTTATTACATTTTTATATGCACTTAGGTATAGGTACGACAGTAAACTTCATGTCTGGATTATTTGTGAAATAAAATGATTTGTAAATAAAAGGCTGATTTGCAGCAACGTGTGTGTCCTTAAGCTGATTGTTTGCAGACTCAACTCTGTGACTGTATTCATACAGTCTATTCATCACCATTATTATACACACACTCATATTGACTTTAAACATTATTTGTTTAAAACCAGCAAAAAGAGAGAGCTCCCCTGATGGTTTGGATGTCTTCCAAAAAACAAGACATTGGTAATAAAAGAACAGGCCAGACAAGCTAGCACAATGTAGTCAGGCAAACAGAGAATTCACCCTAACGGACATTTTTGGCACTTAAATTCTACCTGAAGTAGTGGAAGTGCTGCTAAAACCTACTGACTGTTGAGAGCCTAACACACACACAAACCCATCACAGGGCACGGAGATTTTCACACAATTCCACATAAATATGTCAGCTCTCATTGTTTCTGTGAAATACAACCCTTGTAAAAACCACAGGCACAAACTGTTTTTTTATTTTAGCCAAGGCACAGGGAGTGATCCTCACAAAACTGTGGGCATTTTTATGACAGTCCAGCTAGTCAGAAATGAGCCACCCCAGTGAGTGTGTACTCGGCTCAACTTTGATGCCAGTTTACAGAAGTGTTTGTCTCTGCAGCCACAACTGAGGCTAGTTTAATGGACGGTTTCATTTTTATTCAATGTAAAAAAAGACAGAGAAAACTAATGAGGCAGTACTTCTAAAAAGGCTTAGCTTTAATTTCCATATGTGTGGATTCAATCTGGAATGCAAAACATTCTTTAAAAAACAATTTTTTAAATTACACATCCTTGGCACTAAGGTCTACAATTACAAAAATGGCCCATGATGTCACTTCTTTTGACAACAGCAAGTGGAGACAGGGAAAAAGAGTGGCTATGATTAGGTGCAGCTGGAAATTCATTTTCCTTTTCATCTGATACCCTCCCCTGAAAACAATCAATAATTTATTTCAATCTCATTGACTTTTTCCAACATCCCCAAACTTGTCAGCTGCTGACCTTTTTTGCTCCCTAGCTGAGAACAACTGAATTTATAATGACATTTGAGTGTCAGACATGTTTGTGTTTCCAGGTTTCAGTGGAAAATGATGCCCTGATATGTCGATAAATGATATCTGGAGAGGCCCTGCCACTAGTGTCAAATATCTCCCAGAGATTCACGCCTGTTATGAAGCCAGCAACTCTTATGGATATATTTTGGAAAGAAACATGTCATCCAAGAGAGGTATAAATTATGTGTGGGACGCATCACGCTCAGCTGAGGCTCATGAGATGAGCTCCTCTCCAGTCACCCTGATTTACGGCACACGCCCCAACTCAACGGCAATGGAGACCCGACACAGGCACTGATGCTAGGTGAGAGAAGATGGATTGGCTCTGGCACCAGGTGAAGCCCTGGCTGACAGCGCCACTGTCACTCTGATGGCTCCACGTCGCCATTAGAGGAAAACCCAACATCAGCGAAAAGGGCACAGATTTAACAATCAGAGAAGATGTTACTCAATCCCACCAATGAGAGGTGGGATTTGGTCATGAACAACAATTTTTACATATAACTGTTACATCTGTGAAAATTACACTATGTAATGTTTCAGTCCTACAACAACAATAACAAAACACCAACAAAAAATTATATATGGGTGCTTTAAAGCTTATCCTTCATTTTCACTGTGGTTACAGAGTGCTGTACTTATCTGTTTTCTCAAGCGTAACTAGTCAGCTGTCAGAGTAAAGACAGAAGTGTGGTGAAAAGCAGACAAAGCTTAATGATAACCCGATGTGTAAATCGGTTTTGTCTAGATTCTTGTGTTTCAGCGTACTTCTTGAAAATACAACTGAAAAACTAAAGAAAATGTGATTTTTTAATGTATCCATTTACAAACATTGACACTGACATTAATATTTAATTGTAACTGCTCAATTAAAATGGAACTGAAATATATTTAAAGTGAGTTGATCATTTTCATGTCTTATTTTGTAGCCAGGAAAGGCAACACTGTTCCCATCGTACTGGCTCTGATTATTCTTCCATTTGGGCCCTTTATCACACGATTGGATCAATTTTAGGAAAAAACAAAGACATGGTGACCAGGTGCTCAGCATTTCAGTATTTGGATGGAAGTATGAAATATTACAAACTGTGGAACTTCAGCACACATTCTAAAGCTATTAAATAACAAGAAAAAAGAGAATGACCATTGCTGCAATTGTTTCCATGGAGAAGACAGCCCTGGATGAAAAATGACTCAACTCAAAGCAAGCCTCATTATCAATCCTAAAGACAGACAAGTCTGGCTTTAGTTAGTACTGAATGCAGATGTCATTATCTCAGCTAAGGACCCTGTCAAATAGAGCTGGATAAAACCTATGAAAACTACAAACAGATTAATTAATTTTGTATCCATCTATAATGTAGTAAGACAAGGCACTTTGAATCAAGGTGAGTTTTTTTATTTGATTTTGGGACAGTTGGGAAGGACCACTCAACAACAAACAGGTAATGGATGTTCATGTGTTTAGAGGGCTGCAAACCTTGTTAAACTCCCTTAAACTTTTGAGGTCCATAGAAACTATGTACTGAAATTATCGACAAATCATTAAAGAAATACCCTCCTCTCTCTCAGTCAGTAGTACCTGTATGAGTCCCACTGAAACTACATCAGCCCAATCCATTTTTGGTGGATATGAAATCTGTGTGGTTGCAGCCTAAACCATGATCTGGCATGGAGTGTGTCCCTCTTTACAACATGCCTTAGATGTGTTATGTGTGGCATTTGATCCATTTATAAGATTCCCGGATTAAATTAGCAAATAATCAAATAAATAAAGACATTTGCTTTGTGAAACCTTTCATGGTAATGAGTTATCATTCAGGGGATGCAATTAGACATATATCAGTTAAGGAACTATACAGTTATCTGGAATGTTGCAGGTTATTTGGCTTTGTTATACACTTGAGCAAGGCACCTAAATTAGGCAGCTTCAGTAAATAGGCATGAGTATGAATAAATAGTAGGTCAGGTATGTATGTCTTGGGTGAAGCTGACTGCTAAACAAACATGTAATAGCAATGGCCTCCTGTTCTCCGTGTGGCTGTTGGACCAGAGGAACCTGAGTGAGAGTCAGAGGTGGATTCTTTGGTACCAGCAGCGTTTCTGGGAGGTGTAGAAGGATGCTGAGCTTGCGTGAATTATTTCTGCCCAAACACAGTCTTTCCGGGGCCTTGTTTGTCTTTCCAGCTTGCCTTCACAGGAACAGGCAGGAATTCCTGCTGGTGACGTCCGGAAAAAAAGCCTCCTGTGTTTCTGTGAGTCCCCCCCCACCCCCAGCCAAATGTGTCTTTGCGAAGCTTAAACAAAGTCAGTGACCGTGAGCATATTATGGGATTTTCCATGAAAGGTGATTTGAGATGAATATATGACCACTCTTTTAACAAGATTGAGCTGTTAACTTACTGTGCATCTATCAAGTTTTACTTTCATTATTTTTTCAATGTACTACTGTTTATTACCTGTATTGCACATATGTAATGAGCAAAATCTAAGTTTTAATGTCTATGTCAATTGTATGTGACACCCTGTTACGCGTGTTGCCCACTGGGACAATAAATGTCTACTCTAATCAATTCGGGTGGCTCCGCAGAACCTGAAGAGAGCCAGGGCAGAGCAGGAACGACCTTGGGCTCAAAGAAAAGAAAAACACAAAACCGTATCTTAGCCTTACTCCATAAGATTCTCAAAACAAGCACAGGAAATTGTCCTGGAGTTAAGATTGGATTAGGCATATTTTTGAAAGGGGAGGTGAATCTCAGGAGGGGCAGTTACATTTTAATTGCATATTAATGGGGAGCATGTAATAAAATTCTGGTTTTGGCAGCTTAGGTTAACAGCGCCTGTTTTATGAGTGAGTTTCTGGAGCTCGACAGCATGGCTTAAGGTGAGATGGGGCCAGCAGGCAGAAGACTGTGGCACTGTAGGGTATTCCTTAAACCAGGTAACAGATTCAACAGCTTTGGAGTCAGACTTCCACAGGTGATTATATTATTCAGCTGATAACAGCCCCTCGGCCCTTCCTGGTAACCAGGGGAGCAAAGAGACTGAGCTCCCTTTTCATATTCACTGTGAGGTCCACTGAGATCAATGATAGATGTTACTGCATTACAGTGAAATTAAATATTCAGTAATACTCAATAATTTTGAAAATGCTTTCCTTGGCAATGCTGTAAAACCAGAAAAGCTGGGTTTCTGCTTCAGCCTGATACATTTTGTACATGAGCAAACAAACCAAGAGGTTACTTCTAAGAATGATGCTGCCTGAATACAGAAAGCGAAACACAAGCAATATGTGTTATAGAAAAAAAATGAGCAATCTTTCCCTCAATTTTGGAGGGCCATTGTATTCCCAAGCCATTGTCATTTCTACAACCTCCACTGTCAATTCAGGGGATTTCAGATGTTCACACAATCTTCTCCAAAACACACAATGTCAGCTTCCACTTATTCTCATACTGAAATGCACTTTCCCATGTATATGTCACTGGATGTGAGTGAAAATTACAATGACTGGAGCCTAGTATGACTGTCCTGATCACATTTCAGTCTCCTCCAGTGCTTAAAACGATTTGATTTAAAAAAAATATGATAGAAATGGTTTCATATGGAATATCGTAATAAATATGGACATATGATAATGAAAACTAATCCAGCATGCAATGGCATGTAACTCGAGAGTTTGGCTCCTTGTGCAGGACTCATACCTCATAAACTCACGCCACACCTCAATACTTTCCAGCAGACATTTCTAAAATGTTTTTCATGACTGTAAAGCAACTTCCTCCATAGACATTTATTGCTCCCTTTTACTCTGATTATCTCCCTGGCCTTTCATTTCCTCTTAGTTCAAAAAGGGCAGCAGCTTTATGTAAAAACAAGCGTTTTTATAAATAAGAGGAAAAGCCTTAACTGGAAAAACAGAAAACGTGTGGAATCTCAATCCCTTACACTGAGCGGAGGGCACAGGACAGAGCAGCTCAGGGGAGCAGACCTTGTTGTTCAGCTTTCCTCCACTTGATAATTAACCAATCAGAAAACAGGGACCTCAAGCAGCCTTCACCCCTTTTGCACTGAACATTCAAGGCCCTCCAGAGTGAGTTTGGGCTTCACCCTTGTTGAATAACGATGCCTGAGCGGCAGCCAGCTGAGTCTGTGTCAGCGAGGTTGGGTATGTGTCAATGCGGAAACGGAGGACTATCAGCCTTTCCTGTGTGAATAACATTGTTTTGCTTCTGGTTCATTATCTTTACAGAGTGATTAACTACATTTAAAAGGAAAGACTGTAACAATAAATTACTGCTATGATTATTTTTTTTTTTAGGATTAGGCAAGGAGAGTCAGTATACTCCATTTATGTAATATGGAATCTGGGTATTTCAGCAGTTAACTAAAAAAAGGTCAGAGGTATATGGCGTCCAGCAATCACATTAGGAATGGACCCAAATGATAAGACTCCTTTCTTTGTCTCATTCAACCCCACGACCACCCCCACCCCCCAAAAAAAAAAAAAAAAACAGTCGTCACCAACATTCCATTGTAAAACTGCTGTCTATTCAACATCCTGTTACATGCCATTTTCTTCCAATGTAAACTGTTTTCGGCCTTGAGTATTCACTGTCATTTAATGCAGTTCTATTAACACCACCTGATTAAACAGCACTGACAGTGACTGATGGCAGGGGATGTGACCTGTCCTGGCCCACTGAAAACTGCACGTGGCTTTGAAATAAAGAGGATTCTTTTATAGCTTCACTCCTCCTGGGGCTGGTTTCAATGCTACAGGAAAGCCAGGGCGGTGTATGCATTGTCGGTGGGCCACATAGGAAGGGCATTGCTAACGACAGCAGGTGTGAAAACAGAGAGAAATTTGGCATAGCAAGCATTGGGCTCAGCATCATGCTGTACCAATAAACACCCACATCCTGGATAAGTATCAGTAAATGCTGTTTGAACAAGCAAGACGTCATCTTCTGGGATTACGATAACATTTACTAAATTACTTGTTAAAAACAATATGTTAATGAGGAAAGCTGTATCCTGCAACATAAGACTGTACAGAGAAGAGGGTTGTAGGTAATTTACATTAATATCAAGACACAACTATTAGCATCGACTGTGGTAAAAATGTTTGTAAAAATAAAGAGACCTGACAAAAGGTATGTTCCATGACCTGAGATGGAATAAATGAGATATTTCAGAAAAGAGAAAAAATGAAACCAAGACTGGAAAAGAGTAAAAGTATTTCATGTAAGTCTGACGACTTTTCTTCCTTCCTTGGTGAGACACTAGACAGGCAAAAAATGACTATTGCATGGACCAAAGACCATGATACTAGCAGCACTACACAAAGCCAGAACAAAGTCAAGAGAGACTGTGACACAAAGAAAATGACACTGTGTAGCATTTATAATTGACTAAAAAAAGAATATCCGTGGCTGAACTAAATCAAAACAAGGCCTTGTTGATACACAACAAGTGTGACTGGCTATTTCCCAGGAGAGAGAGTGTCTAAATATCTCATGGATTCAGCTTGTGACTGCTTCCATTTCTGAGCTTTCCCTCTCCCTCCTCCCACCCTAAAATCCCCTAATTGAATGCATCTGGGTTTCCTAGTGTCATGGCCCAAGAAACCACTGGTAATCTTGGAGAAGAGGACAATAAACAATATGTTCTTCATTAAAATCATTAATACCGTTCACTGTCAGGTATCACTTTATAAGTTTGGCTGCGGCTCCCGGGATTTTCCAACAGGGAATTCTGTCTGCCAGAGGCCACTGCTTAAATAAATGTTGCTAAATTTACAAGCATGCGCCACCAAAGAGCAAGCTCTGGTGGCCCTTTGCATCCTTGTGGACATAATCCTCTTTAACTGAAACATGCTGATTCCTATCAGTCCATGGAGAGGAGGGGGACCATCAGCTATTGTACTGCACTGCCTTCTGCTAACATAAAAACCCTGTGTTTATCAACTGCTCTTTTTAAAACAATCTGTGATTAGCGCACTTCCCACTCATTGTTTATTTTACGAAAGCAGAAAAAGTACAATGGAACACAATTTATTAGTGGCTCTATCATATACAGGAACAGATAGGATCCATATGGTTGTAGAGCGTGAACGGGTTGATAACTTGAACAAACAACTCCCGGGACCGGGTGTGCGGGCCTGTATTGTTCCTTCAACAACAGGGCGAGCTCAATGTTTCATAAACTGGGGCTGGCCGGATATGAGAAAAATCATTACCTTCAGAATTGAAAACATATCCAGTGTTTATTTAAGTTTCATTAAAGAACATGTGGTGAGATTTGTTGGTTCACAATAATATAACAGTGATATTAAATAAATCACTAACTCTCGTGAACCACACTGTGTCATCAGTAACTAAGGCTAGATCAAACTTTTCACCTTCAATTTTCCATGATCTATGCACAATTGTGTCTAAGTGCTATATTATTGTTTCCTTAAACATATATCAAATTTCTTGAATAAAACACATTTAGTGATTGTGGTTTCAACAGAATATACCACATGCAGACTGGATCTGTCAATTGCCAATCTGAACCATCTGTAGAGGTCTGCATTTCAGATTGCATTGCCAGGATCAGATTTGAGAGTAAGCACTCTAAAATGTGTCTTCTGTTGACAATATCCTATTAACAACTACCTATAATAAAGCAGCAGCAGGTACAAACCTGACAGGCAGCAGGGTATGCTGATGAGAAGATAGAACAACCAGGTTTAAAATCTGCACACAACACCTAGAGAAATGTGATTTTGTTCTGAACACTGAAATCCATCAGCTGTAACTGAAATGACTACAAAGAAGTCAATCAGACCAATGATTATATGCCTACAAAATAACATTTCATGCAAAATCTTGTACTTGTGTTGGTTTTTACCCATATTGAAATCTCACACTATACTGCATATTATGTCTCATAACCCATGATGCGGTTTTGGCAAATGGAAAATAAAAAAAAACTGAAAGTCCCTATTATGCACCTTTTGACTAGAAGTGAACTAGAGGTAATTAATCTACGACTGTAATGGCAGTCTTGCACTTCTGCTAGACACTATAATTGACCATTAAAACCTAGCACCATTAAAATGGTGCTTTTTCGATTTTCCACATTAATTGCAGCAGTATAGGAAAATACTACTATGTGTTTCTAATTTTGCTCATGTTAATTTTAGAAAAGTAAATGTTTGAAAAAGTTAGTTGATCAACCTGATTTAAAATGATGCCACCATTGGGCTAGGGTCTAATTAAAACATTTTTTCGAAAGTCAGAATCACATAAAAATATCACTTTCATAGAAAGAGGGAGTTTGACACAATGCAAAGTACATTAAATAAGTATAATGTAAATAGATCTAAATAACAAGTAAATACTTTCTTACTGCAAGCTACTGTTTTGGATATTCATCCTAAATTCATACACAGCTTTTTCCTTACTTACACATACTTATCCAGACAGCCAAAAATGGAAAAGTGTTAAATAATCAAAATCATCTCAGTAAGATACTGATAAGGACAGTAAGTTGCTACCCACAGCCAAATAGCAAGTGACTTGCATAATCATACGGATAACAGTTTTATTCCCACCTCCCTGGCACTTTGGCAGCTCCCTAATTTCATTTTGGCTGCAAATAAAGGTAGCACTAAGCTCCCCCATCAGCGCTAAGTGTTGCACCTCTTCCTCTGGCAATGCACAAGACCTTAACCTGTCTATTGCCCCCAGCTGCTGACAACAACTGCAGGGAGGCTAACATGAAGCACATGAACCAGAGCTGAGACTTAATTGTGCTCCTCACAAAAGCTGAGGGGTACTTAAGTACCAGACAGGAGAAGGAATTGTGTAAAGGTAAAAAAAAGACTGTATCTGAACAGTAAAATCCATTGGGATCAGTGGAAATATAAGAGAATGAAAGCTGTATTATCCAAATGAAATTACTACATATTCTGCTTTAGAGCTATTTCTTTAGTTTTACATTTCACTAATATGTGAATATGAATTACTTCAGTTTGGTGAGTATCAGCCAGATTCAGAACTGATCAGAGCAAGAGGCAAAACAAAACGTGCACATGTATCTATATCTTGGTGAAATAAATGACCATCAGAGCAGAGACAGGAGTTTTTCTTACCTAGCAGTGTGCGCTTGTTTGGCCAGAGGAACCATGGCAGCAGCAGCAGGTACAGGAGGTACACGAGGGACAGGGCATTGAAGCGAAACAGGCAGGCTGGGGAAACACAGACACAGTATGATGAGGTCCCCACAAACCACAGCTGGACCAGTTCTACTTCTACACTTCACAAGTTAATAACACCAGTGGCCTTTCACTACTACTTTGAGTAACATATTTTCAGTAGTCCAAAGCTGCAAATATGCTATATAAAAATGTAAACATACTCTTTAACAATAAATGTGATGCAAAAAGATTCAGTTCTTGTTTCAGTATTCAAATTCATACAGTCAGATTTCAACTACTACAGTAAGCCTGGCACATTACAGGTTGCAGAGGTTGTTGCTTTTAAAAAAGTTCTGAATGAAATGATTTGGCATGATGTGCTGTGATAGGGAACATCCCATATCAGAATAAAACTTGAGTCCCAGCTTGTCTAGATACTAAGTAGGTGAACACTAACACCTGAGCCTGCAGCAGAAAAGTTATAAGTATTAAATGTACACTCTATTTACCTCCTTTGGGAGTGAAAACAAGGTGAAATACTGGAACTGCCTCAAGGCACTAAGGGCCTCTGTCTTCCTCTTTAATCAGTGTTCCCCTCCAGTCCTGCTTCAAATTCACTTTGTAACCTCAGTCCCTTGGTCAACATGCTAAGTTTATTTACACCTTGTAGTCAACCGGTCACAAAGAGGCACAGAAAATCAAATTGCTCACGCCGGGATCGCCCCCCCAGTAAAACCCAGGCCTTTAATTTCATAACCTTCCATGTGCAGAGGCAGTGAAAGCCTTTGGCCCATGCTCTATGCCTCTCAGCTCCCCGCTCCTCTATTGACATGAAATAACAGAGAACTGACAGGGAACCATAATAAATGCTACTACAATGACAGGGAAACACCCTTTTTTGACCTGTTGTTATAATTCCCTTGGTAACCACAAACCACTGGGATGCAGTGTGTGTGTAACACGATAGCGTGTGCAAGAGTACGTTTCAAACAGAGTGCAGAACTTGGCACTGGACACATTATTTTTATTTCTCTCTGATTTCAGTATGTCCATTACTGTGAGGCTCTCAGCAACAGAGATATGTGCTTCATCTGTGACTGTCTAGCCTCTGACATTGACCTCAGCCCTTTCAAACCTAATCCTATTGACACTGATTGCCTATTGGATAAAAATAATCTTGCATTCCCCATGTTTGGCTGCTATACAAATCAGAGTTTCTTCTCCATTGCAAAGTGGGTGATTCATTTCATCCTTGCGGCAAATGGTGGCAAATTCCTCGGGTGCTGAAAGCCCCCGTTTGCATCTCCTCTGCTGCGATTAATCTCTTTCCCTGCAGCGTACAAATGAGCCTCACATGTGTGCTCCAGACAGACCCATGACGCCGTACAGAAAAATGACCGGGGTGGCTTGGCAGCAACACTGCTAGTTAAGTATGTTATACTGGATAACAGTCAGTTAATTGCCTAAATGCATGCTAGATGAAGGCAGTTTAACATACAGACTTTAATTTTACCGTTTCTTCTTCTTAACTGCCTCATACTGCCTCCTCTTCTCTGTCATAGCACTCCCATCTCACAGTCAAAGCACATTTAACTGCCATTCAAGAGTGGAAATAGGTCAGCTAAGGCTTGAAGTGTAAGCCAGAATTGCCTCAGGGCAATCTTAAATACAGAATATCTTTTAACAGGACAAACAATGACCCAGCCCAAAAACAGTTATAGAAAGTTATATTCCCAAAACATGTTTTTAGTTTTCAGCATGCTCAATGCAGTGTTTAGAAGTAACTATTAAAATATCTGAAAAACAGGGGTATGCAACTTCCAGTCAAGCTGCTTGGAGCTCTGACAGTGATGACCTCATGGTTTCTGTGCTGTGGGGATTAACTGAAGCACCTGAACATCACAAAGGTGCCATTGGTCACTCAGTACAAAATCAACACAACGCATAAAGGCAAATATGTTTCTACCATTTCAGGTGATTAGTGAGTTTCAGGATCTTCATAATGGGTGGAGCTACAATAACCTGTCAATCACTGACCTACTTGTACAGAAGGTTTTGCTCTTCATGCCATATCGATTGGCTCAAATCAGTGAGTCACTAACAGCATGTGGTAGCTCTGCCAATTCTTGGTTTCATGATGCTTTCTTCTCCAATCACTGCCCATTCCCTGTCACAATCATATCAGCCGCTGCCTGGCACTTTATTGTATGCCTGCTATACCATTAGCTTCTAAAATTGGATGCTCCCTGGATCTGGACATTTATGGTAATTTCACTTAGGAAAAACCAACAGTGTGGCACCGAGGTGAGACATGCTCCCACAGAATACACTATGTGCAAGTGTGTACAAGACAGAGCTCTGAAAGATTGCCTTTTACACCCCCAGCATTAACCTCCAAGCCACACCTTAAGTTGCTTGGCTCATTCCCAGCCTCACAGGCTAGTGAAGAGGTATAATTTATCCTCCACAGACATCAGCTTTAATTAAGTCTTAAACCCCAATTTGTCTTCAATGAATTAGTTGATGTACGACACAGTAATGTGGTTGTTTCTGGATTCTGTCAACAAACAGACACGTGTTTGTGTGCCAAAAAGAAAATGCACGGGCACACATACACATACTCAAACATACGCTCTTCCAACTCATCCATTCTGCTGTTTTGGAACTATATTTCATTTGCTTGTATCTTTGACGTAAATTATCTTTACAGTACATGAACAAGGGAAGTTCAGTAAGTAGGGTCAGGTCAGCCCTCTTAATCTTCTGATATATTACTGCACACACCACAGAGCCTACACAGGCTGGAGTCTCCACTGTTAACTGCCCCGTCAGGACTCACAAACAACCCTAATCCCACAATGCTACCATGCACAGTCCACATAGTTATGCTTGTATTTAATTACTTGATCAAACAGATAACAACTTAAGTGATTATTGGTTTTCTAAAGGAAAATAAAATTCATATTTAATGGGGTTGCATAATTATGTAAATATAAATAGCACCCAAAATATAGAATTAATGACTTGAATGATTGATTGATTGATTGATTGATTGTGATTGTGACAGCTCACTTCTTGGTCAGTGACACAGAAGTGGTATAAGTAAATTATGTTCATTAAGGATTATACTACTGCATTATTCAAATACTTGATCACTAGTTAATTAGTCTTTGGCATGGATCAGCTTACAAGAGATTATAATTCATAACTTACTTATTCATAACAATTCAAAGAAAGATAGATCAGCTTTTTTCAACCTAACATAAAAATATGATCCTAGTATCCCTATGTAAATTACAGCTACATTGTTAATCATCTTTCCTCTGGAAAGAATGAGTGCAGAAAACCTTTATATACACAGAGAAAAAACTTTCATACTTTGCAATGACATACAGTACTGTGCAGAAGTCAGACACCACCCTTTCCTTCATTCAATTTCCAGTCAAGCCAGCAATTCAGTACAAAATGTTTTTTTTTTTGGGTCAAACAATAGTGCAGGAAACTTAAATAGAAATATTTAACAGAAAATTACACAAAAGCCTCTGATATTATCAAATCTATCAGCTTTTTCCAAAACTAGAGTTCAAAATGTTTGATGTAGAGACAATGGGACTCCTAACAACTGTGCATGACCAGGTATACCACCAACAGCATCATTGTTAGACTGACAGTACTTAAAGCTTAAATCTTTGAGAGACAGGGAAAAAATATCAATCTATCTTGCTTCAGGATTTGGAAAAAACCCTCATGTGTTTCTGTTGAGTCTTCAATTGTCAGAGGACAGCTCAGTGCTGTCAGTCAGGCAGGATGTGAAGCTTTCCAGAAGCTTCTACTGCAAAAGGCTATAGACTCGGCAATAGAACATGAACACTGGGCACCTGAGGTGTGTAATAAGGTTTTAATGGACTGCAGAGTCAAAACTTGAGATTTTTGAAGGCAAATTAAAGACTCTCAGAAGCATGTCTACAACCATGGTGGAAATTTAGTGTAAGTTTAGGGATGTAAAAAATGTTGCTGCATCATAAATACAAACCAATCTTAATACTTCATGCAATACATTTGATTGGGAACAAAGTCATTCCACAGCAAGATAATGACCCTAAACACAATGCAAAGGCAATCAAATAAAAAAGCAAAGAAGCTGCTGGTTTTCTCAGAACAATGGACTGGCCACCCCAGAGCCCAGACCTCAACATCATTAAATGTGTTTGGGATTACTTGGATTGTAAGAAGCAGAAAATACAACTAACTTCTAACACTGAACTTTGGAGGGATTTACAAGAGGTATGGTTTCATATAGTTTTGGATTTCTTTGAAAAACACACAGCAGGTCTACCAAAAAGAATGGAAGCGGAAAGAGTACACACACTAAATACTGAAAATATGATATTATATTTAGTTGTGGAGGCTTGAGTGTAATTTTGTGTTTGTTAAATATATTTCCTGCATTATTTCTGACGCTGAAAAAATAATAACTTGCACTTAATGGCTGTTTGGACCTTAAACAAATAAACAGAAGGGTGGTCTTTGACTTTTGCACAGTACTGTATATAATTATTGTCACCTTAACAAAGATTATACAAACTGGAAATGAAGAAAATGTTCCATTCATTTGAGAGAAAACTGTTAATCCCTCAGGCAGTTTTGATTATCTAGTGTGTGCTCAAACATCACATATATTTCAAAAAGTGTCTAAGAAACGTCAAATACAATCATGTGTTTATGTTTTCTTAAAGCCACAAAGCTGACTATATTTAAATACCACGCAGCCTGCCAGCCTCACACAGCCATGAAAACATCAAGTCTCTGACTTTTGTTCCAGTGTGACCAATTACTGCATTCCTCATCAGTCCAGCTAGCTACTTCATTATTTATTTATTGCATTCACCCAGATCCCAAAAACATGCACAAATCTGGACATTCATTATCAATCAGCTTGTATGTGTGTGGGTGTGTGTGAGTGTGTGAGTGTGTGCTGTGTTGTCACGCACTCCTCAACACCTCTACACTATTACTGCACTACATGGGTTTGGCTAGGGGTCTCTTGTTACTTAGCTCCATGCATCTAGACTTTGTTACCTCAAGTCTCTCATTACCCTGCAAGTTTTTCTTTTTCCAAAAATATCTTCTGTTTGCTTTAATTTACATGAAATTAAAGAATAGGCTGTTTAGGGCTCCGGCTGCATGTAGAGTAGGGTGAGAACTAGATTTTGTGACATTGTGACTTCAAGGGCCAGACATAGCACAAAACAGATTAAACACTAAATAAATTAAATAAGCCTTTTAAATAAGCCATTTGTATCTCATGATCAGTAAGAGACAGAGAAAATTAAAGCAGGAGTTGCCAGCTCAAATCCCAGACAACCACTGTGTATATTTGTGTTGCTCCAGTCTCAGTCTTCATTTCTTAATCAGGCCAAACATTTACGAGACCCGCGCTTGCCACAAAAGAACTGACTGTATCAATTAAAGACGATTGGTAGAACTACATATACACCGACCTTGTTATATTGGTGTTCATCAAATGCTCTTTTCTTTCTCCACATCAGGTTTCAGTACAAATAATTACATCAAGTCATATTCAACATCTTGACAGTGGATCTGTATTAAATCAGCTCTAATGGCTCACAATTCTTTCCATTCTCCCAGTAATTACAGTGTTTGTGAATCAGCCATGCTGCGTAGCATACAGGAACAGGGCAGACACAGCTCAGGGGCTGTGACAGATTATCTGGATCCTTTTATCAGGGAAAACAGAGGCTTCATTAGCCCCCAAACAGAACAAGTCATCAATTATGTATTGTCACAATTGATTGGTCAAATCAAATGATTTGAACAATCATTTCTAATCTTTTTACTTTTGATTAATTCAAGTCACTACTTTACAGCATGGAGTAGTTCCATACATTGGCAGGTGTGACAGCCTCAGGGGTCCAGGACGACCCTGGGAGAGAAGCCGTGGGAGATTTGCTGGTTCCCTGGTCAGGAAGGGCTTGCACTGGCTTGAGGTAAAGGCCTGGAAGTGAACGTAGCTCAGAGGCAGGGGGATCATCTGGACTCACTGGCTCACTGTTCTGGCAGGAGTGAGTCACACTGCCGACTTCCACTGGATCTGTCCTCAATCTGCCACCTTCAGCATGTCTTGTGTTCTCATTACTCACATATGACCCATATGGCCGTGTGCTTTCTCACACAGACACTTACCCATGTGTGCAAAACTATACACATGCATGCATGTGTGCTCATGCACACAGACATGCACGCACACACACACACACACATACACACACACACACGCATCCATCCATGCATGCATGCACACCAATACACATACAAGACACACTTAAATGTGCATGTGCACATGAACCTAGGTGCGCATACTGACACACACATGCACGCTCATGCACACACACACATAGATTCATACACATACACAGACACAGACATGCACAGACTTTTGTGGAAACCATAAATACAACATTGATATTCCAACTGTGTTGAATAGAGAGTGTGTCAAATAGATCATGGCTGTGTGGGAGTCAGACATGCCATTTGACCTTGCTGGAATCTTAAGAGCTTGGTTTCAGGCTACGGGTCAGAATCTAGATCCATCATCTGTTGTGGACAAACAGATGGCAACAACCACAGAAACTTCTGGCTCCTGCCTACACTAAAGGCAACGGCCAATGTGTTAAAAACCAGACAAATCCAAGTCTGGATAATTCATGAATGAGGGATTCACAACGCATTTTAATCAAATTAGCATCACTGATTCTTTCTATTATTTTGGCAAACACACTTCTGGTATCTTTCTAAGAGCTTAGCCCCAGCAGGTAGAGCAGGCTATCGATTTCCAAGGCCAGTCTCAGTACAGTTTTGTGTTTTTTTGACTGAGTATTGAGTCAGTTAACAGGGAACTTTTAATAACCAAAAAGTGGATATAAAGGACTAGAAGGAAGGAAGGAAGGAAGGAAGGAAGGGAGGGAGGGAGAAAGAAAGAAAGAAAGAAAGAAAGAAAGAAAGAAAGAAAGAAAGAAAGAAAGAAAGAAAGAAAGAAAGAAAGAAAGAAAGAGAAAAGGAGGCAGTATTTCTGTTTCAATCACTGTGATTCACATTAACAAAGGATACCCAACTAAAGCCTATTCCCAATGACCGGATTAAATTATGGTTCCAGGCAGGACCAACGTAACTTGCATGTGATGGAGTTCCAGGACAGTGGACCATGCCAAATGTTAAAACCCGGTGGGGGAATCCTGGCATACTCCACCAGAGGCCTGTGATCAGTCCAGCATGGTGCAGACATACTACACTGTCTCTAAGCTGTTAAAAACATTGAGAGGGACAGAAATGTTGGAAGGAAAAGGAATAGAAAAATCCAAGTCTAATGCTCAATAAGATAGAACTGGAAAATGGGGGCAAAAGAAATGTAGAATAGCAAACCCCCACCCCCCAACTCTTCCCTTTGTGGTATAAACCACATTCATTACATGAACTCACCTTTTTCACCTGCCTGTTCAAAAACAATAACCAAAACATCTGTCCCAAGGTAGACTGTGATTTAACCTACAAAACAAGTAAAGTCCCACAACAATTTCCAAAGCCTGAATGGGATGGTGATTAAAGTGAAACTGCCCTTTTTCCCATTAAAAATGAGCAATGCTCTCAGTTCCACATGGACCTATCCCACAGACTCAGAAAGGGTTTGAGATGGACCATTAGAAACATACAGCTCACTGTAGATCATACAAATTCCACTGACATTCACGCCAGTCAAATTACACATTGCAAGCCACACTCCCAGCATGCACATAACTATATTTGCAAAAGCAGTTGTGACATGTAACAAACATGTGAATTTATGTTTGAACATGTGTCCAGCTACATTTAAAATGTGGGGGTAGGGACAGGTCACAGAAAAGGCATTGTGTAGCGTGAGAGGTTGGGAAGCCCCGCTGTAAGAGGATGTGTGATCCAGGCAGTCTCTGCTGTGCTGAGCACTCACAAGAGGACGAGAATGTGAGTGGGTGTGTGAAAGACGAAAGGGCGCTTTTTCCTCAGTGTCCTCTCGGGATGAAGTGCATTTGCCTTTATTCTAACAAAAGTTTTCGAAGGAAATTCAAATGATGAAGCTGAATGTCTGAAGTTACAGCTGAAAGGCCCACACTTCTGCACTGACATCCTCTCTCATGTGCTGTCATTTCTGAGCCCAAACTCCTTTCTAATGTATTTAGCCTTTCAAGGTTAGGGAATTCACCACCTGCAGCCTGTAATACCCCTATAAAAGCCAAATGCATTACAGCGAGGATCCAATCAAACACAGTCAGACAATTTAAGGATATATGCAATTCAATCAATACAGACTTATTATTGCAACATACATTTACTTCAAGTGTTTTCAGTGTCATTGATAATAATACATTTTGAAATGTGTTCTTTTCATTCTGAAATAAAATTGTACTTGTCCTTACAAAGACTCAGACCTCTCTCCCTGTCTAGCATCTTCAGAACTGCAACCTTCATCCAACTCCTTACTATTTACTGTTCGTACTGTTAATGTATTTCTTTACCAAAAAGGTTACTTAAATGGATGTCTTTGTGTGGTCTGTACCCTGTAAAAGGTGCACTAAGCACATTACATGTTTACTAGTCTTTGGTATTAAGGTTACACCGACTAGTCGATGTGAATAATGTTGATGACACAGCAGCGACACATAATATGGTGAAACTGGTACTTTCACCCACTAAGCTTCCACCCTGTGCATGCCTTTTCTCAGCAAACTGCATGTGCAGTCAGTCTCTGCACCTCAGGCTTTGACAGGCAGCTGTGTGCTGACATATCTACACCACATATCTCTTTCCCTCCCCCTGGATAATTGGATATCATTCAGAAATGGCGTGTTTCAGAATATAGGTCAAAACTGAAAATATCAGGAGGTTAACCCTTGTGAAATGAGGACCACTAGTCCTGGTTTTCATTCTGTGACTCACACTGTGATGGAGGACACAGTTTCTGTTTTGACTTTGTGGACATGACAGTATTCTCACAGGGAGGTTAGGTATGTCTTTAATGGTGAGCCTCAAGTGACAGACTGTTCCTTGTGGAATCAGACTCTGTGTATACATACAATAAGAGAGAGGGCCATCATTAAAATGCATAAAAGGGGGTTAAACCACCACTATGGTGCAGTTTATGGAGTTCCATTTAGAATTTCATTTATACAGTATGAATGGTGTTTGTACTGGAGACATTCACTGCACTGATTTGAGATACTGCACTGAAAGATTAACTGCTCTAAGTGTCAAGCTAGAATGTAGGTGATTGATTGTCAGTGCTGGATATATTTGTTAAGATGGAAAAAGGGTTGGCAGACTTAACTGCAAAAAGCTCAAGCAGCTACCATACGTAATCTGTTATGGAAACAACCTATCCTATGCTGTATATGCAGCTGTAGTGCTAGTTAGTTTGCCCTAGAGGGAATAATTCATCTGAGATATAGAAAAGTATAATTAAATAGTGAATAAAACCTCTGACATTCATGCTTATGAATGAGGAAATCTGCACTTTTTAATTATGCAATTGTAAAGTCAAAATTTGGCAAAGTGCTTGTAGTATTAGGTAATAAAATTCATATGGAGCAGGGATGTTGCTAGACTTTTAAAATTACTGGAGGACAGGCGCCCAGTGCCCACATCCTCAGACGTGCAATTTATGGTACATTTTTAAAAACAAGTTATTTTTCATGATCACTTACTGGGGCACAACAAATTATTACTGGGGCATGTGCCCCAGTACATAGGGTCTGGTGATGCCCCTGGTATGGAGTAATTTGTATTGTTTGGACCTGGCATTTTCCTATTTGCACCTAGGATTATTATACGTGACTACTATAACAAATGACTAATGAAACACAGCAGGTTTATGTTTACATAAGTAACTACCTGCAAGATATGTGTTGCCTAGTGTCCATTGTAATATGCCATGCACTTTTTGCTCTGTTCAGTGGGGGTCCAGACACGTTGTTAAATATTGATATGGTTATTTCGGATCCTGTCCAGATCCAAGACGTCATTCTCTAGCAGCGCCCACGTTGGCACTATCTGACAGATGCTGTGTTTGTATTTGACAGCTCGCATGCTGAGATCGTGAAAACACCAACAGCTGCCACCTGCTATCAGCCACATACCATCAACACATTCATCTAATGCTGTGTACACAAAGGCTTAGTATTACTGAAAGGTGAAATAAATGCTAAGGAAATGATTCTTTGTGCATAACAGTGTACTTTATCGGACTAAGGGAGGTGAACAGGACTTCAATTGCCTTTTACACTACCAGTGTCAAATAATTCCCACATTGGAGTGGGCATTGAGCATACTTTCCACCCCAGCAGCTGAACTTATTTAACCTTTTAGCAAAAGGTGTGGGTAAAAGAAAGACAAGACTAAGAAAAATAACACAGCAGTACATGTTTCATATGTCCCACTAACAAAAGCCAAATGGTCCCTTACACATTTGTTGCTTGGGTTCTTATGACTACATTTGCAAAGTGTCTCAAACCTTTGGTGGTTTCCTCCCCAGATGACTAAGAACAAATATTCTGCCACTCCTTTCTCTCCATCTAAGGAGAGAACATCTGCAGCAGGCAAGCTCCAACTGCCCAGAAGCAACATCTGATTCCAAGCTTCTGATATCTGCAGCTAAAAGCACAATGAAGCAATTTACTGTGTTAATGGGGTGGGATGAAAGCAACATTCAACACAGGCAACAAACAGCTCATAGGAAATGCCCAGTAGCCTTACACAGGATGGAGGGTGTCAGTGCTTTTCTGAACTATGCCTAGCTTCTCTGTACTCTCTCCCTATTTGACCACTTATTTTAACTACTGATGAGGTTCATCAGTGATAGTTATGTGATGTTTCACTTAACCAAAAATGGCAGTACCACATTATATCAGTGAGACAAAAAATGGACCCACGACCCACTGGCTGGAGACATTTTTGATTGGTAAAATCAAGACAATAGTTAATAGCTGAGTGTGGCTCCATCTAAATGGGGCTCATGAAACCTTATTTGAACCATCACTGGGGTTCAATACTGGAGATAGTTTGTAATCCCTTTGCTGCAAGGTTAAAAAGTCTTTAAAGGTAAAAGGAGACTTGTCAGGACAAGTGAATGAGGAATGCTTACTGCCTGACAAAATCTAACATGTTGCGTGCTTCGTAACTGAGCATTCATACCATGCTTTGGTTTAGATGTATTGTCCTCATGAACTGAAGCTATGAAGTCCTCCAGTCGTCAAAAAATGCCCCCAAAGCTGACTGGCTTTGAGAAAACTCAGTAAATGTTATGTATAAAAAAGTGCAATAAATGACTTTGGTCAAATGCATGTATGCTACATTACATTTTTGTTATGTGGTTGACAGAGGTGAGGCTATTATTGGCAAGATTTACTATTATTAAAAAATGTATAAACAGATCTAAAGCAGTTCATTTTTCAGAGATGCTTCTGTGGCTTGTGTGGTCAGCTGTCAGCTCTTATATCAATCCAAAAGGAGATACAAAAAGAAAAAGAAAGTAAAAGAAAAAACCTGTTGAAGTAGGTTCATTTTATTTCTTCTTTTGAATGATCACTGGCTATGTTTTGTTCATACAATTTCACTTTCCAGGCAAATAGTGTCATTCAGATTTTTCATTTTGCAGATCCAACAGCGACTTGTAAGACCATTAAGGAAAACACCAAGTGCACATAAATTCAAACGAGGACAGTGATATAGCAAAATGAGCCAGCAAACACGTTCAGTCACATTAAACAGTAACAACACAAATCAGTCCTACATTTTATATTTTACAGCTCTGAGTATATTATGTGATCTCATAAGATATCCTCTCCATAAAGTTGCTATCATTACTACCAGTTCGTGTTATTGGGGGCCTGCATAGACTGCAGTGTCCACTGTCATCTTTCTAAGGTCATAAAAGTTATTTAAGACAAAACTCATAAACAGCACATCAGCCCACAGTAATGGTACACCAGCACTGGTTTGCACACATCAGAGGCAGCATTAGAGTGGGCTTCAAAACATGCACACAAACCAAAGAAACTCCATCACATCAACCATAACTGGCTGAGATCCCATCAAACAAAGTTGGGGCATTTAAGGGCATATGCAATTTGATCAAAATGGACTTCAGATCACCACTTTCCTTTCAGTTTAGTCTATTTGGAGATGGAGATAAGCAAAAATGTCCATTGGAATGTGTTATTTTCACTGTAGAACAGCATTGCATATGCCATTAGAGGGCGTGTACATTCCTATATGAAGAGTCACTGTCCTGTTTAATTGTGACAATGATGAGAATTGCCTGTATGAAAATGTGCCACACAAAAATGAGTAATAAATGAAAACTCCTGTTCCGCATGTATGCGTGCAGTGCCAGACTCTTTGCTCCTGGACACAGGCTGCAGAAAGCACAGTTAGCCTATAGGGAATGCTGTCAGAACACAAGCAGCACTCAAACAGGCACCAGAGCTGGCACAGATCACAGACTTTGGCTTGTTCAGCACATCTAAAAGCAGCACGATGTGACCACAACAGGTGTTGACCTCTCGTCCTCGCCTTCTTGTCAAAAAACATTTTTGCGTAGCTAATTTCAGTGGTGCTAGGCCATAACTGACAGCCATTCTTTGGTTACCACATAGGCCAAAATGTTGCAATTTGCAACTGCTATTTCTAGTCCCTGGCCGCTAGAACAAAGCCTAGACAACACAACTTTCACTGCATACCTGTCATCTGTTAGAACTAATTACAATGTGATCAGTTCATTTATGACATCATAAAAACAGCAACCCAGTGATCTCATTGGTCATCCATGTTCTGTTTGAGGAGGTCTGCATATCTCTCCTCTCCAAGTATGCTTAATCCCACAGCACGGCTGCTGGTTACAGCCAAACATGAAGTGATCTACAATGCAGCTTGGCCATTCTGTGAGACAACAAGACTGGAGAACTGGGCCTCCAACTCGAAATTCTCTCTTCCCCCTCAGTCACATCCTATACATGCTTTTCCTCACTTTCTCCATATTAATTCTTTCATTTGCAGATGAATAGCACGCACACTCCCCTAAAACACTGAGCCAGTGACTGTCTACATAGCACACCACAGTGGAGCGTACCTCTCACTGCCTGGTACCTTGATGTTTTCTGGGGAGCAGCTAAGAGGTACTTATGTGGTATTCCAAGGAACACTGGTCAACTCCAGCTAGTCTCCCTTTCTGCTGTTGACTTCAGGTCATCGTAGGGTGATGATATAGCACTGACTAAAGCTAGTAATGTCTAGCCAATAGGACTTGTGATGAGCGCCATTACTGATTGAGCCACTTGAGGGCTAAAGTGTTAATCAAAAGTTGTGTTCCCCATGTTATTCTTAAAACTGAGGTAGCTACATAAGATCTTTTTATATCTTGCAGTTCTACCACTCATTACCCTGGAACACCCACACTTCCTCTATGGGTTACAGCCAGGTCCTGAGGCCACTGAGAGTGTGCGGCCGGATTTCCCACAGAACCACTGACCTGTCAATCACATGGTGTAATGTTCTAGGAGGCTTGAGTTTATTCCAGTCCTGTCTTTGCAATCCCCCTGTCACCACTGATCAGATTCATTACAGTGTAATGAATAAATAACAAAAAATAACAGTGTTCTTGGCCCCTCCAATGTGTATGTGCATGTATGTAGATTAGACTGCAGAATGCCTCTTGGCTCAGTCAATTTGCATGTGTGTGTGTAAACATGTGCTCCGAAACATACAAACACCATTTTTGAGTACATACACCACATATTAAATGTGCACACATGTATGCATGTATCTGCAAGAGGAGGAGTACAACACCCTTGATGTCCTCCTGCAAACCATACCCCTACCAAAACACCTGTGGCCCATGTCTTTCTCGAAGTGTGCTCCTGTTGCAGTGCGCTGATGCACAGGAATTGACGCTTCTGGCCCAGGGATGGCAGAGGGTAAACCCAACTACTGAGGGATGGATTCTCACACCTCCCTAAGGGTCTCTCCATGCCAACACAAACAGCTGTTGCAGGGGCTATGACTCAGACCGCTGGCTACAGCACAATTCATCATGGGTGAGATTTAAAAAACACTACTGTCTAATCAACAACTTCCCTCTATTCTAACACACTCATACAGTGTAGTAGTTTATATTGAGGAATGTTTAGCTGAATGAGGAGCAATACTTATGCAATACTGCAAGCAGTTTTTTAAAACAATTTTGTTTGTGCCTCATAGTTCTCTCTCTATTTTTCCAAAAGTTTCACTGTATTTTTTTCTTTGTTACAAATGTGCAGTATGTGTTGGGCAAAATCAGTTGGAAAACAGCACTTTATAAAGTTAATAAAGTTAATCACCATTATCATAGGGATTGTAATTACAACTACAAAAATCCCCATTCTTTAGTAAAGTTAATGAGTTATTCAAGAAATATGAATAGTAAGTAGTCAATGTGCTTAAAGCACTGGCACTGAAATAATAACGCAGATCCTGTAACTATGGATGTCTTCTTCCTATTTTTGGGAGATTGTGGCTCACAGCTGGACCGGTAATTCTCCAGCTGTATCCTTGGAGTGCCATGGCCTCCCTGTGTCCTGTAGGATTAAAGGCTTTTCAGGGAAAGCAGAGGAACTGCTAGTTCACAGCAAACACAGTCTACTACCAGCAAAACAGTCATAACAGCTCATGGGAATATGTGAAGAGTCCAAAACTCCCATTTATGTTGTATAGTCACTGATAAATCATGAATTGAAAAATTTATAAAATAATGTCTTATTGCAACAGTTATGGCTGTTGATGTGGGGTCAGAAATGATGCATCTTCCACCTTTGACTTTAAAAGCCAAAAAAGGTTCAAATTGATTGACTCTGATAAATCATGTAAAATGTCTTTCACCATGCAAGCATACTCTTCAGTCATCTCCCATGTCAATGAATCCTCTGCTCACTATGTTATTTTGCCTTCTATCTCTGCCCAGACCTCCAACATTTTTGACCAACCTGTTTTCCTTCTGTTTTTTTTAATGTTCACAGCGAAAGCAGCCGTCCCGACTGCTCCTCAGCAAAGTTGAGGATGAAAGCATGTTTTGAGGTTCATGTGAGATTTAACACATTGTGCCATTTGAATGTGAACACTAATTCAAAGCATAAAAAACCTTCCCTTTATAACTATAGCTGAGTCTTGCATTTGAATCCAATACCATCAGGAGAGGAAAGGTGTGAAAGTCAGACTCATATCTCCCAGTGAAGATAACTGGCCACCAGTTTCTGGTGGCACAAGAAATGAGTATTTCAGGACAGAGCTGTCGTATAGAGTGTTAATTAGATTTAATATTATATTAATTAACAAATTTATGTAGAATAACTTGATTTATATTATCTAATACAATTTAATGAATGTGAGACCAGATGTTCAGTCTCGTTCTGAATCATGAATGGGATATTAAGTTTCTATAAATGGAGTAAAAAGACAAGAGGTGAGATTCATTTTTAAAATGATCAATTATAACTTATGATCTGGTATTAATTCAATGATTTAAGCATTCTGGCACAAGTACAGTCCCATAATTAAGTCTGCTGTTATCCCCGCCACAGGCTCCTGTAGAATTCTTTACTGCCAAGGGTTAATGAAGGTCACACATTGCCTGGTTCACTGCAATACCATAAAAACAGCCTCCCTCTGTATAAACAAACTGTTCCACTGTGAGAGTTTTACCTAATTAGCCCTGTAGAGGGGCTTTACCAGCCACTCAGAGAACCACCGAGGAGGTCATCACCACATCCATCCAAACAGCCCTCACAAAGCAAAGGGAGAATGTGAGCCCACAGCACTGTCAGCCTTCTTAGCAATCAAACGTAATGGCTAAATCCCACGGGACACCAATAGATACACAAATACATGTCCAAAATGAAGTCTACCTCTCACACTGGTTTGTAAATGCAGTAATGATGTACAGATAAAAAACTGGAGTTGCCAGCCAATGGTAAGAATGTGTTAAACTCATGACTGTGTGACTAGATTTGTACAGCATGGATGTAAATGAAACGAATAGGTTGTGCAGAGGGAACTCTGTCGACTCCTCCTTGGAGGTGTAAGAACAAAAGCATTTCTGGCGATCAAAGATGAACTCAGTATGAAAACTGTGGTGTCAGCCAGCTGCCTAACAGGATATAATCCCACACAACATACCTTTGGAATGCATTTGGCAGCATGTGGAACGAGGTCCCTCCCCCAGCATGTTACCCAAAGATTGCACTTTGAACACAGTTTTGAAATATTCAAACTTCCGTGAGCATGGTGCACCTCAAACTCATGCTACTATGTATTATACTGCTTTTAAAAGAGCATACTATAGTTTAGACATGTATGATTTTCCATAACAGAGAATGTCTACCCTCTTCCTGTCTTTAAAGTTTAGAGTGAGGTTTAGTGCTGTTCACATCCTGGTTTTGATACAAACACCCAGTCTTTGGCTAGCCCTAACCTAAACTTTCCATTGGATATGATTCATTCTTTGTCCTCTAGGATATTGTTAAACAAAGGTTCTTGCTTGAGAAGGACACACTGAACCCTTGTAGAGCAAGGGAGAGGTAAATGCTTCATTTTTTCTTTTACAGTTGCTGTGAGAAGTCATTCAGTCTCATGTCACCATGAAAACATTTATGAGCAAATCAGTTACATGTTACAAACATTAGGAATCTTGTTTATACTAATTAATATTTAATCCAGTTATGAAATCAATGCTGTTGAGACCAAGCTAAGATTTTTAAATAATTGCATTTTTAAATAAAATGCAAACTTGCTGCAGCTACTCATCAATCAATACTACTCTGCATTTACTCTGCACTGGTAATGACCAGCCAATTATAGAGATGCTGTACACATTATTTTTGGCCATGCACAAGATTTTACACAGCACAATGAAACCTGTAACAATTGCCCATTTCAGGAAGAAAAAATAAGTCTATTGTTAGTGGAACAGTGAAACTGCTGGGGTCAATCTTCAATGTCTGCATCCTGTTTTTGTGGAAAAAAGGCAGCTATTCCACTCAGTGGCGTGGCCAGACCTAACATCCCAGCATGCTAAAGCAAACAGGGCTCTGTGATTCACTATCGGCATGAACGCCACTAAATGTAATTTACAACCAGCCATTCCGACGGTTCCTGCTCACGGCCCCACCCCCCCGGTCCTGCTGACTGTAGGCCTGTCCCTCATCCTGAAGTTTAGGTGGTTAACAGCCACAGAACACTTTTCTGACTGCCTTGTGACAGTGTTCTGTCCCACTACCTTATATTTACATTTCGGCATTTAGCAGATGCACTTATTCTATTTACATTTTATGAAAGTGTACACAACAGGTTAGCCCACCAAGGAGAGACTAAACCAAGTTGACAGTGCTAGAGGAACTACAGGTATGTTTGTTTGATAGATGAAATAAATGTTCAGACCTCTGGGTAGCTTGGTCACATACTCTCTCTCTCACTCTCACACACACGCACAAGCAGCTCCCTGGTAAACATCTGTATCCAGTACTCCCAAAAATGAAATCATAATGATTACCATGATGCATAAATGCTTATGGTGACCAAGTTATGCTCACCACCAATTATTTCATCTCTCAAAAAATTGATATCTGTGTAAATTACAAAATGTATGACATGATTACAATTAGCTGATGGGAGGCAATGAGCACAGTATGTGGTTTGGAGTGCAACTAAGAATGACAGTTTGGAAATCACAGTCTGAGGTAAGAGCCAGCATGCTGGGACCTGAGGGACCTGCCACACTGAAGAGAGTCATTTCCTCATCACCCATTACCGCAGCTCCTCTTCACCTTATTTTATTGTTATGGATGTTGTTTCTATGGAAACCATTTGTTTCTGCCACTTGGTCTATGATTGGTCATACCTGGTGAATGCTGGCTACAGCTTGGTGGTTTCAGATCCCCTTTTTACAGTTATCACAGTGCACATTCAAATGAATAATGCCACAACCTCTGTCACATGGAAACTCCCATAACAGGCAATCCTTTGTCTTCATTGTCAGAGAAATACCTTCCTATTGGTGTTATAATCTGACAGCCTGAAAGCAGAGTAAAGGTTCAGGGCTGTTAATCACACCATAGAGAATTAGTTGTGAAGAAAAAAAAAATCAGCAAGGATGTTTCACATCATCCCCACCATTTATTTAGTCTCTGAGACAGGCATTAGTGCGCAGTGTTGTTGGAAATGAACAAAGTTGGGGGGCATAATTCCTATTAATAGGTGCCATTATACAGTGAGAGAGTGTGAGGCTTGCGGCAGGGGGCAGGTATTTAACAATGAACAGGAGCAGAGCAAATCTGTAGTGTGATTTATCTGCCCCACGCAGACCCACTCCAGCACGCCTCATGTTTATTTAATGAGCAGAGGAGGAAGGAAGTTTACAGGAGCCACCACACAAGAACACATAAGCATGTGTGCAAACAGATAAACACACATACACATGCACAAACATGTGCAAAATCACACATGTGCAAACACACAAATACACCTGCATAAACACACACACACATGCAGAAACAAACACGTACACACAAACGCACGCACACAAACACATACATATGCTTAACACACACACAGAGACACACATACAGACACACACACGCACACATTTTCCTGTGCCTGTTCCATTCCTCTGTTGTTGATAAATCACTTTGCCTCTTGTTGTCAAATGCACACTGATAACTGGCATTTGGAAGGACACAAACTGTAACAGAATTTCTATTGACAACAACCACAATTAAATCTGTTTAGCATTAAGCATTAAAAGGTTTCTTTATTCTTTCCCAAGGAGAGGCTGCACTGAAGGAGTGCCATTGTGTGTGAAAGGCTATACAGGAAGCAAGTCATGAGTCAAATAACATGCATCAGCTGATGCCTCAATTCATGCTTTTCAGTACAGTTGGAAAAATAATCTTTAGGAGAGAGCCATGCCACTAGTATCTAGTAGCAACTAAATGTGTCAATTAAGTTTTACTATACTGAAACATAATACCTGAAAAATTATGCTCATTTGCCAGTAAAATGTGATGCTTGATTTTTTGACATTTCCCTCTGTATGTCTTATTTCTCTGCTCAAAGGAAATTTCACACTTGTAGTTTTATTGTTTGGCAGACTGCGAGGATGCATACAGAAAGGAACGTTTACTGTTTTAAAGAAACGTTACCATCGTTTCTATGAACCCAATGGAACATTTCAAGGTTATATTTTGTGCAGGCACTAGATGAAGCACTCAAATAGGCATGTGACAAATACTTCTTAGCCATACCAGACAATGACAGAAGGGGATTACATTATTCCACTAATATTACATTGTATGTCAAATGTGAATATGTTACTAAACAATCTGTATATGTGTGATAGAAATTAATAAGATGTTGAACAAAACAGAAAGAACAGGAAGATGGAATGCGTCACTATCTGAATGTCATTTATACAAATGACACCATAGAAATGAAGAATATATGAAAGGGTGAAGGTTTTTAAGAATCCTTCTGTTCACAACATGTAACCTAATTCCCCTCATGTAATTGGGATTAACTGTTTTTTCCCTTAATGTGATTAATTCCAATCACAATTTTGATGATTATTCCCTTGGAGAGAAAACTGGTTACAGTGGTAAAAAAATGGCCAGTGCAAAAACCATGTACATTAGTGACTCTATGAGCCATTGTAGCCTCATGTTAATGTTAAGTGTAATCACTGCAACAAGTTGTGACACACTGTGGTAAAACAATTTGTTACTTTTCAGACGTTGGGAGACACTTTTGGTTTTCGGTTTCTTGTAAGTTCCACAGGAATTGTGTGAGACACATAGCAGCCATCTCCAATAGAACTGTATGCAGTCTGAGTCACTTCTAGTATCACCACGAGAAGTCATTTTAGTGGAAGAAACAGGTGAACATACATTTCTTGATAACGGATGACTCAACAGAGTGGAACACAGAACAAAAGGGATGTAGGCCTAACTACAGACTTTTAAAGATACTGAATATATGCAGTTACAGACAATTCTACAAAAAAGCAGAACAATATCTAAAGGAGGATAGGAGCTAAAATTATACCTGCCAACACATTTTTCAAATATCTGTTTATTCCATACCAAATTGATGTGAATCCAATATGGAAAAACATGAGAAAACAGAGGTCAGATTAAGTCAAATGTATCAGAGTCTATCAGCGACAATACCAGACACTGTGACATCGTGTGCTTCCACTGTTACTATACCATGCAGGGTTTAGTGTCGTGTGTGTGGTTAAGTATGCACAATCTGTCTACCTATAAAAATGTGGAAGCAGAGGGTGACCATCCGGCAAACCCCTTGGAATTAAAGGTTATATCATCCAAAAAACTGGACAAGCTAGGATCACCAGAAACCACAGCCTTAAAAAACTTTAACACAGGAACAATGAAGGCGCACCTAGCACAAGGGTTTTTCCATTATTTTGTCATAACTAATACCGTGACTGATAAGATGCAGCATTAGCACAATTTAAAATTTTTCAGTTTCAGTTTTTAGAAATTGAATTAAAATGCACAAACAGGAATGGTAGATTGGGCATCGATATCTAATGCGTAAGTGTGCTAAGTGGTCTGAGCGCAGGAGAACCGCTCCAAAATAAGATTAAAAGCACAATTTCCCAGATCTGTTTTCAGAGTAGAAACTCTGTTTACCTGTTTAATTTCTACACAGTTTGGGGGTCCTTAGGCCGTAAGCTTGACAAAAACATTGATTTCAACAAGATCGAACTCCAGTGCAAGTTCACATGCACCTATAAATTGTGTATACTGTTAAGTTTAAGGTTCTTTCAAAACTAAATATGATAACATATAGGCTAAAAATGCAAGCGAACAGCCAACAGTAAACACCATGTAGAGTTAACGTTAAAATCATGACTTTCCAAAACGGAAAATCCAGCTCTTGTTACGTTGATCTATTATCGGAGGCAACTTACTGTATACTCGATAGATACTCGATACATGCTGTATTACTGCGACGGCTGTTTATATGTTCTGTATAACGACTCAAACTTTAATGAGCTGGGTGCGGTAAATACGCCTTCAATACTAGCAGAATGAGGTTTTCATAGTTTTACAATGACATTTTTAACACAGCTCATGCCCACTTGGGCTGAGTTCCATAAAGACTGTATAGAACATAGGCTTCATTTCATCCTTTCATTGTAGTTTGAAGACAAATGTATAGATTGTATCTACTTGACTGAACAAATGTAGAATTCTGATTTTAAACACTTTTTAATCACAGATCTGACAATACCTTCAGAAAGTCTGCTCTCACTGGTACCTCATGAATTTGTATCTGTCCAGTCTCTGCCAGCTCACGCAATTTCACACCACTGTATGACATGCTCCAAATGTAGGCTATCAGGTCCAGACTCATGAACTCGCATAACTCGTATACATGTCGAAATGCATTGATAGACATTAATTACACGTCACAACGCAAATTCAGTCCTTAAGACTAACTGTCGAATTCAGTGTGACATTCACTTAACTGTATACCAATGATTACATACAGGTATGCTACAGTCAAAGTAAAATGTTTGATGGTGTCGCGAGGTCACACTACTTTTATTACATCTTCTTGGCGGCGCACTACAATTTGTTACAACTGAAAACAGTTAGCAATAAACCATAAATAAATTAATACATTAATAAAGTTGGACAGGCCTTGTATTCACTGTTTAAATGGACTAACATAAAACGGGGGTTACAATATCATATATAACGTATAAGCCAAATCTCTTACCTGCGAGTAAGAAAGTCGGCAGAAAAAAGCAGTAGAACACTCCACAAACCACCTTGAGTTCCATATGCGCGTCCCGACAGTACTCTGAAGACTACTGTTTCACAAGCATTCCTCAGCGACACGGCAAAATCCAGTTAATCAAGATGTATCAAAATCAAGACATAGCCTGTTTTCATGTTCAAGTAAAAGTGTTGTGAGGGGCCAGTTAAATGAAATACAGCCACACCATTCTTGAGCAATTAAATAACTTGAAAGGAAAAGTTCATGTCACGCATTTCAGGATAGTTGTCAAATGCAGTGCATCTTTTTTATACATTCCGATGACGTATCCACCTGTTCATGTTTCTATCCTAAACATATCAGTCTTCATTCGAGCAGAAATTGACAACAACGTTTCCACAACAGCTCCAGTAAAGACTTTTCTCTCCTTGCAAAAGCGACTAGGACATTCCCGATATATATGGAAAAAGTGAATCACCAGCGCGCCAACAGTGAAGCTCTTCTTACAATTCACCTACAAGTTCACCATTCTGCCGATTTGGCGTGTCCGTCTTCAGCAGTTATAATTAATCATAATTTCAAGTTAAAGTTCTTCTTTCAGCATTTTTCCTCAGCATTGCTTTGGTGAATTACTAGGTGCACTTATGTGTCAGTAAGCTGGTCTTGATTGGCTGCTTGACGCATGAGCTCTGACTGCCAACTACAGCAACTCCTACTTCGGTCAACTTAACTACACCCACAGCGCGGGAGCGCCCACTTTAACTTTCTCCTTAACCAGCTGAAATTCTTCCTTCTGCATGAATTGCATGTGTAAATACGATTATGAAAACACCTCAAAATGCCAATGTACAGCAACAGGCTTTTTCAGCTTTAGTTTACTCTCATGACCACACACACTTAGTTGGGTGATTCTAAACTTTCCAGATTAATGTAAGTAGAAAGCACAGTATCTCGCCACTGGAGACATCAGATTCCATGGGTTAGAAACCTTATTGAAAAAATATTCCGTGAACTGCCTGCTACTTTTATCACTTTAGTGCAATAATGTGAATAAAAATACATAAGTTTGGAGAAAGGGTGTTTAGTTTCTTTACAAAGATAAAAATACACCCGAGACTTACAGCAAAAAAGAATAAATCAGAAGACTACACAGAAGGATTACATCCATGCAGTGGCCGTTAACCTACGCGTTTGTCCCCTTACTTTCACTTTCACGAAAATAACTGACTCGAATAGTTTTTCGCACGAACAATGAGCGTGTTTTTGGGGTGCCTCCAACTAGTCGCGTTAAATAAAAAAATATTTAAACCTTGGAAATTTAGAAATCTCTAGAAAGAAATGTCAAGACGACAAGAAAAAAGCTGCCCTCATATTTGTTCGAGGAAAATCTTAGGCTATCCTTCCCACACTGTGCTGACGTCATGTCGCTGCGATGATTTATATCATTTGTTACCATGTATATCTTCGTGCCTCCATAAGAATGCGTAAACCTGCTTAGTCCTCAAGCAAAGTCAATTTAATCACTCATCATTATATTGTGTATATTGGCGCCATCTAGAGGTAAAGTATCACGCAGCTAAAAAAAAAAAAAAAACACTTAAAACCACCCCTAAAACTCTTGCTTTCAACGAATAAAAACCAAAAGCATATCAAAATTAAAAATAGACAGACTGGTTATTTCGAGAAACTACGCTCATGTATATGGGCTTTCAAGCCCATGGAGGGATCACAGTTTGCTATGTGTTACTGCTTCATGGGAGAGTATTACAAATACAAGCTTGGCAAAAATATTAAACACAGCTTGGCAAAAATACATATTATCAAGTCTGTGTCAATAGGATTTGTACATGTGCTAGAGGTACATTTTCCAGGCTGTTTCATGAAATGCTTGCAAGTGAACTGTGAACTACAGGATGAGCCTTAAATTGATTAGCACCAAATATGGTTTGTATGGAGCACAAGGCAAACAAAATTGTGAAGACACACCAAAAGCAAGGAGTACATAGAGCTTATGGTCTTGTCAAAGTGTAATTTCACTTTTACATTCTATCTTCAAAAACATGTTTTTCATTTTGATTCATTCTAAAGATTGTTCAATCTCTCTAGATATTTTACTGCCAAAACAAGTGTACTGAGACAGGAAGGAGCAAGGTCCAGGCATAGTGTATGTTAAGCTACAGTCACGCAACATACAGCGTGGCCAGCCAGACACTTCACATTTAAAATGATCAGAGTTTTGTTAGCTGCACTAGTCAATGTACATTACTGTATTTTATTGGTTGATCACAGGATAAAGCAGCAGTACTGTGAATATTGTTTACCCACAGATTAGTCAACTATAACAAGGCTGCTGTGTAATTTAATGGGTTGTCCCACATGAAAGAAAGTGTTACAGCTTTCTGCATAAAACAATGAAATAAAAGGATGTGACACTCCCCTGAAATTGCATCACGATCCTGCTCTTATCCAAGCAGCAAGCTTCACTTTCCATCACCTTGTTTGTGGGAGGAGCCTAATTTGAGTGAATCTTGACTAGAACAACAAAATCATCAATCAGTGAGAGCTTAGCTGAGACATTTCGGCTGCTGCTGGCTGTTGCGAGACCACTGACAAGTCCTGCTGTGAAGACACAGGGCTGAACAATCTCCTCTCTTTATCCACTCATTTAAATTAAATAACAAGGCACTTACTAAACCTAGTAATGAGTGTTTGTTGCAGAATCACATTATTTTGATGCTATTGCACTTGCAAATTGTATGCCACTAAGTTGCTTAGTCAAATGAGTGCCTGTCAAATGAGTAAAAATGTAACATGTGAATGTACAGGTAAATCCCAGATATCCCTCATCATAGTGACTGCAAAGAGATCCTCCAGGCCAGCACCTTCTCTTTCTGTCCCTAATGTTATAGGCTCACCACCTGCTTTCTAAAACTTGCTTTTTCTGTTGCCCTTTGGGAGTACTCTTCACCTTCCAGCACCCCCTCAGTTCTCTCCTCTCTGTTCCCACAGTCTGTTCCACTCCTCAAAAACTCCCATCCCAGCTCATACAGTACTCTTTTTGTTTACCACTATGCACCCTGTAAGAACCCCTTTGTATGCTTCAAGAGAGGTACCAGATGTGATTCAGACCAGTTATTAAAAAGGCAGTGAAAAAAGGTGCTCAACTGCCAAGGACAATGAAACCTGAATTCAGGGACCCTAGTGAACTTCTCTGGGTAGGGACCCCTTTTTTTTTTTTTTTTTTTTTTTTTTTTACTTCATACATACTTTGTTCAAGTCCCTCTCTGGCCTTTATCAGGGATATGAAGTTCATTTAAGTCTCTTTTCATTGGTCAATTATGTATAATACTGAGCATTTAGATGTCAATTTGTAAATTGTTCATTGTAATGCATCTACTTGGAATGTAATTTTCATTTTTTTACTTATTATATTTTGCTCTTTACTGATGCTCTTGTTATATAGCACTATCCCCTTTGCTGCTGTAACACTGCACATTTCCCAGATGTGGGATTAATAAAGGATTATCATTTTATTTTATCTTGTTGCCTTTCTCTGCCATTTTTCTACTGCCTCTATGTGTGAACTAAAGTAAGGTATTGTTTCTGTTTTTGCCTATTACTCTAACATTTTCTCACCTTTTTAATCACTTCAGCTTATTCCTTTTATCTTTGCCGACCTAGATCAATAACTGTGTCTACTTTTTCATGGAGCACTCAGCCTGTGCCTCAAAGAGGTACAATTAAAACAACAATAAAAATAAACATTGCAGAATCGTTATTACAACTGTTTATCAAAATAATACTTAAGATACTTCCCTGTACATTAAATTAACCAGTCATTTCATAGCATATTCAGTATTTTCAGTCCATTTACAACCTACCCCAGAACTTTTTTCGAACATGCAATCTTTCAGCGATTCACCATTCGCAGCAGGGTTTAAAATAATCTCTGTCCTTCCTCAGTAGTTTTAGTTACAGAATGCTGCTTACAGAGCCTGAATTTTTTCGGTCGTTGTTACATTATGATGTTTCTTGTGTGACAGAATGAAGGTCGTTCACATATGAAACTCCGACCTTTTTGTACTGTAACGTGTATATGTTCAACCTTAATTTTCTTCATTGCCACATGACTGCAGTACTCATTATAACTGCTCGGAATATGTTTCGCAATCCATGTCTCCACAAGCTCACCTCTGTGGCACCATGCTGATATAGTGTCCTGCAGGATGACCACAGTAAGAAAGCAGCTACCAAGCCGATAACCATAGGTTAGGTTTAAGTATCGTGTGGCTGCATGAACATGTGTCAATGTGTCCAAAATATAAAATTCTATTCGAATAGACGAATGGCGTAGGCCAGGGAAAATCTATGCCACATACGAGTACCGAGAACGGAAAAAAATGAATGAACATGCGTCTCACTTCAGCAACTGTATAGAAATAATTTCTCCATTGGACAAAATGGGTCAGCTGACTAAGACCCGCTCCAAAGAGGGTGTGTCTATGGTCTTTAAACAACCTATGGATTAGCAGAAAAAAATCACGTGGGTCTGTTTCGCGCGAAAGTTAGTTATATTTCCTTCCTGGTGGTTGTTTGTTAGAGAAGGAAAAAAGATTATACCATTTCGGTCGTCCGCGTTTTTGATGTAACAATTTGAAGGTTTACGGCGTTTTCGTGCTCAAATTGATTTAGTAAATAACTACAGCGGATTACATTATGTCGCAGGCTCGAGTCACCGATTTCTTTTCCCAAAGCAAGAAAGGTGGAATTGATAGAGTTTTGCGGAACAAAGAAGGAAAAAACTCACCCGTTTATGTTGACGCTGAAGCATCGACGGCGGTGGTCGCACCGAAGAAGAATGTAAGAGAAACTCGAGCGAGATCCAAAACTAATTCTAAACCAGCAACAGTCAGATCAGCGCGTTCCCAGGAATGTTTTCATGAGGAATCAAAGGCGGATCCATTGAAAGCCACTAACGAGGCTACCCCAGTGGATGAGAGAACCATTCCCACCACGGACGTGGCACCCACAGAACCTGTGGAACATACCCCCAAGAGCCCTCGAACTCCCAAGCGGAGCTCCTCTGAAGCAGAATTTGACCTTAGTTCGGCATTGTTTTCAGCTACAGCTGGTCATAGTTCGGCAAAGAAACGACTACGTGTCGAGTCGGGTCAAGAGGTTAACGTTGTCCTTGCACTAGCAACACCAGACGTGACAACTGATAAAAAATCGGCCAGGAAGAAGCTTGTTCTTGAAGACGGAGAGCAGGTACGCTGAAGTTGGCTAATGCTAACGTGTTAGCTAGGATTGGTTATGTTGTCTGAGAACAGTATGTAGCCATTGTGAAAAGACTGATTCGATCGTGTAGTGTTCGTCGGTAATTCTTCTTAAAATGACCTTAGCTACTGGCGAACAGACGACATGGTTCATTTTTCTTGTACCATCCACTGTTTGGCTAAATACTGAAATTGTCAACATACCGAGCACATCATTTAAAAACAATAACAGCGACAGGTAGTTAGGGTTAGCTAAAGTAAGTGATAACTTAAAAAAAAAAAAAAAAAAAAATGTCGTTAACATAGTGCAAGTAATTGGAATGGTAAGTATAACATAATTGTTGCATGCCTTTGGAAGAAAAACGGGAAAAGCACAAACGTAGGCTCAAGGTTTGATATATGAGAAGGACATGTCTGTAAAACTTTTCTTGGATATTAGCCTGAAGTCGTCGTTTGGAATGCTGAATTTTAAGGAGTATGTTAGTTGGATGAATGAGTTGAACTATTTTACAGTGAGAATCTATGGAAACATGTTCTACCACCTTCTTTCCCGAATCACTATATTGTGGGAATCTTCGAATAAGCTTCGGGAAGTTGGGTGATAGTGACCCGTTTAATCCTTTTAGGGATCTAGGGCAAGGAATAAGATCACTGTGCGGCCGTCCAGCCCGCTGCCTGACGACAAACAGGCCAAGAACCTGGTGAACCGCAGCGGCACCTCCTCTCCGGCCGGCAACGGCCATGGAGTGGGTAGCCCCGAGAAGAATGCTCCCAGCAGCAAGGTAGCGTGTTGCAGTTAATATCCGGTTGCAGTTAATGATTGTTTCTGAAATCCTGACTCTTATTTATTGTAAAGATTCGTACTAATGTAGTCTTGGTAACCGTACTATTTTTAGGGGTTACCACCGACCCACTCTCAAATTGAACTAGATTTAATGGAAACATTTCAGCTGCTGATGCTTGTAATGGCAATGAAGAGTGTCTTTCACAAGTTTTTTTTATTTTAGTTTATTTTTTTATTTTTTCTCCCCCCCCTCCTTCTTTGTACCAGACCTTCTCCAGGGAGGATATTGCTGCTCTCAAGTCTCGCCTTAAGAAGATCCAGGACCAGGGGAAACGGGAGCCTGTGCTGTCATCAGGGCCCTGCCCTGCTTCCTCTGAGCTGAAGGGCCGGTTGTCACGTGCCCGTGAGCTGAGTGAGAGGGCCCAAAGGCGCAAGCAGGAGAAATTAGCCCAGAAGGAACAAACTGCAGAGGGAGAGACTGGGCTAGGTGCTAAAGAAAGGTGAGCAGCCAAGCCAGGCAGTATTCTTGGTATCATGTAAGATTTCACTCTGTTGTCCTGGCTCCAAGACTGAACTACAGGAATTATTTTAAATGTTTTTTTTTCACAGGGTTTTTAAGTACATTCAGCCTACTTTAAGCTTTTTGGATTACATGCAGATTCCATTAGCATCATAGTTTTTCTAATTTCAGAGAAATTGAGCTCTACCATTTTCCATTCAGTGTGGTTTTAGGTTCTGGGAGGTAAATTGTAGTTTAGAGACTTATAAAAATCTTGTAAAGAAAAGGCCTGAATTCCAGGACAAAGGGGGATGGGTTTTGTCAGGTGAACATGTTTGTATACTGCAGTGGCAAAAATTCAACTGGACTTGTGTCAGTATAGTTTACAATGGGGTGTTGTCCTGTGTTTTTCTGTCTTGTAAAATGCTTCACTTCAGGGGCATTTGAGGCTAGTCTGTTCCCAGTAAAGTGGATACATACTAAACCTGCCTGCCTGCCTCTTTACAGTGAGAATTTGCCAGGGTACCAGCGATACCACACTCTTGCCCAGGATGTGCCACCCGGCCTCACCCTGCCCTACAAGTACAAGGTTCTGTCCGAGATGTTCCGTAGCATGGATACGATTGTGGGCATGCTGTTCAACCGCTCGGAGACTGTAACCTTCGCCAAAGTCAAGCAGGGTGTCCAGGACATGATGCACAAGTAAGAAACTATCCAAAGTATCCTCACTAGTGTGATCTGCACCACATGAACATGTTGTCCATGTTTACAATGTGGCGTCATTGCTGAAGTTGTCGTGGTCCTTCCTGTTTACAGGCGGTTTGAGCAGAACCACGTGGGCCAAATTAAAACCGTCTATCCCTCAGCCTACACCTTTCGGCAGGAGAAGAACATTCCCAATTTCAGTACAGCTGCAAACAAGTCAGGCTACCAGTTGACTATGGAGCCTGTCATTGAAGAAGGTTGGTGTTTTACAGGGAATGAGCATCATTGTCATCTGATAAGTTTATCAAGTCAATTTGAGACAATGGTGTAACTGACCAACTTTCCCTTCTTAGAAAAGATTGATGTGCGTCCACTGCTGTCTGCCTCTCGTTTGCTGGAGAGAAGGCGAGTCTTCCATCATAATCTGGTCGATGTTGTGAAGCAGCACCACAAGGTGAGTAACATTTATACTATCCCAGTTGGAGTGTGCATTGTCCAGCTGGAGAAAAGCAGCACACTGTGTACTTTCATAACTACATACACAAATTTAAGCTTTTGGGTCATGCTGATGCCTTTTTAATTTTCCAGGTGTTTTTGGCTTCCCTGAACCCTCCCCTCAGTGTGCCTGAAGACAAGCTGACCCGCTGGCACCCTCGCTTCAGTGTGGACGAAGTGCCCGACATAGTGCCCAGTGACCTGCCACAGCCGCCACAGACAGACAAACTGACCACAGCCCAAGAGGTTCTGGACAAGGCCCGCTCACTGATGACACCCAAGGTAACCTTTCTGCTAGACAAAATGAGTGATGAACAAATTTACCGATTTACCAGGGCTCCTGCACCACTGGGCTTGTTTACAAATTATACAAAATTTTTACAAATAAAACAAATTGTTATGGGTTTTAAAGAACTGAGTTTGGATTGAAATGGATTTGTGTTGAGACTAATGGATCTATTTAACTCTTTGGAATGAGGGTTTTTAAGGATGTGTAATGTATAGTGTAAGACCCCAGTGTTCCTGTGTTTTCTTCAGATGGAGAAGGCCCTTGCAAATATGGCCTTGAAGACTGCTGAGACAGCAGCCACGCAGAAGGAGCAGGAGCCTGCACTGAAAACACCCCAGGCCCCCCCAAGTGCTCTCAAAGGGGTTTCACAGTCCCTGCTGGAGAGGGTGAGTCTTAACTGTCCAGAAGCTCCTAGGGAAAGAAACCTTATGGAAACCGTTACGTGGCTGTTTATAGAGTTGAGTGGTGATGGTGTTGAACATTCCCCTTCCCCAGATCAGGGCGAAGGAGGCTCAGAAGATTCAGGCAGCCATGACACGAAATCCACAGCAGGAGGAGCGCCTATTGATGATGTCACGGCTTGAGGAGATGGCCAGGATCCTCCGCAATGTCTTTGTGGCGGAGAAAAAGCTGGCCTTGATCATGGAGGTGGCCTGCAGCCGGATGATCGCCAGCTACCGCTCTGCCCTCACTGCTGGTAAGCTCACAGTGCTGCATACAAGTGCAGCTTTTAGTTCTGCCACAGCATTAATGTATAATTGTTATGCTGTGAATACTTACCCTCTAAAGCAGTAATACCCTTGGTAGAATTAGTTACACCCATGCTAAACACAGACCTCGAAAATACCTGTGCTCTTAGTTCCCAAACTCTTTGAAATCCTTAATTCCACTGTTCAGGATGCTAGAACAGATGGTCTAATTCCATCTGCTGGTCTTTTTGCCTTAGAAACTCACTCCTGCACATACTCGTATCAGATAACCAAGTTGTTGCAAGGAAAATAAGTTAATGTGCACCACATTACATCAGTGTAACAGTACCACATGCCCATTTCAACAATCTGACCATGTCGTCTTATTTCAGGGGAGATGGAACGGCACCTTCGTCTCCTGGCAGAGCTAACTCCAGAGTGGTTGACCATCCATCCAATCAGAAAGGACTTCTACCTGAAGCTGGACAAGCGGGTGGACCTAAGCGTGGTTTTGGAAAAACTGAACAGGAAGGCCAAGGAGGAAGAGAAGCTCTGAACACAACCACATTGTTTTTCCTGTTTTTATCAAGTTTAACTTTTTATTTGGCCATCTGCTATAACACTGGAAGATGGGCCTCAAAGTCCAGCAATTCCCAAAGTCAGCATTTGGTCAGCACAAACTCCTTTTTGACCATTGGGGAGGATGGAAGAGCCTAATGAGATCTTCCGGTTGACTTTGAAGACCATTGTGGAACAATTTTAGAAGAACTTGGACCAAGACCATTTTTAAATTTTGTACTGGTACTTTTTGGAGTTTGAGGTGGTGTTGGGTGATGTACTACAGTGAAACAAAGTGGCAGTTTATTTTCCAGTTTGGATATGATGCTTGAACCAAGCATCAAGATAATTTTGGAGCCTAAGCAGGGTACCTGAAAGTTGTGAAACCTTATGCCAGTTCAGGCACTGGATTAACTGGATTGTATTTCATAAAGTTTAGCATTACCCTGTTTGACCCCCAGGATTCCGTTGGGACAATTTGGAATAAAGGCAGTTTTCAGTGCCAGGTTGTATATTGTCCATTATATTTTCAATGCATTTTTACTTCCAGGACACAGGATTTTAAATTTCCTCCAATTTTTCAATTTTTTTTTTTCATCTCTTGTCGTACCTTAGGTGTAGAATCTTTTCTATCAATTTCTTGCATTCATACATACAGATTTGGGCCAGTTTTCTTTGGGCAGTTTTTCTTTATTTTGGGAAATACTACAAAATCAGGTTTTCAATTTCTACTTCCATTTTCATATTTTTTTTCTTTTTTTTGACACAGACCAGACTTTAAAGATCATCTTCAGTGAATTTTACTTCCTGATTTTGCTAAAAAATTCTCAATGGGAGAGCAGTAATGTAGGTGCACCAGGCGTTTGGTAGTTGGAACAGTTCCATGTTTTCTCCGATGTCAGAGATTGTACATAATCAAACCATATGCCTCTGAGCCCTATGCAATCTCTGACCAAGCGGAGCTGCTGCTGTAGCTAGGTTCGTACCATCCCTCTGACAGTGAGAATGAGTGTAATTTGCTTTTGTTCCTCTTGCTCTTGTAAGGTTCCAAGTAGTTATTTAGCTAGTGTCTCTCAACACACAGGAACTTGTATGCTGCTGATACTTTTTTTTTAGGTCAAAATGGCAAACGTTATCCAGCCATAGGTCATTGTGTGTCAGCTAAAAATGCCAATTACCAGCACGAGCACCACATTAGAAACACTGCCTGCAAAAGCTGCTGATTTTTCTCCAGACTTTCAAAGCACAGCATGGATGAGTTCAGACTCTGGGAAAGTACAAATATTTATTACTACATGGGTATTAACAACTTACATTTGGTCAAACATTGATCCTCATGAACAAACACCACAACAGGTTTTCCTGACATCATTTAATGAAATTTGTTTTATTGACATTCAGTCTTAATTCCATTTAATAATGGTGAAAGAATATGCATAGAAAAACAAGCATTTATTTCCTACACTCCTGTTTCCTTAATTATTCAGCTGGTAGAAGTATTAATTTCTCCCTATTGTCCTGTGAGGTCATGTCTAACCTATCAAGAGTACACAGGAAGATGACCATTAAATGCCACTCGATTCAGTCAGCTATGTTTAAGGCAAGGGTATGCAATTATCCTGGAGTCTTACATTCCTGAAGATTTTTTTTCCCATGTAAAATTATAGTTGGGTGTGTTCAATCATGTATTTAGACCATCATTGGTTTGCAGATAAGAGCACCAGAATAGTTTCAGTAAGTGATATAACAAAGGTCCATTAAGTTGTAACACAGGTACACTGCTCAGAGGTATTCCAAAATGGTGAAATGGCTTTTCATCACCTGTGGAATCATCTTGCCCTGTTTGTACAGACCTCTTACTTACATTCAATTAATGTGTACAACAATGTACAGTAGCAATTGGAACACCTTGGAAATGGGTGTTCGCTACTTCTAGGTTAGACCAATGAGGGGAATAAGGTTAGACCAAAAATTGGCAACCACATTGTCAAAGACAAGATGATTTGAACCACTTTTTGTGATTTCTCAATAGTACAACATTTTGATTCAAACAAGTCTGATCCATGGTTCTTGCAGCTCCACCCATAATGGGGTTCATGACACTTCATTCTCCAATACCAAGTGGCAGGTTCAATTAACAATTTTAACTGGATGTAAATACTGGCAAGTTTTCTTCTGACAATGTGTCCAGAGGATTCAGTGCATTGGGATGGAGGGAATGTAGCAGAACCAGCATGTTTCTGGCAGCAGATGGGAATTAAAACACTTGTGTTCATGGAGTCCACCCGGGCGCATGCAAAACGGGCGCATGCAAATGTGGCTTGTCAGTACTGAACCAGGGAGAACACATGATTGGGTTTGATTCTCTCTGCCCCTTTCAGGTCTGTGAGCTCAATAACCACGAGACAGCCCAGTACCTCCGCCTTCAGCTTCTTCATCAGCTCACAGGCAGCGTACAGTGTGCCTGGAGAGGAGGAGGATGGCAGAGTGAGCATTCAGGGCTAATCCTTGACCTAATCTGGACAAGTACATATAGCATATCATTTACTATGAAATAATCACATATTTTCATTCAAGGTATGCAAACAAACGTGAATCACATATATCAAAGAAAAACATTGCAAATAAGATATAAATGACAAATAAAAATGGGAATTAAATACAAATAGGGAGAAAATCATAAACAAGGAAAAACAAACAAGGGAAAATTTAAAATAAGAACTTCAATGAAGATGCTAAGCACTGACAGGCAATGTTCAAAACCCCATATGATACTACATCCTAATTACAGACATATTCAGATTGCTTTCCAAATGACACACACCAGAGTTCTGAGGATCTTGATACCTGTAGTTGGTTTATGCTCTCTGCTAGTGTGCATAACGGAGTAGGTCTACTCTGGTTGGTGTGGTGTCGAATTGGACCAGTAGTTTGCAAAATCAAATTCACATTCTGTTCTATTCTATATTCCTGCTTGGCTCAAACCAGAATCTATCTGATAATTGTCCAGCTGTACCAATGGCTACTGTGTACAATATACAGCCAGTCCTATGTCCCTGTGGAGCTGGCTGTGCTGGTATCTAATGGTGTCCGGGGACTGCCTCACCTCCAGTGGCTAGTAGATCATCAATGAGGAGGACCTTCTGACCGGCTTCAATGGCATCTTCCTGGATCTCAACTTCAGCCTGAACCACAAGGACAGCGCCACAGGTGTTACTTCTTATAATGAAAAAGTTCTAAATAAACATAAACTGACTCAGAGTCTGCAAATCTATTTTATGCAAAAATAGCAACAGATTTACGAATATTGTTACAGACTATCACCATATTACTGGTACTAACAATTACTATACAGAAACACATGAAAGTTGCTTGTTGTAAAAGAAGTGACTTCGATAACGTAAAATATAACTCTGAATCCAGGGGTTTTAAGTTTTAATTCCTTCGTTTAATGTCCAGCACTCCTAATAACGAACATAGATCAGTTACTAAAACTTCTCACTTATCTTAACCAACAAGTAAATTTACTTTGAATTGATTCAAATGAAAGAAAAGAAAGATGTCAAATCACAAAATGTGTTGACAGGAAATGTGAAGTGGATCAATCTTTATTAGAAATATACTTTCACAACTTGGAAAATGTAAAAAGGTTTATTGGAAAATTAACACTAAGACTACCACAAAATTGAGAATCTGAGCTACAGACCTGGTCCACCTATAGGTCAGACTTAACACCAACTTAAACTGAGTCTGTATGCTGAGCTTGGATTGAGTTACTAAATTGATGTTGTGATGAAATGTGAAGAATACTGAGGACAGAGCTGCAGACTCTTCCAGGCCCATTTCTCCTTTTCCATATCCATGTGCAGTTGATTTTATGGTTGTGGGCATGCTTACAGGTTCATTCAGGGTTTAATTTTATACTTAGCCAAAACAAAAGACATCTTGTCAAGATTATCATCTTCATAGTCGGCACTTCATGAGTAATGACACAAACACTAATTTACATGAGCTGAGAGAGGAGTAGGTAGAGAGGAACTGGCAATTTCTAACATAATAGTTTTGCTGCTGTAATGAGAGACACGAATTTTAATGTGACTTCCAGTTCTCTTACTTTTCTCATTAGCATCAAAACAAAAGCTATCTGGGGTGCAGAAGGGTAAAGTGATCAGCACATTTCCACTCACGCACGCACGCACGCACGCACACCGAGCTCCCTGGAGAGGAAAGGAAAGAGATGGTGGCCCCCTCCCCATTTGCCATCATTAATTTATTGTTTCAAGTATTCCTTTGCAATTATGAAACAACAAAAGCTATCTGGGGTGCAGAAAAAAAAAAAAAGTTTTTTATGAGGGTAGACCATTTATCCCTCTTACATGCTGTGCTCAGTCGTATCTGTCCTTGGTCTTGTCCTGAGCAGAACAGATTTTTGTACAAATCTTGAGCGGGGTAAATAACTATACACGTATGGTTTTCTCCCAACAGACCACACAATAGTGTGAGAGGTGATATTGAAATCCTACCTTTCCATACTCCAAAGTGTAGGACACAGATGTTGTGGGTCCCGGAAGTTTCCCTTTCTTTCGTACCAAGACAAACCCCACTCCTAACCTCTGAGCCAGCAGGGGTCCAAAAAGGAAGCCACGGGCATCCAGACCTGCAGTTACACTGTTAGTTTAGGGGCAGCAGTACGACACTGGGATTGAGGAATTCAACATTTTACTTATGTTCAAATTCCCATTGGGTGAGGTGTACCTTAAAATGAATTTATTAAACACACCTGTCAATGTGTGCAGTGTACCTGTATGACCAGATGCAATTTTTGTAAACTAGACAACTACATCAGCACAAAGGTTGAAGTCCAGCATACGAAGTCGTTGACAAACTGAAGGCAAATACCGTACCTATTCAAAATGATTATGGCACGAATCGGCGAATCTTGGCCAGGAACTTACCCACGATCATTTGAACTCCAGGACATGTTTCCCTCACGTGCTCTTCAAACAACTCAATAACTGCATTCAGTGCAGCAGGATCTTTTAGTATCGGGCAAATGTCTCTGTTGACGACAACGACAAACTGTAATTAAACCAACAATTGATTGTAAAGAATTTCGCTTGAAATTGAGTCCTCCTCGTTGCCGGTGACAATATTTACCATCCTTATCTGCATTCAGTTCAACGTCCTAAATCAATCGAGCGATTCAATCTAGCACATACCATTTTCACTACACATGCTAAATCTAATATAGACTGCATGCTGAGGAGGCACGTGCAGTCACGTGGTAAGAATTCTTACAGGATTTAATTGTTCCATTTACCTAAAAACAATGCCTTTACTCGGAAAGTCTGGAAAGGGTCTTATTTTCTGGGTGATTAATTCCAACTTCTCTTTTGTCGGTCGCCCAGCCATCATCAAGCAAACAGGACTTTCAACGTTACCACGCCAATAGAACTCGCTCAGAGTCAGGAAGTGCTGACTTGATCTTGGCGAGCCAACTGCCTGCGCTTCTTCGCGTCACATGAGGTCTTCCCAGCGGTCTCTGTACCGGCATAAATGGCTATGCTCAGGACAGTCGGAAGGGGGCATCCACTCCCAACTAAAGTAATGTTATTGCAAAGGAAGGTGAAAACCTATAGATAAATATGGTGTGGGAAAACAAATGGGTTATTTTTAAATCCCGTTTAGAGAAGGGATTAAGAAACAAATACCGGAGGAGTGGTGGAGATTAAAAATTTTACAACAGCGATTGCAAAACCGGACATCAACCAGAAAATGTAATTTAATCACTTATATAATTTAATCACGATATACAAGTTATAAAGCAGGGAGAAATACACACTCTGAGACAGCAAGAACAACTGAACACCATATCACGTCACTGCTGTTATAAAGTTTACAGAATCAGCAATGCAGAATCAACTGTCTCAACAATCAAACATGCAGTTTCCCTGTAATTTCCCTCAAATGAAGAATCTGATTTATACACCTTATAAAAAGTACATCTGATCCTGATTACTTAGGCTTTCACATAAAATGTAACTCAAATAATAAACATAAGTTCAAATATGAAAAGTTCCCAAACAACTTTGAAAAAAGTTTTTTTAAAAAGGCACTTTGGCATCAAGGCCCAATCCATGATGGAAACAGCATTACAAATGATGGCAGTTTATCGCACATTTTTCAAGAAGTAGATTAGTGCACTGAGAGTTAAGTTGTCTACTTCTGCACAACAGACTACCGTCCTTCAAGTAAGACTCAGAATGGCTCGATCTATTATCCACTGAGGTGTTATTTTTGATTGGTTACAATAACATCACAATAATCCTACACACAGGCTTGGTTTGCAACACAGTCATGTCTGACTTCATAGATAGTTTTTTGATACACATTTCAAAGCTTCAGCACAGATTCACTGATTTTACATATTTAAACAGCTGGATGGCTCATCCAATTTACTGAGCCTACTGCATCAGCTGATCCACACACCACAAGGATCAGCTAAATCTATTTAGTCAAAAATGTAAAACACAAAAACCAGTGAATTTGTGCAGAATTGAATGAAGTAAAAAGGGTTTTATTTTTAATTCTGGTCTTCTCAGTGATAATTGACTCCGTCATGTCAGCTGCCTCATAATCAGTGTGGCCACTCGCACTTCCAGGGTTGGGACTTTGGGGCTTTGAGGCACTTCCCCATCTTCTCACACCCAGCCGGGGCCCAGTTCTGTCAGAGGAGGGACACAGTCACCTTCACACCCCACTGCACTCACAGACACATTCTCCAGCACTGCAGTAACTAACCTAAACAGAGACAATGCAAGCACATAATGCAGTGGCTGCTGTGCATGAATTTCCACTTACCAACGCTTGGGGGCACTGTTGCCACATTTCCTTTAAAATCTATAATTAGGTGCAGGGGATGCACATTTCAATTATACAATAAGGTGCAATAAACAAAATGATTAATAAACAACTTGGTAGCCCATAATCCTTATTTGTTTAATTATATTTTCCCCAAATTCCACTGAAATTAGAAAAGGCAGGTTAAATCTTAAACTGTGACAGTGATGTGTTGCTATGACACCTTGTTTAATACAATCAGATATTCTTTAACTCAGTAGAAGAAAAGAATATTGCTCTGGTGAACAAATGTCAGAAATCACTGGTCTGGAACAAAGGGAGACCTCCTGTTCTGTGCTATTGGCTGGGTCCAATGTGCTTCTTACAAGGATGTGAAGATGAACAATGTCACAGCAGGAAGGCAACACACACACATCTCAAAGAAATTCAAAGACTGAGGTGGGTGTTGTGAACAGTGTCCACAGGCTCAGTTCAGCCTCATGGAGCTGCCATTGGTATTGTAGGACTCTGGTCTCTTACCATGACAGCCAGGTCACACATGTTGAGCTGGGGCACTCCTGGTACCAGGCCTCTCTTGTGCTGATCAACCACTGCTGAGATCTGCTGCAGGACAACCTGGTACTCTCTGCTCATAACGCTGTGAGGAGAGACCACAGAGAGGAGGGATCAGACACTTCTGGACACACACACGGACACACATGAACACACACACACATTCACAGGACAGGAGATATGACCAAAATTTGGTTTGTCCTTGAGCACACACAAATACTGACATATCAGGCAGACTCCGTATCTGTAAACACACACACACACACACACACACACACACACACACACACACACACACACACACACACACACACACACACACACACACACACACACACACACACACACACACACACACACAAGACAGGGGCATTCCCTGGGGTCCCTCTTCAGCTTCGTTTGTGGTTTCCTTCCCCCCCTCGATTATTTGTTAAGGACACCAGGAAGCACCCCTGGGCTTTATTATATTCAGTGAGTAAAACATGTTTCAAAGGAACAGCACACTCAGTAGGACCTGTTAATGGTGTGGTGTGTGTGTGTTAGAAGGGGAAGGGGGGGGGCAGGCACAAAGAGAGGAACATCTCACCAGTGCAATTACCAATTACATCCTATCATCCTGGCGTGTGCTCCACCTGTGCCAGCCTGCAACCCCCACCCTACCCCTCAACTTGCCCCCATCAGAGGTCCCACTCCCAACTCTGATTGGCCCCTGGGGAGGGTGTGCTGAAGTGTCAATTAGTGTAATAACCCCAGGCCCTGTCCGACTCACACCTCCCCTCTCCTGCCCCAGCCCCAGCCCCAGCCCCACGCCTCCGCCCCAGGGGACAATGCGGCACCTGCTCCACTCCGCCTGATACCAGCCCCCAGCCCCTGAAGGGCTCACCCCTGCTCTGCCCAGCCCAGTCCAGCCACATCACAAATGCCCAGCTTTTGTGCTCACAATGGGGTGGATGTACTGTGCAGTTATAGGTACCAATGCGTTTCTTAATGCGTAATACGCCATGCACAGTACACCTGATTTAACATACTCAGGCCGAATGTGTCATATATCTCCATGGTGCATTTTTAACCCAGTGGTTCCTAACTTCGGTCCTGGGGACCCACTGTGTATGCTGGTTTTTATTCCAACCACAACTGCAACCCAGAATCTTAACAAGCTGTTAAATGTTCATAATTGTTCAATTGTTCATGCTTTTCATGATTAGAGAGATAATTTGCCATTATAGCTATGCATGTCATGAAGAAAAAGCTCCTGTATTCACATTGTCCCATATTGCAGGCAACTGCATAAAGACAAAAATGAAATGTTTTAACTCATATTAAAGACTGGGGTGATTCTGGACACATGACCACTAAAACTAACCATTTGGTAGATAATGAAGGATTCAAAGCTAATACTCCAAATGTGCCAAATCTGCATTGTGTTACTAAGCATAAGGACAAAAATCAGGACCTTAATCAATGACAGGAGTGTATTGATTCACCCCAGTCTATAATTTGATCAGGATTGAAAATATACTCTTTTTGTGTATTTGCAAAATCACATAAACACATGTGAATATAGGAGCTTTTTCTGCATGACATGAATAGCTATAATGGCAAATTTTCTCTGTAATCATGAAAAGCAGCAACAAATAAGATTCTGGGGCTGCAGTTGTGGTTGGAAAAAAACCAGTAAAAAAACCAGTATACACAGTCGGTCCGCAGGACCGAAGTTGAGAACCACAGTTTTAACCGGTTCTGGCAGGAAAAAAATCCTTTTTAATGTGTAAAAATTTCAGATCTTGCACTCATTTAGCACAGCTCAAATACTCGTTTGAAGCCTCAGGCCAAGATAAATATTATCTAGATTCAAGGTTATTATCTCAGTAGTATCACAATAATACATAATTTTCTGGGATGGTTAAAAAGGCACAGCTGGGATAAGTATATCACCATGGTAATACAGTGTTGTTTAGAAATCTTAGAGAGAAACACTGTAGAATGGTACAGAAACATGAGTGGTGAGGCCATTCCACTGTAGCAGTTAGCTCCGTAACACTAACTCTAAGTGCGCTCCCAAGTTCATGTCATCAACCGGCAGTCAATAATATTTATTTATAGGCCCCTTACAACACATAAAAAAAATAATACCCAGAGTGAGCATGATGCATTGTTATCATCCTCAAATGCAAAAAAGAAGAATGAAAATAACACTAAATGCAAATGAAGTCTTTTGATTTATAATGCATAGCACCCAGGGGGGGAGGGGGCATAGCTCAGGTGTGTGACTGCACTGATTAGTGATTCATGCCCCCAATTACTAAAACACACACACTGAGTCACACGCACACAAACACAAATACGCACACACACTCACAAACGCTTGCACAAGCACATGCACCCACACACATACACACATTTACAGCATGAACACACACATGAAAACACACTCACATGCAAGTATGTATGCACAAAAATGTACACATACACACACTTATACAACCACATATGTGCAAACACACAGGCATGTATGTTCTCTCTTACACACACATACACGCACAATAGGCATGGAAAGTAAAGCTGAAGGGACAATCGAATACCCCTGCCCTTTCTCTGCCTCCTGTGGAAACTGAGCAATTCAGTGAAGACTATTGATTGGGCGGCTGAAGTGCTTGTCAACAACAGATGAGACCAGAATGTGCCAGAGGCATGCTGGGATTTAAGTGCTTGCTATACAGTGACAGACACAAGAGCTGGATGAGCTGAACCAGAATTGGCAGATTTTCCCCATTAGATACAAAAGGAAAGCATTCAATTACAGACACAATTGAAGTACTCAAATGAATTTCACATGGAAAGCCAAAAAAGTTCATTCATTTCTAAGGCGATGGTGGAATTAGTTTGACAAAAATGACAATTTTGAAGCAGTCAGGAGTTAGACTTAGACTGAGCATGGGTTGATTCTTCCTTAGCCAATGCAACCAGCATTGTCACAGGCTGCCTTGGTGGTTTTTAGCAGTAGGGCAGTATGTGTATCACATCTAACGGTCACCTCCTGCAGCTGCACTGTCCTGAACCACAGGCGTTTTCTTGTGGGTCTCCTGGGTTATGGGTTATGATGCGCCTGGCCTGGACTGCGTACAGTGAAATTGCATGGCTGTGTGAGGATGCCCCTGGACTGGAGGCACGCATGTGGACAGGCCTTTACATCATCTAAAGTGCCTCTTTAGGAATGGACAGTGAGTAATGACCCCTGGCTGGCCCAGCTGAGCAACCTGGGAGCACAGGCCAGGGAGGATGACAGGGGAATTGAGGGATGGGGGGGTAGAATGTGGGATAGCCCTGACCAACCCCAACACCCCCATACCCCCAAAAGCCCCATGAGAGGACAAGCCCCTGACATGCCTCTACCAAATACGCCTTGGACACGGCCAAATGAACACTCCTTGCCAACGTTATCGATTTTCCCAGGGTCTCAAATTCAGGGGAGCGAAAAGGAATGGCAGATTAAAAACTACATAAATGTTTTATTAGTCACTCTCCCTCCTCTGCTTAGGTGAGTGAGTGAGGGAGGGAGAGAGATAACCATTTATCATGTGATTGCTCCATTTGTTAAACTCTTTGTAAGAAATGGGGTCTGCACATACTGTGATGACATGACTATCCCTGTAACATCAATAAAACAACCTGAATTTAATTCAATGGAGGGAGACTGATCAAGAGATCAAATGCTCTGTATGTGTGTGAGAACAAATGGACCAGAAAATCCAAGTCACATTTCCCCACTTTGACCTCTTTTAACCATTAATAAAAATAATGTTTTAAATTATGTTTACTCCATAACTATAACATATCTCATAACATCTTACAACAGACTAGTCTAGCCATCTTTAAGCTGAGCTCTTAGCAAGGAGTAGCATTTATCCAGCCAGACACTGACTGCTTCAATTGATCTTTGACCCTCAGCTGTGCACTGTAAGTGAACTAGATTAGTATTGATGCGGTAGATTTTTCCTCCTGTGTCGCTCAGTAGTCTGTTTCAATTCTCAGACCTACAGCCTGGCGACAGGCGCTTCATTACAGCTCATTTACCATGACTGTGCACGCTAGGTTCAGTCTGCTCCTCTCTGGGAAAACAAAGCAAACCCTGAACAGTCTGAAACAGCAATTTCCTAAAGGAGGACCGTTGCTTCAGAAGGGCAAGGGTGCAAGCCTGAAAGGACTCACTTGATTGGGTACCTCTCCCCAGGGTCCCGCCCCAGGTGGAAGATGAGTGGCTGCATGGTGTGTTCCTTTTGGGCATGAGTCGTCACACCGGGCACATCTTGCCCAGGACAGAAATTAATGCCCTGCATACACAAAGGAAAGAAGCAGACAAACAAAAGGACAAAAGACTATGAATCTTTTGTGAAAGTCAAAACAACCCCATCATTGAGGACACTCCTGTCTGGAGAGGTCTAGTAAAAGATAGCTGTATATTCCCTGCACGTTTCTGAGTGCCAGTTCCACTGTGAAATACAGATGTTAATGTGTTGCATCTTACCTTTATTACAGTACCGCAGGCATCCGTATTGAAAAGCTCCTCTCTTCTGAGAGGTGAGAAGCACAGACTAATTTGAAACCAGTTCATGATTTCATGACTGGCTTCAGGCAATCATACCCTCAAACACACAGAATGTACAATCCCTCCTTCCCCTCTCCCTGTAGATACTAGCAAATCACATTTGCATATCATGTTCTTACTCCATCTTCAAAAAACACTGTTAATCACTTAAAGAAATGAACACACCAAACCCAGCTAAGCCATGTAGTCTACACTAAGCTGTTTTTTGTAGAATCTTAATTCTTTTTTAGCAAGGTGATGGTTAATTAGCGGACAGGAAAAAAAAGGTACAGCCAACTAAACAGTACATGACACTGAAGATGGGAAACAGAAAGAAATGAATGAAAAAATATTTATTTAAAAAATATTTTTTATTGAAAAAATATATAAAAATAAATGGCTTCAGTGTTTCCAGGCAGCTTTGAGGCTTGAAGATTTAAGAGCTCAGTGGAAGACTTAAAACTAAATTGTTGTGCTTATAAATCAGTTGCCCTGTCCTCAATCACTCTCTATCTCTCACTATCTCACTCTCACACACACACACACACACACACACACACACACACACACACACACACACACACACACACACACACACACACACACACACACACACACACACACACACACACACACAAAGGTATCCACCAAGTGCCCCACTACAGGTCTTGTAGTGCACCCCAGCCCTTCACTCAGGCTCTCTGATCCAGCCCGGCTCTCCAGCATCCTGGGCTCCCAGCTCAGGCCTCAGAAGTGCAAAACGCCCCTAATCCCACAGGATCCTGGGACAGCACTTCTGAGCTGGTCCCTGTGGACCCACGGAGATCAAGCAGTAGGAAAATTGAATATTTGCAATGTTGTTGTGTGGCTCACTGCCATAAACAACGTAGTGGATGCAGAATGCTTTTTCAAAAAAGGATCTCACGGTTATCATCAATATCAGAGACTAGCAGAAGAGTAGCGCAGAACTGGAAAACAGGATTGAACTATGAAGTGCTCTTCATTACAAAACACACTGGGCTAGATTCAATCAAAAGCTAAGGCAGGGGTTCAAACATTTGTGCGTGTACTTATTATTGAATGAGACTATTATGCTATCTCAATGATGAGTATGGCTTGGTGAGATGATTTTTGTGAATGCTGAACTCAAACTGTCTACGTGAAGATAGAAATGACCATTTTCATTTAATGTGCACCAAAGTTAAGGAAAATGTTGATTGAATTCTGGCCTTAGTCTCCTTAAGGGAACATGCAATTAAATCTACACAGACCTAACCTTACTTTCTTTGAGTATACATGTTATATTTATTTATATAAGAATACGTTATATTTTATTGATGACAAGTACACCAGTCTTATGGAATGTGTCATTTTCATTCTAAAAAGAATTGAATACACCCTTAGACTCTAAAATCAGTTTGATTGTATATTCCCACAAAGAGACTGAGTGTGTTCGACTGAATGTCACCCAATGACTCTTAGCTTAGAAATACTATACCGTTTCGCTAAACTGTATACAAAACATTAATCTGTGTTCTGGATACTTCGACTCAACCGTTGAAAAGGTTAGAAGCTGTTTGGTCGAGACAAATTGCCACAAAAAATTTACGTCTAAAACCACTACTTACACAACCTATTATTAGAAGCCTCTATTACTAGAATCTGAACCCTTAAGTTTTCTTCAGCAGGGCTATACTGACCATTCCATGTTACCATCAACTGGCACAGATTCACAAAAGATTTTAAAGCCACTATTCATTTCTTTACCAAATATGATATTTAATGAGCTGTTATCATAGTGTTTTGCCCAATCAAGACTGTCCCCACAAATTAGGATATTTCCTGTTATTACTGTGAAATCACCAGAATGAGCTCTGTGAAAATGTCTAATTTTACACACTTCTGACTCACACTCATCTACAGTGAAATGCCACGCTATCCACAGCTGTTGAGCATCAGTTACAGCAAGCCGTCAAAGATGAATCTCTCTTACTTTTCATATAAATATGTTACGCATTCAATACACTTGAATGTGACTCTTCATCGGACACTGCACTTAAAAAGAGAAATGTGCCTCTGAAAAAGTGCAGAGCTGTAAAAAAAAAATTGGCATCCAAGATGTCAATGAACATCAACAACATAGTAACATATGTACTTGTATTATATTATGTTAATAATCTACATTAATGTGAAGAGGGGGTGCTACTAGAAGATCGTATGAACATGTATTTTGTAGTTATGTTTCATCATGTCTCGTCTTTACCTTCAACCACTATGCATTCTGTGTTGCAGTGGGTATGATATGACAGGCCAAAAATCAAAGGTCGAGGATGAAGTCAGAGAGGAGTCCAAGTACGACTCATATCACATCCAAGGAGGTCATGACCCCGAACGTGTTAACCACCAAGAAAGTCTCTGTTTCCCCTTCCTTCTGCCCTCATGTGTCGAACCTGCTGCTTCAGCAATGTAGCGCACACCTCTGCCTCCGCCCCAATCGATTGGCGACTCGCAGGCAATCACACGCCATTATTTGTAAAGTTCCACTCCAGTTCACGCGGCCAGATAAAGGACGAGCGCCATCGATTCGGGAGCCCTCCAGGAGAGAGCAATTTAGGCGACCGATGGGGCATAAAGCAAACTCCCTCATTTGGTAAAGAATGCCGAGGGCCTGGGTTCTGAAGAGCTGGGGAAGGACCGGAGTGCTTAAAGGACGTTAAGCAGGAAAATCTGCAATTATTTCCAAGGGAAACATTACATTATCCCTTGATAACAGCAGACGGCTCAGCTTCAAGGGGTACACTTGACAATTGGTTTCACTGATAGTGTCATTTTCTCCTTTGCAGTCATTATTCCAGATTGATATTTCTATCATTCACCATGTTTTCCCCTCCCACTTATCTCTGTGTGTTAATTTGAGTTTTTTGTCAGTTTTTTTTACAGATGACTTTCCTCTTTATGGTGCCACATTCATCTCAAAGTCCATAGCTCTTGCATGGCTGCAAGGGGGCAGATGAGCCCCTTGGAATCGTGACCAGGTGTCATCACCTACCCAAGACCTCTGGTCAATCAGGCGCTGGTCAAATGTTACTAGGATCAGGTTGCATGTACTTAATGTAGATTTTTTTCCCTGACTGTTTAAGTCACTGAGAGGTCAGTGTTAAGGAAGATGTCACTCTCGACGAGCCGCCACTCCTTACCTTGTTAAACTCCTCCCATGAGTTGCTCCATGTCCAATAGTGTGCTTTATACTGCCCGACCCTCACTGCCATCATCTCGTTGCCGCGGTAATAGAAGATGGGCCTGTTGAGGATGAAATCCAACTGGTGACTACTGGGTTCATCGGATAAGAAGCAGCCGACATTTTCCGGTGCTACGCCACAGTCAGGCTCCCTGCGCCTCATCCAATTACGTGCTCAGCAGAGCACCTTATCTACTCTGGTGGCCCCTTCCCAAGGGGCTTCCTGTCATCTCTCCTACCACCCCTCAAAATTCCAGCCTCTTCCCAAGCTTACATCCCCACTCCAACACAAATGCTCCAACCCGTGGAGTGAATTTGCTGTGAATTAGTTGATTGCTTACACCAATATTGCAGTGGTACTCTTATGTTACCTACATTACTGTTAAGGTCAATGAATGACCAACGAGTCAAAGTAGCTTTTTATGCATTTGAACTTCTCTTCTGTGCTGTCCCTTACATTGTCTGGTGTATTAATGTTTGGCAGACCAATTTAAAAAATCGCAAAAATAAAATCATGTGTTATACTTTTTCCATGTTCTTTATTGAATGAATAAATATTACTTATTCTACTTCAATAGTAAAACTAGAAAAAGTACAGCATATAGTTAACACTGGGTCACTAATTATTTATTGATTAGTCACAGACGGTATAAGGTGCGGTGGGAGATCTCACCTATCAATGATAGAGCTGTTGAGGAGAACTGGTGTCAGGTCCAGCCCGTCGATGACACGGTCACCTGGGACAGGTAGTCCTGCCAGGGCTAGGCTGGTGGTGAACAGGTCCATAACATTTCCAAGCTGGTAGCTCACCTGGGAGAAAAGCCACCATGCATGAGCCTGACCTAACCGCTACTGGTGGTCTTCATCAGGCCACAAAATGTGAGGAGGTCTTCCCCCCAAGAGATTAATCAAACCAATGGATGCAGCGGACAGACAAAATGCTCACTTCAAATTCCCATCAAACTTCTGTTAATGAATGTGCTGTTTATTTAGCATATATCTGCCTCCTATTTGTGAGATCCTATGGGATGCAGCACAGTTTGGTAAAACTTGAATTGGTTTAAGAAGTTTGGCCCATCAGGGAGGGGACTGGCAGATGGAGAGAAGCCTGTCTGGTGTGCAGTGACTCACAGGCATGTGAAGCGGGATACACCACACACACATCAAGGGACACCACTCCATGAGTGATCCGAACATTACAACACAATGCAGCAGCTTCAACATGTGCTCAAACCAAAGCATGCCTTTTTTCAGGGATGCAGGGTGTGGGTGTGTGTGTGTGTGTGTGTGTGTGTGCACGTGTGTTTCTGTGTTCCCATGATGCATATCCTCAGTGTCCTCTGTAATCTTCACTCCCAGGTTTATTATAAGCCACACAAATGTTTCTGTAAATTAGGGGAAAAAAACAGAAGAGCTGCCGCCAGGATTTTTTTATCTCACTCTCCCAGCCCTGCAAAAAAAAGCTTTATTTTATTTATAAACTTTGAACCGCTTTCAGATAAAATGCCATTTTTTCCCTGTCATCCTTGATCTTTCATTCCATTCTCTCCTGAGCAGCCCTTTTGAGGGAGACGGTGCTCTGACGATCAGATAGGCCTATCAGGAGCAAGCAGCTGCCACGCGCCGCCATGCTCCTATCACCCGCCCGCACACCGCCACCACAGCAAAAATGAATTCCTCTCCTCTGGCAGGCAGTGCATCGGTGAGAGAGGACCCAGCAACATTCCATTATCTCCACTTTCAGGCTTAACACGCACGCACAGAAAAAATTTAGAAAAATGAAAAATGAGAAATCAAAGCAGACAATTAATAAGACTGACTACCAGCTACCACCAGGAGCACTTATTCTCATTCATAAAAGCAAAAAAAAAGTAAAAAAAAAATCAGAAAGTGTTTTTCCCCCTTTCTCCCATTTCCATTTACTTCCATTGGACTTTCATTCTTTCTTTCATTCCGTTTCTCTCTCTATTCCTTCTGTGCTCTGCCTTGGCTAAATCCATGTGGTGGTTATCTGACAGTGCAGAGCTCCTATCCCTTTCTAATGCACTCAGTCTCTGTCTCAGCTGATGAACATAAAAGGGATTGTGAAGGTAGCTTTGGGGTGACATGCCCACACCCACCCCCCCCCCCGGTACCCCGCCAACGTCTCCAGAGTTTTCCACCACCAGCGGAATTCTGTGTGTTTTCTGTTTCCCTGCCAATCTTTCCCTTCCATGCCCGGCATTCTCAGACCCTCAGAAGGGAGGGGTCTCTTCTTTAACCCTATCTGTGTCACCATAGTAGCATTTCCTAAACAAAAGAATGAACTGTGGCTCTATTTAGCATCTGTGGTGAGGTAATGGCTCTTCCTTTATCCATAGCTGATCAGATCTCTCAAGTGTCTTATGACTGAAGAAATGCAGGAACAGTAGTTTGGAGATGGGTTCTCCTGAGCCATTGCTCTTTGGTAAGGGGTCTACTCTTATCTCAGATCTGACAGAGTTGACCCTCTCACCTCTGTATTTTTTAATTTTTTTTTTTTTTTTTTTTTTTACCAAGAGTGCTGATAACACATGAAGCACAAATTTGAATTGGATGAGGAAGCGAAGACACTTACAAAACAATAGCCATTCCTCTTTCTGCACCTGCCAGCCAACATGTCTAAGTTTCTCAAAATACGAGAGAAAAGGTATTTGCTGAATTATACCAAGGAAATCTGTCATGACTGTGTCAACCTGTTCACAAATCACTGTATTCACAGTGTTTCCTCGGGAGAGATTTCCCAGACTTCCGTCTGCAGGAGCAGGTGGCAGGGGGATGACACAGGCGGAAGTAAAGCTTTGTGACTCACTGGCACTGCCAGCTCTAGCAGCAACTACCACCCCCCTCCCCACCGAACCCCTCCTGGTTTATCCTGAAGGCCTGGCATATTCAGATACTGAAGCCCTCATTACAGCTCTATCCAACCTCAGCAAACACACAAACAGATTAGCCGCCTAAGCCTCTCCCAATCCCCCCCTCTCTCAGCACTCTGCAGTGCTATCAGCACCCTGCACACCCCTCAGATTGGAGCCGGGGGCTGGGTTTACTTTACCCACAGACTCATTCCTCCACTCTCCCCCCTTACTCACCACCACAGCCCCACGGCGCAGCCCCATGTCACAGCTGCCCCCTAATACAATTAAAAGTCATTTGCAGAATGCACTGGCTCAGCGGATCAGGAGGAACCTGCACTGAACAGTCTTCCAGGAATAGGGCTCTTTAGGGGTGCCAGAGAGATAGAAATGAACTATGGTGCTCAAGGTTTTTTTTTTTTTTTTTTATAAAGTGCAGGCATACATGCACATGATCACGCACTAGTGGGGCTAACTGACCTGTTCTTGTTATTGTCTGCTCTTTTCACCCACAGCTGATTTGTTATTTTATCATTTTAAATAAAAAACATAAAAGGCAGTTCCATTGGCATGGCCAGAATCTGTTCATATCAGAGACTGGCTGCCATGCAATATTAAGCAAATTATTCTCAGCACCAGCAAGTTTGTGCTACTCGGCCCACAGCTCTCACATTGTTAATTTCACAGGGCTGGCATGGGCAGCAGCATCATATGACAGGTTGAGAGCTAGGCTGGTGACTCGGAAGTTGCAGGCTCAGTTTCCAAGGCAGGGCACTGCCATTGTAGCATATGACATGGAACTAAGCTGCATTGCTTCACGTTCGACAAATGTATAGTTTTAGGAGTGTACAACAGTCTATGAGAGTGTGTACTGTGTATGTCGCTCTGGATGAAAAAGCCTGATACATGGCTAAAATATATTGTAATGTAATAGTGTAAAGGCTGGGGGTCCTCACCTTCCCTGCTGGGATATTGCCAGGCCACCAGGCGATCGCGGGCTCCCTCATGCCCCCCTCGAAGGTGGTCTCCTTCCCACACAGGAAGGGCCCATTACTCCCACCTTAGAGAACAGAGCAAAACAGGAAGCAGCACTCAATAACGCAGCATGCACCTGAGATAGGGGGGCACGTCGGCCAACATCAGAGGGCCGGCATCAGTATCACACGTTCCTCAGATCTGTGGATAACAGTGAGCTTTACAAAGCTGGCAATCCAGCAGGGAGCGCTGGCGTTTATAACTTCAGATTATTCCTGTTGTGGAAGTATCAGCCCTGCATAAAGCACACCCTCCCGAGATTCTTATGGCAGGTTAAGTAGCTTGCTCAAGCACACAGATGCAACCTCAGTGTCTATTACCAGCTATGGCCAGAGGTCCACATTGGCAAGGAAACATTTGGCTCAGCATTGCAAAGGAAAAAATACAATCCAAAAACTCAAGTCTCGCCACTCTTCAGCAGCTTGTTCCGGCCTGCACAATTCATAGAGATGCCATGTTGAGTTTGTGTTCCTGATAGACTCCAAGAAACCAGGGGAGGTGATTTATTGTGTAATCAGCTGTGCAAATTGAACAATTAAGTGATGAGTAACAACAAAAACCAGCACACAACTTGTGTTGGCTACATTAACAAGACTAACAAAAGGTTGCAGGTTCAAATCCCATGGGAAATGTTGTGCTCTTGTGGCAAAAGCTCAAGCCAAGCTTAATCCTGACTGATTCAGAAAATATCTGTATAAATTGAATCACTATGTCTAAGCATGTAAATTATATAAAATATAAGCTTTGTAAATGACCACATCTAAAGTAATGCATATACCTGTAGAATAACCTTGATCTTACACAGGTGTGAGTTTATTCTAAGAAAGTTCACTTACTTTGGTTGGGGCCAGACATGACGGCCGCCCCATTGTCTGAGGTGAAGAACACAAAGGTCTCCTTGGCGATGCCAAGCCTTCTCAGCTCCTTTAGGATCACCCCCACGCTGTAGTCCAGCTCCATCACTGCATCGCCATAGCTACAGATCACAGCAAAAGCCAAGAGTTGCAAAGACTGCAGCATCCCCCTCAGCTGCTTAAAATGAATTCACCTGCCCTGTCCACAGTGTACAGACAGCAACCTGATTTCACTTTAGCTAAGAGCTGAAATTGCTCATGGGTGTGTGGATGCACAATTCTTTGAATCACTCAGTAACAACAGTGGACCAATCACTAAGTAAATACAGAGCCCCGCTGAAATGCCTGACATCCCACAATAACCCTGCTCCATTCTGTGTGGCTTCCATTTTCCAACACCTGCAGAATGCTTGCCCACCGCGATCCAATTTTCAGTCAACACAAACCTCATTTGGTATTCTGAAAGCTGTCTGGTTTGTGAGACTCGAGTATGGAGACTGAACGAGAGGAATACTAAGTACTTTGAGTGGAGACCAGCAATTCAGCCATTTCCTCATATGAATTCTACAGCACAGTGAATCTATATTTCCAATCCTGTAGACAAGATCACATAACATTTCTGAGTAGATCTGTTTTTTTATTTATTCATTCTTAAAAATTTAATCCATGGTGCTGTTTTACAGTTTCAAACTATTCGCATCATGTTTTCAGTGGAAAAGGAGCCTGTTAGCCTGGGTATTGCATACTCTAAGACTGTTGGAGGGCCCTGATCATGCTATTACATGAGGAGGCAGGGGACACCCATCTACATTAGCCCTTCTTCCCTGGGCAAAATTATGGCCAATCACACCTCACTCCACGACTATGAAACCAACACATTTGTCTTACGTGCCTACTTCAGAGAAAGAAGAATGTATAGTATACCCTAAATAAGGCAAGTGAAAGAAACACATTAGTGCAATATGTTTTTAAACATCTCTCAAGTGGATATTTCTTAACAGTTAAGGCATTTTATACATAAAATACAATGAGCATGTTGGTGATGTATTTCTGAACTCACCGGCCTCTCTGACTCTTCCCCAGAAACCTCTTTGAAGCGTAGACAGGGGCATGCGTGGCGTCCACAGCCCAGTACAAAAAAAAAGGCTGTTGGGTAGAGGCCTGTGTGTGGAGAAACTGCAGACTCTCCTGGAAGAGAGGTCGTGACAAGCTTTAATATTAACCTTCAGAAGCACCACTGAAACTCTTCATTCAACTAAAAACATTATATTCAACATTGCCATGGCTGCTGAGTCACCTCGAGGTAGATCTGGGTGAGGTTTGATTCCCCTGTTTTCACATTGATCCCAAACTCCTCGTAGTATCTGCCAAAGAACAGGATGTTTTTTTTTTTAACTGCACTCCAGGTATATTTATGGACAATATATGGAAACATCAATGATTACAAAACATTTTGTGCAAATATTTCCTTATATGCCAAATACTAAGCAAGATGTTTACAGTTCATGAACACACAGGTCTATGTACAAAACAATTTCTTGTAAATGAATGTAATAAATGTAATACAATGAATAATAATACAATGAATATAATGAATGAAAAATATAAATGTGTGATATGGCTTTGCCTACTGCAAAATGTCATGTGGCCAGACTCTCCTGGGCGGAGTGTGAGACTGATATAGAGACTGAAGTAAGGGAGGCTCATGGGAAGGCTGTTCCAGGTGTCTTTGTGCGGCAAATGGAACCCACCATCTCGCAGGTGCGTGTCTGCCCTGGTCCAGGTAAAGCAATTAAACTCACAGCTAAGCACAAAAACGGCTCACCTGCTATTGCTGGTGACCCCAAATGCCCATATGGTTGGTTACCAGGGAGAAAAATAGAAACTGAAGCAAATAAGTGCAGCTGGTGAAGACGAAGGCAAAAAAAAAAAAAACTTGGCTTGTCTGCGAGCACAGCCAGCTGAACCGAAAGGTGTTTGTGTTCTGCATGATTGTTGTACATCTGTGTGTTTGTGTGTGTGTGTGTGTGTGTGTGTATATTGGGGTGTGGTATACCTTCCCACCATCTGAGAATTGTTGTACACTGGGATGTTGGGCTTCAGGCTGTTGTTGTAGGGGCCAAAGTGGCAGTTTGGAGCCCCGAACCATTCGTCAAACCCATGCTCCAGGGGAAGGTGATTTGGCCTGTGACCAAGATGCCTGAGGACAGAACAGCACCACACCTACCACAACAATACGTGACAATACCTGTGATAACCACTATCATTTCCATCATCATCATCACCAGTATCGTCATAATCTTCAGCTTCTTCCTCTGCATCCACCAGAAAAATAAGCCTGGATTTCGATCAAATGCTCTTGAGTATTTTCTATTTATTTCTGAGATAAGCAAAGATGTCCTTTGGAACACATTCTTTTTAAAAAAACAGTAAAAGACTGATTTGACTAACTTACATTTGCCACTAGGATTAAGTTCTTTTGATTGGGCCCTGACCATAAATAATCAAACATCACTCAAGACATGAAAGAAGATAAAAAAGGTGTTGGGGGTGGAATAAATGTAATTTCTCTTATTCCCTTTCCTTCATGTACCATGGACTCCGTCCTTTACGTGCTGACTAGTTTCAAAGTTGGAGAGCTATTTCTGAATAGTACTTTGTATACTGCTCAGTCTGGTCTATGCATACAAGCAAATGCCCAAACCAGGTAAGGCAGTGATCCTTATGCTGAATAAATATTTTGAGCTGCCACAGCATTCTAGAGATGTGATAACTCACCTTTTGCCCTACATTTTATGATACAAACCAAAGCACATCCGAATGGATAAATTAAGCCAGGGAATTTGGCACAGAGAATTCAGAAAAACTTTTAGATGATAGCCTGCAATTCAGAAATAAATTCTAAAATACTGCACACATGGTTTACAATTTTACAGAGACTCAATTTATGTCAACATGACCCCAATATTTGGTCAAGATCAGTCTGACCATAAATCCGACAGCTGCATTTTATTTTGCAAAGTAAAGAACAACTTCATAACCATCTCTGAGTTGAATTATACAACTATTAATATCTACATGGAAAAAGACCACCATTAATAATTTTACACTTCCAAAGTTCTTATCATAGAAAGCAAATCTGGAAAAAAAACCAATTGCCTCTAGAAACTAATAAATAAAAAACCTTTTACAAAACATTTTGTAAGGGAGGGGATATAACTTCATTCCAACTGGATTACTGAAGTACAGAATATCTGTGAAAGTGTGTAAATGTGAGAAAATAAGAACTGTAGAATGACAAAGAATTGCACTGATGTGAGTTATCAGAATGTTAAGATGAATCTTCACATGCTATGCCTGGAAAGACTATCTCAGCAAAGAGAAAAGAAAAAATCTACATTAGTTTTTTATTTCTTTTCTCATGCAGAAATAGCATGTAATGCTTTTTGTGTTTCCTCTGAGAAAGCATCAGTGCATTTATTCATAAATAATAAGCCACGTACCATTTTCCGATGATCTTGTTAACATAGCCCATCTTCTTTAGCATCTGCGGTAGCAGGATTTCATCATCAGAGATTCCACCCACAATCTCCTGCGGAGTGTAGGCTATAACACAGAGGGCCGATACACACAGGCCGTTACTCGGGTTCAAAATGGGTTACAGGCAGAGAGACAGAGCACAATGACAGGGTTAGATTCATTTCATTCAGATTCATCTCACTTTCCTTAACCTTTATTTACAAAAGTGTCTTATGCTTTTTCTCTACAAAAACAGCTTAGCTGCTATTAAGGACAAATGTTTGAATCCCAGGGACCTCAGTCTCTTAAATGGCATATGCATTTTATTCAAAACAGACTTTACAGTACAACATTAATTTTCTTTGAGTGTTTTATGTCTTGATGGCAAGATTGATTGATGAAAAACATGTCCTTTGAAATACAATCATTTTAAAATACAAAAGCATATGCCCTTACAGAGACAACATTACATTTTGTAATGTTTGTAACAGATTTACATGCTGTTCATCCTCAGGCAGGACTGCTTTGCTTCTCCTACCTCTCTGTCCACTAACATGTAAAGAGAACATAGACAGATGGTACGCCCGCAGCAGACAGGAAGACTGGAAGGATAGCTCACCGTTCCTGGCGTGGGCATTGGTAGTGTAGAATCCATTTCGTACAGGTAACCTTCCAGTAAGAAGTGACGCCCTGGCTATTGAATGCAATAAGAACAGCAGAACACTGCTTAAATCTTTTTTTCCAACAAAGTCATTTTCCTGTCTGCAAATAAAAAATGCAGATATCCTTCCTCCATCTGCACTCAATGAGGGGAAAAGGTTAGCATGTATGAAAATATAAAACTGAGTGGACAACTTTCATTACCTATGAAAATATGAAATGGTACACGGTCAAGCAGGTTAAGTAGTTAAAATAAAAAAACAAAGGTCAAAATGTAGGTTGGGATCAAATAAGGCCATGAAAACAGATTATATTGTAAAAGATCAGTAGAAGTAGTATGACATCTGAATATTGTAGTCAAGCCGATGACTTCAAATAAAGACTGCGAAAGTTGAAGTCAGGTTGAGCTGGTTCTGCAGCTGACCACAAACTACCTTGCTCTCAGTCAAATAAACAGACAATTTTTGTATTTCATCATTAAACAAGGTAATATTTGATGGACAAAATAAAAGTCTGCATTACCTTCCTGTCGCATATTTAATTACGCACACTTTCTCATATCTATGCAATGTACATCACACAACAAATGCTTAATTGATATGCAATGGTAACTGACACTGATACTCTCTTCATGATGACCATAAGAAGTTTCACATGCCATGTACAAAGCTTACTCAATGCCCACACACACACACACACACACAAAAGAGATTAATAATCGATGAATTCTTATTTGCTTAAATATTAATTACGAGAGAAAAGGGCTAATTGCACACCTCATTTGCATGACAAGTTTGTTCACGTTCTCAAATGAGGTCCTATTAGCATATTTCAATAGTGTATTATCCCTATTTGCATAATGAGTATTCTCCCCACTCTCATCCAAGGGCATATGGTTTAATATCCAGAATTATTCATTAACTTGGGAGGATCAGCTTTTAAAGGATCCCAATACCTACAGTTCTACAAATTCTCCCATGCCCAGAATTTCTTCATCTTAGTCACAGTTAGTGATCAATTACAGATCCCAGACATTTTCCACGTGACTGACTGTGCTGTATTGTATGTAATCTTCCCCACTATCAGACTTGACAGTCAAGTATTTCCTACATAATGTAAAAGGACTGTCATATTTGTGTCATTATCAGACCATGACCGGTGTATAGTGGCTGGGAGAACTGAGTTTGAGGCTTTTCTTTATGAAATTCTTGGGCATAAGTGAATTTGGACTGGAGTAAAAGCTGTAATGTAATATTTCTTGTAAAGTACTTTTGTGACATTTTCTCTCCTGCAGGCACCAATGCACTCACATGGGGAGCAGAGTGGGTTTGCCGTGTAGAAGTTTGGGAACACCATTCCCTCAGCGGCCATGCGGTCTAAGTTTGGGGTCTCCTTTGATGGCTGGCCAAATACCCCCAAATCGCCCCACCCCATCTGCATTTCAGAGGGATGTATTAGAATCACCACATGTTTATTTCTTGACCTGACACTCACTCAGATTTTATAATTATTCATGTCCATGTTCGAAATAGTTGTTCATATTTATGTGCATGCAGTCAGTTAATGGAATCTGAACACAGAAGCCCCACAATGCCCACAGTGTGTGTGACTTCCTTAAAATGGTTATCATGTTATGTCTAACCGTCAATAAGCAAAACTAGTGTGCCTTACGTTGTTATGTCACAACAAAGCCGAAGACAGACTATGTCTTTTCAGACTTTTTCAAACAAACATAATATAATTGTACAAGTTGAAAGGACATTAAATAGAGTAAAATATGCAAAATAGTTGCATTACACCACGATAGTAATTCGAGGACACTTACACACTTTGACAACCAAAATGGCATATTTCAGCCGTATAACCAGGACATTACTCACGTCATCCATAAGCATAATGATAATGTTTGGAGTTGATCCATTTATCGGCACTTCTGAGTGGCAACAACATGATAAACCTAGGAGCAGAAGTGAGACTCTTTTGATTGAGTGGAGACCCATTGCCTTCAACGGCACAGAGGAAGAACTCACGTGATATTGCAGCCAGGAAGTGTACGGGGATTGCTTGAGTTTTCGGATCACGTGAACCGTGGGTGTGTATTTGTAAATAGACATACATTGCACATCAAGTGACACTGAAGGAAGTTTTAGCAAGCTGTCCGCACAAAATTATGGAACGTAGAGTCCATAAATAACAGTATCATGTAAAAAAAAACTGATTATAAAATTGCTGATCAGGGAGTTGGATGACAGGGGCGTTGAAATGATCACGTGACGAGGATTTGTTCGGTGTTCCAACATGGCGGTCTGTATTGCTGTCATCGCAAAAGAGGTAAGTGTAAATGTGTTTATCCCAATAATATCAGAACTATTCTTGCCACATTTTGTGAAGATATACGGCTAAAAAGACGATGAACCAGCGAAGCTAGCTAGCTAGTATTATATGTACTGATAAACATAAAAGGCTCAGTATTTCGCTGTACTAGCTGTGTTGCTACCTTGTGTTCATTGGGCTAGAAGGCTTTTTTGTTTTGGTTGTGAGCCTTATGTCTGTTATTTGAAAAATTATGCATTACATGTCAATTAAGCAGATTCTCGGCATTATTACTGCGTGAACAGTTGAAAAAAAGTATTGCGCTCACAGCATTAGAGAATTTAGTGATCCAGCGTCGTGCAATGGATGTTGGTTGTTGCAGTGTTGGATCTTCAGTCATTTCTGAACTTCGGGTGTTTGTCTGTTCTAGAATTATCCCCTGTACATCAGGAGTGTTCCAACGGAAAATGAGTTGAAATTCCATTACACGGTGCACACCTCGCTGGATGTGGTGGAGGAGAAGATATCTGCGGTTGGGAAAGCCCTAGTTGATCAAAGGGAATTGTACCTTGGTCTGCTATACCCAACTGAAGACTACAAAGTGTATCCTTTCAACTTAGTGCAACAGACAACTCATTTGCTAGTATGTATGCTCATGTGTGGGACGTGCCTGACCCATTGAATTATGGATTTACAAAGTGAAAAATATAAATATATGCTGGAAGTAAGATATTTAACAGCAATATTACTTGGAAGAAGTTGACAGTTTTGGGGGAAGAAACAGACTGACAAAGCAATGGTTCAATTCAGCAGTTTACTGATGTGTAGCTGAAATAACCCCCCCCCCATTAGCTAGATGGCAAAAAGCTTGACAAAATTCAAAAATCTTGCAAGCATCAATAGACTACACATATTTATGTGTATTATCAAAGATTGCAAACAATGATGGCCTTGTATGGGAAGGTTTTTTTGATTCAGTGTACATGTCCTTTACTAAGAAGCAAGATATGGATATGTCACAAACTCCAAGGTGAAATTCGTCATTGTTGTTGACTCCTCAAATACATCACTTAGAGACAACGAAATCCGCAGCGTAAGTTTTTTTTGTCTCTTCCATTTCAGTAATCTGTATTGATACAAATACAGTACACTGAAGTGTGGCTTTTTGCAAATCACCATTGTAGTAGATTGGTGGTTTCAAGTCAGAACCACCAGCACCCAATCGTTTGCTGCATATTGCCTCTCTAAAAATGTGCGCGCACTCACAGTTGAGTGCCCTCCTGTGGTTAAAGGTTCTTTCTTCTCCCACTCCAGATGTTCAGAAAGCTGCATAATTCCTTCACCGATGTGATGTGCAACCCCTTCTACAATCCTGGTGATCCCATCCAGTCAAAGTAAAGGGGCATATGTGATTGCTTTAATAAGTTGTGCCATGCTGTTTACTACAGTCTTCACATTCACTTCCTTGTTCTCTGTTGCAGGGCCTTCGATAGCATGGTATCTGCAATGATGGTGCAAGCTTGCTGACAACTGTCAGATCCTGTGTTTTGTACATAACCCAGTGTCCTCATTCTTTGTGTGATACTTACATTTGCCTACTGTCTTCAAATATAAAATAAAACATTCATTATATCTCCATCCACAGTGATTGTATTACATGAAATACTGTTCAGAGGCATAGTTCATAAAAGTACTAATACTGTGGGTCATTTAATTTTTATTATTTTATGTCTTCCAGTAAAGAAATTTTGTATGAAATATATACAATGAGACATGAATACAGAACACATCACTTTTCACAAAGTAGCTTAATTACAAAACAACAAAAATATTGATCACTTGAACTCCAAGGCACTATGGCCTCACTGCCTCCAAATGCAGGTGTCTGTTTAAAAAAAAGAATAGATATACTTTAAATGCCTTCATGTGAAATACCTGCATCAGTGCTTTTTTTATTTTAACTTCCATTTAAAGATGCAGCCTATGGTCACCAACTTTGCTGAAATGTGTTAAATTGAAACCAGAGTATCCATTGAGAAATACATTTGGATACACCTGCTTGTCAAGATATACTGCTCTATGTACTGTACAGTTTTTAAAAGTGCAAGGTTGTGTAAAGAATACGGGTGTGTGAGATTGTGGGATACTTAAAAAATGAAACATCTTTTGTTAGATTATTTCCATAGCCAGAAGTTTTTTGAAGTTTCACATAGCACAGAGCAAAGGCTGATGTCTTCCACCCTCACTGAAAATAGGAGGCTGAAAACTGAACACATCTCAAAAGGACAAATATGTCACAAAAATAATCTGAGGGGTAGAGTGTACATCTCCAGAGTAAAGTTCACAATGCAACTTCCTAATTCATCATTAAAGTAAGCATGGGGAAATACGTGTAAATGTGTTTTACAGACAGCCACAAGGCTCCAGGAAATCCAGAACAGTTTTAATCTGGAGACACTTTAAATCATTACTTAATGCCTCTTTTACTTACTTTTCCCCCAGGTTTAATGTCTCCATAAACAATCTACAGTACAATCTTCGGCTCAGAAAATCCAGGCATTGCATTCAAGCAATAGTCTACAAAGTCTTGGTTTGACTGAAAAGACAATGTGGTACAAAGCAAGTAGCTGTCTTGAGCTCACACCCAACGTACAATAAAACACTTACACATCCAAAGTGCCTCTTTTCTGAGGTCTGTGGGTGGGTGGGGGTTGTTACAGGATTATGGATGCTGATTTCTGCTCGGACCGGGACCAGGGTCATCAGAGGGTGGGGTTATTAGCAGGAGGCAGGAGTGGCGTTTGGCGCCCTGGTCACGGTGTTCTGGGGCCCCCCAGGGTCTCTTTCCCGGTGGTGGGGCGTAGGGCCGTGGTAGAACTGAGCGGGTTGAGCGACTGCGATACCTGCCCTGAAATCCGTTAAATCTGGCGGAGCGGAACCCTCGGCCCCGGGAGCGGCCCCCTCGGTGGCTCCCTCGGTCAGTGGTGCTGATTCCAGGCATATTTGTCCTCTTAGGCAGCACCTGTCCATCAACGGCCACATACACCTCATATATACAGGTATACCAAATGATGGCGTTCAATAGCTTCTCAACAAATGATCCATCAATGGAAACCTTAGGCAGCTAGGTACCTGTGTGGTTAGTGCCATTACTTGAATGCATATGACATGCAATGTTGCTAACTGTAGTGGCAGTTGCCCAACACAATATAAACCTTCATTTGTTGCAAAAATACAGGTTACAGAGAGAAAATCAGCACATGATAAAGACCCTGCTTAAACTGAGCATACTACATTTTCTCCCATTTTGGATTTCATAAGGCCTAACACCCATCTCTTCCTTAAATCATATTTATGAAGCAACTTTTGACAATTTTATACTTGGAAGCAAAATTTATCAGCCAACCACATACTGGGTAATCTCAGATGTAAGGAACATATGCATTTCTCTACAAACTACCATCTCTGTTGGGGCATAACACAGCCTGACTTTAGAGATATGCTTCCCAAATAAACCATGGCCTCCTACCACTTCTGATGAAGATCTCGTGGAGGCAGAACACTGATTGTAACTAACTATTTACAGCCTGAAAACTCACTGTGTGTGTACACATTAACCACACGACTGGCTAATTAATGATCTAGCTAAAAGCCACACTCAGAAACCTGAGTATACTAAGGATGTTGCAGGCAGCAATTTCCCTCCCTCCCCCAAAATATAAATCAATAAATAAATAAATACATTTTTCCAGACACTCCCATCAGAATCTTTGACAGATATTTCCTAAAAAAGTTTTATAATGCGTCCCCCTGGAAACCATATTGTTCATCCCATCCTTGACATCAACACTTATTTGTCTGCTTTGCTAAATAATGTGAATTTTGTATATGTCACAGTAACTTTTTCCACAGCCACCAGCTCACCTTTATGACCCTTCCCCTGAACAGTGTCTCATCTAGAGTCATCGCTGTCCTCACCGAGTCCCTGTCCGAAAACTCAATATATGCAAACCTGGAAACAGAGGACACTGAATCAAATGCAAGCAACTTTTCCCATGCATAAACAGGGAGAAATACAATTTGGCTTATCTTCATGTAATTAATTGTTACCCATTCAAAATGCATAGGAGTCTTTTGTCTTGTGGTGACTTATGAACTGCAGGTGTTGCCGTCCTGTGGCCCTAAGTGTGTGGATGACAGGACTCACCCTTTAGGATGGCCAGTGAATTTGTCACAAAGGATAGTCACTCGATTGACAGGTCCACAGCCATTGAAGTGGATTTCCAGCTCATCAGCAGTTGCTCCATAGTCCACCTGTTTTGCATGCGTTTTTAAAAGAGAACAACCACCGTTACCTAGATTAGTGACCACGACAATGTCTGGTTCCTAAAATGTTTTCAAAAGCATGTTAAAAGTCAGAAATGTGTAGCATATAATGATAATTTAAAAGTTCCTATCTAAGGCATGCGTGATATACTGCATGAAAGAGTTTTTAAATTTGATTGGTCTTACATTGCCCACATAGACCGATCTGTTGTCAGCATCTATCCTCTCTTCGTGTGTCATTGTATAGAAGAGCCCTGAGAAGAGGACAAATATTAGAAGGACCATTAGGAGTTTAAAAAGTGCTATGAGATATGCTAACTAAATCTGACAACTAATTTCCTCTTATCTAACCCTACATTTAAAAATGTGCAATTTCCATTGTAAATGCATAATTCATTTTTACATTAGCAACCATATTAGGCACTCATTAATAGCCTTACTAAAAATAGAGACTCTGATAGGACGTTCCTCTGTAATTACCGTGGACACATGTACTGACATTTTAGAGCTAGGAGCACAGATATACCACCAGTCACTGTAGGCTGCAGTCTATGGCTTATAGTTTTTAACACAGATCTGGAGAGCAAATATTTCATGGACCTAGTTCATTTGTACTTTGCACAAAACCCTATGCTCCCATCAAATAGTTTTTAAACAGACTTAAAAAAATATATGGAAAGGGTTTGCATGATATTCACTTCAGGTGATATTCACTATGTGCACTGCTGCAATACATTACCACTATATCACTATAGTTGTGTGTCAGTAGTCTAATCAGTAGCGGACTTCCATTGCTTATATATTTAAATTTCATTTTATAAAACGTTTTTGTTTTTCATTTTGGTTTGCAGAAATCAGTTGTGCTAGAGCGATCATAGTTTAACTGCTTTACTGCGGGGTACAACTGTGATGTCCACCAAGGGAGTTCAACTCATGACCATCTGGTATCGGGCCCACTTCCCACAACCACCATTCTACGCAGCTGCTTGCTGATGACTTCCTTGGGTGCAGATGACAGCGTGGTTTGCGGTACTATGCACTACGCCTCTCAGAACGGGCTCAGCTGGACAGCAACTCACCCGCCTGCGGGCCACAGATGAGCTGCTGCTCCGCGTCGTACTGCACCTCCCTCAGTTTCTCTGCCTCCTCTTCCATTTCCAGGACCCGGGCTTTGATCGCCTCCAGCTCCTGGGGAACCGTATCAGCAAGGGGGAACAGATGCACAAAGACTGTTCCGAACCATTCCAGATTTGGTGCAAAGCGGTTGCCTGTCATTTTTTCTAACCAAATGCATCCTTAAAAATGTCCTACCGGTGGACAAAACATGTTTCTTTTTTTTCTTTTTTTTTTAAATAAAAGCTACAGTATGCATCGAACACCCAGTCACACAAGCAACCCGTGCAAATAAAACAGAATACACAGGCACAAGATCAAAACAATTTCATATCTTATGGATGCGAGATGTTCCATTATAATTATTATCTTCAAGGAATACAGTACTTACACTGTGCGATTCAATTCAACGATATTTGAGAGAGGCTCCTATTATTGTTTACATGTATAAACCAAGCACGCAGCTGCATTCGGCCTGTCCAGATGCAAAGGCTGCTCCCGCCCTCAAAGTAGAGAGAGACATTTTTAACAAATGTACATGGCACGATTGAATGCCTGCAGGAGAGGGCAGTGACCAAATGCTTTTAGTCATATAATATATAACCACGAGACGTGAGCACAGTGGTGAAGGAGCGAACGTTAGCGATAGTAAGTCCTAAGCAATAGGAATCTGTGCAACATTCCATTTCATGTACGACTTCCGACGGAGGAATAAATTCACCCGAATATACGCCAGATACCGTCGCCTGAGTCAGCAAACGATTTCTTCTCAATATCTGTAATTTGCTCATTCGTTTCCAGCAGCCACGGATTTAATGTTTTAAACGAAACGTAGAGCCACGCACCGCGGTAAGCAAAAACCCTTTGATGTAAATCGATTGCAGCTGCTCGCGTTATAGGCGCTTCTTAGACTTACACGGTCCTCAATGCTATGATCTCTTGCGTACTCCCCGTCTAGAAGCCCCAGTGTATCGTGTCTCTGCTCCGCCATGTCAGAACTCAGCAGGCTCCAAAACCATGCCTGCTACAGCCCCCGCTTTCACCCGTCCCCTTCTCTAATCGATCCCCGATACAGTGTTACACTGCAAGATACGCCAATGCAACGGGGGTCTTCCTAAGAGAATACGCCTCTCCTGTGCTATTTTGCGCAGCGTATGTCTACTGTGACTACAGTAAATAGTCTATTTGAATCTGGGCGAAAATGTATCTGCCCGCTGTAGTCACTCTGGCTTCCAATGCTGTGTAACGAGGGGTACCTGTCAGTCAAGCCAGTGGCTGGTGGAGTTCTTAATCAGTAGTCACCTGTAAGTCACGTGAGTAGCAGGTCGCAAGGTTACAGTCACTAAGTTCAATAAACTCCTACCCTAACTTTGGATCAGAATTATTCTGAGAATAAATAAAAGTCTTTTTCAGCTCTTGTAGACAAAAGTTATAACTTATTCGGTTATAACAAAATGTGAGGTACAAATATTAGTTATATCCTAGTCCTAGCATAGGGTCCTTTGCATGGGGCAGCTTGGGAATAACTGTTGTTTTTCTCCAGTAAATATTTTTCCAAATGCTTGTTCCTGAAACGTTTAATGTAGTAAAGCATTGTGTAATTGCATAAAATTAAGCTTCAAACCAGCACTGGTGGACCAGAGGTGGCTTCAGAAAGGGAGATGAGCTGCAAGGAAAGCACAAATATACTGTAACCAAGTTTTTTTTTTTTTTGGGAAAATATTCCAATAAAACAGTAATAAATGGTGAAAAGATAATTTACCCTCATGTTGAGTCTCAAATATCTGCAGTACCTGGTAGGATGCACCCCAGGGACATATGTGAAGACAACTACTCTGTGGTTGCCTTTGCTTGAATTATATCCTTCACCAAATACTGGAGAGATGGGTGTATCACTCCGAATAAAACCATTCAATGATCTAGATGAATAAAAAAGACAACTAGAAACATAAAATGGTTCATATTCATTTTTAATTCCACAGATACGTAGCTCAACACAGACAATAACCTGAATTAGAATGTTTACAGCTTCACATATCCAACATAGCGCACAATTAGAAAGGGAAATAGCAAAAAGGGTAAAGCATGCAAGAAATAAATTAAACTCAGAGCTCAATTCTCCTGGCACAATTGACTTCTTTTCTAGAGAAAGTTCACAGGACCTTTGAAATGGAACAGAGAATATTTTCTTTACCACACCAACCTTCCTACAGAAATGTATCATTTTCTGTAATTATGTATTGCACAATACAGTATATAATGCTTCCCTAAACATATCAAATCCAACTTTCATTTAGTTAAAGTACATTTTAATTTAAAAAGTCCCTATAATGGCTTTTGAGTAACCAAGTGCTGCATCCACCAACTTTTTTAGCATTGTAACAGTGCCAAGTTTACAATACAGGCGGCTGTTTCACCATACCGGTGGAATAAATTAAAGTGTGACAAGTAACATATCCATTAGGAGTGATAGATTGGCAAAAAAAATCCCAAAACAAAAACATTATGTGTTATTGACACATAATATATTATAATATATCATGTGTTATAAACACCTCATGATCCATGGTAGCTTTCCTCATGCACCATACCCAGAAACGAATGAAAGAAAACTGTTTTGTTCTCAACACTATGTCATTCCATGCCAAAGTGAATGAGTCAGACCTTCTGCACCTGCTAGCTAAATGAAAAAAAAAAACACTTTTTATAGCATTCGAGTAAAGCTGGACTCCAACCAAACCTTTCTTGTTGCTGTTTTCTGATATAGTGGAGTGATCCCCACACACCATCCATTAGTGAACAATGACTAGCACAAAAGGGTGTGCACAGCAACCTTACACTGAATTATTAGATGTTATGCAGAGATCTGTGTATTGTTGAACAGGTCTCAGGCCTGGGATCAATGTAAAGCTGCTTTTGTGTTGAAAAACATGCTAAACGAATAAAAGTGAATTGAATTCATGAAAACAGGATGCCTTGGGCCACCCCAACCTGAAAACACCACATATGATTAGACATGAGAAAAGGTTTACCCTCTATAGGTTAGGCCTAGTCTTTAAACCTGTAATTGCTGGACCAGCCCCAGAACTTGAGCACGGTAACAGCCACTCTCCCCACCCAATTAAACAACTAAATTATTTCAGTGACCTGGTCCTCTGGAGGCTTCCTGGTCAGGTCTCCAAAAACACTCCTCTTTTCAAGTGAGAAACGCAGCATAAAGATCAAGTATGCCTGGGGGGCCGTGAATGCTTTTCTTTGATTAGATTTTGGTTAGGTTGTGAGACAATATTATGACAAATATATTAATCGTACCTTGAGCGTAGAAATTAAAAGGCCAGCAGACACACAAAGCACGTCTGAAGGGGTAGCGAATGTTTTAATGTCATCCACATTGCCAAATATGCATTTTTCTGGTATGTTGGCCATTCTAATGATGTTAAGAGGTCAAACCACATAGTTGTTGATACTTTTCTCTTTATTTCAGATATTTGACTTTGATAATTAATTAAAGCTTTAGAAGGTTGAAGAGGCCTGGGATGTGAAACTTGTGGTCTTGCTATGGAAATGGACACACTGAACAACTCCTGAAACAAAGCCTGGTACAGCTGTATGTAAACAGGTGTAATTCAGCCTACCAGAGGAGAAGCTACAATATCTATAGCTGAAGACTTCAAGCAAACGGTTGTGCTTTAATTGCTTAAATATAGACTATCACATTATATACATCCCCACCCTTCAGTGTTACTTGGTTATTTTGTGCTTTTCGCAAGTGTCCATTTCAAGATACTTTGGTTTGCTAAGAAATCCACACCATCTCTGGTCTCTCTCTGTGGCATACCAAAAAATTCAAACTGGTCAGATCTATGGCAATGGAAAAATGCTTTGGTCTGTGCTTTTGATTATTTTGGATGATAAACGATGCGGTAAGAGCTTTAACGGAAACGAAGCAAGGGAATATCTTTGTCTTAGGAGCACCACCTCCTCTCATTCAAGGAGCATGATAGTCATCTGAGCCAGAGAGCAACAACAACCCGTCACTTGATTTTAACAACGGCATTAGGGTTTTCCCTCTAATTGCAAGCGGACTCCTGAAATTAGAATCTGGATCATGGAAAAGCGCCACTGAAATATTAAAAGACAACTGGTTATGACTGTAAAAAATTATTTTGTCCCAGAGAGCTTTAAACTGAACAAGGAATTTAAAATGTATTTCATAGGTGCTGCATTCCCAACTGCAGATGGGTTGGTTTAGGGCTGCGTTATGGGTGAAAACGGTTTTGAATAATGTACAGAGATTTAAGCATGCAAACTTTGAAATAAAAAAATTGGTTTTGTTCATAAACTAAGGTGGTGAAATACATGCATCATTGCAACTTCCTGCACATTTTCTTTTCTAACAGCTATTGATATCCAACAGAAAAATGACCCCTTTCTGTTTGAGTGCTTTAGGTTCCCTTCACCACTCACTGACAAGACATTAGACAAATTTATCCTCTGACTGAAAACTCTTTGCCCGTGGAATTTTTTCAGTGGGTTTGGGTGTCTGCCAGCAAGAATACTTCTCTCAGAACAAAGAAATGTACCTTTATTTATTTATATACTGTGTCTCCACCCCCCTCCCCACAAGATTGGTTACCCACACGGTCCGTGAGCAGTTCAGAGGTAGAGCAATCAATACCAGCCAGTGGGGGGAAGGGGTGACAGAGCGGGCTTGGTATAGCAGGGTGCTGTGAAGGTTCAGACACAGAGACAGGAGAGAACAAGATCTAATGCAATATTAAGATAACATATATAATTCATATATATATATATATATATGTTTACAAAAACACACACAGATGTGGGGTACCTTGTGTTAATCACATTTGCGATACTCTATATATTACTTTAGATAATGAAATTATGAAAATAGACAATGTCAATGTGATAAATAATAAGAAAGGCTGCTAACAGAAGCTTCTTTTACATATGTTTGATTATGCATTTCATTATTTAAATCTGAACAGTTGACCAACCTTTACTCTTATAAACAAACAAACAAAAATAAAAACATGTTCAAGTTTGGTCCATTCCAGAGGTATAGATAACATTCGGCCAGATAAGATAGACTTGTATGTCTCATATGGACACAAAATGGAAAATTGTTTAGGCATAAGTTCTGCAACCTGTACATCACGGTAGATTTATGTAATGTGTTTTAAATGAGGTTAAAGGCATTTTATGACAAATAGAGTTTCTCCAATCAAAGACCCATACTGTTCCAAAGACTTCGTAGATGCTATATTCTAAAAAAGACAGATATGCTATGCAGAAATCTGACCCTGCTGAGCAGCAAAGCCTGTCCATCCTCCCTTTACCAGTCAAGAAACCTAATCTTGGATGAAGTGGAATCACCATGACAACATCTGCACTAGATTTTCAAAATCAATAAAGGCCAAAAGAGAGAGAGAGAACAATAAGCTAAATTTCATTCCTCAAGGTTTTAACTGTTGATGTGGGTTTACTGCTGTTGTTCAGGCAAACAGGTTTAAGGTTTAGCTTAAGGTCCTACTTCATGTAGAGGTGGACCTACTGCAGTGGCACATTAGCCCAATGGATGGCAATGTTTCACATGAATTCAGACCACTGTGCCTCCATAGCCTGAGAGCTTACAACGGCTGCAGTAAGTTATGCTTACACCAGTCTGCTTTTGATACTGGCCTACTGTGGGAAAACCTTGGCTCTGTGTTTTACAAGGTGTCCGGCAAATCCTTTAACATTGGTCAGAGATGCACAAATCAGTGAGTAGGGATGTCCTGCCCTAAAAGGGAACAAAGTGCGCCAGCATAGCATTATGCAGTTATTCCCCAGAAAATCACACATTCTCCTATGTGTATTAAGTACATAGACTCCATGATAGAGAGATAATATGGAAATATGAAGACTCTGAATTAGTATCCATAATGCCTAAAATTGAAAAAAAGTGAAATGGACAAAATCTTGTAGACTATACACTTTAAAGGTTTTTCTTATTTGGCAAACACATTTTTGGACCTCTTCAGATACTATATACATTCACATTAAGCTTCTGTTACTTTAAATATATTTATATATATATATATATTATATTTATATATACCGCCCTATGGACAGTAGTTGAGGTTTCATTCAGTAGCTGAATTCTCTTTTCATATTGCACCTCTGTCCTCTCGCTGTCTCACCATGCAAGCAAGGTAAATGTTCTACTGGAGAATTCTCCTCCTGTCTCCTACCACAGAAATGACACAAACTCTCTTCACAGAACATCTCTACTCCTGCTCCAAAGTTAAGCACAGACCTCCGACTCATTTGTGGAAACACACTCTTGCAGCCCAGGGTAATGGAGACAAGACAGATCAACAAAATAAAGACAACTATTACCACAGATGAGTTGGATCCCTTCCCAGATATTCACCTCGTGGTACTGACAACTAAGCAGGGCATGGCACAGATGATGGTGGTGGGGGACGGGGGCTGGGGGGTTAGAGACGGAGAGTGACAGAGAGAAAGAGTGAGAGAAGAGAACCAGCTGAACACTGCTTACTAGTTGCTCCGCTCTGTCATGCTTTGGAAGGAACATAAAAAAGAGGAGACCAAATGACATGCCTCTTCCTTCAGAAAGTGTAAAAACCAAACACAAAAGTTTGAGGACAGAACAGCTATCCTGTTGTACAATGCTTTCTTGGATGTCTCTTTTCTTTGAGGTTTTTTGGCAGTTCATCTTCTCAGGGGAGGCCAAACATCTTTTTATTTTCTTTAAGTCCATCCCATCGCCATCCAAAAATAGTAAGCTGTTTTAATCAGCTTCACACCAAGTTCTTTTGATGTGCTGTCTGTGTGTTTTAATAACTTGGCATGGAAATTCTCCTTTTCGTCACTGCAAAAGCCATTCTCAGCCACCTATGATACACTCTCTTAACTTGTCTTGCAGCCTGCCTGTCCTTCAGGATGGACATGCAGCTGACAAAGCTGAAGTAGTTTGCGTTTGGTTACAAGGTGAGTGCTTCTTCATTTGTCTTTTAATAACTTTGGCAGTGTAATAAAAATAGAAGGTTTGGATTGTGTTTTTTTTAATTCATTTGGATTCACATCGGTACAGAGAGGTGAGTCCGGTGTAGATTTTCTTGGCTCGCTAGCAAGGTAGTTAATGGGTTATTCTTTTTTTCTTATTTCTCTAGAATTTTTGGGCTGCTCTTTTTTATTATTGTATTTAAAGCCAAAAATGAAACACTTAAAAGTAATCGTTTGTCAAAGGAAACAGTTAGCTTTCTGATGGTACAGTTCCCCGGGACACAATACAGACCATCCATGTGACTTTTGCTCCCCAGCCTGGAGGAATGGGGTGCCCTGACTCCCTTCTTTTTCAGGGAGGGAACAAGAGGGGTGTCACAGAGGGCTGCTCTCGGACCAGCTGTTAATGAGAAGTGCTCTTTTCTCTGAAATATCTCCAGAATGTCCATACTGTATGTGTGTCTGATGGAGACCCACAGATTCTCACTGTCCCACCCTTACATGGTTAAGATTTAGTTTTCTTGAGCCATCAATATTATTGAATAGCAAAGGGATCAATATCATGCACACACCCCATACACAGTATACACAGGGCTTATTTCGCAAGAGCCAGATGTTGGCCATGCCTGTTATATGACAAAGCTAGTATTCATTCAAGCTATCAAGGCTCAGTTATGTGTAGAGGATGCTGTTGTTTCTTGGTCAATGCAGTCATCAAATTCCTCTTACATTGCAGAGTATGTGTCAAAGGGCAGTCCCTCAAAGTAAGTTGTTTTTGGCTGCTGGTAAAATAAGCCCCTGGCTCATGCTGTACAATAAAGCAGACATCCACACATCTTTGAGTGTGGGTGTGTGTGTGTATGTGTGTGTTTGCTGAGTGATGGGGAGGTCTTCAGGAGGTTGAGGGGTTGAGACAACAAGATAGGTCTTCAGGTAGTTGAGAGAGGGCAACACTGGGCTTTCAGTCACAGCTTGAAAGGAAGGGATGCGACAGAGGTTTCTCAGTTTGTTTCAGATGGAGGACGCTGTAGCAGCAGTGGGGTTGGGGTTGGGGTTGGGGTGTGGTAGGCATGGTGGCGGGGTCAGCGGGAGGCGCTGTCGAGCAGAGCAGGCGTGGCTGGTGTCGTGGACCGCGAGGCACTGCTGGAGCTGGCTTCCTTGGGGCTGCCCGAAATGCTGCTGCCTGTGCTCCCGCCGGGCTGGCCAGGTAGAGACAGGGAAGCCGGCGGGGTGCCCCCTGAGTGTGTGGGGGGCGCTGTTGCAGATGAGGTGGAGGGCGTCCCCAGTGGCACACTGGTGCCCCCTGGGGGCAGCCCCTGCAGGCCCTGGCCGCACACATGGTGGTGCTTCTCCCAGTCCTTGTGCTGGCAGAAGGAGCCGCAGTACCGCGCCGTGTTGCAGCCGCTGCAGGTCTCGCTGGCCTTGCGACCGCAATTCCAACAGCTCTGGGGAGAGACAGGGGCTCAATGTTATTCTAAGCAGCATAAGAAAAAACAGGGTTTAACCTTGGTGACTGACAGAGTGGACTCTCTCTGATATTCACAACTACAGACTGAGCTCATCAGTCACGGTTTATGCTGTGTGTGCAGAGCTGTAGTTTGTGTACTTCAGTTGTATTAGTCCTAGCATGATTGCAAAAACGTGGTACAATAGAAGAAAATGTGGTTTCGCAAAATGAAATATAGTTACAGTTAGTACCATAGTTTATTAAAATGATTTGAAAGCATTGTTAAAAATTATTTCAAAAAATAAATTATGATGGACATATCATCTGTAGAACACGACCACAGCTTTAATGTGCCCAATAAGCAAGCTGACGCTTGCAGTGTAACAGAAAGAGCATGGATGCTCTGGCCAAGTGCCTGATTCGGTCACTGTCCCTTTGGTCGTGTGTAAACATTGCCATGGTAATTCAGCCATGAAGCATCATTAGGTCTTTACGAATAAAACAGATTCCTGCACACCAATGCCACTCAGCACAGTCATGCAGACCGCAGTATAGAGGAGCTGGTGGTTTGTGAGGGAGGGGGAGCATCAGAAAGGGAACACTGTTAAATGGTGTAAGTGGTGAAGGTAAAAATGAGCTTCACTTCTTATTGTGCTGTGGCAGAGCGGTGTCTAAAATGGAGGGGGGTGGCATCAATTAGGCGACCCTTACCCTGGATAACTTCACCAGGACTAACCTGAGAAAAGAGCTAGCAGAGTCCTCAGAGCTCAGAACATGATGAGCAGGGACACGTTTCCCCAAAGCTTTTTCCAAAACAAAATCTTTCTCAGAGTCAAAAGAATTTATAGGATGTATATGCCACACCATTTATAAATACCCTCCCATCAACTGCACAACGTTAGGTGCACACTTGTAACGAAAGTAGTCTCTGGCAAAGTTTTAACAAATATGACATGATGTTGGATAAAATTTTCAAATTTATGACACTTATGATGTTTTCCTGGTACTTTTCTTTACGGAGTGGTATATTGATCACTGATGACAACTGGTGTTTGGGTGCCTGTCACTGGGGTGAGGTAACAGCTATACTAAGTTGAACAAGATAGAAGAGATGCTCACCTCACTGGAGTCCTCCTGTTGGTTGATCACGGTAAGTGCGTCTTCGGAGGCCTGCCTCTTGGCCTCAGCCAGAGCCCGCTCCATTTTGGACCGCTCAGCGGAGATCATCTCATGGGCTTTGCGCTCCGCATCGGACACAGCCTTCTGCAGCTCTGACATGGCCTGTCTCTTAACCTCGTTTACTGCCTCTTCTGGGGGACAGAGACAGGGACAGGAAGGGGGACGGAGACAGAGAAAAGAGAAGAGAAGGAACGCAAGCAAGAGCAGGATAGATGGACCAAGAGAGAAAAGAGAAAGTACAGTTGAGAAGTAAAGAGAGGGATAGACAGAACATACATTTATTATTCAAGCCTGATAGCGCCAAAGCACTGAAACAGAACAAGATTGATTATTGCTTTATACAGACTATTAAAAACAATTACAATATATGGCCAATGAGTAAAGAAATACCTGAAAGAAGAGAAGATTATGCATATTAAAAGCTAACTTATAAAATGTGTCTTATGTTTGATGATACAGACGTAGCTGTTCCAATGTTTAAATGAAAATGTTCCAGAACCTTGGCACAGCAACTAAAAAAGCACAATCTGCCTTCGTCTTCACCCTAGACTCAAGAATAACCATCAGTATTTTACTGAATTTACCACTATAGGCTAACATTAGGCCCTGACACCTCAGTCCCCCCTAAGCTTCCATCACCATCCTTCATTGAGATCCTAAGCTCTTGACCTATTTCATCACTGCGAGCAGCTGCACATCATCCAACATTTAAAACACTCTGCCACAGAGTCTTTAATAATTCAATAAAACTAAAAGTTGGGTAAACAATCGTTTCAAGTGCTGACAACAGTCTCAAAAACCTTTGTTGGTCAACCATGTTCTGTTGTGGCATACTGGACTAGCCTTTTTTCTCCTGAGTGAGGAAAGAGCCCTCAAAAGACTTCTATATTTACTATGCATAATCCTAGAAATGGTGGAGTATGGCAAGTGAGGTTTAATCATCTGTTCTTTGCTCCACAAATACCATTGTGTCTGAGTGAATAGGCCATGTTTTTAGAACAGGCAGGTGTGTGGACTAATTCACAGCCCACACTCAGGAATAAGCACTCCTGTGTCCTGCAGGCATTTGGGGACAGACGGTCAGTGTTTATCATCCAATAATCATGTCACATTTGTTTCATTATTTATCATCTTATTGTGCCAAAATTCCAAGACCAAAACAAGTATAAAAACTATGTTTCAGTCCTTTACCTCCTTGCATTGGTTGCACAAGCATGTACATTACATTTCTATATGTCATTGTTTTGGTGGGTGTTTTACAACTGAAGGATCAGAAGTGTAAGCTTATGACAATTTGAATCTGACTACTCTCCATGGGATCACAGAACTGAGATCTGTGAGAAGCACAGCACTGGGACATGAGTAGTGTTCATTTTCCTGCCACACTGTCTGGACATGGAACTAGCAGTGTATTGAACACTAATATTTCTCAGAGAGCCAGAGTGGAGTGCTCCTGAGTATTTTGTATTTTTATACTTTACTTAGTTTTAAGACATGTGAGGTCTCATCTTTTTTACAAATATTCGCAATTATTATCTGCCCCTCAGTAGTGATTGGGGAGAGAGGTTTAATTAACCCCATATTGGGAAGGGGCTACCATAGTGTATCAATAATTCAATTATTTGGACCAATATTGGTTGTGCTGAGAAAAAAACTATTTTGATTGGTTCAAAAATGAATAATTGACAACTGAGAGTAGGTAACTGAGTAAGGCTATAGGAGAGATGTCACAGCACTCCACCCCTCTCAAGCTGAGAGTAGGTAACTGAGTAAGGCTATAGGAGAAATGTCACAGCGCTCCGCCCCTCTCTAGCTGAGAGTAGATAACTGAGTAAGGCTATAGGAGAGATGTCACAGCGCTCCGTCCCTCTCTAGCTGAGAGTAGGTAACTGAGTAAGGCTATAGGAGAGATGTCACAGTGCTCCGCCCCTCTCTAGCTGAGAGTAGGTAACTGAGTAAGGCTATAGGAGAGATGTCACAGCGCTCCGCCCCTCTCTAGCTGAGAGTAGGTAACTGAGTAAGGCTATAGGAGAGATGTCACAGCGCTCCGCCCCTCTCTAGCTGAGAGTAGGTAACTGAGTAAGGCTATAGGAGAGATGTCACAGTGCTCCGTCCCTCTCTGGCTGAGACTCAGTCAGCAGGTGCCCAGGCTCCGATGTCACTATGCATGTCACTCAGCTGTAGAAGCACTTAGTATTCTGTCTGTCCTCTCAACACCTCCCACACATTTAATTCTTCCTGCCCCCCTTTCTCCTTTTCCCTCTCTTTCTCCCTCTATCTGTGCACACACCCTGGCTGGCTCAGCTATCAGGCCCTACTGCATGCACCGCCACGATTAGTTTGCAAATTTAATTAATGTTATCAAGGAGACTCTGGAACAGATGCTGGAGCAATTAGCGCTTAATGGAAAAGACGGGGGCAGAAATATTAACGTTTTAATTCAGGAGGGATTTGGTGGGTTTGACTTCGGCTATTTTTTTTCTTCCTTCCTTCTTTTGCAGCTCAGATCTTGTTTTTCAAAAAGCCTGGTACTTTCACACCTCGCTAGGCCAGGGAATGTGTGCCTTTTTTAATTAGGAGGAGTCAGCGGAGGAGCAACCCGAGGCAGCATGCTCTCAGAGGCTGTAGAGGTGCTACGGTGGGAGAAATGCAGTGTGCGTGATCCAGCGCACTACATGTGTGATGCTGCACAGGGCGGCAGACATTACTCACCCTGCTTGTTTTGTAGTTGCTTTAGTGCTGGAGAGAGTGGGATGCTTGTCGAACCTGTATGAAAAACAACTGCAATTAAAAGGGCATTGCTGCCAGCGAAAACGCAGCACAATCTGTGCAGACAACAGCAGAATTTTTCTTCTTGTTCTCCACATCGACTGCATCTTCACCATGCTGACCACCTTGGAACCGGACATTTGGGCAATGACTTATCCCTCTGACTTATAACGCTTTATATCTCACTCAGATGGTTTTATTACGCTGTGTTACATCTGAAACAGACTATGTTGTATATAAACCTAACCATGCTATATATGAGTAAGGGGGGGCTACATTATATCCGACCTGAGCTGAAAATGTAATGAATCTTTTCTGTAAAATAACAAGTGAATTTAGAAATGTGCTTTATAACTTAAAATGTAATATAAGGTAGTATGATCACACACAGGCTGTGCATTACATCAGAGGTGGAGTGGGCTTTTATCGCTGAACTATGCAGGACCTAGACTTTTACATTTGAAAGTATGTCAGTATGTGGTAATATTCATATTTGCCTCTCCCAATATCATATCTCACCTGTGTGATGCTTTACTGTGTTGCGTGTTGTCTTACCTGCACTTCTCTCCTGGCCTGAGCTGTTATATATGATCTTGCCTGTGTCATATCTGTTCTGGGCTGTGCTGGTTGTAATGGTATTGGCTGTTCATTGTCTTAAGCTGGGTCTCAGTCAAATAAAGTTATTTTAAAGGTATATGCAATTCAATCAAAATGGAGTTTTTAAGCAAATAGATCATTCTATTCTAGAGAGAAAAGATTTCAAAAGATGTGTTTTCTTGTTTCCAAGAAATATTAAATATTCAGAGAAATTTACATCATCATGCAAATTTCAAATCGATTAAGTTCATTTGATTGAATTCCAGCCTTATTCATGAGAATTTGGTGTTTGGTCAGAAAGACAGCCAACACTGTAAATCTCCTTCACCCCAGCATGACAAGGCTCCAGTTAAGCTGCATTCTGCCTGTTCTGCTCTGCTGTTGACTGCACCAGGTTTCTGCATTTTCACCACACTTTTTAAGATCTTTTTTTTAACTGCAGTCGTCTTTCATAGCAGTGACAGATGGAGAGCACTTAGTGCTAATGACACACGTGGGCCTCCAGACTCTGGCCCTATTCAGCTACACTATCTCCGCTCAGCTAACTGCAGTGACGGCTCTGCCAGACGCTCATGTCTTACCGGCCTTCCTCCAGATCTCCTCGGGCAGGTATCCGGATGGCGGTCTGTGCAGAAAATCCCGGTGAATCTCTGCAAAACAAGTGGAGCAACAGCATGTTTTCTGGGACATACATCTGAGGTGAACAAAAAATAATGTCATATCAGTCTATTCTGTGCCTTTCTAGAATATATTAATGTATATAACCTTCTCAAAGGCCCAAGATGGCTTTAAGAGGAAATTAAACACAGGAAAAACATTTGTATGGGGGTACAAACACTGCTAAATCAACAGCTTTAATAGTTTCATTACATAATTATGTAAAAATGTACAGATCCATTTCTTTTTTGATCATCATGATAAATAATCAATTTGAATTAATGTTATTAATTTTAAATGAATGTGTTTTATTGTAAACCTGATGTGGATTTCTTGACCTAGCAACATCCACTAGCAACAGACATTGTTGAGACATGCCATGTTGCCATCAACATTCCTACTTTGCCATCTACAATCATTCTGCCTGATGTTATGCTGCCATCATGTGAATGCAGCATGAGAGATAACACCCGTGATTTATGAGCTTGGCTTTGCTGGGTTGGCAGGCTGTGTTTGGAAATTAAGGACCAAAGCGGTGGGGTTCAGGGGGAACACCTGCACACAGGTGAGTTTGTGCATGCAGACGGCCCGGTGTTCTCCAGCAGAAGTACCTAGGGCTTGTGTCTCACTGTTGTTAGAGGTGTTGGAGTTGTGTGGAGAAGGAGGAGGAGGAGGAGGAGGAGGAAGAGGAGGACGCTGGGCGACATTCACACCTTTTTTCATATCCTCCACATCGCTGTAGCGCCGGATCCAGTGGTTCATTTCCTCACGGTCAGCCTCCTGGCAACGACGAAGCACAGTCAGAGACCGCCGCGTCTTCTCCACCATGTCCATGATGCAGTTCAGCAGCTGCAGGCAGACAGAGATGAGACAGAGTCAGAGGAGCAGGAATGTGGGTCACATGATCCGTTTACATTACATCTACAGTCTGATTGCAATGACAGTACAGCTACGGTCTGATCACAATGTAAAAGGCTAACATCATTTTTGCTTCATGGTGTTTTCAGGTGTATCTTACCTCAGAAGATGTTTTATCTTTTAGACAACAGTATATGTAACCTTTGGGGGGGGTGATCTCCATTTCTCTGTATCTTTCCGTCTTTCTCCCTTATACTGTCTTACTCTCAAATTTGCTTCAATGGCATGAAAAATTAACTTGTGTTACTTAAACACTGCAAAACACAGATACATGACTCTTATTGCAACAACCCAAAATCTCCCTTAAAAACCCTCCCAGCCAACAAACTCTTCACCCTGTTTTGAAGAGCTACATTTGAAACTTTTACATTTAAAAATTCCGCGCCCTCTCATACTCTCACTCTCCCTGCTGCTCCTCTCAGTTAGCTGTATTTATTTTCAGTAGAGTGTTTCTAATTTGGCAGGGGCCCAGTGCAGGCCAGCTCCCGCACTGACTGCAGCCCTTGTCTCAGCTGCTTGCCCCAGCTGGAGCTCCCCTCTGCCAGGATCACAGCTCCATCTGTGTCCCTGTTCTGTGTGTGTGTGTGTGTGTGAAAGACAGAAAGTTAAGAACTTGGAAAAACTGAAAGGCTAACAGTGCTCACTGCTGAGGAGGCCATGTGTTAGGTGAGGGAGGACATGTTCTTGCTTGGTTTTGGAGCAAAATCCCAATATCTCAGAGACAAGAAATGACAGATTACCCCAGTCGGTTGTCCATCTCAAATCTTGTCAGCCTTCACTGTGCCACCCCACTCCCCTCCCCTGACACCCCCCTCACTGTGAATGCAGGTGTATTTATGCCCATCCTTTCCCAAACACTGGGGGAATACGTAGCTCAGAGCAACACGTACGTTATCAAGATGCTTCCACTCCTCCGCCCACTCTCGATCCGTCAGCCGGTGATCGATGACTTCTTCCTGCCTCGCTCCATGCACAGCTGCAACATAAACAACCCTCACTGAGCTTATGTCTTGTACACTGTCAACATATGGCAGCCATTCCGGCTCTAACAGTAATGAACATATCCCAATGACTGTGCGGTGCAGGAAACACCTAAATGTGCACCCAATGTGTCCTAAAAGAAATGTTTTCCAGAGTGAAGTACAAAATTGCGAAAATATCATTGTACTTTACTGCCATGTTTTCCAAACTATTGAGAAGGAACTGCTGGGTTTGAGGGAAAGAGGCTAGGCTGAATACATGTATTAGAGAATGTAAATCCATTCCAGACCATCACACTATTATAGGTAAACACTGTATTCGCTGGTGTGCATTAAGTTATTTTGAGAAACTTTTAAAAACTCCCTGAACAGATATTGTGCCACATTTTGATAAAAGTGTATGGCTCAGAGAATGTATTTAGACTACATGTATTTAGAATGTATATGTATTTAGAATTCTTTAGATTGGTAATTTTGGGTTTCCCTGTTTAAATGCCCTTTCCCCCTCTGTGACTGGTTTCGTGTGGGTGCTCCCTCTCTCTCTTTTTCTCACTCACTCACCCGCCTGCCGGTGCCTGTCCCGTGGCTCGCGGTGCTCGGCATGGCGGAATGCGTCGCGGTAGTGGTGTGCCAGAGCCATGTCCTCCAGCCGGTAGTGCTGAGGAGCAGGGGGGGTGGGGTGTGGGAGACCATTGGGGGGGTGTGATGGGTGGCCATTGGGTGGAGGGTGGGTGGGGAGCCCGTTGCCTGGGCTGAATCGTTGGCTGGGGCTGACCGTGCATGGGCGCTTGGGCTGGTGCTCCACATGGAGGGGATCCCGGTCTGCACTGCTGTCTTTGGTTCTGGAGGAGAGCAAGAAGGGGCCTTTGAGAGACTCATAAACACAAAACAGCAGGGGTTCTTAAACTATGGATGGGGACCTGAAATGGGTCAGGGACCATGCTGAGGGATGGTTACCAAGGGTTAAATTGGGCCGGAGCCCACCGGAGCTGTGCTCCGCCTCCTCACGTCCAAATGACACCATGATGGAGCTGAGCTCCATCTTCAGTACCATATCATCATATCACACTTGTCTCTTTTTAATGTAACAGCATATGGGTCTTGATGAGTAATTCTCTTGACTACAAAGAGTGATCACAGCTCCTGATATGCTCCCGGCATATTTTATAGCCGTGCAAAAACGCTCCATTCCCATTGAAAACGATGGGAAAAATATGCCAGCTGAAGAAAAATACGCATTGGTGGACATGGCCCCATATCTGAGGTGAATTCTATACCCAAACCAATGCTAACAACGAGCTTTATAGGTTCCTGGTATCAATTATCAGACATCATCAAACGCATGCATGTAACAAGTCTCCAAGGCCCCCCCTTCTTACAAAACCCAATCTAACCACTAACAGTATCCAAAGACAATGAAAGTAAATGAAAAAACGGTTCTCATGTCCATGAGACTGCAGAATGAGCGTAACTACAATCAAATGTCTGGAGGGAAAAACGGATTCCATTTCTTATGAATGGATCTGAAATAAACCAGTCAGTAATTGTTGTAATTGTCAAATAATCATAGATTGCTGCTAACTGTACCTTTTCAGCTTGTGCAGGATTTCTCATAAAGTGTCCCATGCAGTAAATGTTTACACTAGAGCATAGAGCAGAATCACACAGTACTTTGTGAAACAGTGTGTGATGCATGTATATTAAATCTGAAAAGCATTAGCAGCAATGACTCTGCAGCACTGCACCTGCCCCGGATGTAGCTGTGGACAACCGAGTGTGCCAAAGCATAATAAATAATGATAATAGCAAACAGAATGCACTCAAATTCAGGGTCGCCTGCATCTTCCAGCCTGAACCTGCCTCGTTCAGTCCACCCCGAATTGAAATTCTAGCTTCACCAAACCCCACCGCGTTCCACTTACGCATGTGACAGATGTTCTGTGGCATGCTTTTTATTTTTTTAAAAATGTTAGTGTTGAGATTAATCTGTTTAGCCCCGTACAACAGCCTGGTGTTTTAAAGGTAAACACTTTATCATCCCCGAGATCAAAAGGAAAAATGGGGAGAACTGGGGGCTCTCTGGGGTAAGATTGTGCTGGGTAGGTGGTCCTTCTGTGACGTGACTGGTCCCCACCCCCGCGCGCTTCCCACACCACTGGGAGAGCTCGCACTCCACCCCACGGCTTGGGAGACAGTGAGAGAGAGAGAGAGATGTCTCTGTTGACAGTATCCCACAAATCAAAGCAACAGCTGCACCATCCAGCCCTGACACAGTGAGCCAGCGGTTGGGAAGGCGGAGGTGTGGAGATTACAGAGGGATCGCCCGCTTCTCTGCTCCCCCCCCATCTAACCGCCATCTGGACGCAGCTCTGACATATGGTCAGCTAAAAAAAGGCGGGGCAAGGGGGGATGGGGGGTGGCAGCGGGTGCTCACACAGGGAACAGCGCTGCCATTTTCTCAGAGTCTCACACTGAGGTTATTTTTCAGCATGCACCGCAGTGGCCCTCATTGAATCTGACATAGCGAATGGAAAACGCTTCATGGAACTATCCAGAAAGTCGAACGATGTTTGTTCCAGGTTCAGTGCAGAATGCTTGAGAAGGGTGGCAGCTGTGTGATATGTGGGAGCACCTGGACCTGCCCTGCTCTGGTGAATAACAGCACGGACAGCTGGAGGGGTCTGCCTTGGCCCCACTGCCATGGAGGGGCCGAGACCAAACAGGCAGATACCCCCAAAATACTCCAAACACTGTTAATGCCATTTTGAATGTAACAGGAAAGAGGAAAAAATCCACACACTCAAAAATTAAATACATAACAATTTTATGGTAAAGGGAGGGTTCAAGGAGGAGGGGCAGAATTTTGGGTCGCTGGTGGGGGTTACCTGTCAGGTGTTTTCCTCTTGCCGTGCTCACTGATCTCGAGCAGGATTTCTGAGGTGTCCAGGGGGGAGCTAGCGTTGGCATCCAGCAGCAGCTGCTCGTGTTGCGCCAGGTACTGAGCGGGTGTCTGCTTTGCCATCCGCGCACAGTGCAACAGCTCCCTCTGCAAGAGGGGCAGGTTTGCCTGCACAGAGAATGGGCAACATATTTTTCACATTACCTTTATCCATACATTATGATCAGATTTTTGTTTTAAAACTGGTCAGTTCATTTCAGTTTTATGAATAGGTTTGTAAAACAACTGTGACAATGCAGCTTTACATGGAACCCAGTACTAGTGACTGGCAAAACACAGAGATTGTGTGTCAGGAAAGTGCCACTTTAGCGTAACTCAACTTATAAAATCAGGCTCTTGAGGAGAGACTTAGAGTGACAGCCCTGAGCTATGTCACTGTTCTGCTTGAGAAAAAAAAACACCTTGTTAACGAGCTGTACCGTCCACCACATTTACTTTCAGGAACACCACAAGATTTTGCCTGGCACAGGGATGGCTAACAATGACAGACTGCCTTTGCGACACTCATTATTCAGTCTTCATCATTAGCTGCTTTAGGTTCTAAAATTAACACTGGCACACACTGCAGCTTTCAGACTAACAGACCAAGGGAATATTTCCTTACCAAAAAGATAAACACAGGGGTCTAATTAAAGGAAAGTTCTGCCATAGACTGAGCAGTGCTGTGGGAGTGAGTATGTGTGTGTGTTTGATTAAAGGAGTGTGTGTGTCTGTGTGTGGGGCAGGGGGACTGTTCAATACTAGGGGCTTTTTCTATACCTTTCACTCCTTATTGCCTTCACAGACAACATCAAGAAACAGGTCCCTCTCTGCCTCCCCTGTACATTTACAGACACATGCGCGCACACACACACACACTCACACACACACTTTGGGTCACACCAGAGACACACAGCATCTGTTCAGCAGGAAAAATAATTGGCAGGATTTCATTTCTCATGCGTCATGCCTGTTCCTACTTTCCCAGCTGAAGGAGGGAACAAACATAGAGTCACCACCTGCACACAGCTGGCACACTATATGTCGACCCCAGGTTATTATACTATGGCTTCCTGTACTTTTCTTACCAAGAACTTGCCATTGCTGCTCGACATTTACATCCATCGACATTTACCAATCTGTGCACATGTACAGTTGGCTTTTCGCGAGGCAGTTTGGTGACTTTAACTTAAGCTGGTGTGAAGCAGATCAGGCGGGACGTTCCTGTTCGGGATATTGGAATTTTCAAATGTATCCTCCAGAGCGGTGGCCTGTGATGGCAGGCAGTGGATCCGCGGATATACATGTACTCTCCACGTTTTAGTGGCTCGGCAACATCTGTCAGGAAATCTTCTTTCTCTCGCTGTATGCTGCTCGGCTCAGCGCCGCACCTCCCCCAGATTGTACGCAGACAGATTTAGAGTCAGCACATGTGTGCCAGCTTTAATGAATTGCAGATGATTGCCATATGGACTGAAGATCATCACTGAGCCAACACACATAGCTGAAATCGGGGTCAGATCTACTGTACTTTACTGGTTTCCAGGTACTACCGAACAAGGCACACACATGTCAGTGATGTAAGGATAGCAAAGCCCATTGAAATGGACTATGCACAATATTATTACACTACTGTAAATTTGTGCATGTCTGTTTAGAGTGTGTGTTGTCTACACTGGCGGTGAATAGGAGCAGATAATAGGTAGGGTTTCTAAAACAGGGACAGATGTGAACTCTTGGTGAACCCCAGGGGATTCTGGGAATTAGGTGCAAGGCCTGCTTTGACAGTCATGACACACTTACCTTGAGGAATGGAATGACGAAGGGTCGCAGGGGGAAGTTAGTGGCCTCCTGGAGCTTGGAGTGAAACTCCTCAATTGTCAAAGTGGAGTTCTGTACAGATGGGCAGATTGAGAGAAAGAGAGAAAGAGAGAGGGACAGGGAGAAGGAGGAGATAGAGAGAAGAGGGTAGAGAGAAATGGAATTAATTCTTGGGGTTTGGGCAGTTGTCCAAACTGACCACAGACAAGACCAGTGACAGGAGGTGAGAAGTGATGTTCTTCAGAGGCCGCTTTAAAGACAAACACCAACAGGTCAGAGAGAGGCAGGGGTGAGGACAGATTAGATTCACATAGTCACAATGCGCTGACACTATCGCTGCAGTAAAGAGGGAATTTACAGGAAGGCAACAAGGAAGTCAGGGAGAGGGAGAGAAATAAAAACAATAGAATACAAGTCAGACAGCTCTGTGATAGTCTGCAATATTTACTAATGTCTCTTACCAGATTAAACCTCTCAAATTCAAATTTGAAAAGGAAACCTTGTGAGAGAGGAAAGACAGTGAGGATGGAGAGATAGACAGGGAGTGAAACAGAGAGAGAGACTGGCATGACACAACTTGACTCACCACCAAGCCCAGCACCAGCGTGCGGACACGCTCGCCAATCTCGGGTGAGATGTCGTTGCCAAACTGCTGCAGCGTGGTGAGGAAGCGTTTCAGTTTGCAGAGTTGGCGGGCTCCACACGCTGGGGGCAACTGTTGTGTGGACAGAGAGGCGCTGGACGACATGGCAGGCCCATTGCTGAAGCCATTGGGCGTGGAGGGTGCCCCGTTAAGCGCTGTAGGCGAATGGCTGCTCCCGTTCAACACTAAGGAGAGAGACAGCGGTGAGTTGTCTGTGCATGGGCCCGCCGTGCCCCGCACCACCCCACCCCCCCTTTAAGTTGAGCCAGTGGCGATGCCCGCTCTGATGGGCATGTCCATGCACATGGACGATACGTGTGCATGCATACCTGTCATCAAAATGAACCATGCAGGGTGGGTCTGGAAAGAGAATGTCTGTATCACCCCAGCATGCTGCTAAAGGTAATGATAACACTTCCTCTGCTGATACCCGCCCCTGTGTGACTAAAGACCCCATGCATCTGCATCAGCTGTTTTTTGGAGAGGAACGATGAGTCCCCACACACACACACACACACACACACACACACACCCTGCCCTGTCTGCCCTCTCTCTGTGTCTCTCACTCACTCACTAGAACGCAACTATAAGTGGAACTTGTTAAAGAGGCGCCAAAAATAGGCCAGTGGCCTGTGTTACTTTTCTTCCGATAGCAGGTGTGTTGCTAAATTAGATCCTGCACATGTCCACCAGCTGAAAGTAGATTTGCAGCTTTCAGGTTCACAGCAACCCTCACCCCCCCTATATCTCCAACCTCTCATCACACTTCCCTGTGCTGCCCCTGTAATGCTTTTCAGTCCCACGTTCACTCAAACAAGTCCATTAAAGTGCGTTAAGTAACCTAAAATGTACAAAATTTACCCACAAATTTGATTTATATAACAGAACTCTTATTATCGAAGGTGAACAACATACACTTTGCCATTCACTGTGTCTATACCGCTATTTGTAGTTTATCTAACTGCAAATGGAAAGGTGCAGACATCAAACAACCTGCTTTGCTCTTTAAAGTATAAATTTTGTTCAGTGTGTAATATTAGTTTTTTGAAAACAGGAATTAGACTGCCTTTGTGAGCTTTTGAGTGCATGTTTGTGTTTGTGTAAGCTCCACAGTCCATGAATCTGGGCCCTCCTTTAAGCCCCATTCTTTAATCTATGCACACGTGAGCCCTGCACAGGAATGGGCCTAGGGCACATGCAGGTTGACCATGTGACTGGCCACTTGTGTCCCGGTTAGAGCAAGAGAAAAGCGGCCCGAACTGGCGGTCGTCACAACAGGTGAAACAACATGGCCTGCCATTGCTATATAGGGAAGAAACTGGTGCGAGTGTCCCCAGGAGTGAGGCGGTGCCTTCTGTATACCAAATGGGATGGTAAAAATGAGTGCCTACACACCGGACAACACACAGGATCAAACACCAGGCTGTGGTTCAGTGGTAGCTGGAACATTAAGTCAAGCCTCAAGTCTTAAATTTTGATACGGACATTTCAGAAATGTTTGACACAGTGCATAAAAAAATGGTGGATCCGTCTTATGCTTGAGAGTATCACAGGTCAAAGTCTAAGACAAAGCCTGACTGATGCAACCATGGGCAAGGTACTCAACCATAAGCATGACTGCCTTAGTTAATATTCAGCTGTATAAGCAGAATAATATTTAACACTGCATGAAATGTCTGGATGCAGCTGCCTGCAGAGCAAATGAATATTTGGGAGGCAGTCATTGGTGGTTAATGATGTGTGTCACTCCTTCCACTGTAAGGAGCTATGAGATCCATGAAAGCCTCTATAAATACAAATCACAGCAGAACCCTTCAGTCTTTCCCTAGCACTTTGTCTTACATGGCATGGTTTCTAATGCTGGCTTTGAGATATACTGGTTGTTTAAAAGAAAAAAATATTTGTATTCAAGCTGAACAACTGATGAATTTAAAAAGAAGATAGGATCTTCTTTTTTCACTCTACAAAGTGAGAGATATTGATGTGTATCACACTTCAGTATGATGAATATATTTCCATGTGAAAAAAAACAACTGTTACTTTTAATTTTTGAGTTCTTTTTTCTTGAATGACCCACTTGATTTACACAGGGCTTAAAGTTGATGGACGCAGTTTGCTCATTAAACAACAATTTAATAATGCACATAAGGACTGAAAAGTCAGAGTGTTTCTGTGGTGATGAGGGCTTACTGGTGGTAGGTGTAAATGAAGCGCTACGATTGGTTGCCTGGCTGACAGCAGGGGGAGGTGGTGGCATGGTGGGCGGAGTCGATCTGGGCTGGGTTTTGACATCAGCAGGTGAATCTGGCATCGTTCCAACCTTCTGTTCTATGCTACCTGTGGAGAAAGTGAGGCCAAGTGAGAGGGACGAAGGCAAAAGACATTTTGTAGCAATGTTTGCCCAACACCTCGACACACTGGGCAATATAAACCTTTCATACTCTAAAGCTTGGATCTTACCCTTAATCAACAGCTGACTTAAAATATGACCACAATTAATTGCAAGTTGTCATTTTTCTTCATGAACACCATAAAAGTAAAGAACAATGTTTATGGAGTTCAGACCAATGAGTTTCTGTCATGAAAAAGTACAGTGGGAAGTAAAACACAGTGTGATGAAGAAATTCAGGAGGGGACCTTGTATCCAGAAACTCAAATGTTTGAATCCTGAGCAAACCACCACTGCTGCACACATGATCAAAGTACCAAACAGATGAACAGATTTTTTTCCCATTTGATTTTTGGGACACCGAGTTTGCCTTACTATTGAATATCACAAGGATGAGAATGATTTCCTTTGTTAAACTTTCCATTTGTATAGGAATAGTTGTACTCTGGATGTAAATTGGATGTAAAGTTACAGTGCACAGAGGTATCTGAGGTCTCTCTGTGTGCAGAAAGGGAGGGTTTTACTGCCGTATAAATGATGTGAGAGCCAGAGTACACAGGGCAGTGTGGATATCCAGGGCAAACGTCCCCTGCTCCTCCAAACATCCAACAACACCTGCTTCCCCGATCAGCTGTTGCTGACCTGATGGGACCCCCCCACCCCCATCCACACCCTGCTCCGCCTGTCCCCTGTCATCCCCCCCCACCCCTTCAGCTGCACCACAGACAGCCGCTTGATCGTCAGTGACAAGTGCAGCTGGATCTGCCCTTGTCTATCATAGTGGCAGAGCTGCTTCCATGAACCTGTGAGGGGCCCCCCAGCAGGGACCAAACAAGGCAAGCTTCCCCTGTGTCCGCAGTCAGGTGGCACTGCCTTTCCAGGAGCACAAGGGCCGAGTGTCCCTGCCTGTCACCCGGGCACACAGGGGACACACGGGGTCCTGTCACACATCACAGACACTCTCTTTTCCTACACATCCACTGAGACAGGGCTCGTTCTGCCACACGTTTTAGCATGTGGCAGATAGTTGACTGGAGTCTGATATCTAGGATGTTCAAAACAACTCTCAAAATTCATTTTCATTTAATTTCTTCCAGGCTGGATTGAAACTAAATTAAAAATGGATTAAAAATGAAATGTAGCTTTCTTTTATTTTTCACCATTACCACCAATCCCCCTCATTTTTCTGTGACTAGCTAGTGCAAAATTACACTCTATGCTTGAGCAAGCAAAGTGGCGATCAGGTCAACTACTGGACTCTCCACTCAAGGGAGTGCTTTCAGGGTAGAAATGCACATAGCTATAAAACAAGCTCAGGCGTATACTGTTTCATTGTGAAGCTCCTTATTCCAAAAACACCTAATATGAGTTACTTTAGTGGTTTCTTTTGTTGCTAGAGTTTTTAAAATCAGTTTGTATGTGTTCTGGACACCGCATGCCCTGCCAGTTACTTGTGTGGGTACCACTGCAGCTGAAGTGCTAGCACTCCTCTGGTACATTTGTGCCCAAGGCAGGATGTGTACTCAAAGCTCCAAGCCACAAGGTGTACCGATTGAAGCTTCCCTTATTGATGGGTATTGGTAGGCGCTGGGAGGTACTGTCACAGTGTTAATCTGGAATGCTAACAGACCTAGGTGCTAAAAAGACAGTATTGATGATTCAATAAAAAAATAAATAACCAAGACTGACTTTGCAGAGACTTATGGACTACAGTAGGTAATTTTAAGTAACTAGGTGATTGACTACCCAACTACTATGCAAACAATCCTGCTAAATACCCAGTGCTATTTATCCAGTGATAGATATGCGACATTGAAAACCTCATATCTGTTGAAAACGAATTGTAAACTTGTATTAACAGTGAGGAAGAGGCTGACTGCATGAGCACAGGTTGAAGGAGATCCCTCAGCCACACAAATACGTGGAGAGTAATGGATTTCCCAGGGCTGGCTCAGATAGCTTTACCGTGTGTGTGCGACCGTGCCATGAGAGTCAATAACCCGCAGACGAGACGGGACGGCGGTTTGGGTTGGTGAGGCAGGTGGGGGTGAACGTGGGGCGCCTCAGTGGCTGGTCAGCAGACCAGAACCAGCAGCTCTGTCCTGGCCATAGATAAACACAGGGGAGTATGCATCCCCCCTGCCCCCATCCTCCACGTCAAAATGGATTGTATGAACCAGCATTTCCATCAGAGCAAGGCTAAGCTTTATGACCGGCGCCTCCTGTCTCCATTCTATCACTTCTATTAGGATTTCACTGTCCATCAAGGGCAGCAAAAAAGCAACGGCTCCCACCACTGGCCTTTAAAAAGACGAACAACCCACAAACCAAACCTCTGATATGACCCTCCCAAAGAGTCCCCCGCCCCCCTCTGAACTCCCTGAGCCCTGCGTCTTGCACTGGACCAGTAACACTGTAGCTTCCACAGTACAAAAATAACAAAAAGGCCCAGGGTCTCTGCCAGACCATGGGCAGGCTTGTAATTAGTCCCTGACCTAAAGGGACAACAGCTGCAGGGGAGAGCAGAGAATTAGGGGTGAACACTGCTCAGGGACAGTTGCCAACATGGTGGTATGGAGAGGTCAGAGGCCTGCGCAGCCTGCTGTATAACAAGGGACCATCACTGGGGACTTCATACAATATGGACAGGCCGCCGAGTTAATGGTATCACAATAATAATAATAATAATAACAATAATAATAATAATAATAATAATAATAATAATAATAATAATAATTTCACTCTCAACAGCATTGCTAGATCATGGGCAGAACAGCCAGTCAGTTGTGTGTCTCATTAAGCATTTGGGAATCTGTAGATTGTTTTTAGCACCATAGGCTTTGAAAACACAGTGATTGTGTGTAAACAACATGCCTCCCCCAACAAACACAGCAAGGTGTTTGCATTAATTCCACCTAAAAATAGCCACCCATCACAAGTATTGTGACATTTGCTAGCTTTACTTCATACACATAGCACACAGTGCTGGCCAAATGTGGCCTGGAGCTAGATCCCATTACATAGCCTGTATGAGGCTTATGAGAACAGGGGGTGTACAGGCCTCACCCACTGATAGTGGGTCAAATGAGATCATGTTCCCTCATCCCCTGTCGGTCCATGCTGTATACTGTAGAGAAAGAATGGAGATTGAATAGAACAGACTTCGACTGATGGTGTATAGCTGTTATCACCTGGAAAAATACACATTTTACTGTAACATTTTAACCCGTTTTTTGAAATACAATTATTTTGAAAAAAAAAAAAAAAAAAAAAGCATGTTGAATATAAATGCTTAATTGATATTATCTGTAAGAGTCTGCATTAGTTAATGTGATATTAGCCTATTTTACATTTGATGTGGTTAGAAATGTCTCATATATTCAAACAGTATTTTTTGCAAATCTTTTGCTGAGTATGAAATGAAAAAGCAGATTGTGGCTTTTTGTGGCATTCTACATAAGATTCCTTCAAGTCAAGGCAATTTATGGACAGCCAATCTATCTAATGAGAGGTAAGCATTCCCCTCCCTTTGACTGACTAAAGGGGAGCATTCAACAAAACATTTCTCTTTCTCGAATTTAATTTGCTCCTGAGGGGACACCTCTCTGCTTAGCAACTGCTGTTCATATCTCAAAAGGGACCCTGGGATACTCCCCAGCCTGCTGTGGAGGACTGAGACCCTCCCTGAGGGGTTGGGGGTGGGGTCAAACAGAGGAACAAGGGGTGAGCTCTGAGAGTCAGCCACCCACCCGCACCCACACTGGGATTACAGACAGCTGTTTAATCTGACTGACTAAATGACAGGGCAGCACACAGGCTGTGTCCCCCCCTTTTAATATGTTATAAAGTCTTCCATTTCCACTACACCATCTGTAGCCATCTGTGGCTAAAGCACAAGATCAGCAGATAGACAGAACCCATAAGATGCTTAGAACTCTTGAACCTCCTTTTTCCAGGGTCTGGATTGCACTGAATCATGCCTGCTGATATCCCCTATCCCCCAGTGTGTGTGTGCTCCAGGTCCCATGGAACACACACCCAAGGGTCTGCATTCGACTGCCTGAGGAGGCTGACCTGTCAATCAAACTCACAGTGCATCTGACTGACCGTCTGTGATCTTCTGACTTCTTGAGATCCCAGGCTAATCTATACATACACACACCATTTCAGTGACCTGCAATCTCCAGATTCTGTTGCGAACTGTATGATTTTCCCCCTCAGTGTATCCTTGACCGATCATGCAATGGCGTGCCTCTGTATCGTATTTCTGCACTACTTTAGAATTTTTAATCAATGGAAAATATGACTCATTTCACTTTACTGATTGCCTATTTTGCATCACTGATGTTAATGAGCTTAATTTTGTGAAATTGTGTATGATACCTCCAGATTCACACTGGCTTTGGTTAAATGGATGCCAAATAGAACAGTTTTTTTCTGATCCCTGAAGTTGTACTGTACATTCAGATCCCCTGACCCCTACACTGACAACAGAATAACAAAAACAGTGAGCGATGTGTTTCATTTCACAGAGAAAATGGATTTAAAATGATTACCCAGAATAGGTTTTTGGAGGAATATATGACAGAAAAAAAAATTATTTATGTTACCAAGTACGCCCGTCTCAATGCAAGTGTGGGGTATTATTAAAATCTATCCTTGTTCAAAGCCAAACCTGGATGTCAGATGTCTACAATTTTGATTTCTCTGCATTATCAGAAGCTAGAGAGTGCCATTGCCATGGGAAGATGCTGCAACTAGTATTTATTATGTTATTTTTGGTGTCTTCTCCTTTTTGAGGACATGCACTTTCTCTGAAGTCCTAAACCCTGAAAAAAAATTCACATAATGACAAACCATTAAAACCATCTGACGCTTAAGAGTGTCTGCTATGCCTTCACACAGAGTCTGTCTCTGTGTTCACACAGTCAGTGCGCAGAGCTGTCCAAAAAGCACAGTCACACTCAGACTCCCATGAGGCTTTAGGACAGGGGCCCTTCATTTTTCTCTCCCTCCCCTTTCACTTTCCTTCTTTTTCCTCCGGATTAACTGTTCTTCTTTGACCTCATCACTTTTTCCCCCAGTCCTCTTTTCTGCTCTCTTTACCTCTTTCTGCTTAATTCCTTGGTTCACCCTCTCTATTGTTTTATTCATCTGTATGTTTTCTCTCCATCTTTTGCCTTCTCTCTCCTGTTGCTTTTACCTTTTTCTCCCTCGATCCTGTCTCACTCTGTCTCTCTTTCTCACTGTATGTACTTCTCCCATACTCATTCTAATTCGCCCCGTCTCCAGGAATGCTGTTGTTTTTAATTTCTCCCAGCTGCTCTGGCTGAGTGCCCGCCCGCCTGCCTGCCCACATCTGCTCCACATCAGCCTGCTGTGGAGTCCACACAAACACAGGGATTAGTGCTCTCTGCCTCGGCCCGGGGAGCTCCCTCCCAACCCACACACCAAAGCATCCCCAAACCCCCCCAACCTTTCCCCCTGCAACCTTGAGCTCAACCCTCAACCTTAAGACCCTCCTCCAAACTCTCGCATCCCAGTAACCGTCCAACACCTACTTCTGCAATCCTGCAATCAGCCCTCAACCGTGGTACCCCCAAAAACCATCCATCTGTTTCCCCAAAATCCATTGCCCCCTCACTGTCAAACTCCAACTCCCCCACACCCAGACCATTACCTCCAACATCCCTGCTTCTTAAACCCCCCTGTAATGATGGAGTCACCATTTAGATCAGAGGGAGATGGAGGAGGGCCTGGAGAAGACCTCCACCCTCAGTACCACCTCTGAACTCTGCCTGCTCCTGCCTTTGATCACAGGATGATGTGTCATCCAAAAATGGCCCTCTTTGATCAGGGATCAGACGGGGAGAACCTCGACCTGCACAGCGATGAGCATCTCATCATTAGCCCATGAAGGAAAAACCCAAAACCAAATCACTGCCCAGGACCGACCCATACATTCATTTATTAATCTTGCAGCTTTTCAAAAGGGAACTGTTTTGTAATTGCAAACAGAGGACCACCCTTGGAGCATTAATTTTTAAATTTTCTCAGTTGGGCAGGAGGAAGACAGGAAAAAATTCTGTTCTTGGCATCATTTTTCTTCCCTCTTGATTTTGAAGGAGGATTCCTTGCTGGAAAAGCTCACTCAGCCCCTCTGAATGGGAGACAGCCACCCATCCAACTGGTGCCATGAAGCAGACCCCAGAAGCACCCTCAGCTGTTTAAACTGTGCGGTCTTTAGATTCACTAATGACAGTTTGGAGGAGTGGAGGAAAGGTCTGGAAAGCCCTGAGCAGGCCGGTCTTTCAGAGGTCTGTGAACCCCCCAAACACCCCTTTAGAGATGAATCTCTGTGATACTAAGCAGATCTCCTCAGTTGAAGAAATATGTACAGCAAAAGCAAACATTTGGCAGTGGTTAGGTGGCTGGTGGGGAGGGGGGGCATCTTGTAATGGAATGTTGAACTGTGTTTGCGTGTGAATGTGAGTAAGAGATATGTGTATATGTGTCACTGTGTTGAGGGTGTGTGTGTATGTGTGTTTGTGTGTAATTTTGAGGGTGCATATGTGTTGAATATCATACTGTCCTTCTCCCATTCTACATATCCTTATGCTGTGTGTGTGTGTGTGTGTGTGTGTGTGTGGGACAAAGGGTGGGATTGGGGTGTGTTCAGGGCCATGGGCTCACAGTGAGAACATGCCCATGACTGTGTGGGATGAGAAGGTTCAGGTGACGCTGGGGAGAGAAGGCTCACTGTGGCTGCATGGCGAGGCGTTCAGCAGGTCAGGCCAGCTGTGGCAGGGAGTGCTGTGGTGCTCACCCTGTTCCAGATGCTTCCTTGACCAGGGGCGTCGAGACGCCGACATGGAGGCACAGCTTTTGCCTACAGTCCAACTCTGACCTACTTTCCCAGGTCAGAGCAATTTTTTTTTGTTTAATTAACAGCGGCCTTAAACAGGCAGCTGGGCCGTGACTGTTACCAACTCCCACTTGAGGGCTGTGGGCCAACCGAACCTGAAATTTCGCCTGCTCCAACCACAGCCTGTGGACACAGCTGTCTGGCACACTGCCGGGGACCCCACAAACACCAAGCTGCCAAAACACAGGATGACAAGGAGCCCACAAACCATCCGTTTACTCCTCCTCTTCCCCTCTTTCGAGTCCTTCTTTTCTTTTTCAGGCAGTTAAAAAAAGACCAGAGGGATGGTCAGATGAGTCAGAGTAAATACGCACTTTCTTTTCTCCCCAAACAATGTTTTCCTGCTTGTTTAATTAATGACCACACAAGTGGCGCCTCGCCTGGCCACTTCTCTTGACACACTCCGCTTGGTTTATTGCTGCTGTCTTATGTAACATGTCTCCCAGCCAGTGAGCTAAACCGACTGCACATGCACCTTTTGAGGGTGGTGGGAAAAAAATGAACTGCAGCGGGTCGCTGGTCAGCCCCATCCGGAATACCCATGCCACTTGCCAGTACAATAGTATTAATGGACTGAACCAACACAATCACCCATGCCCATACCCACATGTTCCCTCTGAGGGTATGTGGTTACATTAGTATATTTTAACTTAACAGAAGAGAAAAAACTTCCTTTTCTGATTCTCCCAATGGCTGCTAATGACATCCAGATGTTTCGCTGAGCTGTTTCTCCCTGGTTATACACCTCCCTCCCTCTTTCCCTCCCTCCCTCTCTGCAGTCCCTAACCCCCAGCCATTCCTAAATAAAGGAAAGTATTTGTGACATTCTGCTGCGGCGGGCCGTGCCAAGAACAACTCCTCGGTCAGGCCCATCTGGAGTGTGTTAGGACAGCGCTGGGCACTGGCACCAGCCGAGACACAGAGAAGAGTGTGCAACCACTCAAAGAGATCAGACACACACACACACACACACACACACACACAAACACAGACAACCACAAAGACACACACTTGCACATGCACATACTGAAGAATCTGCAACCACACAGAGATCAGACACACACACATACATACGCACACACATACAAACACATACGCAGTAATACATAATGTCCCATCACACATGTACACCCAAACATGAACACATCAGCAAGGTACACAACTATGGCTGAGCAAAAAGCAGGACTTCACACTAACAGACACAAACAAACTGGCTTGTTGTTTAAACAGTGGAGGATGAGCAGGTCTGCTTGGCGCAGGGCTCTGCTCTGTGTACTGACACTCACAGGGGAATGGGTGATGGTGGCGCGGGCTGCGGCAGTCGGTCAGCTATGGCATGAGGATGAAAGAATAGCTAAAAAAAAGTTACAAAGTCACTTTTGTTTCAACTTACGCTGGCAACATATGGCTCTTGCGCTTCAGCGCATTTGCCTGCTATTCTCAGGCGGCACTTGTTGCTGTCTTGTTTAGGTTTTTGTTGCTGCTGTCCCCTTGCCATCGGTAACGCTTGTCTTGCTGCTGTTATATTAAGACCAGGTAGCAAGGGAGTCCGTCTCCCGGCCCGCATTCAGCCACCGGTGAGAGGGCCGCACCTGAACATCAATAATTGTCATCCTCCTCCCACACCTGGGGACCATGGGCATCGTGGGCACACAGCCGGCACCGCCAACATCTGCCAGCAACAAGAGCAAAGCAAGGGGAGGGAGAGCACCAGGCACACAGCGAGGAAAATACAAAAATGTAGAGCGCTGGAGGGAGAGATGTGAGGGAGTGAAAGAGGAGAGGAGGAAAGAGAATATGAGTGAGACAGGAGGTAGCAAGAGAGAGAGTAAAAAGGAGGAGTACAAGAGATGGTGAGGAAGACAGGGAGAGGAAGAAAGAGTGAAGGATGAAGAGGTTGAGAGACTTAGAAAAGGACTTAGTCCTGATTCTCCTGTCTAATTTCCTTAGCAGTCATAGACAAAGAGATGACGACACTCTCCTGCCAGCTGAGAGTTGCCTTGGGGTGCACCAAAATGTAATTTCAACAAGCAGGAAAAAATGCTCAGATGGAAACCATTTGTATTTTTCATGAGAATGTGAACTTCAAAACAATACTTGACTCATTCATGACTGAACATCTGCCTCAGTTAATATGATCCTTGCAATAATTTCAGCTACTAGTCAAGTACATCTGTTTTATTATGAACAATATAATTTGCTTTGCATAGTTCAAATAATTTATATGAAGTATGACTTTATAAACCTTGGTTATAAAACAGAAGTAGCCTGCATAGAGATGCTATTCTCCCTAAAAGCAGATTCTCATAATTATTATCAGAATCTTTGTAGTGTAAGATATTTAGACAGTAAATACTATATTCTTTTTTGTTTGTATTTTGTCTTTATTGCAAAGAAACAATAAAGTCATTCTGAGTCCTTTAGGAAGTATATTGCACATTTAATTATGTATATGTTTTGTCATTTATTCTAATAAGACACTCAACACAGACTCATGGGGTTGTTGGGTAATTTAGATTTCACTATAGTTGTTTTGAATTACATACAGTTTAAATTGCTGGTAAAAACATGGACCCAAAAATTACCCCCGATCAGAATCTGTTTATTCTGTGAACTTACACAAACAAGCTCCCTGGATCAAAACACCTGGAGCACCACCAAACACCAATTAGCTCATCAAGCTTTTAATTACCCTGTTAATTGCATGCAGGCAGCTCGAAGGGGGCGGCTGGGGACCAGGGAGTGGGGCCCTCCTGTGGACCTGCCCTGACAATCCTGACAAACAAAGAGAAGCGCGTGCCAACAACAACACCGCTCAGGTGGCCGGGAGTGAAAAACAGCCCCAGTCCCACATACCCCCACCTGCTGCCTGTCACTCCATTACATCACTTCCTGTAGTGTGGCAAATTCACCTGTCCCCACAGGCGATGCTCAGGGGAAGAAGCCTACAGCGAGCCTGCAGCCCATGCATCTGGAGGTGTTTGAGCTATCAGTGGAAGGGGGCAGATTGGCGTGGGAATATTTTGGTACATAAGAGTACATGTAAGTCATTGCCTCAGAGGGAGAGCCATAAAGGCCTCAAGTAATCCACTTGTCAAAAAAAGTACAGGAAAAGACAAATGTTCAGAGCCCCCCCCCCCCTCCACTCCCCCTTATCTGTGCAGAATCTAAAATATGTAGCTCGTGGACGTGAGAAACATTTGTGCTGATAGGGTTTGTTTATTTTCAAAAGCCTTTATTTTGACTTTCTTGGCTGCCGTGAATGATGCATAGTGTAAACACCTACATTTCTCTCTCACTCCTTTCCCCTTTCTTTCCCCAGCCTCTCTTCAACCTTCTCTCTCCTGCTGGCTCTCTCTTTTTTCACTTTCCCTCTCTTTCTCTGTCTGTCTCTGTTTGGGGCCTCATAAATGTAAACTTTAAAAACAATACCAAGCACACCATGACAGCATTTCTGCCCTAGTTAACATGGTTCAAATGGTAATCTCATTTGCCATTCAGTTACACCTGTTTTGTAATTCATATCATTCATGCCTAAATGTGACTTCAATTTTCAGAGCCGTCATTTTACTACAAACAATAGTAGCAGGCATGGTATTGCCATCTCTCATATTCTCTCTACCTTTTTTCTCCAATACCCTCCACTCTCTTTCTCTTTCTCTCTAACACACACACACACACACACACACACACTGCCTGTGTTTGGGGCTCCAGGAGCTGTAGGAGTGTTTGGATGTAGAGGCGTATCCAGGAAACAACAGCCAGGCCTGACTTCCTCTGACAGGTGTGTGTTGGGGTCTGACAGCTGCTCTCTCTCCCAGAGCCACTCGCCTCGCTCGGTCTCTCGGGTCGGGCCAGCTGCAGCCCACTGCTCTAGTGAGCTCCCCTCCCCCACCCCACTCAGTCACTGATTTATGCTGCAGTTCTGGCCAGCCGCTGCCAACCACAACCTGCCACCCACTTCCGCTTGAACCCTGACCCAACCAGACCCTTTGACTCCTGGGTCTGAACCCTCAGCCCTGATACGGAGCAACAGGTCCACAGGGCAGGTTTCAAAATGAAATGCTTCCAATAAAAGACACAAGGTACTCAGATCTAGAATACAAAAAAATGGCAGGAGACTGAGAACTGTTTTCCATGAGTAATGATAATTTTAATGAAGAGCACTCATCTAAGGCAAGCGAAAAATATTCCAGAATACATGGCGATGACAGTCTCCAGACAAGACATCAGAACAAAGAGCAAACCCTTAGGCTAAGAGCCAGTGGTGTAATGATACGTGTCTTTGAGCTGGTACAGACAGTTTGGTTTGGTCCACACTGAGAACCGAACAGCAGTGCATTTGATCATGCAGTGAAATAACATCACACACGCACACAGACACGTGCGTGCATGTTGCATTATATGTCTCTCGAGGCTGAGCAATAATATTGTACCTTCTGTTTATTTGTTTAACCAACTGCAACAATGTGTACCTGATCAAAATTCATATCCCAATGACGCATCATATCAGACTATTAACAAAACGCAAGCATCCAACCAATATCTCAGCAATGGCAAGCTCAGGAGATAAGCCTGACCTGCAGGATCCTCAATCATCACTCAAGTCTAAGCAATTTGGGAACATTTCAGCATCCCAGATGACTACAATACCAGTCTCTTAAGATTGCTGGGATTTCTTTTTCCCACAGCTGTTACTTTTAATGTGTCAGTGCCATTCCCACACATTGCCTCCAATCTAGCAAACAGGAAGAGTAAATTCAAATTGAGGAGGCAAGACAATAAGTTGCAAACGTTTCCTTTTGATTGGACAGCTGGAAAATGCTTATTTATTATTACATCCATGGTCTTCATCTAAGCTGCATTTGTCTGGAGTAGTGATACTCCTCACACTGCCTCACTATAATCTTTGGCAATTATCCACGTGAGCTAAAATGAAAGAATACATTGTAGCTTTTTTAGGTATAAACCTGCATTCAGTCCAACAACATAGGCTTTGGTTGTCCTTGATTAGGGCCATAATCACGCATTCATATTATCTCCACTCTCAAAGATTCACTTTCAGGTAAAACTGGTGTCTATCAGCCAGGTGAGATACTGCATACAAGCAACAAATACAAGAAACACAAGAGTCACATGAGGTTCTCATGGCTCAGGCCTGAGGTCAAACTCCAGGACCCCAGCCCACTGGCATAGCCATCTCAATGAAAGGCCAGTGAGGAACCCTCGAAAACAAAAAACACCTCCTGAGCCCTCCCCAGTCCAGCCGACCCTCAAGCTTTTTCTCCGGAAGGTATCTAATTAAAGCCCTAATTAAGGGCCATGCGGTCACCACACAACCGTTTAAACTGGCCCCATAATTGCTCCCCTTCTGTTGGATATTCTTCCACAGATGATTCGCTCCAGGCTGTACTCAGTGAGGTGGGGTGACCATATTTTTGTTTTCCTAATTGTACAGGAGGGAGCAGACATTGTCTGGGGGGTGGGGAGGGGTTTGGAGTTGATAGGCATCAGTAAGAGAATAGCATCACAGGACAGTTTGACAGTTTGTTTCCTCTCTTTTAAACTTTTTGAGTTAAGAAGGAGAGGACAAAGGAGAGGAGAGTTAAGGACAATGCCATACATCCTACTCAGTTTTAATTAAACTCTACACAAGCAACTCATGATGGATTCAATGGATCTGGTCAAAGAAACAAACATAATATTGAGCAATATTGAGGGGGAACAGAACGGAAGCCCGACTGGATCCATGTGCAGAGCTCCAAGACAGCAACAGTGGGTAAAGAAATAACACAAACGCCTCCGGGGCTTCAGAATGACAGCTGGAGGTCACCACCAACACCGCTACTGTTTTGCTCTCAGTATAAAAGGCACAGGAGGTGCAGTCATATAGATAGGTCTTGACTGGCAAAGTAATTGAATTTAATGAGAGGCTAATTAAAATGACCTATTGTCATTAACCCAGTGTTTTATGTCTTTTATAACCAACAGTACAGATAAAGTGTAGAACAATGTAAGTAAAATGTGGAAATATGAAATGATTTTTTCACCCCTCTTGGGAGCATATGGAGGTTAATACACAGGTTTGTTTCTACCGTTTCTCCAAGTTGACTGACACAGGGGGTAGATTCAATCATTCTGTCATAGCTGGGATTTCTCTATCTCCAGACGTCACCCAAATGTACAACTAAACCTACCAGCAAAATTAAATTACAAATCCAATACCTTCAGCAATTTATGATTTCGGTTTGTCCTTGTCTCCAAAATAGGAAATTCAAAATGTTGAGGTTTTGTCTTTTTTAATGGCAGTGAAACAACATTTGGTTTGAATACTGCAGATGAGAAAAAGTCCAAATAGTAAAAGGATTGAACAGCCTCTGAGTAGTCTTTTGTGGGTCCGGTCTTTGTGAATGGCTGTTTACACTCCAGAACCTCTCGTTTGAGGTTCCTCTAATAAACATCTTGCTCATCTGGTCTGTCTTGTCATCTCCCCCTCTCATCTCCGTTGATAAGAAAACAGTACCACAGCCATGTTTTCACACAGTATAACACAGAAATATATCTCTGTTCCTCCATGTCTCTGTTTCTTCTGTTTTTTTCTCATGTAGACATTTCAGAGTTATCTGACCAGTGTAAACCTTCTGAAAGGAATTATATGTAAACTTCCCTGAGCAAACATATATGGCTTTGTCAAAGAACTTGGCTTTTCTCCCCAAACAAACACTGAACCAATCCTCCTTATTCAATTTACATCATATACTATTTTGTATGCAAAGCAAATATACTCTTCATGAATCTGCAGTTTAGAAAATTATCAGTAGACAAGATGAAGCAGACGTTATACCACAGATTACAGTCTACATAATGGACTTGCGAACAGCACTGCCAGGCTAAAACTCTGTGTTAATAGTGAAATAGTCTGTCGTAGCGCTTCTGCTTCTGGGAGATAACAGCTTTTAATTTTACAAATAAGTGGCAAGAACGTCCTTTCATTCAGCCAGGCAATCTTCTGTGTCTGCCCTGAGCCTTATAGATGCCTTTAAAACCCATTGTGGGGAAAAAAGACTGAGACAGTTAATAATTCTAACTTCATCTCACAAAGTCAGCATCCTTCTCTTTGATGACATGCTGGCCAGGGTGCAGGATACTGAGGAGGCAGCTTCCATTGGCAGCAAGATGGGGACACAAGGAAAGTCATTATTTCAATGTGGGAAGCATTTGATTAAAAGCAGCACCAGCAGGGATGGTTATTCTGTTTTTGGTAGGGCACTCACCTTATGGAAATTCTTTCTTATACTGTGTGATGGATTTAAAAAAAGAGATTTTTTTCCATCATTTGGTTTTTAATTAAATCTGTATACTAAGATGTTCAAGTGTTTTTGATGCCACTGACAAGTGACAACACAGAGTCCTTGGGAATAATAACACATTATTTCCCCCTCTGTTATTCTCATACGGAATACATGATTAAAATCTACAAGTGATTATGGTGTTTCCTTGTTGCTAGCAGTCATGTATTACACAATGGTTTTTGAATCATGAAAAATGGTACAAAACTCTCCAAGTGTATGACCAATACTTTGTTACATCTCATAAAAAGTTAACCAGTTAAAACTGAAATTTGTTCTTCTGAACAGCAAAAACATGCCCCCACTGTAAGGCACAGACATCTACATCTAGCCTTTTTGCCAATATATTTTTAATCAGGGTGAGATGCTGCTGCAACTGCCTAAATACTCACCGACTGAACTAGTATGAAAGGTTCACTAATTTTGTGTTTTCTGCATTTTTACATATGATTTGATGTGAGTAAGACAGCAACAGTTGTGAGCATGTGTTTTCATATGTGAAAGGGAGAATGCGTATGCAGGTGACTGTTTGTGTGTGTGTGTGTGTGTGTGTGTGTGTGTGTACATGCTGGATGGATGTGGGCCAAGTTGACTCCCAGCTCCCACACTGTAGCCTCCATGTGTTTCTCATTTGGCCAGATGTTTGGAAGCTGGACCAGCTTCTCAACGCTCTGACATTCCCAATCTCCCCAGAGAGCCGACCATGTCACAGTAATGTTGAACACATGTGCAGGAAACTCAAGCCTGCTGCTCGTTCTGAAACGGTGGAACCTCTCCCAGCCTTTGGTTGGATAAACAGGATGAAACCATCGAGACTGACCGCTCTATGACCACTCTTCAACTAGAACTCTGAGGCTTTGGGGTCACTGTCACCCTTGTTCCTCCCACACCAAGATCACTACCCCGCCACTCCCCACCCCACTCAGTGAAGGCTGGGAGTGACAGCACATTTACATATTCATATATGGGTTCCCTAATGTCACTTTGACTTTTACTCGAATGAAATATGAATGAAATGAACGTCAGAGCCCTTGTAGAATGTAGAAACATCTGTTTCCAAGGTAAACAACAAGACTTCACAATGATACTCACAAGTGGTTATGAAACAGTCCTTAATATATGTAAAATAGCAAATATAATCCATCAGTCGTGTCTCTCAGTATTTTTGTCTGGGCAGTTCTAATCTGTCTCTTGCTCCTTTTTCCCTCCTTGCTTCTCTCTTTTCTCTTTCCCTCACTGTGTCTCTCTGTGGCTCTCTTTCTCTGCCTAACACACACACACATACTCTCTAGTTCCCTAAGATTATAGATTTTTCTTGTTGGCGCTCACTTTGTCCACAGGGTTATTCAGTTAGTCCCTCATAAACAAAAAAGGACTTTAACTCTCATTCACACTGTCCAAAGGTAATTTTCCCTGTAATTAATTTCCCCATGCCAGAAATGATCTGGCAACCCATCGCTTTCTTGAGCTGATAATGTTTAAATAATCTATGCAGTCAAACTCCTGCAGCTCTTATGAAGCCACACATGAATAAACAAAAACAGTGTGAATCTTCCTTGGCCTTTCATGTGAAGACCAGGGCAGGCTTAGGAGCAGGGCTTAGGCAGGACCATGTTCGCGTAACTGCACAATGGCATTACTGTCTCAGGAGCTAGGTTGGCCTGGACACTCCACCGGCTGCTCCCAGGCTTGGCTTCCAGGATGGTAAATCGCCCAGTCAGACTCCTGTCTAAGACACAGTCAGCTTTTCACCAACACTTTGTGGCTGTCTGCCAATCATCACTCCTGCCCTTCAAACCATTTCCCAGACACTACTATGCACAAGTAATGCAGAGGAGCCACTTTTTTTGCCTCTCTCTCCCTTGCTTTCTACCGCAACACCTCATGCATTCATCTCCACCCTCTTTATTTTCCAGAAAGAACAAACATATTGACAAGCAGTGTGACTGCAGCAGCTGGTCTATGAGGACCAGCAACAGGAGCAATGAAACTGAATTCAAATTAGAGCTTTCCTCCTGGTCCCAGATCAGCACTGGTACAAACTGTGCTCTATTGCCAGCAGTGATGACAACTAGAGAGAGCACAAATCCTCCAAAGTTGTTTGCGATTGTAATAATAACAAGTAGCCTACACTGTCCTGGCACAACAATGCACTTTTTATAATTACAGAAGTCCTCCCAGGAATGGTGGCAGACCTGTGTCCAGGTGTCACTGTGGTCTCATGGTCCAGCTGACCCTCACAGTTACAGGCCTGTCCTCCCCCTCTCTGCTGTGTCCTTCCCAGACCCAACTGGCTCCACCACTCACCACCATCTGCTCATCGAATTAATTAGGAGACAGCAAACTTCATCTGCACCGCCAGCACTCAAATTACAATAATTACACTGCCCCCACCCTCTCCAAACGCACACACACACACACACATGTACACACACAAATACACCCAAGCACACACACACTCATCCCTTCTCCTGCGGCTGATACCCCTGAGCCCCTGTCAGGTGAACCTGAGGCCCACACGCATATTATTATGCTCTGCAGGTCTACTGAACACCCCACTGTCATACTGGAGAGCTGCCCACTGCCCTCAGAAGATAATAATTTAACGTTACCCCACTGTGTTTGCACTGGGTCGCTATGTTTCATTATGGCATTACCCTCTGCCCACTGTCACTGCTGTACTACATTAGTGCTACATTAGTGTCTACAGATGCAGTCATATCAAAACATCACACCTTCTCACTGTGAAACCAGGTATTCTAAAACCAACTGTATTTGGTCTACCAGGCACTCTAAAACCAAAACATAAATATAACTATATTTGGTGATGATGTGATCTGAGAAACTGAGCAGACTGCATTGTATGTTGTTGTATGTTACTGTGGTTAATAAGCTTACAAATTGAAATTGTTGCACAACTCCAACGTCCAGGTTATACCTTTCAGCCTCCAACTGTAACAGACTGCTTCTCTGCACTGCAGCTGTTGCTGTTCCACTATGCAAATACATATACGATCACATCACTGCTGACAGATCATTATAAAATTTTGGCAGCTATATTACCTCAAATAATATATGAGTGCCCGGTTGATTATACTGGCTGTGCACACACAACTTTGCCCCTGCTTTAGTCTTCATCACCACTGGTGGACAGCTTTTCATCCATCCTTGTTTCCACAGTACAATAAGTGCTATCATAAAAATGAATGTTCTCACAACATTTCTGAAATGCTGCTGACTGAATAACTGAGACATTTGGAGTTTGTGTTGGGTCCTGTCAGGGTAGCCCCTCTCTCTGCCTCACTTGGACTGGAAAGCCTCTATTATTCCTCCATTACTCCTCCCTACTGGAATCTGGCTCTCAGAGAGTCGCTCCCTTTAAATGCTGCAGTATCCTCTGTCTGGATATTAAACAGCAGACATCTATACGAGTCTGGTACCAGAGGTATGAAGACAAATTGTATAAACACTATTATTGGATAATGAATGGGCTTCTTTAAAGATAAGTACTTAATGATGAATTGGGGACATCTGGCAATAATAGCTTCACACAGTGGTGGTAGTGCGGTACACTGCTGATTGACGGTACACCGCAGTCTCACCTTTAGACCTCACATCCACTGTTCTGACCATTATCTTCTATTCAATAATTCAGTTAGCTTTACCAGTGCCGACTGAATTATTCATTCATGCCCTTGAGGGAAAATAATCTTAATGTTTTATTACTGAAATTGAATACATATATTTTTTGGGGGGTCAAAATTGCTGTTGGCTGCCAGTTAGACAAGTTTCAACAGCTCCCCCAACCGCCCCCCCACAAACACACACACACACTTTTTTATCATTATGTATTAAATATATTAAAATGAATATATTTAATAAAATATATTACATATATTTAACTGGAATTAACTGGCTTGGATTTCCCAGAATTCTGCACCACTATACTCACCCCTTACCCTTGTAAGCTTTCCAGTGATTGTCCACGACAGGGTGTGTGTCAAAGGTGCACAGCTTTTATCTATGTAATAATGGCACAACTAGCCAGGCAGAACAGGCACAGTTACACTTCTGAGATTAACTTCTGGGATATTCTACTGGTTTTGAGGTAAAGTTGAGGACTTTAAAAAACATTTTCCTCAGTCATAATCTTGAAATAATATTAAATGGACCTATATCTGCACATAAACATTTTTCTCTTCAACAATGGCGTGCGCGCATCTACCTCCACTTCAGAAGAAGGCTTATTCGCTGTTCTGGCTCCAGCCATAAAAAGAGAAGCAGCCTGAGCAGGTGAGCAAGCCTTAAGCCAAGAATCCAGAGTCTTCCCTGGTGATCTCATCATTTAGTTACCCTCTCACGAACTTCCCTCACACTGTAATCCCCGAGCTGAGACGTCTACATTACACCCGGCACTGAGAGCGAACATCCATTGATCGACATGAGAGGTATGATTGAGAATTTATCAGCAGAAGCTACGTTAAAACTACCACCAGTCTACTCAAGAAGGCTTGACATCAGAAGCAAACCTGCATGTTTATGTCTCAGGTGAACCAAAGAATTTACCTGGTTTTCTTGAGCTTTTGGCTGTCTGCTTCAGCAATTGCCATGCTTTGCCATTTGTCAAATGCAATGCTAGCAGTGAATAGCGAAATCGTTACACTTGAATGTTGAATATGACATCCAAGCCAGCGAAATAGCTCTTTAAATGTAATTTAAGTTACAAAATATAGCATATATCTAATTTTGAGATTTTGTTAGGTGCCTTAAAACACCTTCAACTGAAAAAAGTGACCTGGACACTAAACTATCGATTGGGGGATGGTAAAAAATAACCATGTACAACATCAGTCTCAATATCATTGAAACACAAAAAGTTTGTTTTTTATGCATTCCCAAACTACTGTAACATTGATCAAGAACAGTTTGATGCGCATAACTATTTGAGCAGCTACAAACGTTGATAAAATACTGAACGGATTGGATTACAGGACTCACTCTTTTAAAAATGCATTTCAGTATCAGAGGCCTGAATCCCATCTTCAAACACAGTTGGGCCAGCATCGTCAACATCGCTCAAAATTCCTGGGTCTCGCAAAGATATAAGTTGAAGTTGTGCAGAAGGAACATCCAAATATTAATTCTGCCCCAAGTCCACTTAAAAAAGCTGACAATGCATGAAACTTGACAGCCCGGAGGCGTGGCTTATTGTACGCAATAAAGCACTTCCGAGGCTCATACATGCACATCAACAACAGTGGCGGAATTACCAATTGTTGTGTTGGCTTTTGGTCTATTTTTAAGACTACAATGTTGCCAAAATTGTGTCCAGACCTGGCAATGCATATCCATATCTTTGAGGAGTCTTTGGTTAAATATTGTTGTTTCATATAGACTATAACAGTCGCATTCTTGGAATATAAACGTCAAGTTATTAGATATAAGGCATTATTTCCATATTTCTAGTATAATATGGAATATAATATGCAATGTGCAATTTCTGAGGATGAAAGTATACTGTTACTGGGCGGATATGAATGAAAAGACAATGCAACATAAAAAATACAGACAATCTGTTCACTTTGTTTCCTACTGAGTACAACATTTTCAAATGCGCATCTGACGCGCGCGCGCACACACGTTTAATATATCTACACAAAAATATAAACATTCAAATAATGTACTTACTCGGTGAAGGTCGAGGTCAATCTGAGGTACTTGTAGCAACGATAATCCACATAAAAACAAAAAACAGAAATTATAGCACCCCAATCCTAAATATTTAGAGGAGGAAAAGGGATTTAAGCTTCAAGAATAACTGAACACCATTCAATAGTGTTTCACCCTTTTTTGTCAATGAAAAAGACAACTTATTCTTCAGTTCGAAGCTGCTCAGTAACACAGCGAACAAAGTATTCGTTCCCTTTGGATTAAAAGCGGTGAAATAGACGGTTAGATAAATTATGAGGTATTTCACTTCCCAGATAATTTTCTTGGAGGTGTTTTTTTTTTGTCTTGGGAAGCCAGAACTTTTTGAAACGGGCTTCAATGGAATAAATCAGTCTTTGGTTTTTCTTCCCTTTTCGGTTAAAATGACAGCTTGGTGAATTTGTTGAAAAGAGTCACCACATGTTCTTCTAATGTTATTTTCTGTTCTTCCTCTAAATTTGACCTTTTCCTTTGTGCCTCATTTTCTGTTTACTCTGCTGCAGCCCACAAAGACTCTGGAGAGAGATGGACTGGGAAAGCACGCGGTTTTGGACAAAAGGAAAAATATACCAAATAAGCACGTTTACTGTAACCGCGACTCGCAGTGGATCGCTCACTTTAAATTACCCGGTTAAAGCCTTTTCTTCGTATTAACGGCAAACCCCAGCTAAAATCCCAGGTACATGGCAGCGGCACTTCTTCCGACGTAAGTAAATGCAATGTATTTTGGCATAGGTCCTCAGTTCAGTACTTGAGCATCTGAGAGATGGGAATGAAAAAAAAAAACTGTCCATAAATCAGCTGTTATATATCCACAATATCTGGTGTCCCGACAACGAATGGTGTTCCCGAGCTGGATCAATTCTTCGGTCAGTTCAATAATTTAGACTGTGCTTCAGGGCTTGCCTCTTCCTACAAATCCACTTTTCAGACTAAAGCAACTGCTCATTCAACAGTCGGCAAATTAAGTACACAAATGTAGCCAATAAATGCAGACTGCGGTTAACTTGTGTTGTCGCACTTGTGTTTCGTCTTGTTGGGTCTCATTTCTTGTTTTGGTGATTTGAAAATAGCTAACGGTGGGTCTCGTGTGCAATCTCGCGCTCTCTGCTCTATCCGCTCTGCAGCCTTCTGTGTTCGTTTAAAACACAATCTGGAGCAAAGATGCGTACACCAGCGCTCCTAACCTCTCTCTCTCTCTCTCTCTCTCTCTCTCTCTCTCTCTCTCTCTCTCTCTCTCTCTCTCAGACCCACGAGGTGACAGCCTCCCCCACCAGTTCACCATGACCGAACTCCAGCGTTCCCCTGTAAGAAAAATAAAGCTTAGTCTGCATCTTTACACGCATTCATGCACCCAGGTAGACAGGCTTTTATACAAACTAAATCTGTACTGTTACACATAGCATTTACCTTTACATTTTAATTATATATGTGCACTTGTATTTGAACACAATTGCAACCGATAGTAATGAGAAACTTAAAAAAAATCATAATAATAATAATGCAACACTTTATGGATATTATTAGTATTATTATTATCATTATTATCATTACAATTATTATTTCGGATTATTTGTTTTTATGTAATCAGAATGTGAGGGAGGCTATCTTACAGTTCTGGAAATAAGCTGTTTTGACAATGATGGTCAAAGAAACACAGGTACACTTTAGGTGAGATTGTGTCTTTATGCAACTTTCCTCACTGAATAGGCAAGGTGAAATCCAGTCTGCTTTTCATTGAGACGAAATAATCACTCAAATAACCTAGTAATTTGATTACTAAAGTCAATAAAATACACACGACTGTGTTTGGGCTCATCTTTTGGGATTTTGAACAAATTATGTTTTGCCTCTGTCTGCCCGTGGGGGCCGCTGTTTCCCTGCATCAACAGCAAGCGACCGTGACCTGCCGTTCGTCAGGGCGTTTAAGTGTCAACGCTACTCATGCACGGCCCACTATCTCCCGCTATTATCTACAGTATATATTATACTACAAAGCACGTTTTTTTGGCAATTGCTTGTGGTAAATCTATGGACATAATAATGGTCCCTTCAAAGCACCGATTCCTAACTGCTGCAATCGTTACAATTAGATGTATTCTGAAATTCGAAAAACGTTCCTCCTTTCCTCCACCACCACATTGGAGGGAGGAGGCGAAGTTTAGTAGGGGAAAATGGTAGATTTTTCGGGTATTGGCAGGCACCCATTAAGTGTAACTGTTTTCTGCATCTAATTCCAGTTTTTTTTTTTTTTGGTCAAAGTATTTGTCAAAAGCTTTGTCAAAAATAGAAAAGATATAATCACTCTCAAATCATTCATTAAAAACAATTCTAATACCTATTATCCACAATCTGTTTCTATCCTAAGATCTACAGAAGATATAACTATCATTTTTTGTATAATGATACAAATTAATTTAGATTTTAATAATGGTGATCAGCTGAACATTGCAATCATATTTAATAATCATAATTTAAAATAGATAAGATTACAGAATTCGTCTGTGTTCAAACAAGGTGGATTTTTGAACGCTGGGAAAAATCTCAGTTATATTTAAGCTTTTTACTTTTGCCTCTAGCCAAGGAGAAGTTTTAATTTATTCCTTATCTATTTTGGCTGGGATTTAATGAGTGAATTAATTGATACCCATAATTTTTCTCACATTTCAAGCACCTTTTATGAGTGACACTGATTTGAGATTTGATCCATTACCGGTTGGCATAATTCACCATTCCCGATAAAGTTTTGATTACTACCAGACACGCACACACACACACACACACACACACACACACACACACACACACACACACACACACACACACACACACACACACACACACACACACACACACACCTTTCTGAGATGCAGAAAAGACAAGTGACTCAGAGAGGCCCAGACATAGTTCAAATTGAAGCTAATTGTATATTCTTGCAATAATCTTAGTTAATTTAAAAATTTTCCAGCTACATCATTGCATACATATGTATGAAACATTTGCAACATTATGTTCTATGACAAATATTGAACTCTTTTATCTCCACACTTTAATGACCAGTGCTATCACTTGGGCCTGTGAGAAGCTGTGGTTATCTGAGTGCATGTGAGGCAATCCTGTGTATTTTTTTTTTTACCTGAACCAGGTGAGCTCTTTTATTCTTTTTTGCTCCTGGGATCGTTCCACCTGCCTCCTATTTGCAGATATGTAAAGAGACTGTGCTGGGGACAGAGTGTATAAACACACTCCATGCCCACGGAAAGTAGCCCTTTTTCCTTGCAGTGTTGACAGATACAGCCACTTTCCATATAATAATTTTACTTGCTGAAACCTCTTTTATTTTTCACCAGCAACAATTTTTTTCTTGCCAATTTGCTACCATTTCTTATGTGGTGAAGGGAGGTAAATGACTGGAGTCATTAGTTGAGAATCGGTGACCTAAAATGCCTGGTAGTTTTTATACCTTGTGCTTTACTTCTGATAACACCACTGAGTCCAAGGCAAAGGCTGCCAAGGAATACACCATGCAAATGGCTACTGTAAACACAAGGATGTCTGCTCTGACCTTGCACAACATCTGCCATGATCTGGATTTAAAATATTTTATTTCTAGGCTTTGGCATTGAATTTTAAAGAACAATTAAAACAATACGCTGTATTCAAATTGTTATATCAGACTCAGTTTAAGGCAGTATATGAATGAGCAATAACAGAAATTTAATTTGTCACTGATGCTTACAGAAAAATAATCACAGATAAGCAGGGAACATACTCTGACCCAGTGCCAAATAGGCACTGCACAACTAAAAAACTAAAAAAAGCCACCTGTTTGTTTGTTCAGTCATGAACCTGGGGATAGGTGAACCTGCAAAATGCTAGCTGCAGCACGTGTTATCATGTATGTCATCTCATCGAGACAGTTTAAAAGTTTTGCAAAAGAAAGCAGTTTGTTTGTTTGTTTGGATCAGAGGAGTCAATGTACAAAGTGTCATAGCTGATTCCACCCATTCCAGGGTTCATGAAGCATCACTCTCCTTTCATCTGTATCTGGAGCCCAAATCACTATGCATCTACTCCATTCTATCAAAACACATTTTTTACAGTGTATTCATACAATGGCATTCTCAAAGAACTGAACCAAATGCACTTTCTGGGTGGGAATGAAAAAAGGAAAACACATAGCCAGTGAAAAAAAGTTGAGTTTGTCCCTTTTTTTAAAATTCAGATATTATATTGACGACTTTCTTATTTAAAAGTTTAAAAATGTCATCCAGTAACATTGGACCTCAAATTGCCAAGACATCAATGCAGAGGGGAAGCGGGGAGGGCATTGTGGTGAGTGACAGCGAGGGGGGTGGCTGGAACGGATTCCTGTCACATTGACGGAAGAGTGATTGACAGCTTGCCGTTCTTTCCCCATAAAGCCTTGGGGAATTAGTGGTGGACGTCTTGTCAGCTTATAAAATGATGGCATCTTATTGTTCCCCTAATTTGTGCTTTTGTTGTTGGACTTGCTGTCTAGGCACACAATTGGTGCTGCAAGTGATAAAAAGATAGGACTGAAGATAGCTTCATGGGAGGAAGCATCCATGTTTTTGTATTACACAGGGTTTTATATGCCAGTTGACCTATACATCATACCTCAAGCTGCTGCTGATTGTTTTTCCACAGATAAGGAGAGACAGTAAAACTTTTTGGAAATTAAAAAAATGAATTAATAGTGATACAGAGGGCTCCAGAATTATTGGCACCTCTGACTGAAAATGTGGTAAAAATACAATAAAAAATAAATAATAACATTAAAGAGATAAACTCAAAATGCCAAATACTATACTTTATAAATGTATAGGTTTCACAATTAATGGCACCCCTAATGATTATTGTAAATAAAATCTACCTAATTTAAACAAGAAATGACATTCACCTTATTTAAGTTCATCTAAGTTTTAAGGGACTATATTGTATCATAATGTCACCCCCGGTTTTACTAAAGTATTAAAAATTAGGAACCGCACATGTAAAATCCCTTTGTCATCCAGCACCATGAAGAAAACAAAATAACTGCCAGTTCAAAAGAGACAGATCATCATAGACCCTCATAAATCTGGTAATGGATACAAGCAGATCCACAAAAGATCAAATATACCATTGAGCACTGTCAGGGCAATTTTTCAAAAAATCTAATAAACATGGAACAGTTGAAAAGCTGACAGGTAGAGGACACAAATGCATTCCCCCCGAGGATGGGGAGGAGGATGGTGAGTCAAGCAAAAAAATCCCAAAGAATCACTATGAAGGAATTTCAGGCCTTGCCGGCATCTTGGGGTCAACAGGTTTTAAAAAGCACCATTAGATGCCACCTCCATAATCACTAATCACAAATACTCTTTGGAAGGGTTGCAAGAAGAAAGCCTTTTCTGACCCTAAGACACAGAAGCATGTGCTTGCAATTAGCCAAAAGTAGTTTAAATAATGACTGGGTGAAGGTGCTGTGGTCAGATATTTAAATAATGACTGGGTGAAGGTGCTGTGGTCAGATATTTAAATAATGACTGGGTGAAGGTGCTGTGGTCAGATATTTAAATAATGACTGGGTGAAGGTGCTGTGGTCTTATATTTAAATAATGACTGGGAAGGTGAAGGTGAAGGTGCTGTGGTCAGATATTTAAATAATGACTGGGTGAAGGTGCTGTGGTCAGATATTTAAATAATGACTGGGTGAAGGTGCTGTGGTCAGATATTTAAATAATGACTGGGTGAAGGTGCTGTGGTCTTATATTTAAATAATGACTGGGTGAAGGTGCTGTGGTCAGATATTTAAATAATGACTGGGTGAAGGTGCTGTGGTCAGATATTTAAATAATGACTGGGTGAAGGTGCTGTGGTCAGATATTTAAATAATGACTGGGTGAAGGTGCTGTGGTCAGATATTTAAATAATGACTGGGTGAAGGTGCTGTGGTCTTATATTTAAATAATGACTGGGTGAAGGTGCTGTGGTCAGATATTTAAATAATGACTGGGTGAAGGTGCTGTGGTCAGATATTTAAATAATGACTGGGTGAAGGTGCTGTGGTCAGATATTTAAATAATGACTGGGCGAATGTGCTGTTGTCAGATGAGACCAGAATTAAACATTTTGGTCAGATACAGCATCAGCATGTTTGGCTTCTAAATGGAGACGCATACCAGGAAAGACACCTCATACCCACAATGAGACATGGTGGTGGGTCAGTGATGTTTTGGGGCTGTTTTAATTGCAGAGGTCTAGGTGCACTGGTCAAGATCAATGGCTTAATGCAGTTTTGGCTGACAATCTGGTTGCTTCTGCCAGAAGGCTGAGACTTGGCTGCTGGTAGACTTTCCAGCAAGACAATGACCCAAACACACCTCCAAATCCACACCGATGGTTCCGGGACATCAGAATCAAAATCAATGTTCTGCAATGGCCATCTCGGTCACCAGACCTCAATCCAATGGAAAATCTGTGGGCTGAACTGAAGAGGGCAGCTGATAAGCGCAATCCCAAGAATGTGAAATGATATTGAAAAAATCTGCCAATAGGGATGGTCCAAAATCCCTCCAAATGTGTGCCTTAACCTTGTCAGACAGTACAGGAAAAGTTTCAGAGGTGCCAATAATTCTGGAGCCCACTGCACGTTGCCTTGATGTCTCTGTTTTTCATAAAAGCTGAAGACACACAAACCAAATGAGTTAACACTGTGTAGAATGTCTGTTCGATTGTGCAAATTGGACTATCACAACAGGGAAGATGCAGTCTTCACTCCTAGGGTCTGCAGCTTTCCCTCAACTCACACTTTTGTAAATCCTTTCCTACTGCACCAGTCACAAGCTTGTGTGTTTAACAGAGATAAGGTTCCTGCTGGCTGAAGGAGCTGCATTCCTATTGTGCCCCAGCGCTTGGATCCACACTGAATATCCACTATTACTAAACCTCAATTAAAGGTTGCATCACACAGTAGTTATTTTAGGTGAACAGCAAAAGCAAATATCTTTGTAGCCTGAAATGGCACCATGGAAGGCTGAACATGGCAGAATTAAGTAGTCTGTGCTATGTAAAAGTAATAGGGGAGGAGAGAGAGATGGGGAGAGAAAAGGAGAGTGAGTATGAATAATTCACTGCTGAATCTGATCTTTAAAGATCTGAAGAATAGGTTAACCTAAGTTTTCCTGGTTTCAAATAAGACAAAACACTTTTCAAATGCAGGTATGCATAGCCAGAAGGTTGGTCCTTCTATTCAGGGACACTATGTTGTAATGCAGCACAGCACAAATGGGTCATATTTGCATACAAATGACACTCATATTTACAATTCCAGTTTTAAAAATATCATTATTTGACCTTCACACATCTTCTCTCCAGTCACACCATTGATAGTATGCCTATTCAGTTCAACTGGGTACAGGGCACTGTCTGTTGAAGGTCAAGAATTTCAATGAGAACAACAAAACAAAGTTCAACTGCTTGAGCTTATGATGAGAGAGTGAGGTCTCTCCGAACCCCTAATAGAATAGATAGGATTCTTCACATTAAAATTCAGTGATTGATTTAAATGAAGCAATTCATTGATAACTGTACCCAATTGTGAATTTAAGTTTTCAAATAACAAGCTCTGGCCATCTTGTTAAAGAGCTGAATCTCTGGGCTGAGAGCCTGAACACCTGTTTTTAGTGTGAAGTTACATAGCTGTAGTGTTTCCTGAGTTCAATGGTGATGAGCTTGGCTAGTGGGAGGCAGGGATCTATGCACCTGAATGTGACATAGATGACGCACTCCATCAGGAGGAAGATGAAAGAGGAAGGTCACTGGTGTACGTGAAAGTGTGCCTGTGCGTTTGTATGTGTGTGTGTGTGTTGTTGAGTATGCCTGTAGGTGCGTGTGTGCATGTGTGTGTGTGTGTGTGTGTGTGTGTGTGTGTGTGTGTGTGTGTGTGTGTGTTGTTGAGTATGCCTGTAGGTGCATGTGTGCATGTGTGTGTGTGTGTTGTTGAGTATGCCTGTAGGTGCGTGTGTGTGTATGTGTGTGTTGAGTAAGCTGTGAATGTTCCCAGGCAATTGGCAGGACTGCAGCTGCAGATAGAGCTGAGAAGGGGGATGAAGCACTGTATCGCGCTGTGAGCATCTGCTACTCAGAGAAACCACAAAAAATAGGAAGGATAGCTCCTGCTCTCTCTCGCTCTCTCACTCACTTGCTCTCTCTCTTGCTCTCTATCTCCCAAACATACACACACACACACTCTCAGCTGGAATGGCTGGTGGAGTAAACCTGGCCTCAGTGCCAGCCTGGTTCTGGCAGTGAAGCAGCTGGCCACTGAACAGAATGGCCCAGAAGCTGAGACTGTTGTCAAAGTGAGATTAGCAGCTGGAGAGCCTTACTCTTCCCTCAACAACTCTCAACCATCGCAATGGTCCCTACACACACAGCCCTAGCGGCATCAGGCTATTCAAATCACACTGCAGTGGCACAAGAGCACATCACCGCTCCATTCTTGAAGGAAGGCTATGCAATGAATGTAGCTTTGGGTTAATAATACATTTAATATATAAGCATTTTTTCATGTGAGATATAAAATGCTGAAATGCATTTATATATGTAGGAAATATCTACAGACAAACATTTTTCAGAGATCTAATCCCTCTCACCTCCTGAAAAACTGACCGAATCTTTCTGCAGATGATGCATAGAGGAAGTACAGGACGGTTAACAGTTTTGTTTTTCCTGTTGATGCACACGTGTGCCCCCATTCTCTCCCCCAACCTCCCTGTCCCCCCCACCCTGGACCCCACAGCCCCAGTACTCCCATCACACCTGTGCTGCCCTGCGGGAAGGCTGGGAGTGAGGAGGTGGGGCTTCCTTACTGGAGCACAGTGTGTGTGCAGTGTGTGAGGTGATAAGGGTCTAGGGTCGCAAGGAGCCAGCAGTTCGACATCTCCCCACGTCTGCTGTGTTATCACTCGCCACAGCTGCGCCTGAGCCCTCCGACATCTGCTCCCGTTCAGGAAGTGTGGTGTTTCTCATAACGCCCGCGGAAAGGCAGCATTTCAATCCAGATACCGCAAGAAATGGCTGATGACGAGGAAGCCCTCAGCTAGCCCCCTGCCCCCCCACCAACCCCAAAACAACCCTTGCCAATCTTGCAAACGGTAAAGTCATGCCAAAATGAATGGTCACGAAAGGTACACTTTACTCATACTCCTGACATAATTCAGCTATTTATCACATCATTGAAAATGGTGCTGCACAATGATCCAGTCTGTAAACTGACATGTCAATGAAAGTATTAAGTGTCATTACTGTAAAACTCTAAAAATTTTATGACTTTATCCTAAAATGGCTTCCCACTTGACTTGATGTACATTCTGTTATATGTTACAGGTGTGGCACAGCCAATCTGATCATAAAGTTTCTGTGCAAATGAGGGTTCTGATATTTTCCAGCTAGTTCCATGAAGTTCTATGTTACTGCTTTCCATTTTCAGAGTGAGTTTGCTGGATTCTACAGACCAAAGATTTATTTGCTTAAAATGTGCTTCAATCTATTGAATTTTGCTAGTATTAATTATCTGTATGCTTTCAGTCCAATTTCAATGCTCTACCCCAAGTGCACAGCCAAAATGTGGATGCTGTTCCATTTCAGCTCTGACATGAAGCTTTAACTTTCAGGGTCATAACCCCTGGTTCACCTCTTGTTTTAACTCTGACTTCACACTGTGTCCAGCCATCCACTATAGCACTTTTTATGCTAAAGACGTTTTTCTGCCATAGAAAAATAAATATATCAGAAAAGACAATCATACCACTCAAGCAAACCAAAACCACATATGTTTATGTAAAAAATTAAACTAAATACATGAGGATGCACACAATGAAGCAAGAGCCGGGTTTCTACAAAACCATGGGTTGAGTAATGCGTGCCTAAAAGGTTGTGCTCTTTTTTATTATTATTGCGGAAGGAAACCCTGGGGACAGTGATGTGTGCTCACTTTAACCTGAGCCTGGATCAGTCCTCTCAAGCTGTAATGAGTATCAGATGGTTGAAAATGTTACTTTGTCTTTTGTTCCACTTCCCTTAGAAACACATATTTTGAGTGTGTATTTCAGCAACCACAAAAATTATATAAAACCCTGCTCACCATCTGGGACTGATGGAAAGTAAAAGTGAAAAAGTTTCCCTTAAGTGTTTTTTCAGCGACATGAGAAATCCTATGGGAGATATTGCAAATGTATCTTTCAAAACAGTAATATAACAGAGAAATGAATGTTAAGACGATGAGTTCCTATCCTGCATTTGCTGGAGCCAAGCTACTGAAGACTTACCCTCTGGGTTTGCCCTGGGTCCTCTCATAGTGGGTAATGATCCAATGGGAATCAGGCTGTTTTGGGAGCACCTGTCCAGCACTCTCCTGTGACTGGTCAATGCCACTGTTGGGATCCTTGGAGTATCAAGATTAGCCACAGATGTGGTCCTCCCAAAATCTGACCTCCTTTGCCTTTTGAGGTGAACCTCTGCAACCACTTTCTGCATTTTGGTGAACAATGTGAGTTGGATCTTGACTGTAAGCTCCAATAGATCCACCTCTTGTTGATAGCTGTTGATATCCAGGTTACATGAATAACAGGGTAACGTGGGCCAAAGTTATGATGTTGCTGAAGAGGAGGAAGATGATGAGGATAAAGGCCCTGGTCCCAAATGAGAAGACCGCTGCTGAGCTGAATTCTCCCCGAACGGCTTCAGTTTGCAAACTCACTTCTGAAATGGAGTCTTCGCTCCTGGCTTGATAACCACAAGCAGCTGAAGTCCCTCACTGGAAAGGATAAGTCTTTCTTTCACCCTTTCTTCTTTTTCTTATCTTATTTTTTGCAGGCCATTCTAATTAACTCTCCATATTTTTCCTTTAGCCTGAATTATCTTTGTCCATGGCACTTAGGCTTGAAGTCTGTGATCCCTCCAGAAATGGCACGGGCGCTCTTAATTAGGAGAGCCTCCTCCTACTATCCCCAGATCCGCTCTCTGTCTCTTTCTCTTTCACAATCTCTTTTATTAACTCATTCCATCAAAGAAGTCCTTAAATTGCATCAGAACAGTGTTAAAGTGGTAAAAACAGACCCAGCCTCAACGGCTCCACATAAACCAACAGGAAGAGCTGTGTTGCTGAGTTGCACCTTGCTCCAGCGATGGCCTCCGTGCTGGGTCTGTCTGAGTGTGAGTACGTGAGTGTGTGAGTGTGGCTGTTTGAGTTTGGCTGTTTGTGAGAGACACGGTGAGAGAGCATATCTTTGTGGGCTTGTCTCTGTGAGAGAGGGGGTGGGTAGGGTGCAGCCGGGCCCAAGGGGAAGCTAAACAGTGCTGTGCGGTGGTGATAGCATGCAGCCGTGAGCACTCGACCTCCCTCCAGGCTTCCTCTGTCAGGAACCAGCTGTTACCGTGGGCAACGCCGTCTTCCCCTTCCCTCCGGACACGAGAGGCGACTCCTGTCCAAGCGCTTCCTTCTGAGCTTACTTTGTTGCATCCACTCCCGCTGCTGCAGTGCTGCCATGCCATTGGCTGGTGGGGGAAGGGGGGGGCTTGCAATATCACAGGTCAAGGTGTGAAACATGTGGGCTGTGTGAGCCTCTGCTCCCCCTCCCTCTTCCCTCCCCTCACCTCCCTTTTACAACATCCACCTGACTGTTTGACATTGTTGAGGAGCTGCCCATGTTACATGTACAGGCACATATGATGCCCCTGGTCTAAGGACCATAGAGCTATAGTGAAGAGTGCTAACAACCCCTGGACTCTGGCCCAGGGTGCAGGGATCACCATGGAGTAAATCAATAGTGCTGGGGCATGGATCAGTGCTGAACGGATGCCCCCACTTCCCTGGCCCCTTCACCTATATCCCCATCTAACTGTCCACCCCTCCCCCCAAGCGCTGGGGCCTGTTTGAAATGAAAGGAAGGGGAGACTGACTTGAGGAAGTTAGAGTGCTGTGTTTGAACATGCCATTTGCAAACTAACCCCCCCTCCCCCACCCCACCAAGGTAAAGACACACAGAGAGACACACACAGGCCCTCAAAATGAAACTGCCTCACAGATGGTAGGCCGGCAAAATGTGATGTGAGAGTGATCAGTGGATCAGTGGGTCAGTGGGGGGAGGAGGAGTCATGTGACACACACGGAACTTTTCCAATAAGGGACAGGATCCCCTGATAAGGCAGGCATTTAGAGCAGCTGAGCAACATTTTCAACAAAGACCCAGCAGACCTCTGGAGGCCCCTCCACTCTTCTGTAGAGGAGGGTCAAAAATACTTGACCTGCCTGTAGAGTAGCATTTAGCATACTGCCAAAGCTCCCATGTAAAAATGTGATGGGGGTTTCACCACTTCCCCTGATAACTGTGAGGTACCTGTGGAATTTATAATCATCAATTATTTTGAGAAAGTGATTATTTAAAAGACGTAGTTCTCTCAGTCCTTACAATGTATGTGTCTCCGAGAGGATGATTTAACTTGTAAGCGTCATCCGTGAGATCTCACAGTAGCGGGTTACAGTCTTGCTGCTGGAAAGCAGTTTATTTCCTTCTTTTATTCTTTCATTTGCCAAGATAAACACAGCTGTGCCAAAGCATTCTGCTTCATATTGAACGAGAGTATCTCATGTAGATTTTTTCCTTCTATTTTTTCCCCCACTTGCAATTCCAAGTTTAAATTCTAGGTCCATCCTGTCATTGCAACATCCTATTTTATTTAGAATTAGGACCAGTTTGCACTTGTACTGACCATTTATGTTTGGCCATTTTGTAATGCTCTGCAATACTTAGGGCCACCAGTAGTATTGCAGCAAGGGACTGCTAAAGATGATGCCACAAATTCAGAGAGATAACAGATCCCCAGCTTACCAGGAGAGCCACTTCAATTCAGTTACTCCCATTTATTTGTTGTAACTATTATTACTTGAAGTCAACGGGAAACTGAAAACAGTCACATCATCTATTCAAGCACTTGAAAAAGGGGTGTTTCACATAGACAAGAGACCCTGATTGACTTTGGCTTTGGCTGATTGATTTCCTGAAATCAGCCAGGACCATTTTTACCTCAACTTGGCAGTGTTATCTCACAAAAGCCCCATCTTCCTAGGTGAAATTACCACCATTTTGCAAAGCACAATGTACCTGTACTGAAAATGTGAGTATTCCTCCATTAACCAATCAAGAGCTCCTGCACATTGTTTGTGTTTAAAAATGTAAGCAAAAAGACAATGGAAGATAAATACATATATAGAAATATTACTGTAAAATAAATGCATAGATATTTATTTTTTCCAAGCTTATTTTGTTCTCGTCGGTGCTATATAGGTAGAGATGGGAAATATATTCAATACGCTTGAGGAATGAAAAGGTGGATACTTCAGAAATAGAATTTCTAACATACCCATCTTCAACATAATTACCTGACAACTTGAATGTGGCACACTGTGGCAGTTTTCATGTTAGTCCCCAATGACCAACCATTCGGCTCATGCCGTCATTACTTGAAAAACCTTTCCACATCAGTGAGCCTTGGGATGAGGGAGGGATAAATGTTGCAGGGTGAGACTGTGAGGTTGAAGGGCATGGCACAGTGGTTTTTCAGCAGATGTTTAATTGTTTTTCAGTTTTCTCCTTTTTCCAGACCTAGCTTCACACTGCCAGCTTCAACAGTGGTTTTCCTGATTATAAATCAAATACGTCAGTGCCAAATGAGGTATGGCTCCATGCCAGATGTAACAGTTTATGCAAATAATTTCCAACTACACAAAGAAAGACAACAACTGGATGAAGCCATGATCCATCAAAGTTAAAACAAAAAATAAAGAAATATATACACATGAAATTGTTAACAAAACATCCTTGATCAAGTTTGTTATATATTTTACTTATCTTGATTGGCATAATGCTTGGTTCAGGCTTTATACTTTCCCTGTTTACAGGCCAGCATGTCTTGTCTGTTTCAGGTAAAGACTGCTGGTTCCATATGTTCGACATATGAGATCTTGGTGTGATTATACATCCTGTATGACCCAGGGCACATCCCACCATTTTGGGTCAAGACGGTTCTGCTGGATGACTGTTGGGACTGGTGGGGGTGGGTGCTGTTCTTTGCTTCTCAGATGTTGGCAGGTATCAAATGAGTTTAAGGGAGTGGAGGAGGAGGGGGAGCATTGGTGCACAAGATAATGATTCCCACATAATCACTTTAGCCCAGTTCTGGGCCATGCCACTATCAGGACGACAGCCTGTCCGGAGGTAGTGTTTTGGCAGCGATAAAGGCGAGGGGTGGGCAAAGGATATGCATGGTAGTGGGATGGGGAGACAGAACGGGAGATGCGTTGAGCGGCTAGCCTGGCCTTATCTCCAATGGTGGTTGCTGCTTCGAGCGTTGACAGAACCTACAGACTCGGCAGGCATGACTAGCTGTGTCAGATAGATTCCTCTATCAGCTTCAAACAGACCCCGCTTGCCAAATGAACACAACAGGGAGACAGACTGGAGGTTAATTATCCCGTTAACTCCAGATCAATGAAAAAGAGAAAGAAATCCAGAAATCCATAATTAAAAGACAAAAGGAAATACCCATTCCTTTTTGTCTTAAGGTTTAGTTCTGCCAGTTACATTTTTTTCGATCAGATTCATTTAAAAGTGACTTTTCTGAAATTGTGGTTGACATGGAGATTGTAAATGACAGCTAGACTTGATTCATAAAGGATATATCTGAAGTTTATTGCACTTCATAGTTACCATTTATCTTACCAATCTATTTGGATCTTGAAAAAAATTCAAATGGTGAAATTGATAAGTCTTTGAAAATGTGTAGCTGGGGTGACCAGGACCCAGCACATGTTAAGTTAGCCATTATTACACCTCTGAAATAGCAATTATCTTTGTGCCTATTACAGCTGTTTTTGTGGGATTTTCAGTTTTCTCATCGAAGGACTCTTGGTACTTATTATGCAGGGCAACAGATAACAAAGTTACAGGATCAAAATGGTGAACATCATACTCATACCATTTGGAAGAAATATGCTCTGTTGCTACAAAGAAACTGGGATAGCTATTGAACTCTGGTCATCACCTCTGGTGACATCAGAACAGACCAAGAGTTAACCATGTTCTTTGACAAATATTCCTCAGCTTCTTACCTGTGCTGCTCTGCAGGGTTGTATTTTTCAAGACTGTTATTTATTTCATTCATTTCAGTTCACATGAATGAGTGCCAAATTATTTAGCCATGTGCTCATACTGCATAGTGAAAACTACACCACTAGTGCACTGTCTTTGAAATTAGCAGCTGTCCTTTGAAAAAGTCCATGTCAACTATCAGCTATGAAACATTGCATTGTCATAACCCCTTAATGGGGATTTAACAGACATTTTTAAATTTGTAAGAGATCAAAAAGAACTTCAAACTTCTTGTTTTTTTTTAGTCTGCATTCAGTCTTTAGAGCAAGGGACATTGATGAAAATTAGTTGAGAATAGATTTTATGAGTTGCAATAGAATTGCTTGGAATATGTTGCCGGGTCATGTAGCTGCAGCAAAGACCCTTGGTATGATCAAGTACATGTGTGATGCGCTATTTGAAACCCTATTTGAAACCCGCTAAATGGCAAGCTTAGTGGGGTGAAAGACCTGTTTCTGTTATTAGATATTCTTTATGTTCTTAACATCCAGTTGCATAAAACGAGATAGTGTAAACTGGAAAATCCATAATGATTCCTCAACAAATCCTCAACAATTTGAGGGAAACTCTGGACTTCCCTAAAAATCCACCCCCATGTTAAGGCAGCTGGGGTTCCCCTCTTGCTGGTATTTGGTGCACACCTGCTTGGCACAGACAGCCTCTGTAAACGTCCAGATCTTAACCGAACTCTATAAGTTAAACTGTCCCCATCTGTCACCGCACAGCCTCACACAGATGCACGCTGGGGCATTCACAACAAGCTTGGCGCACATTCAAACACTGTCAAAGCGCACCTGCTAAATTAAGTGCACTCTCCTTCTCTCTCTCTCCTTCTCTCTCTGCCTCTCTCTCACACTCATGTGCATTCTCCTGTAACAGCCCATAGCTCCTGTGAACTTACAGAGCTAGCATGCATGTCCATGTAGTTCCATATGAAACATCATACAGTGGTGCATGTATTCTGTATCACAGTGTCTAAATGCCTCCCTTATCTGTCTGAACAGCTGTACATCCTGATCTCTCTGTGCATTTTGTGCTGTTCTCATAGCTGTAAGGCTCCCTCATGTTAGTCATGCAGCACTTCAGGCTGATCGGCAGTCAGCCAACAAGCAAATATTTAATCTACTTACACGTTCACTGTAGTGAATGTTTTAATTGTCTCTTTTCGGCTTTCATTTTGGTTAAAGCTGAATTGACAGTAAGAGGCTTTATTTTTTTCTATGCTTAAGGTGATGGAACTGATGAAAACTGAACATGCAATTACAGGTGCATGCTATGGTCTCCCACTGCCTTCCCTCTCTCATCTATAGGGGAGTGCACACAGCACCCCTCTAGTGATAATGGAACCCACTCAAAACCCTCATTCTGTAGGAGAATGCACACAACACACTTCTATCTATAGGAGAATGCACACAGTAGTGCCACCTTTAAAAGCAGACAGGTGGAAATAAGAGTGTTCTGCAGAGTATCATGCTCTTTGCCGCCCCCTCCTTCAAACACAGCTTCATACAACCCACCCAGATAACTGAGTCCTCCCTCCCCCACTACAAAAAAGGTTAATGCTATCACCACAAAATATCTATCTGGAGGGAAATGAGAATTTTCACTAAACTTCAGAGGTGCTATTTTAAACGACCATACGAAAAAGGACACTGAGAACAACACTTAAAGAGAAAAACACACCCCCAGAATTTAACTGCAACCAATTAGCCCAATAGCTTTCATGACAGATTGTGCACCGAAGCCATGAATTATTCATGTGCATGGGACACTCGAAAAAGGTCATTGTAGAAAAACCAAACACTGAGACACCTGTTTTTATTTTATTGAAAGTGCTGAATAAATTATCTTTTATAGTCTGGGTCTTAACTCTTCTGTGGTTGTTATTTTCTGTTTTTAAAATATAATCTGGAAAATAGTCATCATATTCAGATGAGATTTGCTGTTGGCTCTGTTTTAGTGACATGTATTCTATTTTCGGTCAATAATAGTTGCATATTTAAAACTTTTCATTTTCATATTTAGTATGAACCATATATTTGTAGTAATTATTTTGTTGGGGCACAGGTATGTCCATCAGTACATCCTGCCTCCATCAACACTGACACATTTGCAAAGTAAATTGCTCAGTCACAGCTTTGCTCATAGCGAACCTGCCAAGGCCAGTCAGCTTTGCATCTTCTTCATGATGTGCTGTCATTTCCCCCTACAGTGGCCCTCAGTTCTTTCAGTCTCCACCAGCATTAACTATTGCAGTGTATAGATTCATATGCAGTCCCTTGTAAAACATCATCTGGTACATCTTTGGCTCATCATGGAATAATCTCTCAAAATAACATTTTACAGTGCAAAAGATTTATGGAGGTAATCAATTCATTATTTAGAAATTTAACTGAAGCAAATAACAATATCTATTTTTGAATGAAGTCAGAAAAGGCCTTCAGGACCATGGATAGAGGCAGCCTCACCTCCAGGCATGCACAGCTGAGGCTCATTTCTCATTAACCCTTTAGAAAGCCCTCAGCTGCATCCTCATACTCTATGGTCACATCCTGTCTTCCTTCACTGGATTAATAATACATTATAAGGGGAAAGCGTTCAGAACAATGACATAACAGAAACCTCACCCAGGTAATCAGTAGGCACTCCAGATCAGTGAAATGACAAACGAAGTAAGGAGGGAGGAAAGAAAGGAAAGGTGTTACCTGATAATATTTAGGCTGGTCCTTGGTTGTATTGGCACACCATGCAATATCTTGGTGGAAATCTTCCTGGACACAGATACTGCATAAGCCATTCATCAACCCTGAAATCCCATTGATAGGTGGGCACACTGCACTCCTATTTTGTTATTTTTGTACATTTTTTCATGTTTCTTATTCACCTATTGCATTTATTTGTCCCTTCTCTGAGGGAATAAAATTGGCAATGAGGGTATTAACTGGCACTCTTTTATTTCCCACTCTTTATGTACTCAGGAAAGGATATGATTGCCACAGCTAGTTGAGTGTTGTGTTTGAATGAATGTGGGAATCAAATGTGCAGATGTGAAGTGACCCTTTATTGTATGGGGACCAACAGTCCTAGGAATATTCTGGAAAAGTGCTCAGTGTCTCTTTGATCAGAGAGGAGAGAAGATGGAGGGAACTGTGAAAGCAAAGTAAGAAAGGGGTGGAGGGGGGTGGGAAGAGAAGGGGGAAGGGGAGGTTGAAGAGAGAGGAGGGACGAGAGAGAGGGGAAGGGACTGAAGGACAGTAGGGACAGGAGAGGGAGTGGGATAAAGACAGGAATACAAAATGGTGAAGGAGATAAACTGATACAGACAAAGGGAAAAAGACTTTTCACATTCAAGTTTATTGAACTGGTATATGTGCTAACCTTGGAATGCAAAAGCAATCCAGTAATGTGATCTTGAATTGACAGCTCAGTTGTGAGGTTAATGTTTTAATGGTGCTGTCACTGATAAAAGTATTCAACTTATGACCAAAGCTTGTCTAAAGCGATGTGATAAACAACTTTTAGATAAATGTCTTTTCAGAGATACAGGTGTGTTTGTGGCTGCATGGGATACTGGACCTGAGCTCAGTGAAATGCTCGATCTGATAGGCAGCTGTTTTTGGGAGGTGCCTGTCTACAGACAGCTGACACTCCTGATGCAGTTTGCATGTTATGAAGCATCTCTTCCTGCGAGGCTTCTCACCTCCCATCCTCGATGAGAGCTTGTGAATGGCACCACATATGGGTGTTTCACACAGATGTGACTGGTGACTGCTAATGTAGAATAGCGCTGTGTGTGCTTTGGAGAGGTGTGACTGGGGTGTGTGACCTCTGTGTGTGTGTGTGTGTGTGTGTGTGTGTGTGTGTGTGTGTGTGTGTGTGTGTGTGTGTGTGTGTGTGTGTGTGTGTGTGTGTACATATGCATATGTATGCCTGTGTGGGCATGTATCTATGAGACCATGTTGTGCACATGTCTCTGAGCGTGTATGTCAGACTGATGATGCACTCATTTGAGAAGCCTTGGTGCCCCAACCCCATGGTAGTGAAATGGGTTTCTGGAGGAGCTGCTGTCTCTGAGGGTCCGTCACTCACAGCCCTGTCCTGGGGAGAATCTCTGAGGCTCCCCTGGGCTCACTGGCCCTGGGAGTATCAGTGAGTCCCTCAGTGTTCTACCCATCAGGTACCACCACAGAGCTGGGGTCATTGCCCTGCCGCTGCATGTGGCTCGCCCACGACCCCCTGTCTGGTTATCAGCTGCCTGGCAGGTTCTCTGGTCAAGGGTTGCCAAGAACCGTTGGTGTGTATATTTCCCCAACTCATCACCCTTCCGCCCTGAGCTGGACTTGATATCCCACAGCATGAAGGAAGCTGATAAAAACAACAGCAAGAGAGCTGGCAGCAAGGAGAGCCCATCACCAAGAACATCTCAGTCCCCTTTCATCAAGCTTTCAGAGGGCACCAAAAGCTTCTGGAGAGACATAGCAGGAAGGGGATGCTGTGAGGAAAACCCCCCTGGTAATGAGTGTGAGTTTGTGTGTGTGTGGATAGGCTTGGATGTGTGTGTGTGGGTGTGCATATGTGCGTGCGTGTGTGTGTGTGTGTGTGTGTGTGTGTGAGTGGGTGGGCGTGTTTATTTGTGTGTGTATGTAGGCTTGTAAATGTTTGTATGAGTACGTGTGGGTGGGTGGGTGTGTGTATGTGTGTGTATGTGCATGTGTGTGTGTGGGTAGGGTTTATATGCGTGTACGTGTGTGTATGTGTGTGTGAGCGAGTGTGGGTATGTGCGTGCATATGTATGTGTATATTTTTGTGTGTGTGTGTAGGGGTAGCTGGTTATTTGTGTATGTTTGTGTGGTGTGTGCTTCTGCACCATGTTCTAACGTCTGGTACATTTTCCTTTCTTGTATTTCCCTAATGACTTTGCAGTCTCAGTTCAAATAAGTTTCCTTTGTGCTGAGAAAGGACACTGAATCACATCTGCTGTTCAGTGGGGTTTGTCTTGGCCTGGAATTTTGTGATCCAAACAAACGGTGGTCTCTTCCACAGGCTTACACTCAAAGAAATAAGCAAAGAGTTACGAAACTACATGTATATGATTTGTACCCTCTCCATGTCATAGAATTACATTACATGGTGGCTGAAATCAAAATTAACTTCTTCTCTTTGTCTTCCCCCAGGCACCTCCCTGCTACCCCATTTTAAGGCATTTCATTTGTTGTGTTGGGAACTACTACAGAGTTTACATTGAAACTTGAATAGTATCTGACCTCTAACATTGCTCAGTATATCACAATCTGATGAGTCATAGTGTGCAATTAAATCAATATTATTTTTACTTTTTTTGTATTTACCACAATTTATTGCAATTGTGGTAAATATTATTAATAAATTTATGACTGAGTTTCTCACCAGAACAACACACTTATTACCTTAGCAATTGTTTGGAGCTCATGCTAGGAAGTCAGTGTTATCTACCTGAATATAAAGCTGTGCCTTTGATACCAAACCAACTGCTTTTGACTTTTGTTGATTAATTCTGATGAGAGGGTTGTGTTAGGCTGTAATGAACCAAGATTTTTAAAGATGGAGAGAGCAAAAGAGAGACAGATAAAGAGACAGAGAAAGGAGGGCCTGAGAGAAAATTAGGTTCTGGCCTCTGTTTCAAAAGGAAGAAATAAATAGCCCTTCCTTGAATGTAAAGGTCAAATAGAGAGAGTGAGTAGGAGAGACTGAGAGATAGAGGAAGAGAGTGGGTGAGAGATGAGAGACAGTGAAAGGCATAAAGGAAACAAGTAAATAGGAGCAGTTTTAATAGGAATATCAAGGCCCTGAAAGGTAAACGGCTGGCTCTGGGCTGATACAAAGGGGGACGCTGTGGCTTTGAGAGTGCTGGAGTGGCGGCAGGCTCCTGTGGAGGAGCGATAACGCAGCCTGGGCCGCCTGAGGCCTGGAGATAAGGCTACGCGCCGCCGCGTGTCGTCCCTGATCCCGATTTCACAGTCAATATTCATCCGGTCTGGCAAACAAGTGCCATTTAAGATAAAAAGTAAATATAGACTCCTTCTGCCATTTCCTCCTGTTTATTAATCTTGGCAAGCCCCACCCTCATTCCCAACCCCCCAAAAAAAAAAAAAAAAATTGCTGCCTTTTGCACATACTCATGAACACCCCCCTACCTGGGACCATCTCCCACCCCCTGCTTCATCCAACCAAACCTTCCCCAAACCATTTCACCTCACCTCCACCTTACAGCTACAGTCGACCCCCCCATTCATCCCTCAATGTTCTTTGGTCAGGGTGTGAAGGTCTATAATGACGAGCCCTTCCTCCTGCCCCCCCACTTCCCTCCTCCCAAAGAAAAGCCACAGCTGTTAACCTGAATCCATTCCTCTCACCTGTCTGTCACCCGTGTCAGACCTCTAATAACAGCCAGCTGCGCATCGCGCCACTCAGACCCGATTACTGCTGGCCGTCCCCTGACCGGACATCTGGTGCCATATTTCCCCTCTGAGATTAATAGAAATGACTTACAGTAAAGACACGGCTGCAACAGGAGCCCTGTGGCTCAGTAGCACTAAGCTCCCGGCACAAAAGCCACTTAAACAAAGCACTTTAAGAAATGGACTTAATGTCCCAGCCACTCTGCTTGGTCGCAGCATGGAGGGTTTTAATTTGCTCTGAGTGCAAGCAAAATGGTGACTTCCAACCGCAAGAAACTGTGAACCTGCAGGTGAACAGGATCCGAAAAAGTCCTGGGGTTCTCAGTTTAAGCCATTTCCTTGCTCCCATCAAGCTGTGTGTTTTTTTTCGATGTTCTTCTTTCTGAAACTAAAGTTTCATATCCCTGTGGGTCCCCACAGGTTCCTCTCTGTGCTGTTGAATTAGAATCACTCTCATCTTTTGCTTACTGTGATTGGGAGATGGAGATACGATGATTGATAGGTGCTGTGATCTGATTGGCTGGCTCCTGCTGTGGTGGATGGTGAGGTAGAAGAGTCAGTCTTCGGGGGGCTGGCAGGCATGACTGCGCAGACTTGGCTAAGCTGCTGATATCCCTTTAAAATCTGAGCTGGTCGGAGCGGTGTCCCTGTGGAGATTACTGCACAGGATCCCACACCTCTACAGATGGGGGGACAGTGTGCCAGCTGGAACAGGGATGCCCATCACCCTCACTGGCACATGGCCAGGAAGCTCGGCCACCTTACCACTCTGCACTGCTTCTGTTTTCTCTCCTGTGCTTCAGAGGCACAAACACAAACCACACACACACGCGCACACACACACACACACACACACACTCCTATGTGCAATCACATATTCAGACACACATGCATGCACACATACATACACACTCTCATGCATAAACACATACACATATACATACATACATATGAACATGCATCTCACACTTTGGCACTCCTGACCTTGTGGAGACACACACACACACACACACACACCCTGGCCCTGGTGATAAGGCACAGAAGGCGAGAGGGAGCATTGAGAGCTGTCTCATGTGCTGATGTGATAAGTGTGCTTGGCGCAGATAACCCACACCCTGGCTCTCCTCACAGCACCACACAGCCTGCCTCCCAATCTTTTTAAATGGGATCATTTAGTGGATAATCAACCCACTGTGGAATGAGAAGTCAGTATTTGTCCTCTGAAATAGTTAGGTTCTTACTAAAATGAGAAGTGGAGAAGAAAGAGCTTCCTCATATGCTTCCTGATATGCACATAGTGTGTGTTGTTGGATAGTATTATCTCTATTAAATACATAAATAATGTTTACTGGAGTTCTAGTCATCATTAGCATTTTCATCTGTTTCTTTGCTTAATGGACATCCATATCCAGATTGATATAAATACAATACAATTACATTGTTTACTTTTATGATAACATTTATTTAAATGTGAACCACTGCATATTTACAGGGGAAGTTAAATTACCACAGTCACGGATATATCAGAACTATTTCAGGATTTGAACCTGAAACCTATAAGGTTCAGTTTCCTTAATGCTACTCCACCCTGAACATCAATTAGGCCACTAACAGCAAACAGGTATTGAATTAAAATCCTGTATCTGGAAGAAGCTCTGGTTTTTGTCTGTCCCAATAATATTTTCATTCCTGATGAGGAAGCTGATACTTTAAAGTATGTAGAAACTTTTTCCTTCCCTCATGCTACTAAACTGAGTGATTAAGTTGGAAATGGGCAGCAGCAGATTTCTGTGACCTGTTGAACCCATCCATATGGCCTGGAAGGCCCAGCTGGTGTGTCTACTTCAGGTATTTCATCAAAATACACAAAACACACAAAACACACACACACACGCACACGCACACACACACACACAGACACCACAAACATTGACAAACAAGCCATGCACTTGGGGGAAAACAAGTGAGAGAGAGTGACAGGCCCTCTGTTGTGCTGCCTCCATGCTGGCACAAACAAAAGCAGCCTGCCCAGGTCCTCGCCCCTTTGCAGGATGGGCGTGGGGGTGTAAGCCGGGGGCAGAAGAAGGCAGTATCACCAGACAGCTGTTGGGGGGTACAGGGGCAAAAGAAAATTTGAGGAGAAATATGCTCACCGCTACATTCAGACTCAAGGAAATGCCAAAGCAGTCAGCTCAACCCAGCTGCCCACCCAGCAACCCACCTTTCCCTGTTCTGGCAGGTACCTTGGGATGTTGCTGTGCAGAATATTCACATTCTTAAAGAAGCAGGTGGCTTTGTTGATGCTAATGCCCTGTATAATTAAGACCATCATATTTTTTTTCAGCTGCAGCAGCAGTGGCACTGAGGCTGATACAAACCTGCTCTACCCATTCAATCTGTCACTGAGCTTGGGGAGGAAACAGGGAGAAGGAGATCAGCTGTTTAACCCTTTACCACAAACAAGTGAGCCATGCAGTAAGATATATTTACTCTAGTTTTTTGATCTCACAGAATGTGTTCTGTATAACCAATCAAGCCATTTGATTTATCATTTGACATTCTCTGGTGAAATAAAAATGAAAATATTTCAATCCAGTTGTTATTTTTCGATTACTTCATAACAAATACAAGCTCTAGCTAGGATAGAATTACACATTTCACTACGTTGAACTTTACTCCATGGGACATGATAATTAGCTTAAGAGTGGCAAATGCAACTGTGGCTCTGTGGCACAATTGGTAGCGCTTTGGGTCAGTAGGAAGGACCTTGTTTTATTTCCTGCCATGGTCAGGCTCTTTATATATGGAGTTTGCATGTGAAATGGTTGTGTTTTACAGACTGAGGGCATCCACAAAAAATTCCTGTTGTCGCTGCTCCAGGGGCAGCTTTTAAATTTCTCTTTCAAAGGGCTAAAGATTTGAGTGGGAAAAGCTGGTCCTAGACCAGTGCCAAGGAGCAGTGCTGTTGCACACTGTTTGGTCTGCCACCACATAGTTACATAGCTGCAGTCAGAGAGGAGAAGAGAGCAATTGAAAAGTTGACAGAGACGGTTTTTGGTCTGGAAGACGTGGGATGTCTGCCACATAGGGAGACTGTACATATGAACCGTTTGTCATGAAACAACTGTCTCTGCATCAAAAAACAGGGAACTGTGGGGTACTGCTCTGAGCTACAAAAGGCATCTCCCTTCAGTCCTGATAGGGAGCTGTCATTAAGACACACAGCGGCTTTTGAACCCCAATGGGATAAGCAGAACATTTCAGCATCTGAAGGGGAGGGCGGGGCAGACAGGTCTTTGAAGGGGGGGTGGTTTCTAATGAGTCATGTTCCCTGTTGGAGGGCGCAGAAACAGCTGGGTGATTTGTGTTCTTAGGTTGATCAATGTTTCTAAGATCAAAAGCACTGATCTCCCACATGCATTTTAAATAAAAATATAGGGGGAGGCAAATGTATGAATCCTGAAGAAGGGCAACCAGTATGCACCCTCTGTGTATTGCTACTTCATTGCTAGTTGGGGAGGGGGAAGGAATAAAAGAAAAATTAAACAGAATGGATGGTGTGGTCAGTGGGATGAAGACCCTCATATTTTGATGACTGCAGTTCATTACACACAGTCCCCAGTCCCAGCCCCTGCAGTGTGAGGCCATTGGCTGCCAATTCAAGCTCACACAAAAACATCTTAGCGTTACCCGTCTCCAGCACATGCTCTGGGATGCCCAGACTGCCAGCTGGAAAGTTTGATGATATGAAACTTTAGAGATTTCTGTGTTGTAACCCCCTGACCCCTACCTGTCCAGCATCCAGGTAAAATATCCATAATGTTTACAGAATGCTGCTCGGAAACAGTTAAGCTGACAGGAGAAAGTATGTTTTTCCCCTCTCTCTCTGCCTGTCTCCTTGTGGCCCGCTGGAATCGGGGGGTGTGAAGGCTGTGGCGTGCATCCAGATGGCAGCCACAAGGCAGGCGGCGCGGCGAGGGGGGGCACACTCCGCTTAATGAACACTCATGCATTATTCATCAGACACACAAGCATGCGTGCATACACAGACACACACACACACACACACACACAGGCGCACACGCACAGGCAAACACACACTCACACAGGTACACACGCAAACACACATGTACAGGCACACAAATATGCATACACATATGCAGAAGCACACACACACACACACACACAAAATACAGATGCACTAAAAACACACATACAGATAAGAGAACACATATATGCACATAGTAACATACATCCATATGCATACACACAAAGCAATAGACACACACACACACACAAAATATAGATGCACTAAAAACACACATACAGATAAGAGAACACATATACGCACATAGTAACATACATCCATATGCATACACACAAAGCAATAGACACACACACTCACACACACACACACACACACACACACACACACACACACACACACACACACACACACACACACACACACACTCGCACTTGCACTCGCACTCGCACTCGCACTCACGCACACTGAATTTTATTTGGCTTTTTATTTCATTTCTATGCTTGACAGTAGTACCCGGTGGAAACCTTTCCAGATTGAGGCAGGAACATTCAGTTGTTTGCCTTTGAGGATTTCAGGCCATTGTCATTGTCAGTGAATGGTACTTGGAGTTGCCAGTGTTTTGGCTCACTTTAGTCACAGAAGTCTTTCGGCCACATTCAAAACTTTTCTATATACATAGGGTGGCAGAGTCGTGTAGTAGTTATCGCAGTGTTCATGTCTAGATAGCTTTCAATTTCAGTCTGGGGTGGGGTACTGCTGTTGCATCACCATCTATTAACATAGTATTTAATCTGAACTGCTTCTGAAAAATGTCCAGCTGTGTAAATATATTATACATTTAAAAATATCCAAAATAGTTTATGTATGCCAGTCTTGCTTTTGGTGAGAAAAAAATCATGTAACATTCATTTTGCAACAAACCATAAATAATAAATTTGTACAATGAGTGTAAGATAGCGGAAGTAGAGATCACGCTCGGAAGCATCTGTCAAAGACTTTTAGTACTTTCAAATCCCTGCAGATCTGTCAGCGATTGGAGGAGGGCTGAATAGTGCGCCTGCTTGGAGAATGATTACTGATGAAGAGGATCCATCAGCCAGGCTGACAGCTCTCTATAAGCTCCCTGTGATCAGAGAGCGTGGGAGACTGATGGCTGGATAAAGACGGCTCTCTCTCCATCCAGGCAGGGGATGGACAGGCAGCGGGCAGCTCTGAAAGGTCACGCCAAGTCAACCGCCGCTGTCGGCTGAGGTTTAGGGCCGGTCACCCGCGGTGTCCCTGCCCCCGCTCCGCCTCCTCATTCTCGTAATCGTCACCTTGGCGGGGTGGCACACAGGGACAGGGAATAGGTTTAATTGTGTGTGTCGGAATGCATGCACCTCTAGGGCTTGGGCTGCCAGTGGGTGGAGGGGTTAAAACACAGAGGCTCACGGGATGTGGGGGCAGGAGTGTTGGGGTGCAGTTGACAGTAACACAATGAAAAACAGGTGGGGGAGGGAGAGAGAAGGCAGCCATGAGGTGATGGGCTTTAGGTAAGCAAGCTAGTGAGAGAAGAGAGCTCCATTAACCCAGGATGGGCAGGTCCTGGAATTTTTCTCATGTCACTTCCTGTGAGCCGCACACTGATTCTAACTCTACATGACTGTGGTGTTGAACTGGATTCAATCGAGTTTCCCCATCATACGTAAGTTTGATGAGTTGACCTTAAGTTGCTGCTGAACTCATATAAATGTGTTTTTCAGAAAAACTATGTGTTAAAACAGCTATTATGTGTGAGCTGAAGTTACAGATAGATGTATAGATAACAATTAAGATTATTTTTGTGGTCCGATTGAGATATCTAATGAGATGTTTTAATGGATCACAAATGTACAATTATCACAAATGTACAATGCCAACTGTGAGGTATTCTCTGTCACAAATAGAAGAGAACACTTCCAAAATTAAGTTGGTAAGAGGATGCTCAAGCATTAGTTTTAGAGGACAAAAGATGGTGTGGTCCTATATATATATATATATATATATATATATATATATATATACATACAAGGAAATTCAATAAAAACTCTTTACCTCCCAGATACCGCCAATGCACCAGCCCTGAACCTCTGCTTTTCAATGGCAAAATGCTTAAGCATTCTTCTATTCAAGATACAGAGGCAGATATTGCCTACAATTGATATCTGATAAGTCTGCAAGGTGTCGCTCAATGACCTTGAACTGTGAATAAATTCAATCACAGAGAAGCTGTTATGTTTTCTGAATGGTAAAACCATATAAGGTTTTACAGACTTGGCAACCTTTTTGACTGCATATAGGAGACAACAAAGCTCTGAAGGTGAGGCTTAAATGGATTGGTCTCAATAGGGCTAGCTAAATTTGCTTAATTATACATATACCATTCCTTGGTCAATATTTCTTCATCTCAAAGACCTTGTGTCCATGCTTGGGCTTCGTTTGGCCTAGAATATTTCTGCCAATGCAATTCTGGATTGTAATACAAAGAAGTCAATCCTAAACCCACTAATTAGAATAATCACAATGGAGTCAGTAAACTCATTATCAGCTGGGTGTAGGTAGCATGAACCAGCTGAACACAGAGGGAAAAGCTCATCTTCTCCAGCAATGATCAATAGATCTTTTGTGTGATTAAATGTGATTGAGACATCAGAAGGGAGGTGCTAAAAGCTAATCGTTGCTCTATCTGGATTCCTCTTGAACTGGGCCCTGTTTCTCTCGTTCTAATTCTCTGGACAAAGTTTTATCATCCTCCTAGGAAAACAACATTGGTAGTTTACCTCAGAATGATCACATATCTAAAGGGAGCTTTAAACAGTTTAAATGTTACTATTTAAAAGTGAGCCGGTGCAAACAAAGCCCAAGGTATGTGATCATTGGCCCTGAAATAGATTATTCATTTATGCTCAGCACCAAACTCTATTTTAATGTGGCTGCTAATTTATTTTCAAGTGGCATAATTCACATGGCCTTTCATTAGCACAGTGCCACCCCTGGCTAATGCTGTAGGTGCAGTTGAAATTCCATAATAATATTATGAATAAAACAAGCCTGGCAAAGCAGATTTGTATTAAAATGTGGTTTGGAATGATATTTGCATTAAAAGAATGTTGTGTCATTGTAACCCACCTCCTCCTCAAGTACTCTCAAACACAGAGTCACAGAGAAGACTGAAAGAAGAGGCAGAATTGGTGCTAGATGTAAACATTTAAGTTAAGCTGATGTAAAGGGGAGAAAACTGGCTATAAACAGACAGAATAGTAACAAGATGATCAAAGCCTTTTCTTCTCTCAGCAATCTGGAACAGCACACTTAGGCAGATAACAAATTCTCCCATTTTGTGTTGAGGAATCGCCTGTGGAGTCCTTTTATTGAGTTAGATGTATAATGACACTATTTTGGTTTTTTTATGTCGTAAAAGGATAGCTTGTGGTGGAACCCCTGGGGATTTATTAGCTACAGCAATTGAGTATGCTTGATATTATTGAGTGGCATGGCTGGGTCTTTTGTGGACCTGTACATTTGAGTCTAATCATACATGTGTGCTTTGTATACTTCACAGATAAGACTAGAAGGATATTTGCCATGACTGGGGTATTCATTGTTCATGGAAAGATAAGTGGCTTGATAAAATGTATTTTTCTGCAACAAAACCTTGAATATCATTTTGAAAAAAAAAATGTACATCTGTGTATGTGTGTGTGTGTGTGTGTGTGTGTGTCCATGTGCAAGCATGTACATGTGTTTGTGAATGTGTGTGTAGGCTTCTGCATGTGTGTGTGTGTGCATACAAGAAAAAAGCTGTTTCCCTCAAAAGTTCAGATGGAATTTAAATAAAAGAGGGAAGTTATTAAAATTCATGTGTGCAGTTTGGCTTTGCAGCAGATGTTGGCATAATTAAAGGGAGAAAAAAATATGAAATCAATTTCAGGTTTAATGTAAATTTTGGTGGTTGGCAGAGCAGTGCTAATCACCACTCATGTTCAAAAAAATGGGCAAGGCCATGCACATGCATGCAGGGCACACATTTGAATACACACAATGCTCATGTGCATCTATGAGTAGACACAGTCATTTGGCACACTGGCATACACTATTTATAAACAAATAAATTATTAACTAAAGCCAATGATCTCTATATTTTCATACTGAGGCAAGATATTCAAATCTGTAAACGTAATCTGACTAACAAACAATAGTATAAAATTGTACAATTAATAACATGAAAAATGATAATATGAAGAATTCAATTAAAGTGATCAATGGCAAACCAAACTTTTTTATGTGTGAACACATGTAAGAGAGAAAGTGTGTATGGGGGTTTCTGTATGGTTTTGTATGCTAGAGAGAATGTGAATGTGTGTGCAGGAGGAGTTGTGTGTCTGTGTGCATATGTGTGTGTGTGTGTGTGTGTGTGTGAGAGAGAGAGAGAGAGAGCATCTGGGTGTGCATTTGAATGCATGTATTTATGTGTGTGCACATGTGTAAGTGGATGTGGAAAATGATATGCTCAAACTGGCTTGCAGGGCTGGCTATGCCTGCTAGCTTTCCTACTGTGTGTGTGTGTGTGTGTGTGTGTGTGCGCACGATTGTGTGTTTTGATTCTTCAAATAAGAGGTGCCTTACGACTCCTCGCCTGGAAGGTCTTGATCCCTCTTGATGTCAGTGCTGTCTCTCTCTCGCAGACACATAGACCTCCAGCACCTGGAGAAAGGGTGCTGGGAATCAGCTGTGGAGCTGGCCAGGACTCTGTCAGTTCTCTCCATTAGATTATACAAGCTGTTGCTGCTGGTTATGACAATCTGTGCCCCAGCTTTGTGTTCGGAAAGCAATAGGGTAGATGCAATAATGAAGTGGTTACTCAGGGCATTGGGCAAACTGTACAATACTATATGTTTTCAGCAGGCCCTATATCATATTTATGAGGAAAAAACTGGAGTTGTTTTTGGGCAAGTTTGTTTTCTTGATGGAGTTGCTCTCCTTCTCTTATTTGCCTTGGTTGTTGCCTTTTCTGTTTTGATATCCTTTTTTTTTTTTTTTTTTTGGCGGGAGAGAGAAAACAGACAGAGAAAGAGAGAGTAAAAGAGGGAGAGAATGAGAAAGAGAGCACTAGAGGAATAGGAAGATATTTTCTAATTCAGCAGATGTGAGTCATTTCATCTTGTCATTCAAATGAGTTCTGTGTTGTGTGAACAGATGTCTCTGCCCCGCCTCCTTTATCAACATTAGCTGATTGGGTTTTAGCATGCAGTTCCTGGTATCTCTGTCTCTCAGGTAAGCCACTGTAATCTCTGTCTCGGCAGCTGTGTGTGTGGTGTGTATATGTGTGTGCCCATTCTGTTGCCATGCCAGGGGTCGATTGTGTGTGCACAGCCTGGCACCAGCACGGGCCCTTCAAACCTGCCAACTGAGGAGACAGTAGGAGGCTGCAGGAGACAGGTAGAGACTGAAGGAGATGGAGTATTTTTGAGACAGAGTAGACTGCATGGGATATATAAGTAGACTGAAGGACAGAATGAGATAGAGGAAGACTGGGGCAGACAGGGGGGTGGATGAAACAGTTGATTGGATGACAGAGGACACACAAAGAGGCTGGAGGAGACACAGGGTTACTAAGAGCTAGACAAAGAGGTGGAAGGTATTTCACCTGCATTCTAGTTCCATGAAGAGGTTATAACCAAGATCTACAGATTCTCTCACTATAACATCAGGTGAATCTGCCTTTGGCTCACTCAAGAGGCCAGTCGACTGCTACATCAAGCTTGCTACTTCATGTCTGGATTAATGGACCTCCTTGCTGGCTGGCCTACCAGCCTGTCCCACCAGGCCACTTCAGCTGATCCAGAATGCTGCTATTTGTGGGGTCACAAACCTCTTGAATCACTTATGCTACTCACACGTCCCTATTCGTAGAACTTACCCTTACCCACTTGGTCAGAAATGCAAGCCAAAATGACAAACCAAGACAAATCTCAACTAAACACCGAGTTAGAAGAAATAGGAATGCTAATTAATAAAATTAATACTAGTCTCTAGACTAACCTTCTCTTTTGTTTCATAAGTTTTCTTGCTTCCTTTTTGCCAGGTCTTGAAGTGTACAGCACTATGAGGGCAGATTTATTTGTGTTGCTGCTCAGTTCTAGCTCTATTTATGTTTTCTGAGCCATTTTGAGAGCACGTACTTTGGTTTAAAATCATCTGCAAAATGTCAGCTTATCAATTGTTATCATGACGATGCATGCATGTGTGCACACACATGTGTGCGGTGTGTGAGTGCTTTTGTGTGACCCACCTACAAACACACGGTGCGGTTATCTCAGTGTGGGGACTCAGTCTGAAACACATTATGAGGAAGTCTGTGTACACGGGCAATGAAACTACCTCTCACAGTTGGGTAATCCATCACTCCATGCCATAGAAACACACTTTCACAACAGTCGCACAGGGAACACCTGCAGGAGAACCAGTGTCACACAGCAGGCCATTCGCTTTAATGATGTCTGAGGCGGCAATTCCAGGGTTCAGGAAAGGGTATCTTCACATATCACAGATGTGGTCAGGCAACAGTTACATTGAGCAGGAGACCAGGTAAAAGGGGATGTTTTGTGGTACAGAAGAGAATAGGGAAAGAGGTTGTTTTGTTATGGCTTATCTAAATCACTAACCTTAGTTTGTCAGAGCGACGGTAATGCCAGCTCAAAGCCCCGTGCAACTTGTTTATGTAGGCGTTCACACGGCAACAAAATCCTTTTTCCACCCGTCCGCACCTGTTCACAGTCGGTGAGGGCTTTCGCGCAGCGAAACAAAGGCCACCTCTGTCCCCTGACGTGGGTAGAAGGCTGGACTGACAGAGAGAGAAAGTGAGATGGAAGGAGCCGTCCTCCGGGGCGCCACATCCCCGACCTCGCTAATCCCATCCCGGGAGTTTATCGGATGCACTCAGCTACGGAGCTCATTAAAACGCACCCATTATACCGACATTTGCACGCATCACATGCAAAACTAATTTACTTGTAAGAAATTAAAAGTTCATTTTAATTGAGCTCGCGCTGCAGTATGCAAATGAGGAGTACATAATGTACATCGATGCGGAGACAACACGCTGGAAGCAAACTTAACCCCTTCCTGGCGCGAGGACATGCGATAAACAAAGCGCCATGGTAAATAAGAGATGCACTTTTCATGAAGCTAATAATGATGTTCTTACTCTTTTCTTTCCTAGTATGTAGTTGTCTGTCGTTTTTTGGAAAGACTACACTTAAAATATCCAAGACGTTAATCATCCTGATATTTTCGTGAGCCCTGACATTGAGATGACAATACAATTGATGGAGGTGCGTGCTTGGCGGGCGTAGTATCACACGTTGATTTAATCCTCCTTGAGATGCAGTTTTACCTTTCCTGGGTTTGAAGTATTCCCCAGCACCACGCGCTACTTCATTGAATGTCATCAAATGAAAGAGGCAGGATAAGGGAAAGTGTTAAAGGTGTAAATCACCAGGCACTCCCAAAAAATATTTTCTATACAAACAAATGACTCTTATTTTAAGCCATATTTTAAAGAAAAGTTAACTGTGAAATTGTCAAGTGTCATTTAATCATAAAAAACTGCCAAATTTAATTTGCAGACTGTGAAATCCAGGAATTGAACAAAATAGGTTCAGTGACAGTAAAGAACCATTTAATAATTCATGCTTTTTTGAGTTATAGCTTTTTATTCATATTGTTTATTTAACAAAATGCTTATCAACAAATGATTTGGCTGCTATATTACTCTACTCCTAAAATCATTTTATATGCATATTGATACATGCCAATTATTTGCAGTGCTCAATAGACAAAGCATTGAAGCATTTTCTTTTTGGTTTGGAAGAGCCACCATGATTTTCTAGGTAGGGGTCAGGAGTCAGAAGTCAAAGGTCAGATGAATAAGTTGAATAAGTATGATGGAACTGTGATTTTTTATTTTAGTTTTTTCTTGCACATAGCAGGATCCCTGTAGGTCTTTTTGCAGAGACTAAAGGTTTGACCCCAGTGACCCGTCAGTGCTCAATAATGCTGTCAATAGGCTCTGAAGTGCGGCCAGGCTAGGGCAGGCCTCCTGGTACTTTGTGCAGCAACTCTTGGCTGAGCTGGACGAGCTTCAAAAAGCACTAAACACTGGCAAAAACATGTCAGCTCAGTGCCTTGCCAATTACTGTCTGTCTCTAAACTACTGATGCAGCTTTCTCACTGCCACAAATTGCTTTGAGTGTTTACATTTATCATTCACCAGGTAGCCAGCTCAAATGGTTAAGCTGGATGTAGGTGAATTCTGAAGGCTCACTGGCACATTACATGAAGGCAGGCTTTATGAGAAACATGGTCTGTGTTTAAGTTCAAATGTTATCCCTGTCTGTCTGTCTTGCTCTGCTTTAAATCAGAAATGCATCAATGCAGGAAGACATGCCACAGTTTATCTTTAGATCCCTCACCGAAAGCTTGCAGAATGTTTAGTCTGTCTTTGCTCATAGTTTTTGTAAGTGTATGACATTGTTTGTTTTACTTTCCAGTGGCCCCATGTCCAAGTTGTTTCATTTGATATGACACAGCTAGCTTTGTCCTGTTGGGCGGTTGGGCAATACAAGCTGGGGGTCCTGGTCTTTTCCCTTCATTATTTATTCCCAGTGACCAGCCAGCTGCCCACAGGGGCATCCTGGTGGTATCACAGTCACTCTGGAGAAATAATCAAAATCAATTATAAACATAAAAAACTTCTTTGTGATGTAGTGTGAAGTATAAGAGTAACAATCATACAAGCACTGAAACTGTTTCATGCATCATGCTTCAGGTCCCTTATTCACAGTGTGACATTTAGTTCAGTGGTATTTTATCACGTTACAAGACATTGAGTGGGAGGAGGAAGGGAGCAAGGGACATGAGAAAGGGAGGAGGTTAGACTTTGAATGTCACAGTGCTGAAATAAACATGAGGACATGAGAGGTGATTGGGCAAGTGCTGGCTTTAATGAAGCTATCGCTTGGCACAGTGTGGTGAGAGAGCTGTGCTGCGCTGGCACTCTTGGGGTCCTAATGAGGAGAGTGTGGATCTGGCAGGGCCTGTGAGAGGATCAATGCATCCATTTGGCTCACAGCTGACAGACAGACAGACAGACAGACAGACAGACAGTGGCACCCTCCTGGGGGAGATGAGAAACATGCTGTCTACAGGGAGAGTAGAGATATTCTACACACACATACACACATCTACACATGCATCCGGGCACATATCCATTTATACACACGCATACACATATCCATGTTTACACATGCACACACGTGTGCATGAACACACACTCACACACACACATACCATGGTTTCTATGAGCCTTCACACTACTGGAAAGTAACAATGTCTGTGTGGTAGTAGGTTATCTTAGTGTTTCTGCAGAGAAATCAAGTATTTTACTCCATCTATGAGGTTGTGAATTATGTTCGCATGTCTGTACTTCACTAGGTTGTGCCAATGTGGTGTAGCTACATAGCTTAGCACATATATGGAGTATCATTGGTCATTTGTGTCCTGGAGTTGAGCTGCAGTTTATTTAATCTATGGAATTAAAGGGAATGTCAGTGCATCTTTTGATAGGAAGGAATTGGGTGGTGTAATTCATTACCCAGAAGGCATTGCTTGCTTCATTCCTCTTCAGATTATTTGATGAGGTGCAGAGGTGGCCCCCGGACTGGGTAATCTTGCAGTGGGAGAAGTAAACAGCTGCAGAGAAAGTGCAGAATGACCCCACAACCCTCAGGGAAAATGCTAGCGATGGCTCAAAACTGTGAAACAGTTAACTCTCTCGAAGCAAAAAAAGGGGAGCGACAGACAGCGACTCACAAAACCGCTTGTTGGAAATATTCTGTCCCCTCTGCTAAATTCAAATGCAAATGTGTCCCCCCCCAGCCACTTTCTACCTCCCTCTCTCTCTCTCTCTCTTTTCCTTTTGTCTCAGAAATTAGTGAAGCAGAGTGCTCGGGCGGCTAATTATGTATTCAAATGAAAGAGGCTCGTTAATGTTGCACAGGGGAGAGTAGAGATGATTGGGAGAGTGGGTGATGGAATTGAAATGAGTGCTACGCAGTGTTGGCGACGGTGCTTCTGGAGTCAGTGGAGCGAATCCCGGCAGATGTCACTTCCCGGGGGGTGGGGGGAGTGCTGGTGCGACGGTGGGGGAGGAGGGGGATGGGGGGGCAGGGGGGCGAGCGGGTGGGGGGTGAGCGGGTGGGGGTGGTATCGGACAGGAGAAGCACACCTCCCTCCCCCCTGGTGTATTGTCTCAATGAGAGGACACAAAGAAAAGCAAACAAAAATGTACAAAGGAAGACAAAAAATACCTCTGATGAACAGAAAAGATTTTGGCTTCCCTTACAGCATCTGTCAATTATGATTCCACTAGACTGTGACCTGCTGTGTTTCTTTCTGTAGCTAATAATGGAGATGATTAAGCCAAAGTTACACACAAGGCACTGGCAGTAATATTTCAGAATGAATGAGGGTTAAATTTGACAGGCAGGTATTTTAAACAAATTGTTTTTGTGCATATAGAGCAGTGTTGGCATGGTTGTACCAGTAATGTGCAAATGGCATGCCTGGTGGAGCTGCAAAGCGGCGTTGAGCAGTGTATCCATACATACATGGTGATGGTTAAACTGAGGTTTGGTGAACACTCAGCTGTCAGTCATTAACTTGACTTTTTGCCAATCAAAGTATATTTTTTCCACTGCCAATGTGGTCATTGGTCAAAAGCATTGAGTCAGTAATACTATTGTGTGTTTTTTCTGAATTTTTGTTTTTATTGATGAAAAAATTGGTCACATCTTGGTTATTTGTGATGTGGCTTCAAGGAATCTGTACCTTTTCATCCTGTAGAAATGTCCTTGCCCTTGCCCTGCTGTTCTCTGGAGTAGATATGGCTGATGGGGTAAATTGATGGACCAGGGGAGTTGTTTGTGTCCCATCTGGTGAAATAGCTCCACCAGCAGCTTGGTATTACCGGTCCCAGAACAACCTCCTGCGATCCGCAGACTGGCATTTTCATGAACGCATTTAATCAAGCTCTCAGGGCCACACTGAGAGACCTACTCAGCAGATGCAGGGAAAGACACTGTAAAAATGGCTGCTGTTTCTACTCGTTGCAGCCTTGTTATGGTACGTGTTGTTTGAGCCCTGGTATCAACTTCCCTGGTAAATTTACACGGTCCTGTCATGCTATCCGGATTTGAGATCTGATTTTGAGATAAATGAGAAATGCTAATGCGTTAAGGAGACCTTCAAGAGAATGTGCTAATCTTACCCAGGATCATATGTGAATCATACATAAGGGCAAGGAAGGACCATGTCAAATGCACTTCGTCTTTTTAAGGGTATATACAATTCAATCACAATATATGTTGCATCATAACTTGTGACAGACTTTTTCAGCTGTGTATGTACACCTCTATTTGAATTTTTGTAAAGCTAGAACTAGTAAAGCTAGAATTCCCTAGTTAACAGTAGTTACAGGAATCCAGAATCAGGGTTAGGGAAAGTGGTGGATAGGTGACTGTATGTGTGAAAGCACCGGGGCAGTTGGAGCCTGGTGGCCCCTATCCCAAGGATGAATGGGATACTGAGAGTGTGAATTTTTTTTTGCATAAATAATTCATCATTTCATATTGAAATGCATACCTGAAGGGTGAGACTGTGTGGTACAGCTCACAGGGCAGTGGCCTCTCCACACCCATATCAGAAATCCCTTGCATGGGTCTCCCTATGTTCACTCCCCATCTCAGGCACCTTTCAGTAAATGTGGTTGCTCTTTGTGGTATACCTAGATGCTCCATTCCTCAAAACCATTAGGAAACATATCATGCATAAATATACACACAAGTACACACACATACACACACATCCTTACACACATATGCACACATACTCACAAAACCCAAAATTCATATGCATTCCACCCACACATACTTTGTCCAGCAGGTTTCTCATTCTGTATTCATGGGATCACACTGTCAGCTCTATGCCCTCAGGCCTCCACCTTCCAGCCCTGCAGGTATCGTTAGAGAGGACGGCTGAGGTCATTATTGATCCTGGCCTGGCCTGTTGCTGTGCAGTGGTATGGTACTTTGAAGATGGTGGCCCTTCACCTCCACTCTGTGTGACCCATCACTGGGTCACCATTACTTCTGGGTCTTAGCAAAGACGTGGTGCAAATACTCAAAGAACACACACAGGAAACAGAAAAACAGTTTTCCTTTCTGTTGTTTTTTCAGGGGCAGACTGGCATGCATAGAATATTGAAATGGAGGCTGGAATCATTTAGTTGTTAAATTTATTTGTGCTCTAGTTTATGTACAGTCCTGCACACACACACACACACACACACACACACACACACACACACACACACACACACACACACACACACACACACACACACACACACACACACACACACACACACACACACACAAACATTAATGGCTAGATCTGGTTGATTTGTGTGTGTGTGTGTGTTAACATATATGGAGTAAGTGTATGTGTGTACATGGGCATCTGAGTTGGGGCTTAATTATGTATTTAATGTTGGCTAAATTGCTTGGTAATAGTGTGTGGTCTTGTGTGAATGTGCATGCATGTGTGTGTGTGTGTATGTGTGTGTGTGTGTGTGTGTGTCTATGATCTTGTGTGAATGTATAATTTGTGTGTCTCTCGGTCAGGACTCTGAGGGCTCATGGCTGGAGCTGGTTATGTTTCAGGTGCATCGTGTGGTTAAGGGATGGACAGAGAGTACACTATGATCCATGTAGCACAAACCAGTCTCTCACTCACTCACACTCTCTTTTATTCATTTTGACCCTCACTCCCCCCCTCACTCTTTCTATCCCTCTTCTTTCTCTCTTATTCTTTTTCATGCTCTCCTTGTATCTCCCTCATGTTATCTTTTTCTTTCACTCTCTCACTTCCTGGAAACAGTCATCTCAATATTAGGCTTATCGCTCTCTCTCTGTCTCTCTCTCTCCCACTCTCTCACTTCCCCCTTACCCTTTTTTGCTGTTCTGACGGAGATTCATGGTGCTTCTAATTTGGCATGCAGACATTAATTCCAGCACAGCAGCTGGCTCCTCTCTGTCCCTGAAGGCTTTTCTCTAATGCGCAGCTTCAGAGACATGCTGCAAATTAACACCATTTGTTCTGCAGAGCATGCCGTCTTCTCAACACTACATGCATATCTTATTACTTGATGTTTGTCTAAACGTGGAAAAAAGGGAGGGAGGAGGGATGGCCCTAGCTGAAAATGAAAAGATGCCTATTTTATCATAATTTCTCTCGTAAGACCTGAAAACCCCTGATCACATGTTCTTGTAGATGGAATTGTTTGCCAAATACTTTTGTTTTGTACCAGTGACCCATCTTCTTTGTCTCCTCATTGCAATGTCATTCGACCATAATTCAACATTACCTGTTTGGATTTTTTTAACATACAATGTTTCAATCCAAACCAGCAAGTAAACAAATTATAATTAGTGGTACACAATGCACAAAAACCCCTTCCTGCAAAACCTACAATTAAAACACTGGTACAGATAGACTCACATGATTTTAAATTCCTACATGTTTTACATGAATATTTGTTTTCTTTGGTAGGTTGATTTGCATAATATGAAATATCACTATCTTCTTTTACAGAACTGACAGCTCACCCAGGTGTGCTGGATGGATGAGTATGTTCAGAGAAAGGAGAAGAGAGGAGAGGGAGAGGAAGAGGAGAGGAAGAGGGCGGCGGAACCTCACAATGCTCCCTCTGTCTCCCCACAGGACGCAGATGAGTTGTTTTTGTTTTCTGGCTCTTGTCTGACTGGAATATTAAAGACAGAAGCTCCTCTATGTTTGGAGTGCTGTCAGAAAGCGAGAGGTTAAGACACGTTGCCTGTTACATCACTTTGTGCCGCTTTCGATCCTGCACCTGGCCTGGGTCCTGTGCTGAGTCCCTGTGGGGGTGTGGCTCCTCTGTCTCAGCAAAACCTTCTCCACATAATTCACAGGCCGGTGATTTCTTTGCAGCCTCTCAGTGATAACAGTGTTGGCTCTCCACCTCATTATCTAATTCCAGAGCATGTCTGCCATGACTGGGTCCACTGGGAAATAACTCTCTCCAGGAACACAAGTGCATGGCTCAAGTGTGCAGGCTGAGACACACACACACACACACACATAAATGTTTATGACACACATACACACAGAAACATGCGTACACACACAGACAGACAGACAGACAGACACGCGCACACACACACACACACACACACACACACACACACACACACACACACACACACACACACACACACACACACACAAGAACACACACAATTACAGAGCAATTTAGCCTACATTGAATACATAATTAAGCCCCAACTCAGATGCCCATGTGCTCATATACACTTACTCCTCCATATTTTGTTAACACACATTTGGTTATAAATATGGCCCCACGGCTTTCCCCATATTTAATAAGCACTACTAATGCCCGATCAACCAGCCAAGCATTGTCAGTTAAACAATCAGGAGTGTTCCTGGTCAAAGATAACCAGCTCTTGTTCAGCAGTTTGTTTCCTTACAGAACATCACTGGCAGAACACAAACAGGAAGTACCCAGGGGAGAGGGGGAAGTAAGTTGTATGGCCAGACTTGCTTCTTACAGCACCAATGAGCTGGCAGTGGGTGTGGGCAATAGAGCGTAGTGGTGGTGGTGGTGGTGGGGGTGTGGGGGGGCGGGGTTGGAGTATGCACAAAGAGAGAAAGAGAGAGTCTTGAATTCTGGAAGGCATCTGGTCCTCCATGCTGCCTGCATGATGTGACTGCCTGGGCTATCAGCTGGCGGCTTGGACTGCAGTCAAGTTGTGTGAGGGGCAGAGCAGTTCCTCGCCTTCCTTCTGAAACTCGCACCACCGCCACTTTTCTTTACTCCCTGTTTGGAATCCCCTCTCCTCCAGATGGTGCCAGGTTGTGTTTGTGTTTATACATCAAAACCTGCTGTCATTATTGTTGCTTGGATCATGACCTGAGAAGCTCTCTCTCCACAGTGTTGTGGTTTTACTTTTAGTTTATGATTGTGTTTGTGGTCCATGATAAGACTGATATTATAACAAAAGACAACTCTGAACATTTTCACACTGTTGTATTGCAACCTAGGAATATAGTTCCTAACATGCTTCTCCTACTTTCACATTCTGACTGATGTGAAGCAGTGAGGCTTCATTGAACCAAAAATTGGAGGAGTGACCATATAGCACTGATGGACTCCTTCAATTCACACAGGGAGGACAGCAGAATGGTCCTTTTGTCAGAGAGGAAGGGCAAAATTGCTTCACTTACAGCAGAAGAACTGGCCCTCTTCAGTTAATCTGCCTTTGAGTGGCATTGGCTGCCTGGCAAGGGGTGTGTCAGGAGGGCACACTCCCGAGCTGAAGGGTTCCTTTAGTGCCTGGGGGTGACAAAGTTTGACAGGCATCTGTGAGTTATTCAGTCAAGGAGTGAAAAAGAAAAAAAGAAAAAACTGAAGAAAAGAAAAAAAGTTTGTATGAAGAAAAGTTGACAGGAAAAGGGAGAATTTGTGAGAGGACGTCCTTCTTAAAATGTTGATCTCTATTGAGGAAGCACTTAGCAGTTAGCAGGGTTCTCTGTTTGCCCCCAAAACTCATTGGATCCACAGCAACAGAAACAACACCATCTTTCAGTTCTCCTTGCAACTTTTTCCAGAGCATGATTAGAACATTGCATCTCTCTCTCTCTCTCTGTCTCTCTCCTGTTACTCACTTAGCCACTTTTCCTTCCACCCATCTTTGTCTCTTCCACTCTGCAGCCTTTTCTCTAATTAGCAGGCTGACATAGAAGCGGCTGCCGGCTGTGCTGAACGAGCCGTGCATTGCGGGGTTTGTTTGCTGCGCTGTGGCAGGGCAGGGACCCACAGAGTGGGCTCTTACTCTGGATTAGCGGGAGACTGTGGAGGCTTTTCTGTCTGACTGGAGACCATGGAGCCGTGGATCAGCTTCAGTGGGCAGTGGAGGGATCAGCAGGCCGTCTGGCAGCCACACCAGGGAGGATGCAGTCTGGTGCTTTGGGTTCAGAGGACCCTTACTGTATACCCCTCCACTTATTATGAAATTAGCCAATTAACAACACATTTTTATGTGAGCAAGAACAACTTAAAAATGTTTCAACATTTTTTGGTGGTTCTGTGGGTAATTTTCTCAAAGGGCACACACACTATCAGGTCCTGAAGAAATGCATTCATGTGATCTATTGAACTGCTGTAAAATTACATTAGACATGTACTGATATACTGCCCATTATAAAGCATCAGCAATATCTGAAAGTTGCTGTATGTTAATACATAACATTTGTAACTTGCTAATCAGTATTCAACACATGAGAATGCAGACTAATACAAATCTACATATTGACATAAAAAAGGTGAAATGTTGATTATTATTAATTTAGAGTAGTTAAATCATATCAGAACATAGTGATGGCAATGCTCTCTGCTTAAATACTGCATAAATCAAGTATGATCATGTTCCTTGGTGAAATAAATCAGTTGTTTTTATCCATGTTATATTTTATCAATTTTATACAGTGGGGATTTTTAGATATCCTTTTAAAGATTCACCCTAAGCAATTCCTCCACAGCCTGATTCAGCCACCCTCATTTTCAAGCTGCATCTTTTTCTCTTCCTCAGATTTTCAGTGCTTAGAATCCTTTTGAGTTTAAGGGTTTTTTATGGAACATGGAATCAATTTGATTGATTGAATCAGCTTTGAATGACTTATGTATTGTTATGGTTTGATTGATCAGCTCATTCAAGAAATTAAAGGAAATTGCTTATTTGATTTGAAATATTCAAAAATAATAAAAGTTTATTTTGGTAGGTGCTCTCCAGGATATTTGAAGAAATAACTTCATAATACAATATTCATAATTGTATTTCCTGCCAACAATATATTTTACATTTTGAAAAAACAAGGGAAAGAGTGTACTGAATAAGAAGAGAAAGAGGAGAGAGGGCGGGAGTAAAACTGAATCAAATGAATCTGAAGCTTACCACCGTATAAGAGTGACACATTACATTTGTACATTTGTACATTCACAGAATTTACACCAGACTCAAATCACATCAACTAATCTCATAATAATAACCATACACGTACCATATGTCAGAATAAACACAATTATAAAGCAAACCAAAAACATGTAATTGAAACATTGAGACAATATTATTACCACTATTGTGAGTAGTTTGTTGTATTTGTTTAATTAATATTCCCATTCAACCTCATTAATAATCCTGTTATGAACCACACTTTTTCATGCTTTAGTAATACAATGCCTTGTGTTTTCTATGCCAGTAGTGCTGATTTGAATTTAAATCTGAGAAACAAAGACTGAGAGGGAGACAGGCGGTGAGGTGCTCAGTACAGGGCCTGATGTTGTGCATGCTGATAGCAGGGAGCTGGATGGCCCATGAATATTACATTAGCACGCCAGCACGGAGGTCCACCGCTGCAACATCTGGCTTTGTCCACAGGGATGCCTGTGGTGAGGAAGCTGTGAATTCAGGAGAAAAACCTGCTACTAAAACCTGGCGATAAAGATAGTGCCTTGTGCATCAAATGGCTGGTTTATTCAGTAAATTTGTGTTTAACATTGGTGGTCACAAATGCCAGCAATACAGGAAAACAAAACAAGGGCTTTTATAAACACTGACTGAGACAGTTACAGTTATCGTATGTCTTTAAGTTTTAAGGTTCATACCTTTGTCTTCAGTGACAAACCTTGTCTTTGTGGGGATTGTATCCATTCCAGCTGTAAATGCCCCAGCCCTGTCAATTCTTTAGTTTGTGGCTATAACCAAATTATTTGAAATCGGTTTTTGAGTTTTCATCAAACACAGGAACTCATGTTTAGTACCACCACAAATAAAATACATTGGTACTTTGACACACCCGCACAACAATAGAATACACAAAACAGCAAGATGCAGTATGAATTTAAAGTGCACCTTTACCGTGTCACTTTTCCACAATTATATTCCACTCCCAAACGTAGCACAATATTTTCAAATCACAAAACGGGGGAAAAGAACAAAACTAGAATATGATGTTTTCTTTCCCCCAATCTATCCCCAAACACCAACTCACTCTCCGCCGAAGTATTCTAATACAACCACATATCAACAAACTGTGACAAGTTTACATGACTGAAAAATATTTGAAATCAACAGCAAGTCTGGCTTGAATTATCGTCTGTTGCACCCACAGAGAGAACATGAAAGACAGTGTATTGTTGATGCTGTTGTCAAAGGTATCTTTGAGTATGATGTAATTGTCTGATATTGATTTTGTTCATGTTTCAATTTATTGTTCAATTAATTTTTTTGCCAATATTTACATATGTATTTCCTGCCAAAGAAGTGTCCTGAATTTCAGAAATGTGAGAAAGGGAGACAGAATGAGGTAGACAGAGAGAGGCAGTCATTACGATAATGACTGCAGAAGAATGTGCGTCGTGCTGAAAGGTGCACTGCTACAGTGGCCCTGCAGTTCTCTTTGTGGCTAGGCAGGCTTGCCTCTGCATGGGGAGATATTTATTTGCTCATCCATGTGGGTGTTATGGAAAGCAAAAACAATGGACTAATTGCTTTGGATAATGAGAGTTACTCATGGGGATCCATTTTCCCCATTGTCTTTCCCCATTGCACACAACAAGAGTTTCAGAATCGTAGCTGATTTGATTGTCCATCCTCGATCACTTCACTTTTAAGAACACAGCGGCTACCTGTGATTATGCTGGATATTCAGCTTCTATGGTATGTTACATATACTCAAACAACAAATAACCTGTTCAAACATAATCTTAGCACTAGCACTGAGAAATAATAGCTGCAAAAATACTTGGTATATATCATAAATGATATCAATAGGAATGTCTATCAGTTGAGCTGTGTAACTAATGAACTAGCGAACTGCACTTTTTCAAATATATAATCATGGTAATAGGGCTAAAAGATGAGTATACTGTCTGAGGGGGTGAACATACTACATATATATAACTCCACTTCACATACATAACTCCAAAGCCCACATGTATTAATGATAATAGGCTCATAGGTGTGTATACTGTACACAACCATTGATTTAGGTAATTATATTTGGTGAGCCAGATTTATCAAAGCCTTTAGGATGTGTAACATGTTTTACACGTACAGTTTCAGCGACAAAACAGTTTTGCACAAACAAAATGCTTTAGTAAATCAAGCCCTATTTGAGTAAACCCTCGACTGCACCACATGATCAGACTTTGGTACTGCAGAGGACCTTTCTGCCACAGGAGTCCACCTGTGCTGGCACACACCTGTGCTGATGGAGGCAGCAGAGCCTGCTGACTATCCCCAGAATTCATTGCGCCAGACAGTCCTTGTCCTTATCTTTTTGAATGCTGGGTTTTGTTCTTTTATTTTTTCAAAATGCATGTTTTATTTTCCTGATTTCACAAACTACTTATTAATAACTTATTTGTATGAGTCCACTGTCTGCATTTACACTTCAGTCCATGAGGGGGAAGGCCATCTTTTTAAAAAATATTTATGCCTCTGAACATGCAACAAATTGCTTAGGTTAAAATGAGGTCATTTTATGTTATTTATATTGTATTAATATTCTCTTTGTGTGTGACAGTGAATGATTTATCTGTATTCACTTTTTTCCACACAAATATTGTGTCATACCTACAGGCATGTGGTATTCTTAAGCGTAGGCTGAATGGCGTTTTGAAAGCGGCAAAAATCAATGATCCCAGTGATTTATTTCATGGGCTTTTTCATTTTCTGATTCATTTTCTTTTGCATGCCTCTGTGAATTGTGTGACTAGCTTTGCTAATGGTCTCAAACGCTAATTAGGAGTTGAGGAGGATGTCTTGTTTGAAATGTTAGAGATATAGGTTATGGGAGACTCTGTCATTTGTTTTGTTTCTTTTGTACTGAGCTCTAGTTAAAAGCTTTTCTGTTTTCGAAAACATTAAAACATTTTCTGACAAAATAACTCTCAATCCTCAGAAAGTAAAAAAGAAGATAGCTTAAGAAAAAAACAATCAACTATAACATTAAATTGGCCTGGAGTGTGTCTATTTTGATAAAAGCTTAACACTTTTGGTGCCTTTATTTTCATTCTTTACATTTTCCCATGAAAAATACCAACAGTGCCTTCACTGTGATTGGTAATGGCATTCATGCTATATTCATGCTCTTCCACCTCACAGTATTCAAAGTACTCTTTTTACCTGCTTTTGTGTTTTTCTTCAATCAAATTGTGGAAAACAGGGCTACTCACTGTGTTAGTTGTAAGAGCTGTCTCAAGGTCTTTTACTGCAGTTAAAAACAATGCATTTGCCCTTTCAAACAAAAACAAGGTTATTCTAAAGACTACTGCTTCATTTTAAGAAAGACATACTGATTATTTTCATTTTTACTGTTCAATCTGAAATTGCCTTTTAATTTCCATTATTTTCTGGATTCCCAGTAAAAACAGAAAAAAGTGTCATTGTCTTTTTTGAGTCAATTTAAAGGAGGTCTTCCATCAGAAATGGCCTGCAGGTCAGTAGTGTTTTTATCCTATTATGACAGTGCCATTGCCCTCTCGCTGAGGCCAACACAATATGTTCAGATCACACAATCAAATGCAGGAGCTTGGGGGTTTTGACCTGTGCAGTTTTTCACATTCCCTGAATTCTGATCAAACAAGCATTGCAAATTAAGAAAAAACAGTGCAAAATAAGAAATTCACAACCTGCCTGAGGCAGCAAACAATACAGACAAACTGCTAGCTGTGGAAGAGCACACAGAGTCACACACTCTCTCAGGGAGCCACATCTCTATTTACAGTATACATGGACTTACTGTGGAACTGTGACACAAAGAGGACTTCCTCTCACATTTTAATACGCAAGGAGAGACACACACTGAATGACTGAATCAGCTCTGTGAAAGCCGTCCAGGTGCATTCTGCTCCTGTAGGCATGGTGTGAAATTCACACTGTACATGAAATGTACAGCTTTGTTATGATACTGAGACACACCTATGCATTACACTTAATGCAGCAAGCATTCTTTCCAGCTAAAATAAGGCTCACGGTATCTTAAAAACTGCAACCTTAAAAATACAGGAAATATGTACTTATACACAGCTATAGACATATACTCACATAACTATAATTATGCATTTTTACAATTTCAAACAGTGATGCAAAAAGGTGAAATTATTATCAGAATAACAAAGCTTACTCAGCAGATTGGTGTGTATGTACAGAGAGACAGTGCATGTTAACTTTTGTGTACATGTACATGTCTTCATCTGACATTTGCATGTTGTTCATAAAAATTAAAACACTGATAAAATACTTGCTCCTCTGTGATCTAAGGCAGGCGGGAGATTATTGCTATTTCAGGAATACATGTCAATATGTACATTTTCAGCTGAATTGTAATGTTGTTAATGAACGGCTGTATGCTTTTTGATTTCATGTCGCATTGCTTGGGGAAATGTGCCCAGTTTTTTAAGCTGAGGCATAATAACAGATTCTGCTGCATATTTGCCTATCACATCCTCCCCTCAAACATGAAGATTCACCATTGACAGTTCTGAGGTCCTTTGATCCCTCTGTTTGATTTGATTGCTGCAATTCACTTTACCAGCTGCAGGAATCATTCATATCATAGTCCTCAAAATGGCATCTGAGATGGGTGTTTCCCTGCTGTTGTCATGCTACAGTGAAATTTGCATCAGGATTTTATGTTAATTAGTTCACCTGAAAATGAGCATACGCTGTAGAATGGAGCTGAGAGCATTTTATTGTACTGCTGTACAAATGAGTACGATTTGACACAGAGACGCACTACTACTGCTTAACAGATCAGTGGCAAAAAGATTTATGTGGATGAAAGACATACGAGAGAGAGAGAGAGAGAGAGAGAGAGAGAGAGAGAGAGAGAGAGAGAGAGAGAGAGAGAGAGAGAGAGAGATAAAGTGTGTATGTATGCACATACCTTTGTGCATACGTGTGTATGCATGCATATATGTGAGTGTGTATGTGTGTGTGTGTGTGTGTGTGTGTGTGTGTGTGTGTGTGTGCGTTCGATTATGTGTAGGTGTGTATGTGTATGTGTGAGTGTGCAATTTAGGTTGGAGAAGAGGAGTATGACGGTTCGAGTACAGCTCCCCACTGCTCCTCTCTCCTGATTAAATCAGCAATCCAGATAAATTGTTGGTCTGTTTTGCAGCAGACACAACGAGTAAATTAAAAGTAGGAGCTGACAGAGGACCATATGGCACTAGTCTCCACGCGAGGGGAAAAAAAGGAAAGATTAATTGATAATAGCGGGCTCCATCTCCGATGGGGGTTTGTATATGCCATCGGAATTTTAACATCAGGTCTGTGCTCTACACCCAAGAGGAGTAACTCGACCAGCTGGCTCCTGTGCTTGTGGCATTGCACACCTTCAGTACCAGACTCCCCTGTTTGAAAGTGACATTATGTGTTCTTTTGTTGCCTCCAGTCAGCTCAGTGGGGAAGGTTTGTTTGTGGTTGTTTGTTTGTTTGTTATCATCATTTTAACTTGTTCCAGTTTGTGCACATGTTGTATTCTCCATTATTCACGGGAATGAAATGCATCTACCCTATCAGGTAAATTTAACGTGAGCAATCAGGAGCATAAGGAGCATTGAAACTCCAAGTTCAGACCTTGCAGTTTCAGATCTCACCATCCTGGAAATAAAAGGCTCTGAAATTTGAATGCACCAGTACTGAGTGTGCCAGGAACGCGCCTCTAAGTGAAAGCCAAATGACAGGCTGAACAGCGCTTGCCGTATTATTGCCAGTTTTACAAAAAGAGTAAAAACAGGCCATTCAGCATTTCTAAAGCTGTGTTACCCAGCAGGTGAGTCTCTGCTGTGGAATGTGTTCTCCTCACACCTCTATGTGTGAGGAAGACCAGTGTAATTTGCAGCAGTGCACTTTTCCCCACTACTTTACACTTTAACTTCCAGTCAGTGATTACTCCAGTGGTGGAGATAGCAGCACTGTTGTTACATCTCTGTCTCTCCCTTTTTTTGTTTTTAAAAAAGGAGGTTGACACTGAAAGACCCCCTCCACCAAGAGGCACAGGTACAAAGCGTGTCCTGCACTCCCCAATGGCCTCCACAAAGAAGGAGGGAGGGAGAGAGAGAGAGAGAGAGAGAGAGAACTCAGGGGAAATCAGTGCTCTCTGTTCATAAACAGATTCATCAGTGGATTCTGACAAGAGAAGCACTGCAAAATGACTAGCCCAGGAATGGAGGGAATAAGAGAGAGACAGAGACGGGGAGAGAGGGAGAGAGGGAGAGAGGAGGAGTGCCTGTTATAGACAGACAGACAGATAGACAGTGCCCTTCATCACGGCAGAAAAATCAGCAGGCGCGTACACTGTGAGGTCCGCTGCGTGCTCTTCGTTCCCAGCAGGAGAGCAGACAGGAGGAGCTGGGGTGTACATACTGTGGGGTTTTCCATGTTAAACCCAAACAACAGCATTAGCATGTATTTGCAATGAAAATATGTGGATAAGTTGTTGTGCAAGGGGATGCTTCTTGCACTGTGGCACCCATTGTCATTCAGTGTGGGAGATAGAGACATGGGGAGGTGAGGTAGGGGGGTTTGCTGAATGTTTCCTCAGCTCATGGCAGTGTGTTTTATTAATGCTGAGACAGACCCAGGGAGATGTGTGTTTGCTCGGGCGAGTGACAGACAGCACACCACAGGGGCAGATTGATAGACATGGGGGGGGCTTTGACCCCAGAGGTGCAGGGGGAAGAGTACGTGGGTGTAATGAGGGGGAAACTCTCTGGCACGTCAGGATCAGAGCAGCGTCTTTGGCCCAGCACTCGGCGTGGTTTAGCCGGAGGAAGGGAAGCATCGTGGCGTGGCAACGAGTGGTGGGGAAGAGTGGAGCGGGTCGGACTGACAGCCCATAATTACGGCTCATTTTCAGTCATTAAGAGAGGGAGGGGGAAGCGCTCGCTGCCGGGAACTCGGAGAAGGGTCTGATTAATAATGCATCCTCCTCCTCCCTGCGCCCCCCACCCACCCTGTCACCATCGCCACATACCCACAGCTCCTCAAAAACACTACCAAAATCTACATACTCACACCCCAGTCAGAATGTGTAGCAGCCACAAAGAGTGAGAGGGGGAGAGAGAGAGAGAGAGAGAGAGAGGATGTGTGTGAGAGAGAGAGAGAGTTTGTGTGTGTATGTGTGTCTGTGTGTGTGTGTGTGTGTGTACGCGTGTGTGTATGAGAGAGAGAAAGACAGAGATGTTGATATCGGTGTTATTGTTGATTTACAGTTTTGACATTGGTGCTATTGTTGATTTACAGTTTATGTACAACATTGCTCTGACAATACTATAATGATGTGTGGTCATGCCAATAAATGAATATGAATGTTAATTTTAGAGAAAGAGAGATGGTGAGAGAAAGAAAGTGATGAGGTAAGGGGAGAGGTGGTTTATTGATGAGGTGATGTATGTTTGTATCTGTGGGTGTGTATGAGGGGGGTGGGGCTGAGACTGAGCCATATTTTCTGTTTTGTGTCTGTTCTTGTTGCTGTTAATACCGTCTTTGTATTTCAAAACTTTAACAACACAAGTTTTAGAACTTTTAAAAACAAAATTTTATCAAATATACTATTTGAATTTGATTGAGAGAGTGAGAATGAAAGAGAGAGAGATAAATACAAGGAAAGAAATAAGAAATAAATAAAAAAAACATAATTGATTAATATGAATAATGATGACTCACAAACCCTACATTGCCAGTAGCAAATGACATGGATCACATGTGAACCTGTGATGTGCAAGCTAGAGGATGGAGGCTACACTCCAGCCATGTGCCTTAACTGACTGATCCACCTGGGAGATGTATGGGAGCAGAGCATTACTGTTTCAGCAACAGCAAGGGAGAAGTTTTCAGCCTCTGCAACCATTCTGTCAGCTGCATGAATGAGGGACATAAAATGAACATCTGTGATGTGAGCTGTGTGTGTGTGTGTGTGTGTGTGTGTGTGTGTGTGTGTGTGTGTGTGTGTGTGTGTGTGTGTGTGTGTGTGTGTGTGTGTGTGTGTGTGTGTGTGTGTGTGTGTGTGTGTGTTGGACTTCAGACTTCAGCATGGTGGTGCAGGGAAATCTGGAATATCTGTATCACACGCCAACATACGTCATGGCACAGACAGTCTTCCGTCTGAGCATCTTAGGGTTTCTGACAACTCCATTGGGATTTAGAGACTGTCTTTGATTGTTAAAGATTTCATGTCTCTTGTGGTGTTTGCATGTGAATGTATGTGTATCTGTGAGTGTGCATATGTTTTTGAAAGCATATATGTGTATGTGTAGTGTGCATGTGTGTGTGTTTGGATACATGAAAGATAGTGTATTTCTGTGACTGGTCTGTGTGAGTGTGTGTGTGTATATCTGTCTCAGTCTGAGCACATGTCTGCTTGTTAACAAGTCTCTCTGTGCATACATTTCAAAGACTGACAGAAATTCTGTCATTTCTGTGATTCCTACAGGCCACTTGCATTCTGGTGTGATTTAATACCTATTGCACTGTGATATTATATATTATAGCCTCCTATGCTAGATTAACCAAGTCTGTGTATTGGTTCATTATGAAAAATAAATCATGTTCCTTTCTCAGCATGTGTTTGCAGCTTTATTTTGGGATATAAAAATTGTGAGTACATTATGTTGTTTATGATATTTAAATCATTTTTATATTAATGGAATAATTCAAGCCCATCTTTACCAGTACCTAACTTATTATTATATAACAATGAACTGAACCTGTCTGAACTTGTTATTCTGAGTTAAAAGCATTTTTACTTGGTAATACAACACAACAGTGGTATTTTAAAATATTAAATACACATGTAGATATCTTTAAATAAAACTGTTTTGCCATGAGCACATTACAGCTCCTCAATGAAACACTTAGATTGGTTTTGTCATTGTCTTCCAAGCCAGGCTAACCTGCAGTTGTGTGAGAATGAGGATTTTGTGTGCTGACACTATTCCACCTCCACCCCACCTTGCCCCCAACCTCTGTTCCCCATTCCCTGTGATCACAGGGGAGCCCTTTGAAGTCTTTGCTGTTGTCCCACAAAGATCACGGGCAGACCTGCCCCCATGAAATATTAAAAACTCTGCCTTATTATTTTCAGCTCATATCTAGAGGAGAGGGGGGCATGAGGTGTACAAACAAAGCAGAGGGAGAAAGATGGAGATGAAGATAGAGATACATTGACCGAGAAAATGAGAGGAAGAGAGAGAGAGGGGGAAATGAAGAGCATGTTGGGGGAGATAGATTAGCACATAGCTTCTGTGGGTCCCTCCCTTTTCTGTCCAATAGATCCATCTTTACTTCATAGTCCTCATGTCCCCTGTTGTACACCACTGGGAAATCCTCTGTAAGGCAGCAATGTTTTCACTTTTGTCCCCATCATTCAGGTTCAATCCCCACCCATTAACACAAGCTTGCAATAGTTTTTCAGAGTTAAGCCAGCACTCTTTAATGAGCTCGTCAAAATCAAACCAGCTATTAAAAGTTTTTTTGTTTTTTTTTGTTTTCCAGGGTTTCTCTTGTCACCCTGGCCCAGTTTCAACCATAAACATCCATTGCCCGGGACATATAATTTGTGGCTTCTCTTAAAGTCTTGACATAAAATGGTATAAAATGGGTCTCTGAGTTGCAAATATTGTGCATGACATTTTAAGGCTCAATCATGAATTCTGCGTTGAGCTTGGACATTTTCTCCTCCCTTCCTTCTTCACACAGAATACATCCCCCCTCACAATTCTTTACCCATCCTTGCCCCTCCCAGAAATCTCCAGTAAGAGGCCAGAAGCGGGGGTGGCAGAGTAAAATGGGGGTCCCATCTGGTCCCTCAGACACATTCCGCTGCAGCCTAATGACGAGCGGGACCCTGGGCCCCCCTGACCCCGGCTCCAGCCCTCCTTCTCTCTCTCCATGGCCCCCCTGGGACCACGTGGAGGGGGCAAGGGGGGCTGACACAGATAAGGCGAGGCACTCCAGGTGGCAGAACTGTAGAGGGAATTGAAAGTCATGAATATATTAAACGACGAGAGTAATGAATTCAAATTAAATTGTACGTGCTGAGCAGCGGCCCCCGTGTGCACCGGGATATTTTTGTGGCGAATAATTACACCTTTTTTTTTTAAGGCAGCACAGAAAACCACAGTAAAAGAAAAAACATGACTGACTCTCATCACTGACTTCAACAAATAGAAAAAGAGTGTGTATGAGAGTGTGTATTGCTGCAGAGGTTGTGTACAGTGGTGAGCTATGGTGTAGTCATGATATCCATGGTACAAACCTTGTTGTCTAATTGAAAGACGCATAAGTGAGTATGATGCGGAAGGGTCCTCAGTGATCTGGTAGGTCAGGAGGGGTGGGTGTTGGAGCAGGGGTTGGTGTGAGCGATTCTCCAGGGGCAAGTCCTGCTCTGCCCCCAGCTTCAATCACCCTGGTGCCCAGGGCAGTTTGAGTGGGTTGAGCAAGCAGAGATTTGGACTGCCATCCTCTGTGGGGTAATTCCTGGCCCACATGGGACCTCCAGGCTTCAGTGGCCTCAGGGCAGAATGGATTAGCTGAGCCTTACCGCTATGATTCCATACACAAACAAATTATCCTCAGCTGCTGCATACTACTGAAATACAGTAGCCCGTCTCCTCAAACTGCTCGCTTACAAGACCCTTCCACCCACATCCCAAGAATAACCAGATATTCCCCAGTCAGTGACAGAGGTAAGAATGCTCACGCGTACTGTGTCTCATAAAATACTCATTTTATTTTTAAACACTGCAAATTTGTAAATTGACAAAAATGAAAGAGGTATCCCTGCATATTCTGTGCCAGACTATTAAATTTCTGCTGGGCAGTTATGGAAGAAGCAGAGGATAGTTATGGGAGAAGGAGGTGTAACAGAGGTGGGAATTTGGAGGACAGCCCCTGACCTCTGACCTCTATGACCCTTCAGTCATTCAAAGGTTGACATGCTGAATATGGGCTGAAAATGTTTTTACTGATCAAAATGGTTTGCTCATTGTTTGTCATTGAAGAACATCCTAGTACAACTTCTACATAGGTGAAAATGTGGCTTACTGAGTCAAGCTCTCTGTTCAGCAATAACTTTTCAATCCAATCCCATAAGACTATACCACAAAATGAGCTTGTTACTGTGTAAATGAGTTTATGTAACAATATAACCTTTTGTGGGAGGTGGATGGAAAGAATTAAAATTTTTGTTATTGTTACAGAAACAATGTCTCCATTCCTCTTGTCTCTCGTTCTCTGACCTTGTGTTGTTTTGTCAAACAGCCCGTGCCTTCTGCCTCGAACTCAGTAGATGAGGATGCCCTTCCATCCATCCAAGTACCTGCTGAGGATGGGGACAGGTTTCACACACACACACACACACACACACACACACACACACACACACACACACACACACACACACACACACACACACACACACACACACACACACACACACTCACGCACACACACACACGCACACACACACAAAGACATGCACACATGCAGGATGGAGAGAAGGTGTCACTACAGGTACATTGGCAGGGTGTGACTGTGTTACATGAAGGCTGGAACATGGCCCATGGTGGGTGTATCCTCCAGCACAATGATGCAGCCCCCAGCACTCCATCTCTCTGTGACCTCCTTCCCTATCGCTGTCCTTCTCACACTCTTTCATTGTTCTTTTATTATGAATTACGACCACAAAACACACATGCACACACACTGAGACACACACAAACACATAGGAAGGTAGACACACACACACACACACACACACACACACATACACATACACATACAGGGACACATACAGACATACGCACACACACTCTCGAACTTGACACACATACACCACCACATCCTGTAAATAGGACAGACATCAGAGTAGCACAAAATAAATGTTGTCTTCCACCATAAATATTGATGACATGAATGGATTATAAATACAAATGTGTTTGTGTTTTGCTTTGTTGTTCGGCGCTCTGTACATTTGAGACAAAAGGACAGGATGCAGAGAGTGCTGGAGTTATCACTCCTGTGTTTCTGACAGTTGGTCTTGTGCTGATTGAACTGACAGGCGATAAATGTAGATGCATGTCACAGTCCATTTTTAACAGTGAACCTGCATACCGAGGACCAAAAATGGAAAGCAAGCACAAAACAAACACATACAAACAAATACACACAGATATGCAGACATAAACAAACAGACAAACACACACACGTGCACACAGACACACACACAGATTCACACACACATACACACACATACACCCACACAGTTTTGATATTTAGATGATAGCGAGGCAGATTGAAAAATATATTTGCCATATGCAGTCAGGCTGGAGGAGGCAGGATTGTTTTGTATGTGTGCCTGTTTGCCTGTGTGCGTGTTCAAAGTTGTATTCTCCAAACTACTGGGCATGAAATTAAAACTGATTTAATTTTAACAACTTAGATCCAACTTTTTTCATTTGTGTTCTGAAAGTTCAAATCAAATCTACATCCTAATAGGAATTTTAATATATGAAAATGAACTTGCTGTGTCTCCAAGTATGTCTCTCAAACATGACAAACTACATTGTTGACTGATTTGAAATGTATCCATATCAGTAGTGTTCCAACGTCTGGTCCTACTGCTAAAGGTATAGCTGAAGAATACCATGATCTGTGTCCTTTTAAAACTGAAGTAGCACTGCTGCAGCACTGTGGTGAGATTGGAGGGCATTTGTGTTTGTGTGTGTGTATGGGTGGGTGTGTGTGTGTGCATGTGTGTGTATGGGTGTGTGTGTGTGTGTGTGTGTGTGTGTGTGTGTGTGTGTGTGTGTGTGTGTGTGTGTGTGGGTGTGGGTGTGTGTGTGTATATGGGTGGGTGTGTATGTGTGTGTGTGTGTGTGTGTGTGTGTGTGTGTGTGTGTTTGCTGGCTAAGTGGTGGGTAGATTAGGTGCGAGACAGCAGATGGGAATGTCTAAAACAGTCCCACCCATCACAAAGCATGGGGAGGAGGGGGAGGAAGATCTTATTGGCTAGGGATGGAGTTGTGTGTGGCGTGTGTGTGTGTTTAGAGTGGAGTGTTTTGGGCTGGGGTGTGGATGAGACAGGTATGTTGGAATAACAGAATAAAAAAATTAAAAAAATTTCCAATGGAAGGCATGTTTTTGGACAGGATCATAAGTGAGGCTTAACATCGTGTCCTCTCAGCCCACACTGCCTCCACCACCAATAGCATCCCCGCCCATCTCCCACCGCCCCTCCAAACCTACCTGGTCCAACAACGGCCAGCGGCTCACCTCAGTCCGTGCACTGGCAGGCTCACAAAAGCATCACTCCAGAAAGAGTACTATTATTTTTCTCCTCCCCTGTCTTTTAGCTTTATTAAGTATTCTTTCTTCATGAAACACCACCACACACTGAGAGGAGAAAACATTTAGAGTGGAAAAAAAAACAAAAAGGATGATGCTTGGACCATATGCATTTCTATTGTTCTGCCCAAAGCTGGTGCAGATGGAAGCTTAGTGGCAAAACAATAAAAGTGGCGTCTTTGTTTTAAGGAAACAATGAAAAAACTGAAAGGGAAAATCAAGGCTTTTAGAGAAGATTACTGTCTTCGCATGAACACGACATCCAGAAGGGGTTTTTCCTGAGAGAAAGCGCCTTTCGTACGATAATTAACTCCATAATTAATGCCTAAATTACGCCTCCAGTTATAGGAGTGCTGGCTCTCCGTTGAACATGATCTGCATACTGTAACGTGCCCTGCGACCTCATTTTGACAAACTTGACAGGTTGTCAACTCAGCGTCATGGAAAGGCCTGTCACATCTGACCCCAGAATAGATGAGTTCTCAGTCAATTGTGTGGAGCGTTTGCACTTGGGCCCCTGCCTGCAACCCTCATCCCCCACCACAAACTCCCCACCCACCTCCCACCCGCTCCAGCACACTGAGTGGGTGCGGGAGGATGGGGGTGACACCCTGAGGTGAGTGTGCCCGACAGGGCCCCCATTCGTGGCATTAGCGACACGGAATGCGGCTGATATGGTGGGTAGCATTGGCGAGAGCAGCAGGATCCTGACACTGTTCTCACGAGGCTCTTGCATTGTATCCACTGCCATGCATAGGTGTGGGAGTTGTGGATCTATCATCACCACTTTCTGAGCGCTGGCACCAAAAGTGGAGCAACGTGACTGCTTTGCACTACCAGCTCCCACTCAACTTCATCCTGTAGATGCTTTTACTTATCTTTTAGCATTATTATTGTGCAAAATCATCATCAATGTGACACTATTCTGATTAGGACTGCTATGCCTGCAGTTAGCCAGATGAAATATTAGCCAGTTCTGATTTCAGTATTGAATTTGCTCCCAAGCAGCTTTTGCTTTTGCAGAGCTGGTTTGAAATATATGTTAGGTCATAGAAAGCATGTGAGTTACACATGTCTGGTCAAAAAAGGCTTTGTGTTTCTCTTTGTCAAAGACCAACAGAGTGTGAATGATGGGTAGAGGAGACAGGACACAGCTGTGAAAGAAGAAAGAGAATCAGGAACAGAGTGAGAAAGAGGGCAGGAGAAAAAAACAAACAAGACACAGAGGGAGAGTGAGAGGAAGCGAGTGTGAAAGGGGGAGAGAGGGAACAAAAAAGAATGGGAGAGAGAGAGGCAGGGAGAGAAAGAGAGAGAGGTGAAATATTGGTGTGATGTGTTGATGAATGTTGATGTGTTGTGATAAATGTACTTGACATTCAGCTTTGCTCCTTTCCTTCCAGACCGGCAAACATACCGCCCCCTGCAGGGCTTCCTGTGCCTTCCTGACCTCTGACCCCACCCCCGCACACCCCCCTGTGCCCCCTCGTGCCACAGGCCATATGCATTGCAGGGTCATTGTCAAGTTTTACACTTCACCTCTCTGCATCGCCTGTTTGTCCTGCACTTGAGTTCAGATCACCTCAGTTTCCTCCATTTTCATCAAAGCTCATGACTAGAGTTATTTTGTGTTTGTACCCTAGTTTTTTCTGCATATTCTTCCACTTCATGTTTGTCCTCTTAAATTTCCTAAAAAAAGTCCTTATCCAAAATGCTCCAGACCCCCCAATTATTAATTCTACCCATCATTGATCAATATCTAAATCCACTCATACCATTATCTTTTCAGATCTACTTAAAATGATAACAAAATCTGTTCAAAGCAACCAATCGCAGGACACAGCAGGTGTCATTATCTTGGGCATATAAAGATGTGCACATGTGACACTATTTTGGCAAAATGAACAGGTTTGAAAATGAGTGAGGTGACACATTGCTTTTCTGTGAAATGTAGTGTGCTTGTCATTTAGATTGTGTTCATGGGGCCTGAGGGATCAAAAGTTGGTAAAAAAAAAAAAAGCAGCACTGTGGAATACATCTAGTCATCACAGTTAGGTGCTGTTACCTTCAACTTTACCAGTGTGTGGTGTAACTGCAGAATCTGTCTCTTAGGACTTCTGGGAATCGTAGTTTCAGGGATGGTATTGCAGGCCAACAGTAGGATATCAACAGTAAAAGGATATCAACACACACACGCGCACGCGCACACACACGCACACACATGCACACACATGCACACGCGCACGCGCACACACACACACACACACACACACACACACACACACACACACACACACATGTTCTACTTCTCTTCTTGAATATCATGCATTATTAATTTACCTCCAGTACACTGCAGCTTTTTTTCCTTCCTCCACTGTGAGCATGCATCTGGAATTCTACACAACAGGAACAAAAAAGTGAGTAACACTGTTCAGTATCACCTCTCCTCCACAGAAAAAAGTGAGGAATTGGGGGTGGGGTTTATAAAGGATAAAAAACACCCTGGTATCTCAGAGGAGCAGCCTTCCTGGATCCATGTCATGTCATTTTAATTCTGCGTATGGATTTTTATATTTTAGCCTGCCTGCACAGAATTAGATAAACCTTCTTGTCCCTTTTGCTTTGAAACAGATAATGAGAGGAGAGCAAAGCACAATGTCATTGAGGTCAACGTGCCATGAGGTGAGTGTATGTGTGTAAACGTTGTAACTGTTTGTGCATATGTTTGTCTGTGTCTATGCATGCATGTGAATGAATTTTGTTGTATATGCATGTGTATTTGTGTGCACTGTGTGCATATTATGTGTGTGTGTGTGTGTGTGCGTGAGTGTGTGTGAGTGTGTATATTTGTGCTTCTGGGGGTGAGGAGCACATTTGAGACATCCCTGGCACAGTGCAGTCTCGGCCTCCAGATGGCCCCTGTCCAACAGGTGCTCCTAGGGCAGGGGAGGGGTGAGAGGCTTGACATCTGCTGCCCTCTCACTCCTGTTTCCCCCCTCCCCTCCCCTCTATACACATATACACACCCACTACACACACGCATACACCCCTACTACACATACATATATACCCCCAGTACACACACAGATATACCACCCCACTACACATGTACACATACACATAAACACACAGCCAAAAACCCACACAATGACCCATCTCAAATCATGGAGTCATTTTCCCTCAGCCTTCAGCCTGTCTGTCCCTCCATGTGTTCAGTTTCAACCAAAGTCATGAGAGCTATCAGGTTAGGACTGAAGGGTGCATGATTTATGATACGATACGATACCATATCCCTATAGGTGCTGACATACATAGATTTTAATTCCTCTTGCCTGTTCCACCACCAATCGGTGTTGCTTGCTTGTTTGTGAATAATCTTTGGCTCTGTTGCGTGTTCTGATCTGCAGCTTTGAGTGTAAAACTGTTAACTTGCCCACTCAAGTGCAGTGTACTGAGGGAGGCGTCATTGATTCAGTTACAAACACAGGACACTTTTCCAACTTCTCTCCCCAGTGAAAAAAAATTCTCTTCCTGTATTTTTTTGGAGATTTGTTACTTGAAAAACACAAAGAGAAAGGACCTTTCAATTTTCCTCATAAACCCATCATTCTTCTATGCCACGTCATTACCAAAAGTGTTCTGATTTATTCAGTGTAATTTTGTATCATTAAACTCCATATTTTGTAATGTTTTAAACAACAAATCCACCACCATTGAAAAACTGACTTTGCATAGTGGGAAATATCAGTTACCAAATTATATGTGAAAAAAGCCTCTTAAGGTCAGAAAACTTTGGGGGAATGCAAGGTTTGGCAGTAAGTTAACTGCTAATATATTCCTACATTTCACAGGGGAGGTAAGCAGCTGTATCGATTTCAGTCCTGGTATTGGAAAGTACTTAGAGTAACATTTATTTACTCTGCTAGGCCTTTTATTTTCCCTGGGGAGTTTGTCACTGCTGACCCCTAACACAGCTTGTCCCCCACTCTGAAATAAAACAGTACTCCCTCGCACATGCCCAGTCTGGGTCAGTGCTGCCTCATGCCTTCTTGTTCATGGAACAGACAGACAGACAATTCCACTTCATTTTTGAACAATTGTTCTTATTTTTCAATGATAATCAGGCAATTGCACTGTTATGCCTGACATGTATTTTCCACCAGAACAGCCGTCCCACCCACCTCCACTGCTTAGACCCCCCCCCAACCTCACCTGACCTATGGGTATCAAAAAATTGACACTAGGTATAGAGAAAATAGAGAAAATTATACTATAATAACAAATATTCCATCTAATAATATAGGTGGCTAGGAGCCATCTTGTTGTCCTTTGGGCCCTGGAAAGATCATAGTGTTTGTTTGTAAGTGCCCTTGTTTGGCGGCTGTCCACTTTATTTATTTACTTAACACTGGACTATTGTAAACCCTAAATGTTTTAACTGTGTACATATATATGCAGGCTCTAGGTAGCACATGGTTCATGATTACACCCTTGTAAATTCCAGATGAGGCCACCCCATCCCACCCCTCCCCTCAAAGTTTGAGGGAATACTTATTCCACAGCGTTTCCAGGGTGACCATTCCTGGAGTGCACCCTTGTTCCCCTTGCTTCCCCTGTGATAGTGCTGCCACGGATACAACTCGGCACAACTGCACTCCAGCGCACTTCCGGCATAAGACAAAGGATTAATCCTGTCACAGTGGGTCTGATACGGAACAAATAGGGGAGAGATGGGGGGAGGCGTGGGGCTCCGGGGGGGAGGCGTGGGGCTCCGGGGGGGGGGGGCGGTGACAGATGGCATATGGAGCATACACTATGGGGGGACAGAAGAACAGGGAGGGGCACGTTTAAATAGACTATACCCCTGCAGGAACAGCTTGCGTAGGGTTGAGTTGATCAGATCGATACAACAGCCATGGGAACTTGGCAAGTAACAACAAAAAAAAAATCCATTCCATTTGTATGCCAGTCCCATAAACTCAAGTATTTTTGAAACCTGCAAATCAAAGATAACCTTAGTTTTTATGTGCTATTTTTATTTTGAATTGTCAAAGGGTGTAGAGGGCTGGACCCATGGTAACAAATAGCACTCATGTATACAGTGTAACAGTGCAGTCTGTGACCAGTTGGTTACACATTGTTATGCCCGTGTTTGTGCTTTCTTTTGCATCCCAGTCTTTCCCATACCTATCAGCTTGTGGGTGGATTTATGATGATGCTGCCATAGGTGATTGGGGTCACCTGTGCTGGCACTTGGGATTCTTTTTTGTTCAGTAGAAGCTTTCCCTCCCAAAACCAATATTATTATTGAATTGCAGTGTTTTAAATCTAAGTGTGTTAATTTGGCGGTTGCACAGGACAAAATTTCAATACCTGAGTGTAGATTTATGATAATACAGATGCTTAGGCCTGTGGGGGGGGGTTAGATGATTGATAGGTAAGAACAAAAACTTGGAAGATTTATACATGTATGACAATTTAGCCTACTTTCTAGATACTAGCCCTGACTAGGCCTGTGCTATGGTGTGTAGTGTGTATGGTTTTGTACTGATGGTCAATTTATGTATTAAATACATTTAAATACATATATTTTTGTTGTATAATGGCTTATGGTGTGACAGTATATGTTCACTCTTTTTATATTTCCTGGTCATTGTAACACGGGGGTTTGTTGGTCTTAACAGCATCATATATATAATCACGTATAATGTGGGGTTGGCGTGGCTTACCATGGTGGTAGACATCCCCCACCAGCCCCCCCATGGCCCCTGCTGTGCTGTTTCCCAGCCACATCCTCTCTCTCCCGAGTCCCTGTGACCCCCAGCATGCCCAATCCCCCCAGGCCGCCGCCAAAGCCCCTTCTACAGCTCGGCTCTTGAGCACACGCCAATAAACAAACAATTACAAGGGGGAACGAATTATCTGTCTAAACTGGTCCAAGATGCTGAAGCATTTAATTTCAGATTTCACAGGCCCCCTGGAACAGAGGGGATGAGGCCAAGCCAAACAAGCCTACATTTTCCCAGGCTGAGAGAGAGAGAAGGATGGAGACTGTATTAATGTGTATGTGTGTGAGAGCATGTATGCATGTTAAGGGGAGGGACAGGCACTTGTGTACTCATCCTTAGGGTGACCACAATAATTAGGGTGACCAAAGGAATCGTGCCCTACACCTCTTTCTGGCTCTGGTCATAGGTGGTTACCGGTTAGTCCTGGTTTGAATCAGTGATTCTAGGCTATGGGTTCCAAACTAGTCAGAGGCCTACTAGTTATATGTAAATAGCTGGAGAATATGTTACTTCATTTTAGTATCAGGAGGAAAGGTTCATTATGGCCAATGAAATATGCACATATTCAGCCATACATAATCATTTGTGGCCCCTTTACTCCAGTGTTAATAGCCTCCTAATGGATTGATCCAGCAATGGTACTGTACGACTCTAGGATGGCACAATCATTTGCAATCCCCCACACCGCAAAATTACTGTGATCAATACCCACGCAGATTAGTTCAAATGTTTAAATGCCACAGACTCATTTAAGTTGTTAGCTTCTTGCAAGGCAGTAGATCACATTAGCCTGACAAACAATATGCGGCCTGACCACATTTTCCATTCCGACTTCTTAAGTGTGCATGGTAGAGTAGAGACAGAGGAGATGGAATAGCTCTGTGGTCCAGGAAAGACTTGTGGTTTCACCTCTGTATAATTATAAGAGAAATAACAGGCTAATTTTTTTAGAAATTTTGAGAAAGTACAATGGCAATGCAGGGTAATATATGTATTTCTGCTACAAGTGAATGAAGCCAGATGGAGTCACATGTGTGTATGCTTGGAATCAAGGCCAAACACTCAGTCCCCACTGAGTTCAGGACCCTCTGCTCAGTTTACAGTCATGCCAAACACCCCTCCCACCACATGCCCACCATGGGACTCAAGACATCAACCAGCCAGTCAGAGAGACAGTTTACCATCACTTTCAATGAAAGACAGGCTGCTCATTCTCATGGCTTGGCTAACAGCCGACTGCTTTCAGTGTGAAAGCAAAGCACTAATACATGCTTACTCCAGTCATTTGGACCACAGACTCCCAGAGACAGATTGAAACATTCTGAAATTGATTTAGAGCTTGCTGTTTGGAGCTTGTGCCTCTTGTTTGAAGGGAGTTCATTAAGCTCCACAGGGCTGAACTGAGAATGGGGGGAAGCATTGAAAACATGAGAGCCAGGATGGGGAAGAAATCATGTTTTCATTAGTGCTTCTGTCTGATGGCATTTCACGATTGCGTGATTGCTCTTTTTTCCATGTCTCAGCTGTGTTGGTCCTTGCTCTTTGTAGGTGATATTGCCATGATTATGTCTCCCCATTGCTGAGCCAGTATCATCATATTAACAGGCCCTGGTCAAATGGAAATCATTTGGACATGAAAGTACCTGAGTTGGCCTCAACCATCGCATCTGCTGACACCATTCATAAAAAATGTACATTGTAAGAGCTGTGTTCATCAGACGTTTAAAGGATCATTTGAAATATATTCCAGGGGAGAGAATTGTCTCAGGTAGCTTTTGCATTTGTTTAGCTTCTTTGATCCGCAGAGAGGACATTTCGCTGGCTGCTAGTCTTTGGTTTGGGTTTGTTTGGGTAAAGTGGTCCATGTTTGGAGTGTGTTCACGAGCCCTACATTACAGACAGGTGTTTCAGCTGGGCAGCATATGGAGCTTCCCAGCTGCGTGTGGGTTTGAGAGCAAAAGAGCAGAGTGATGACTGTATAATGAAACCTGATCTGATCTTCTTTAAGATGGAACTATTCAGTAGTCTTAGGTGGCTCCAAACCCACACACATTCACACACACACACACACACACACACACACACACACACACACACACACACACACACACACACACACACACACACACACACACACACACACACACACACACACACACACACACACACACACACACACACACACACACACACACACACTCATGCACACAGTTTGGTATGTGCAGAAGGGCAGTGACGCCATTTTGCACTATGGGCAGCTTGACACCTCACACATCCCATGGGTCATAGAGGACTCTTGCAGGCAGCGGTCCTGACCTTTGACCTTTGACCCCTGCTACATCTTTTGTGGCCACATTTCACATCCCTCTGAAACTTTATTATGAATTTTCCCAGCTTTTTCTAAATAATCCCCACTGACCTGATAAAGATACTGGGGATTAAAAACTCTCAAATGGCAAGCGAATGGCATATAACATAGTTTGACAGAGCCCTTTGATAAGCTCAGCTGTGCACTGTACTTTGTCGAAAGGAATCAATCAGGAAAACACATTTCAGTGTTGAATATTACAGCTGAAAACTATTAAGTGCACTTGAGAATCAGAGAACTACATTGCAAATAAAAAACCAACCGCCATCCATTAAACAAAGAAAAGAAACATCCCCAACAATAGCAAATAATCATTATTGTTATTAGTATCATTATGATAAACAGTTACCACCATAACCTTCCACAAAGGAAGCAGGAATATACATTAAACACCTTGTCTCACAAAGGATACAGTTAATCTGTTCCTAAACCCCATGGCTTAAGAACTGTGGCTAATTAACCGCGCGTGAAAGCAGGAATACATTTGAATATTGATTTTTCAGCCCCCCTGCCCCAGCGCACTGCGCGTGTGTGCGTGTATGATTATGAATATTTTAAAAGCACATTTAACACGGTGAAGTCAGGCTGCCGTGGAGAGGGATCTGTGCCCACTCTTAAGCTAATGACCCTGGGCGCTTCCAGCAAGCCTCTTCATATTTTAAAGGAAGTCGATAGAACACTGGCCCAGTCAGCAGCATTAAGATTCATACAGTCGCCACGGGAACTGTGGGGGATAGAGGGGGGGAGGTGGGAGGAGAAAAATTAATAACACCCCTGCCTAACAATCCTTCCTGCGATTTAGCTGAGCATTAAACCTCTCTGCTTGAAATGCAAAGTGGTAACGAACACCCGCGGATGATGAATTCAGAAAGTGCATCACCCAGCCAACCCACAGCCCAATTAATACAGAGAGGAAAAACTTCAGTGTCTCTGTGTTGTGCTACCTCAAAGAGAACATTTCAAACAATTATCACAGAACTGCTGTCAAATGGCAAATGTGACATTACTGAACAGAATAATCTGTGGAGTGTTTACGAGAGGCACAAATTCAATCTGCTTTCACATAGAGCAACAGTGGTGTACTCAGCAACTTGCTGAGTAAGGTCAGTATGTGAGTTCTCTACTCTGTCTGCAAAATTGCACTCACATGCATACATGTGCACACACAAATGTATACACACACACACAGACACACAGACACACACACGATCTCACACAAACACAAATGCACAAAACAGCTCCAGGCTTATGTCAAGGTCACTGTGATTACATTAGCTCTGAGTGCTTCCCCAACAGAGGGAAGAGTTTGATATGTTGTATTAGTGTTTCTCTTAGATTGCATTACTATAGTGTGCAAAATTTCTAATTTACATCATGCAGTTATGCCAGACAATATTGGTTTACAATATTCCTTGCATGGAGATGGGGATGGGATGCTACATAGGGAAAACCCCTAAGAAAAAATGGGTCCCCAGGACTTTTCCGCTAACTTCGTATTGGCTGGCATGCTCAAACACACCTGCCTCAGCTGCTTTACGGCAAACACCATTTTCTGACATGGTGCACTGCACTTACACATATGACACAATGGGGCACGTTCACTTGACCTGTGACGTTAGCATGTAATGAGAGAGGTACAGCAGAAAGGTAAGACTGAGGCATGTTTATTTCACCTCTGCGTCAGCAGCAGGTCAGGGAGTGAAGAAGAAAATGCCGGCTGAACCTCCCCACTCATGCTCCTGTAAAAGGGGTTCTGTTGTGTTTGCCCCATCCTTTTCAATCACTTTTGATGCCCCTGTAGATCACCCTCAAAGTTTAGGGAGAAAAGGGGTGGTGAGTGGTAGTGGGATTGTGGCGGTATGGGGGGTGGACCACCAGCTCTTTCCAGGGAGGCCAGACAGCATATGGCAGTGTCTCTGTGTGAGCACACCACCAGATTTGAATGACAGGCTCTCTCTCTCCCTCTGGAGACAAATACCAGAGAGAGGAGGGGAGAGAGAGGACTGCGTGTGTGTAAGAGAGGGGGAGACAGATAGAGAGAAAATGAGAAAGATGGGAGAGAAAGGGTGACATAGAGCTGAAGAGGGGGAGAGAAAAACAGAGCCAGGGAGAGAGAGAAACAGATGCTGAGTGTGAGGAGAAAGAAAAGCAGGGGGATGAAAAAAGTAACATATGAGGAAGAGGATGTGCAACTAGATTAGTCTATTTTTTTGTTTAATATTCTGTTAATCAGACAAGCCCCTTTCAATCATTCCTGTGTTGGTTCCTTTCATTTGCTTCAAAAGACTCAAAAAGCTCATTCTGTTCTCATACAGAGAGGAAGCTATTTGCAACATAATGTAAACTATACAAAGAACCAACCATCTATGGAATCAATTTAATTTTCTAGGAATAAAGGAATCACAAAAAGGCTGCCACGTGTTCAGAAATAAATCCTTATGGTAACCTGTTGTGATGTCCCATTTCTAAAAGCCTGGACTGTCTCCCAGATCCAATCGGAATAGTCCTGATTGCCCGTTTTCTCCAATCAGTTTGTTTCCACCCCCCCTGAAGGAAGTTGAAGGAAAGGAAAGGATCAATAACTCATTAGAGGGGAGCCCATCAGCTAGCCTTGTCTGCTTTAAAACCCTTAATAACCTGTGGAGCAGGCCTGCAATCACAAACAGGCCACAGACGGTTTATTTTTTTCTCTACAGTTATCACCTTCACCTAAATTAACCTCACCACCTTCAAGCTATTAATCACCACCTGACCTAAAACAGATTTAGTTCCACCTATCATCAGTTTGGTTTGTTTCTATTCAAACTGTATTGGAATCACTTGAGTGAGGTCAGACATTAGTGACGCACTTTAGGGTGCAGGAGACATGATCACCAAGACTGGCTGATGAAGGACCCAGTGCATAAACCTCTAACGATTCCTCCCTGTGTATCACTGGTCTGCACCGTGACCAGGTTACACATCACCCACAACCACCTAACCATGACCAAGTTGGAAGATATTTACAACAGAAATGATATTTCCCAAAATCACCTGGTATACACAGGTACTGCAAGATTATTTTGTCTTATCTAGGTCAAAATCATCATGGCCCTGTTCACCAGGCTTCTTCCTCTCCACTAACTGCCTGGTGAAAGTATTGTAATTCAGACTGATAAACCCATCTGCTGCGAAGGGTTTTCAAGACGAGGCATTTGTCAAACATCACTCTAACACAAAATACTTTCTGGTAATCTGAAAAATGTCAAAACTGCCTTGTTCCATGGTGATCACAGCTACAGTATGCGCTATACCCAGATGGAAAATCAAAAGTGTCCTGAGATCCATTAAGGTGTGACCATCTGGGTTCGAATACAGACACTGTATGAATTCTTCATTCAAGTCTTTGTTCTTCACTGCAGTTCGTACTTCATACAGGAGGGCACCCAGCTCAGCAAGGCTTTTCTCAGGTTTCACCCTATAGTCAATGTCAGATACCTTGCTGATATATTTTATTACCGTTTCTCTATTACCTGAATGCTCTCATCAGGATTATCATTATGTTTATGATTATGGCTATGGGGCAGTCCTTGTGACCTCTTTCTTAACTCTCCTTGTGGCACAGATTAGGGGCACCTGTATTTCAAATGTCCTTTCAAAGAAGAAAAATTAAATTCAGAACCACTGTGTAAGACATTCAAAGCCAGAATCAAAAGTCAAAATACAAGACACCTTCTATTTTAAAGAACATGTGAACAAAATGACATGGGATGTATCAAATGGAAATATAAAATAGAGCATTCATGGTAAGAATATTCATTGCTGGCCACCATAGTGATTACACCTTAACAAGACATTTGGCACTACATCTGTTTCTTAGTTCAAGAAGATGGTGGGTAAGATTCAGCACAAAACAGCCTTTACAAAGATGGGGGTGGGGGTGTGAGGAAGGGGGGGGGGGGTGGTTAACCTGGGGCTTTGCCCCAGAATACAAACATAGATGCCTATGACTGTGAATGCCTGCAACAGAGACACACAGTATCCCTTAACTGTAACTGCCCCAAATTTCCAGCATAATTAGAATTTATTCCCATGGTAATTACACCATGCCAAGGTGAACCTGGAAGATATTAATGATAGGCGCTGAGAGGTTTGAGTTGTTATGAACATGGGGAAAGGCAATCCAAGATCAAACCTTTTTGACAATTACATGCCAAGATGATATCCGAGGACTTTACAGTAATGGCTGGAGCACATTTTGAGAAAATAGGGATATGTTGATGTCATATTTATTCACAGACTCTAAGGAAAACCCTCAAGAGAGCATTTTGAACAAAAGTGGAGTCCATCCAAAAGCTAACCATGAACAGCAAGAAAACAGAATGATTCAACAACCCAGACAATTACTCCAAATTGCACTATTAAAATCAGCAAGAAATCATCAAGCAATTAGCTACAAAGTTAAAGATCCTTGGTAGCTGGACCATTTAAGATGTTAGGGTAAAGAAGTTGAAGTAAAAAGGAGACAAAAAAAGAAAACAAAAAAGAAAAGGAAAAAAGATGAAAAAACATGAAAAAGGTATCAACTAGGCCAAACATCAAACTTAAAATAGAACTTTTGAAATCCTACATACTGTCAAGAACACCGTGTGGATCTGAGGGTGAGGTCATTTCTTGAGCTATGATATAAAAAAGGATCAAAAACAGCAGGAAAGACATTTCCTGTAAAGGGCGTTTTGACAGAGTCTCCGACAGACAGAAAAATCTGTTGAGTTACTTCAAGGGATGTAATTGAAAGAAAACTTTTCTTGGTACTCCAGAGGAAGGCAGCTGGCTGTGGTTCTTTGGAAGGAGCACTAGAGGAAAACTGAGACCCAGTAACACCATTAATACATTATAAAATATCTCTGATATATGTGTGTGATTAAGAATGAAGAACATTAAAGAGAAATTTAACAACACAAAAACTGAAGGACTCTAGCCCTGGCTGGCTGTACCTGATTGCTGATGTTGTAAAAAGATATGGAGCTTAAAACCATGATGATTATGCTCCCATATGTGTTTAACACACCCTGGTCCCCGGCGGCTGGAGCTCCTTGTTCTGAAACCGACTGCATCTGCTCCCTGCCAGCATCGGGCCGTCTGGGCACCTTCCAGCTCTACTGCGCCAGAGCTAGGCCACAACCCTGCCAATCCCCGGGCATCTGTCTGCCAGGCTGGCTCTTACCACTGGGCCAAAGGGTATCCATTTGGTCTGTGCATCTCTCTGACTGAGAAGAGCAGGTACATGACACTGCGTTTTTGGCTTGATCCCTGGTTGGTGAAGCCCGTCTGTCCCCATTTGCCATGTCCCCATAAAAACATACAGCGCACAGTTCTATTACAGACACTCTTGTTGCCTCAGTTTCAGCCAGTGTCAAAGAAGTGTGGGGCACACTGGCTGAGTATCATGCTGCATCCCTATCTCCCAGAGCGTGTGACAGACAGGACATATGTTGGAGGGAGGGAGGGAGGAGACATGTGACAGGTTTCAGTGTCACATCTCTTCAGTCTCATCAACCCCACGCGGTGCAGAGGATGACCCCCCATACTCCCATCCACCACCCATATGCTCTGGATACGGAACAGTTGGACTTAGCCATGGGCAAAACTGGGTCAGACACCCCCCACCCAAACACAGACCTCCTCTCCCAATCACAGATGGAGTCGAGACCCATTGGGTCACTTTCTTTGCCTTAAGAGAAACAATCCATCTTTGGGGGTAAAGTCTTTTTTATCACTGCAAATTAAAACACATTCACATATATAACACAACAACAGCCAGTCAATCCTATTATTAGGTCATGACAGTTTGCTGAAAGCAAACAAATTAGGAGAAGATTGCTTGAAAAACAAAGAAATGGATGTCTCATACAAACACAAATTTCCAGCTTCAAGTGCTTCAAGGTCACTCAGTACCATATGCAGAGTTCTTAGTGATGGCAATGTATGGACGACTGTTGTGCTAAATGGTATTTCACATACAAAGCTGAGTTGGGCTTTACCAAGCCCACACAAAACATCCACACCGTTGCTCATCTGTGCTCATACAAATGATGTAATCACTTCGGTATGGAGCAGGCTCTGGCTTTGGGCGCTATCACAGAGTGGGTAGCATTTGGCATGCTCATTTTGAATTTTTAATTGTTGGCACTGTTGTGTAAAACACAGACGGAAGTGCCTTGTTTTACTGGTCTCCCGCCGAGATCCCAACAAGGATACGAATCAGCTTATAGATCCATCTGCCGCATGTATCCAGGCAGTGGCCAGGTCTGCACGAAGTCTACAGGAAGTGTTGGAAGTAGAACACTGTACACTTTCTTCCGTACTATTCCATTTTTTTCTGCATCAAGCTTATTGTTTTATTTTTGCTGTCATCATCATTTTATCCTTGAGGTATGAATCGGATTTGCTGTAGCCCATTTTTCTTTGAAAAGACAGGATGGGTGTTTTTTTGTCAGAAACCATTCATTTTCTTAGTGAGAATTGCTCCTGAATATTTTTCCTCTCAGAAAGAAAACATCTGAACAAAATCGTAGGCATCATCAAGGCATCATGTCTGCATTTTTCATCCTCCATGTCATCTGCTGTCCATCTACCCAGAGAAAAACATCTACGGCTGTAAAGCTTGGGCTTCAACCTAAACGGCGAAAGGACGGTTAGTTAAGTACAGTATGTGAGAGGCATGAGACTGCCAGTCCTGTGCGTTTCACCCGTACATGCTGTATCTCTTGGATAGAAGTCAAGTTTGCAGCTGCAGCACAGAATAATTCATCCTCCCCCCACCCAGGGAGAGCCACAGGTAGTTGATAAAGTGGCGGTGCCAAGTGTCCCAACTGGCGCAGACAAAGCGCAGCTGCTGAAAGCTGGCATGGGCCAGATGCTGTTGACGTGCCATGTGTTCTGTGTGGGGCAAGAGGGGGTGGAGGGTGAGGGGGGGTTAGAATGGGGCGCTTGCCAAGGCATCCTCATCTGGCGCCAACTCCACACGTGCTCTGGTGCTCTGATGGTTTCTGCCCCCCCCCATCGCCCGGACAAGGGTCTCTGTGTTCCCCTTCTATGCATGGTGCTACCCAATGCAGCTCGAATCACACCCCCAACCCCCCCTCCTGAAAAAGGTGCCGCCACTGCCCGCAATCGCCAACTCCGTCAGATGCCGCTGGCTGGAAGCCCGGGGAGCTGAGTTTGGTGCCAACTACCGACGTGCCAGGTCACCCCACGTCCAAATGTGCCCCCTGCATGGGTCCCCAAGCCTCTTCTGGCTGAAATTGCCATTCTGCCGTGTGTTACATTCCTGATCTGCAGGGATGAAAGTGGCCAAAGTGCAGCGAATAGCCCCCATCTTTCATTTAAAAAAACATAGGTATTCGTGTGCAGTTTGTTCATTGCAGCATAAAAATAACACAAAGCAAAAACTATTTAAATCCGCGTTGAATCCATGTTGCCTTGTGATAGTGAAACACAGCACAGTCGATGTGATCATTAATCGTGGTGCCGATGTTTCTGCGTTGGAATCCCTGTTAAGATTGAGGCTGTGGTGGAAGGTGCCAGCTTCTGTCTGCTTGCTTGTAGAGGGACGGCTCTTTGACGATACTACTCCTCAACTGGAGGGGAGCTTTTCAGACAAAGCTCCTAGTTGGCGGGAACATGCCATCCTCGTTTGCAGCGTAGGGGTTCAGGGAAGTGAAAACTTTTTGAACGGGTGCCACGTCTGAACAATTTTTATTGGAGGGCCGCGAGTGCCAGCTGGTGGCTGCATGTGCCCGCGCTGTGGAGCCAGTGCCAGAACAAGTTGGCGCTCAGGAGTCCCGGGCAAGGAAGGATGCAAGAACACACAAAACCCACTGTCGCCATATTGCCACATCTCAACTCCAACTCCTCCTCCTCCACTTTTCCTCCACACGTCCTGAGCATTCCTTTTAAAGGGACATCTTGCACACAACAGGGAAGGGAGCTCCTTGCTGTATACTCCATTCCAGTGAGTTGGAAAAAACAAGCAGAGATAGAATGTGCTGTCATAAAAATAATGTGTACTCCCAGCACTGTTAGACTGCCATTCCATGTGCATTTGGTGGATGTGAGACAAACTCAGAGAACTGTCAGTAAATGTAATCTGTATAACCTCCCACCAGTCACCTGCTGAACAGACAAATTATTGCACAAATGATTCACATACTATATGGAATATGACCACAGATGCTTATCTATATAGCTTTGATTTTGCTTAATTGAGATTAGTCATGTTGGTAAGAATGTCTGCTCATGATTTAATCCTTGCTCTGATAAATATGAACAGAATTTTTGCCATAGTCTCTTAATATAGACTATAGGTATTTACAGTAAGTATTATATATGTGAATGTATTTATTATTGTGATTCGAACTGGCCTCTTGGTTCTTTTCTGTCTTAAAGAAGTAAATTAATTAGCAGTCCACATAAAAGTTATTGGTTAGTTTGACTTTAAAATAAAACACTAAAGGAATCTTGCAGATGTGGTAAAAACTTGCAGACTACTGTGTGTCATGTTTTTTTTTGCCACACCAAAGTAGCTTATGTACCATTGACACACTATAGACCACACCTGCACCTAGTAACCTTTACTATCACTTGGGTAATGAGGATGTGAAATAGAATGGCTTCACGGTTGGTGCAGGTGTTTGATGTAAAACTCTTAGAATTACTATTCATCACATATCCCATCAGCACAAAGCAAACTTTACTGAATTGTTTTAGGTCAACCATATATATATATATATATATATATGTGTGTGTGTGTGTGTGTGTGTGTGTGTGTGTGTGTGTGTGTGTGTGTGTGTGTGTGTGTGTGTGTGTGTATTGGATTGGCAGATGGGGCTGGGAAGGAAAACATTGAAATATGGAAAATACAATTTCCACTTATTTTACAATTCCAAAGAGAAATATTTTTCTGTACTGAGTCTATTTAAAGCCTGCATATTGCCATTTCAATTTCAATGTTGAGTAAATCAGGAGCACTTAAAAACTTAATTTTGACAACACACATTTTTAATCAGTTATTTCTCTGTAACTATCTCCCCTTGAAATGTTCCCAAACAGAAGCAGGCCCCTGAACATGTAAACTGCACACTTATGCAGGCTAGAATAGCTGTAACTCACATGGCTATCTATCCATGTTAAGTCACAACATGCGGTAGGGATATGCAAACAAATCCCAATTGTCAAATCACAACTGGAGCCTATTTCAAATCACAAAACCAGCACTGAAATTTTAGTTGTTCATCCTCATAGAGCTGCACTGATTTAAAACTTCAGCTGTATATATTTCTGAAGAAAATGTAATTGTAATCAGAGGCATCCTTTAAATAAGTCTTATCCTCTTCCTTTCCCCTTGCTGCTTTAGTTTTTGGAGACAAGTAGAGGTAAATATACCTATTCAGCTGCTTCTGCTGGGGCCAGGTGTATGCATGGCTGCATGGGGGTGGGCAGGGTGGTGGGGAGCAGGTGTACCGGCCAGTGAGACTCCAGGTGTCCACTCTACAATGCCTCCTATATTGGCCTGCCAGCTCTGCTAAAAAAAAAAACGAAAAAAAAACCTGTCACCCGAGGAGCAGTGTGACACAGCTTTCATTAGCCCTGTGATGAAAAACAGGAAATGACCTCATATTCCCATCTCTGTACCAATATGTGCTGACTAGGGGAGCAGGGTGGTATTAGGGTTCACAAAAAGTCAACTGTCACCACCTCAGGAAAAAGGAAAAATGTGGTACTATGATAGGGGGATCCAGTTCAAGGTTTGGCAGAGTTAACAGAGTTCTCCATCCCCTGGATGAGCTGCCCATACCTGTTCTTCAGAGCTGATGCACAGTTATAATGTCCTGGGGGAAAATCAAGAGAAAAATAAGATATATTAACACGATTACTCAAATTTCCAGGCAGTTCAGGCTTAACTGTTTTGTTACACACTTAGTTAATAGCCACCCACTTGTCCATGAGATTGGAAAATTATTTCAATCTCATTGAATGATGACCATTGGTAATCACTTCTGTGTGTTCTTACTTGTTTGGATCTGCATGTCATTTCTTTTCTCTTTTGCTCTCCCCACGTCCTTCTCCTTACCCCTCTCTCTCTCTCTATGTGTTTTTCAATACTGTCTCTCATGGTGTCAATCAATCACTATATGATCCAATCACAAGACTGTCCTAGCCATATCAAAACTCTTTTGAAACAAAAGACTTTTCTGGCCACATTAAAACTCTGCATTGCCTTTTATACTTAGTTTTGTCTTCTGTCTTGCATCTGATCATCTGCTACTTTGCTCACAAGTGAGTGAGTTATGTGTAAGTCACTTGGCCCGCTTCATTTTTCCTATATTTCTTCATGTCAGGGACATATCATTATGGCTGCAAATACAGTCAATGACAACACACACACACAAGCATACCTTGTCCTGTCATTTTTCACTGTGACTATCTCCCCAGCCTGCACTGTTATTTGTCATTATGTTTGACCATATCTGTGTTTTGCAGTAATAAGGCCTTCTGCTTCCTGTCAGACACTTGAATACGTCTTGTGCTGTTGTCATTATTCTGTGTTGTTAATACTGTACATGACAGCATATGTTGGTGCAGAATATTGTTATTTTTCTTTTTTTTTCTCTCCCTCTCACCTTCTTTCCATGTGGGCGTCATTGATCATTAGCTTGCTTTACGCATGCTAATGGTACAACAGAAGGCAAAGAAAAGTGCAAACTGCAACACAAACAGCTTGGACAGGATGGACGGTTAGCTTAGATCCTGTTAGGAAACTTTGAAAAACCAGTGCTGACTGTGATAACACATAATTAGCCATAGCATTGTCCAAGGAGAGACAGATCTAGGTAGCAGAGGCGTGTACATCTTGATACTCAGTAGCACCCTGGACTGATTGAACAGGTTGCAGCAACAGACACAATTCTTGAATATCGGTTTATATTCAATCAACACAAAAATGAGAATGATAGTTTAAAAAGGCAAAGAAAAGTAAAATACAAATAGCTATGCTTACTGGTTACATGTCAGCCACCAGATATAATTGCCTTTTCAGGTGGCCAGACTGGCACACGTCAATAAAATTGGAGGGGGGGGGTTATTGTAATTATTAGGGGAATGAGGTGAGCGAGGCAGTGACACAGGTAGGGTGTTTTCATCACCGCTATCCATGCTAAGCGTTTGGGTCTCCATGATGGATCGCCTTATATGAGTGTGTCTGACCATGCCAGCTCACTGTAAGGACTCTAGAACCAAGTCAATTGATATGTTGACATTGAGGCATGATGAGTGTGTGAGGGAGAGCACCATGAGGGGTTTTTAGGCAGAAAAATCATTTAAAAAGTTTCTGAGTAAAATGCTGATTGACACTTAAAACATTCCCCCTGTTTGGATGTTCTTAAAATTCAGTTCAAATCATATATTTCAAGGCTAAAGATGGAAGAACTTGTGCAAAAGATAATGTCTTAGCTAATGAATAAGGTTCATTTTGCAAAGGAAGTTAACCAATAAGAATTAGCCAGGGAAGAAACAGGCCATTGGCTGATCTGACTATTGACTGAGGGCAGGAGGAGGTGTGGACACATTTGCTCTTAATTCTAGTTCTATGAAACAAATGCTGTATCACAATGGGGAGTGATGTTTGTGGGGTGGAGGGGAATAGAACAGCGCTAAGCTGCATGGAGTCTAAGGATAGATAGGGCGGAGGTCTGGGGGATGGGAAAAGCCCAGCCTTTTTTGAGATGTAGGGAGTGACAGCAGGCATCGGCAGGATGTCGCCCAGGTGGAGGTTGGCTCTTTGAGGGACGTAAATTGCCTGGTTTCCCCCATCTTCCTGACTGCTCTATGAAGCGCTCCACTGGGTTTGACAGACATGGCTGAAATGCACAGGATGCTGGGACTAAATGGCCCCCCATCATCTGATCTACTGTGTGATGGGTGCGGACGTGCGGTGGCCAGCTGTGGCATTTACTTCCATCAGTTTACACATACAAGTCTTGCATTAAAGTAAATCAAAATTTTGCCATTTTTTGGAATGAATTTTATTCATTTTTCAGTTGTTCTACAATTAAAAAAATGTATTATTTAAAAAAACTGAGTAGTGTCTGTAGTGTCTTTTGATTGGTTTCAGGAATTACCTGCTACATATCTGTTTTTGGCCTCCTTTCAAAGTGCTTTACACGTTGGCTATTTAAGAAAAAAGCCATAACTTTAAACTTAGATTGGCTTTCAAAAAACACATGGAAGCGGGTAGTTCTCCCATGGTGGTGCTACCACCTCACCCACTCTGACACCCTCACACACCACCCCCATTCGTTAAGAGAATCTCTAATGGCTGATATGCTTGGCACATGAGTGTGTGTGTGTGTGTGTGAGTATCTGAGAGAGAAGGCAGCCAATGGCACCATACTGGTGTGGGGGCACAGTGGGTACAGGCAGAAGGAAGAGGGACTGACTGCATGTACACAAAGAGCTGAGGGGTGGAGCCTGAATCCACACAGAGTGAGTGACGGGGCCTGGTGAGAAATGAGGGCCTAAGAATGAGAGAGATATTTTTTGTTGGGGGCAGGGGGTGAGAGAAGAGAGGCAGTGAAGCATGAAATAATGAAATGGTGAGTAAGTGAGTGAGAAGGACAGAGGAAGAGAGGGACAGACAGAGTGATGGGAAAAGAGACAGAGAGGGGGGAGAGAGAGAGTGGGGCTGAAGGAAGTGAGCACCTCCCAGGAGGATGGAAGGAAGGAGAGTCTGCTGTTCACCTTCAATTAATTCCCACTTTCCTCAGACTGTGTGCAGGATGTGCACCCAGGCATGCAGCTGGAGAGACAGAGTGTATGTGTGTGTGTGTGTGTGTGCCTACGTGCGCATATCTGTGTGTGTGTGTCTGTGTGTGTGTGTGTGTGTGTGTGTGTGTGTGTGTGTGTGTTGTGTGTGTGTGTGTGTGTGTGTGTGTGTGTGTGTGTGTGTGTAGTGTTTGTGTCTGAATTAGTGCCTGCCCTAGCCTGTGGATGTTGGTGGTGCTGCATCACACATAGTGAAAGGACACATTTAAAATCATTTTAAAAAAACCCAATGGACTTGATCTACTATGTTTACTACCTGACCAAAGTGTATACTTTAAGATATACAAATCACGTTCACTTTTACTGCACTGCAGAAGAGGTGTCACTTTTTTAACTACTGAAATTAAAAATGTGCATTTGCACTGCACTCACAGGTGTCAGTTTTTTCCACATTTTAGCTCAGATTTATTGATTTTGTTCACATGTCTCTTGACATATCTTGTTTCTATTCCTGTATTGTGTCAATAAATGATCAAGCCAAAGATGGGAACAGGAACAAAGGAGAGTGTCCAAGAAAGTTATTACCTGAAATTGCTCCAGCCTCTAACATAAAGACTGGAGTGAGAGACTTTCAAAGACAAATAAAATTGCAGGGAAAACACTGATATGGAAAAGGAGAACTAGATCATTCAAACCACTGATAAATAGTCTACTGACAGGCAGACTTAAGTCCTGGTACTCTATTCTATGTGTGAAGTTAGCCCATGCTAGCTATGTAATACACCTTTTTGCAGTTTTCCAACCACTTTGCTAGCTTGGAGGTAAAATTAACTAAAGGGAGGCAAGCAGAGAACACTTTAATCAGCCTTAAATTTTGTTGCTGGGCAATGAGTAAGCTCAGAATTACATTTGCTTTGACTGGCTTAAAAAATGCTTTGATAAATGAAAGAGACAGAATACAGTAGAGCCTAACTCATCTGGAGTCGGGTATAAAACCTGGAAGTGCCAGTATAATAATGCCAGAGGGGCAAGTACTAAACCAACATGCTACAATTTAGATCAAAAATGCAAAATACATTTTTTATTCACAAAATGACAGCAGACTGCTTTAATATAAAATGATGATGTCAATCACAAGATATAAATAATATTAATTAAATTATATTTTTGTCATGCTGTAGTCTGAACCACCACCCAGTCTTGAGGAATTTGGATTGCTGTGGTTCTCTGTATTTAAAAAAAAAAAACAAAAAAAACTGAATTGCAGCTAATCAGGTAAGACATACAGTAAAATAACCTGGACACACATGGTGTGGGTATTTGTAAATCTGTGTGAAACAGTGTGAGCATAACCAAAATAATACATAATACAGCCCTTTCCATGCCTTACTTGAAGTCTAATAATGAAACAAATTCATCATTTTAGCATGTTAACCCATTTGGGTGACTTTAACATGTATTTGAATTTTTGGATTTTCTTCCAAATCAGTGTGTTGATTTGTTGAAGAAAGTTCATTCTTTTTCACAACTCTGAAAACAGCAGCTCCCAGCAGCCCCCTCCCCTTACTTCCTGTTTCATGGCAGTATGTTAGAAATGCCTTGAAAGCTGGGGCGTGGGGGGGCGTTGTATGGGGATTATTCTAACCGGCTCAGAGACGCTGCGGTTACATTGACATTTCTGTAGTGGCCTGTGAGCTGCCCGCAGAAAGCCAGTGTGAATCTGTCTTTTATTAAAGTAGGTTAAAACAAATCAATATCCCAAGCGTGGCTGTGAAAGAGAGCGGACACTCAGGTACTGTACTGCTGCAGTCTGACCTCTCCAGACTCCCCCATGCTGAGCTCCATCAGCAGCCACAACATTTAGCATCTGCTTTTCTCATTCCCAGAACTGAATTCTGTGAAAATATGTACTACATATGGAAAAAATATGTAATTGTCTGTTCCTTATATGGAATATTGAAAATAAGAGAGCTAAGGTAGAGATTTTAGTTGGCTTACTCAATGGTGAAAGACGGAGACAGAAAGATGTTACTGAAGCAAATGATTTGAATCAGTAACATTACTTTAATGATATTTGAATACTGTGCTCTAGTAACCCAGCTTCACAGTACGTGTTAATAATGGTGTCTTCAATTTTATTAGGTACAATTCAACATCTGTTTCTGAGAGCAGGGCCAGTCTTTGCAAGGCTGTAACAGAGGCAGTGGGGAGAAAGTTCCATTGGGCTGCATAGCATCCATATGACAGCAGGGGACGCTGTCATCTGTTTGGTGACCCAGCTGAAGGGAGCTCCAGCAGCAAGTGAAATGTGAAGCTCTGTGAATGAGCCATGAGGTGTGGGCTGGGGCAGGGGCACAGTAGCCTGCTCTGCCCAGCTGGGCTCATGTGAAGGGACAGACACGACAGCAGCTGCCATAATTGAAGGGTCAGATGGGAATGTTGATGAAGTCTCATTAATGGCTGTCATTGCAGATGTTTTACACTTATCTGCAAACACATACAAACAGACACTCACACACACAAAATCAGAAATCTGCCTCCCCACCAAATAGGCAACTGAGTCACATACATGTCAACATATCCTCCTATGCAAACCACACAGGCAGGCACAAACACTCAGTGCATCAAGTCACACTCTTTAAAGACCCACACTGCTCATTGAAAGATAGAGCTGCTTAGAGACACCCAAAGACAATCCCAGAATAATACTCTACAGCTGTTAACAAGACCTAATAAGGATGCCGGCTCAGTATTTTTTGTTGATATGGTAACTTCAATTCAGACGCCAGCAGTCTTTTTCTAATCTCTGCCACCAAATGATGTCAGAGCATCATTTCACAAGTTATTTTTAGACTGTCACTTGACGTCCAGCACAGTGGTGTCTCCACCAGTTGATTTCATTTTCCATATGGCTTGCTAATTTTTACCTCATATGCTATGTGTGTGAGTATGTATGAGAGATGGAAAGAGAGAGAAAATCTAATTCAGCCTGAAGCTCAAAACAGAAAATAAATTAAATACAAATGCAATGATGAGAGGCTATCAATCTTACAGTTTTTTCAATTGCTAACACATTAAAATGACACATAAAGCACAATTACTGAACCTGACACTCAGAGAGCAAACCTCAGCTCAAGTCTCCAAAACTCTAAATGCATTCTCAGCTTCACACATTTTGCAAAGCACTACACACAGTGTTTTGCAAAACACTAAACACTCTTCTCTATATTAGACACAAAAACCTAACATGGTGTCACTTCTTTGCCATTACAAATGTTTTTGCTGTGTTTATGTACTATATTCTATTTAGAATATGTTCTGTTCAGATTTTCGAAATGCAACCTTTGGAAATTCATGGATGTATTGACTGATTTTACAATGTGGAGAGAAATAAATATTTTCATCACGTGCAGTACTGGTCTTGTGTGTTGTGCTTGGTCAATATGTTCATGTACTTTAACAATACCTCTGAAAAAATCAAACCCAGACTGTATCATTAGAAAGCTGAAATGTTAAAAGTGATTTAGATTGAGCACAGCAGTGTATAACTGGTTCAAACAGAATCATATCGTATGAACCATGTGTGTGCCATACGGTGACAAAGTTGGATTTTTATAAATTATTGCATATTTTTGAATGAAGTGTTCCATTTAGCAAAAGATCTGCTACTTGTCTGTGGTGAATTGGGCGTAGTGTTTTGACAAAATAAGCCCTGTTTTCGAAAATCATGCTTAAGCAATTGTAAAAAACGGTAAAAGCAAATGTTCTAAACCTGGGTCCTTGGGTACTATTGCTGTGCAATTACCTGAGAGAGACAGGGAGCGGCATCTCCTGTTCCATAAAGAAAATGCAGTTACAAATATTTCATTAATTTGAAACATTTACTAAATCTCAAATCCCAAAATCCAAAGAATCCCTAATCAAATGGAAGACGGCGAAAAACACGTAACCTGGTATCTTAAAAACGAATAAATCATAACAAATTAATAAAACATTTATACGCACATGCATGTATCAAAAATGCTGCTGTTCATGTATCAGCAAGTCAACTTCAATTTCAGCCTAATTTTCATGGACAAATTAAAGTTCTGTTATATGTCAAATCACTTTGCATTTCATTTTTCAATTCTAACTTAAATTATAGAGACTCAGATGTTACATTCTTCCTCCAAATCATTCCACTTTTCTCAGACGGATTGTCCCTGTTCAACTTTAAATGGATTTTGGTGACTATTCTGATAGAGGGAGGGGTGGATTTTTCATTTTGGGAGCTTTGATTTTTAGGATCAGGATATGGTGACAATAACCAAGGAGCCATGCTTTACCATGAAGGTGTTGGGAGACAGTTTTGGAGAGCGGCACTGTGTTTGAGAATGTGTATTGGAATTACAAAGGAATGTTGCCGCATCCAACCAGGGCCAAATGGCGCCTCCTGTTAACGACCTGGTATCTGCCGTCTGCGGAACTTCGGGTTCCCCATTACCATATCTAAGCCATCACATGCAAATGTATCTACCTTAAACTGTATAAATGTTGTCCACTCACTGTAATCATTGAACATTTTGCTCCATGCTTGTGTTCCCGCGGCCGGCTGTGTAAGTAAAGTACCTGTCTTCAACTGCGAGCATGGGATCCGTCTCTTCATTAACAACATGGTTGTTGTACTCATTTTGATAATTTTATTGTTTACTAACAAAGGGAAAATATGAAATATGAAAAACAATTGCATTCTTACTGAAAATAGAAAAACTGCAAATCAATATGTGAGATGACAGTGCAGGTAGGTCAGTTTTCTCAAGACCTATATGTGTATTTTTACATTCTCAAGACCTATATGTGTATACCCTCTATATGGTAGATCCTATTAAATGTATTTCTGTTTCAATGGATATTTTTTTTTATCTCCAGTAAGTTTTGTTCCTAGTTTAAATCTAGCAATAATCAAAGGCCCTTCCTATCACCACTACATCCCCTTCCAATCAGAGGGTTGGAAAAAGCTTGAGTTGATCCACTATTGTGAAATGAGAAAGGGACAACTGTACTAAGTGAAACTGTCCTTCTCAAGGCTACAGTGCTGCAGCCAATTGATGATGAAGTCTTGCCATTTAAAGAACCATACTAAAATCTCTTCAGATTCCAAAGATTTATGAAGTCTGCAACAATGAGTCAACTGGAGACTGTATGGGCAGTTACATGATAACTGGTGCTGCAACCAAAATGATGCTATCTCAATTTTAAGCTGGTTAAGAAGCTTTCCTCTGAAGAGGTTTTGAGAGGTGGACCATCAGTATGCTTCTCTAACATGAAGCTCTTTACATGTGCAGCTGTAATATTGCTTCATCATCCATTTTTATGGCATGTGATTCCATACCATTATGTCATAATCGCTATTAATTTCAACACATAACACATAACTCCTATTGGTAACGTAATACCATAATGATATTACATGGAATCTTTAAAGGCAGAAAAAATCCCCATACTTATATTTTATATTTGGTATCTTTGATGCTATTCATGAACTGCAGTTAAGAAGCACCTTGAACACCTGCAAAAGCAAAGCTAATAGACCTGTTTCGTTCTCTGTGTGATTGAATTGAATGAGGTGTGTCTTTACATCCAAAGAATGCAAAAAAGAATACAAGAGGATTAGTCCTTTTTGTGAATAGTTGGAGGTGACCCTGAGATGAGGAGAGAGGTGAGATCAGATTGTCCCTTAAAGGAATGTGCATGCAGATGTGTTTACACTGCACACAATCCAGCAATCCATCCTGCAAACATTCAGCTCACTGTACTGTCGCTATGTTACAGAGCCTATCTGAGCCATCTGTGATGTGAGAACGCTATGGGTTTGAGCTACATGTTTCATGCATTGATGAGCTGCGTTTCTGTGATAGATTGCCATTTCTGCTAAATAAATTAGGTTAGTGAAATGGAAGGGATTATAGTTAATCACGGTTTGTCTACATTTCCCTTTACTGGGGAAGCAGTGACCTGTGAAATGACACAACCTGCTGTGTCACAGAGACATGGAGAAATTGTATCCTTTTTGCTGCTGTTATTTGCACCTTATCTACCTTGGTTAGACACATGCAGAAGTGTATTTGTTATGGTGGTTTAACTGCCATGTGGTGTTGTTAGCATATGTTGAGATGACTACATTTTTTTTTAATGTCAGTGTAAACACGAGTATCTGTGTGTGTGTGTGTGTGTGTGTGTGTGTGTGTGTGTGTGTTTGTTTGTTTGTGTAAATTAAGAACAGATAGTAGTAATGACTCACTTTCATAGTTGTTTCTGCTTTTTCATGTATTTGATAGTTTTCAGTTTGATACAGATGTTGTTTTTCGGTGTTGCCTTTACATTGCATGTACCTGCTGTGGCAACACATATTTGATCTTTCCTGATAATACAGTACAACAGCAATTTAATTGATAAGGAGAGATGGAGAGAAAGGGAAGAGCAAAAGTGGAAAGGGAAGAGATCAGCAGGACAGACAGGGAGAAAAGTGGAAGGAAAGAGGAGTAGAGGTGAGGAGGAGAGCAAGAGACAGAGGGAGAGAGAGCAGGAAGGAGCGCAGGGTGGAGAGGGTTTAATTGGCTTTAAGGGGGTGTGGGGACAGCGTTCCGGCATGCTGCACGCTGCTGTCACACTCCATTAGACACACAGCCTGGATAATGAGAGAGAGTGCAATCAGCTCCCAGCAGACTAGTCCCCCAGCCATGGCCAGGCAGCCTGCTTACCGTGACTCTAACACCCCCCCCACCCTTTACAATCTCCCCCAGGGCCACCGGCAACCTCCCCTACACCCACCCACCCCCTCCCATCCTTACATCTTCAGAAATCCATACAGGGCACACTCACTGCTTCCTTTACAGCACAGCGCTGCATGGAGTGAACTGTGCACAGACAGGGGGAATATCAAACGGCTGAAATCCCTTGAATCCCTGTTTTTACATGCAGTGGGTCAATTCAGTGAGCTGGTGAATTCTTATATTCTCACCTGCAGCTTTTATGTAGGGTCTAAGGCTCTTCTTTGGTTTTCCTTTTTTTCATGGGGGCACACGTGGGGGTGGGTGAGATGTTTACTGAGCAAAAAGAATTCTTTTTGGATATGAGCCTGTTATATTTTCTGCCTTATGGCTTTGTTACGTGATTTGGCTTCCAGTTAGAAAAGTATCATTTGAAGACATAAAAATAAAACAAAGATATTGATGCACTTCTGGAGTGAAAGGCACAGGTGTATTGACTAAATTATATGTTAGCAGTCATTGTGTGTCTGATTCTCTCTTCTTATTTTCTCAATGTCTTACACTCTCATCTTTCACCTCCTCAACCTTCTCTCTTCACACCCTACAGCTCTTTGCTGGACTGCTTCACCTTTTCACTCACTTACACACTTTTCCCCTCACTCTCTCACCTGCTCTCTTTTCACCTCCTCAGCTTCTTTCTGGCTCTACCTCCTCTCGCTTATGGTCTTACCTTCTTCCTCTCACCTCTTAGATTCACTTCCTGCCCTCACCTTCACTTGTGTTCCTGCTCTCTGAAATCCCCTTGCCTTCTAACACAGTTTCCAAGTGAGCGACTGTTTGGCGCTGGAGCTCGGATCGATATGGTCCCCACTCAGGCCCGTCAGTGGTTTTAATTGCGTAAATACCGCGGGTTGGGCATGAGCACCCCGGGCCCAGCGCGACTGTCACTTCTGTGGATAATCTGTCACCCACTCTTGAGTGCTCACTTCATGCATCTCCAGTCTCATTTGTAACCATCGATTTTTCCTCCTGCTGCCTTTTGTGTTCTCCTTAGTCCCCTCTCACATTTCAGGAGCTTGATCGCCACTATCTGTGTCCACACATCACCAAACTGTGGGACAGAGACTCAGCCACTGAACTAGAATCACCTGAAGCTCTGTAGGAACCCCTCCGCAGATTCAGTTTCCCTTAAATTGTGCTGTTCTGGCTCACTGTGAGAAGTAACAGTGGGGTTATTTTGGGTTTCATTGATGAGCTCATGATCTTGAACTTTTTTTGTTTCAGAGGAGTGAAATGAAAAAGTCACTTTTTGAACTGCTTTCAAGAACCATTTGTCCTTAGGTTTGACTTTCTAATAAATATGAGGTTTGTTTTCTAATTTCACAAAGACATTGTGACAAGTCATTTTGGTGATTGTTTAATTCACTGTTACTGTTGAGAGGAAGCTAACACTTGCATTTAATCATGGGTAAAAGTTTGTGACAAATGCTAATTGAATCCTGGGTCAGTAAAATCTCATAACTGGGAGGGGATGATGAATGTCATATGATAGTTTGTGCAATTTAAAAGGCTTAAACATTTACTGTTAAATATCCTGTTAATAGTCATCAGCAATATTTTTGGCAACTATTTGTCATTGAGTATTAGTACAGTATTGCCTGCTTCAGCACCATGTGGCTGGCGTGTGTTTGCTCTTGTGCATGTTGATCTTACTAATGAAGGAGGGGCAGCACAGAAACTTGCTTTGACCCCATGGCAACACAAACTTTAATTACCAGTGTCATGCAGAAAAAAAGAGGAAGGCTGGTATGTTGAGTTCACCTGTTGTTGTTCAATTGTTCTAGAAAGACTTTTTCTGAGGATGAATTGCCCTGTTTTAAAGACAAAAAATAAAAATGGTGTAAAAACCATTAAGGCCTTTCCAAACACTACAGTGGACACACTTATGAATAATGGAGGGGTCCTAAAGATTGCCAGTGCTCCGGTAAGCACTGCTTTGGGACATCGCATTAGCCCGGCTGCCCATAAATAACAGGGTTGGTGGATGCAGTGGTTGAGTGGGACCAGAGGAGAGAGTGTTAACCCGGGTAACTAGACTGAGAGCTGGAGGATGCAGCACTTAACCGCGAGGTCAGAGCCCTGAAGAGGCACTACAGGCACTGAGCTGTACAGTAATGAGCCTGGAAGATGAAGGGTGTATGTGTGAGAGAGAGAGAGAGAGAGAGAGAGAGAGAGAGAGAGAGAGAGAGAGAGAGAGAGAGAGAGAGAGAGAGAGAGAAAGTGATTAGCACATGTATACATGCTCATACATACAGATGTATGCTCATTTATGTGTGCAAGCATATCCATTGTTAACTTATTATTCATTCCTGTGTCTGTGTTTTTGCATGTGTGCTTTGATTTTTCATTTTTGTAATTTAGCCCCACTTGTAGGATTGGGGTCTGCCAACCATGCACTGGTTCCTTGCAGTTTCCTTTGATCCATCAGTCATCATGGGAGCTTTGTTTTAGCATCCACTGTCTGGCCTGACTGTTTCGGGGCTCCCCCCTTACCCATTGCCACCCTCACAACCCCTACCCCAATGTCAGACTCTCCCCCAGGCTCCTCCTCACCCTCTATGTTCAAAGTCATATTCCACCCCAGGTGTCGCCAAATCTGTGCCCTTCACTGTTACCCCTCTCCTCCTCCCCAGAAATAACACTCAGCTCAGCTGGGATATGCAGAGTCGGACCGAGGCACCCAGCCCAACCCATCATCCTGCCAAACCCCCAACCCCCCCAGCACCCCCCACCCAATTTCCCAAAACCTTTTGCCTTCCAGTGAGGAAAAGAAGGGTCACTTGTGCTGTGTGTTTTCAGTGGTTAAAAATCACTATATTTTCTCCCTGGTATAAAAGGAAATGGTTTGACGGTAGTTGCAGAGTTGCAGTATTGTGTTGAGAATAAGTAGCAGTAAGTTCACAGAGATCAGTGTGGATGTGCTTCACGTCTCAAAAACCGCAAGCTGAATGATGGCTATCTGTCCGCTGGCTGATGCTGGCTGTGCCCTCTCCTCTCAGTGTGAAATCAGGCCTGGGTGACACCGCAGCCAGACTTGCAGCTGATTCAAGCATTGTTTCCTGTGGATCCTGAAAAGAAGGGACACCCGTGGTCTAATTTGAGGGTTTGCACACTGCGCTGCCCTCTTCCCAGTCACCCCCAGCTCCGCACAATGCCTTGTGGTTTTCCACATCTTCATACATGTATGATGACCACCAGGGGGTGAGAATGCCTCACCCATGACTGCAACAGGCAGCTGGGGTCAGTCAGGGAGCTGAGAACTGAGAACCTTGTGCTGGCCTTGCAGCAGTCCTTCACAATGGTAAGCAGGCTGCGTTGTCTTTGTCTCTGGATCCTTAAAAAGGGCACAATGACCTACTTCGCTTCTTTATGTTTCTGTTTCAATTTTTTTGTCAAGGTGATAAAGAATAAAAGAAAGCATTGAGTCTAATATGTGTTTAGAGTTATAATAATGATGTGGTCTGATTGTAGAATTATGGTATGGACTTTCTGCTATGGCATGGTCTAATCTTGAACTTGCTCTAGTGATTTGGTATGGATTTGGAGCTGCTGTAGTAGTGTTGTCTGCATATGGAGTTACTGTGGTGATGTGGGGTGATTGTGGATTTAACATGGCGATGTTAGGTGACTGTGGAGTTGCAGTAGTGATGCATTCTGACTACAGCATTACTACAATGATGTGGTTTGATTTGACTGTTACTGTAGTGAGTTGAGCAGAAACTCAAGGAGGTAAAATCAATAGAAAATGTATCCAAGACCCTGTGAAGAGAGATGAAAAACCCAGCACGGCAGCACAATGAATTCCATTAACATAAACATTAACGTTGCCTTTTTCCCCTTTAATCGCGTTTATATGAGACGAATTAGATCACTCATCCAAGCACAAAGTGCTTTTATGTACGATATTAATTACGAAAAAGAAGCCGTGACCAAAGTTAAGGAAGATAAATAACATCAGAGCAGCGATTTTGTCAGCAGTGTCTGTTATTCATCCTCATTAACTGTTCCATTTAACTTTCACTGTTTTAATGTTCCATTAATATTCATATATCTGGCTGAACCCCATGTTTATTGTTATTGTCAGAGTGTGATCAGTTATGAGAAGACATCATCAATCCAGTACAGATAAGTGCTTTTGTTCCATTTTTGAACTGCATTGAGGGTGGGGAATAGGGCTGAGTTGTCTACATCACAAAGCGGACCCTTCATTCATGACCACTAATCTCTCACCTCATAGTAAAAGTCATTTGAGCAATGTTTGATGGTCATTCTGAACAAGAAATCAAATCTGTTTCTGTCATCATTGCCTCTTCTGAAGAGGTGGACTGTTTCTCGTTCTGTATTCACATACACAGTAAAAATGCACACACACTTACAGCGTGCACACACACACACACACGCACACAAACACACACACAAATATTTAAACTATGAAATACACACATGCACTCACATTTAAACGAGTACATGCATAAAGTCACACAGACACATACACACATAGGCACACATATTCAGGCATACTGTACATAATACACTCTAGTGCTGTCACAGCGCTGTTGTAGCGGGTCACCGACATGCCTGCTCAGTGGGTTGCATACTTACAGGGAGACTGCAGAGCATGGCTTCTGTCACTGCGCCCATTTCAAAGCTGTCATACTTTGAAATGGGTGCAGTGACAGGGGGCATTGGGTATTGTGGGTGTGTGAAAGGGCCTAATTGTGTGTGTGTGTGTGTGTGTGTGTGTGTGTGTGTGTGTGTGTGTGTGTGTGTGTGTGTGTGTGTGTGTGTGTGTGTGTGTGTGTGTGTGTGTGTGTGTGTGTGTGTGAGAGAGAGAGAGAGGGAGATACTTCATCTTTCTAGAAGTGTGTTTATGTCATGTCATGGGTTTGCAGGTAACCAAAAAACACTTGATAGTGTTACACAGTAAATTCCTGACAACTAAACATACAGACCTTCAAATCCATTGATTTGCAAATGCTGTGTTTATTGATTACATATCGTTTAATGTGTCCCTCTGGTCAGATACTCACTGTTTGCACCAGTCTTACCTCTAGATCATAAAGCTGTTTTCTGAATTGACACAGTGCATTATTTAGAGTCTTAGTCCCCATATTATGGCTAATGTAGAGGAAACTATTGATTGCACTAAAAAAATCTCTGGACAGAATTTTATCAAGCCATGGCTATCTCTTTGTCTTAGCTAAAATAGTGAAGGAAGAATTTGGAGTCTGTTGTCATTATCAGTTAAATGGGTCTTTACATTTAAACTTCAAACAGTCTGCTGTCTACCACGGAGCACAGATTCCTTCCTCAGCTCTTTAATTGCCTGTGTGCCACCTCCTTTTTTAAACACCTAAAACAAACCCAACGCAATTAGGGTTCTTATCGTTTAATTAAGGAAGCCACTCTCCCGTATCTTCCACCGTCAACACAACAATGAAGAGAGAGGGGAGGTGGGAAGCTAATGGCACTGTGTCCTGATAACGCTTCCCAAAATCTTCCTCCTTTTACGGGCGGACACCCTGCGTATGCATCCCTCTGGAGTCTGCGCATGCACGCAGTGAATGCCCTCATTCTATAAGAGGAGCTTTGCTTGTAGGTCACAGTCAGGTCACTTCCAGATACACTGAAAAACAAACGCTGCTCGATTGGGAATATATTGGCATTTAACACCTCTACAAGCCTCACTTCTCCATAGCTATGGATGAACACCAAAGCACAGACCTCATACATATTCCAGAAGGTCCAACCAAGCCAGTTTATCATGGAGTCATGTAAAACATGCTTTTATATTCCTTTAATTTACATGAAAAGAAAGGACAGATTCAAAGGTATATTGCTATGACGAAATTATTCTTTGTTTTATTTTGGTTTAAAATGGGGAATGGGGGGTGGGGCGGTGTTTGATAACTGTAAATGCACTATCACTGCTGTTAACACTGACCAACCCCCCCCCCCCCAACCCAGGTCTATCAGAGTGGAGCAGTGGTGTGTGGAGAAATTCCCAATATCTAAATTTACACACTGTATCAATCTTGTTTAATAGACTGGAAAGCTTATTGCTGGGCTGCGGAGCCCTGAGAGGGGGCAGCAGTGATAAATTGCGGCGGCCTCGCGACAGCCGCCCGTGATGGATAATGAAATATTTATGATTTATCCCGGCTAATAAACTGAAATGAAGTGCGTGATGTATGGGAGCAGATGGGCCCGCTATTGACGCCACGCTCCTCGGAGGAGAGAAAGAGAGAGAGGAAGTCAGGAGAGAGAGAGAGAGAGCAAGACTGTGGGGAAACAGAGACAGAGGGAAAGAGGTTGTCGAAAGAGGGAGGGAAGGGGGGAATAAAGGGAGAGGGAGGGAGGATGGAGGCTTGGATAAATGGATGGATGGAGGACAGATGATGGTATGATCAGGTAGAATGGATGAGGGCAGATGGAAAAGAAAAGACCTTGCCTGGCTGGTTTTGTTGGGTTGTTTTTTGGATTCAGACCTCAAGGGGGGAATCCCACAAGCCCTTACCACAGGTGTCACCATTAGAAACATCTCACTACTGAGTGTGCATACTACCCACCCACCCTGCCGTTTCCCCTCTCCCCAACAACCATTTCTGAAAATTCGACTCCCTGATAAATGAGTGCTCCAGCTCTGCTCTATGGGAGTGTGATTTGACTCGCAGCAGGTGGTGGGTTGGTTGTCCTTGCTGGCGGATGCGCAGAGTCACCGTGTCCTTAATGTTGTCAGCAGGAGGGAGTGGGAGCTGGGTGCCACGAGGACATGTGCCAGCTGCAGCATATCGTGTTCCAGCCTCATCAGCAGCACCTGAACAACCCCCCGTCACCCTCATCACCCGTCTCCATCAACCCCATCACCCTCATCACCCCGTCTCCATCACCTTCCATCACCCTCATCACCCCGTCTCCATCACCCTCATCATCCTCATCACCCCGTCTCCATCACCCTCATCACCCCGTCTCCATCACCCTCATCATCCTCATCACCCGTCTCCATCACCTTCATCACCCTCATCACCCCATCTCCATCACCCTCATCACCCTCATCACCCCGTCTCCATCACCTTCATCACCCTCATCACCCGTCTCCATCACCCTCATCACCCGTCTCCATCACCCTCATCATCCTCATCACCCGTCTCCATCACCTTCATCACCCTCATCACCCCGTCTCCATCACCTCATCACCCCGTCTCCATCACCCTCATCACCCTCATCAGCCCGTCTCCATCACCTTCATCACCCTCATCACCCGTCTCCATCACCCTCAGCACCCTCACCACCCCGTCTCCATCACCCTCATCACCCGTCTCCATCACCCTCATCATCCTCATCACCCGTCTCCATCACCTTCATCACCCTCATCACCCCGTCTCCATCACCCTCATCACCCGTCTCCATCACCCTCATCACCCTCATCACCCGTCTCCATCACCCTCATCACCCTCATCACCCCTCATCACCCCGTCTCCATCACCCTCATCATCCTCATCACCCGTCTCCATCACCTTCATCACCCTCATCACCCCGTCTCCATCACCCTCATCACCCTCATCACCCGTCTCCATCACCCTCATCACCCGTCTCCATCACCCTCATCACCCTCATCACCCCGTCTCCATCACCCTCATCATCCTCATCACCCGTCTCCATCACCCTCATCACCCTCATCACCCCGTCTCCATCACCCTCATCACCCCGTCTCCATCACCCTCATCATCTTCATCACTCGTCTCCATCACCTTCATCACCCTCATCACCCCGTCTCCATCACCTTCATCATCCTCATCACCCCGTCTCCATCACCCTCATCACCCTCATCACCCCGTCTCCATCACCTTCATCACCCTCATCACACCGTCTCCATCACCCTCATCACCCTCATCACCCCGTCTCTATCACCCTCATCACCCTCATCACCCTCATCACCCCGTCTCTATCACCCTCATCATCCTCATCACCCCGTCTCCATCACCCTCATCACCCGTCTCCATCACCCTCATCATCCTTATCACCCCGTCTCCATCACCCTCATCACCCTCATCACCCCGTCTCCATCACCCTCATCACCCGTCTCCATCACCCTCATCACCCTCATCACCCGTCTCCATCACCCTCATCATCCTCATCACCCGTCTCCATCACCCTCATCACCCTCATCACCCGTCTCCATCACCCTCATCACCCTCATCACCCGTCTCCATCACCCTCATCACCCTCATCACCCCGTCTCCATCACCTTCATCACCCTCATCACCCCGTCTCTATCACCCTCATCATCCTCATCACCCGTCTCCATCACCCTCATCATCCTCATCACCCGTCTCCATCACCCTCATCATCCTCATCACTCCGTCTCCATCACCCTCATCATCCTCAACACCCCGTCTCCATCACCCTCAACACCCCGTCTCCATCACCCTCATCACCCCGTCTCCATCACCCTCATCACCCTCATCACCCCGTCTCTATCACCCTCATCATCCTCATCACCCGTCTCCATCACCCTCATCATCCTCATCACCCCGTCTCTATCACCCTCATCATCCTCATCACCCGTCTCCATCACCCTCATCACCCTCATCACCCCGTCTCCATCACCCTCATCACCCCGTCTCCATCACCCTCATCACCCTCATCACCCCGTCTCTATCACCCTCATCATCCTCATCACCCGTCTCCATCACCCTCATCATCCTCATCACCCCGTCTCTATCACCCTCATCATCCTCATCACCCGTCTCCATCACCCTCATCATCCTCATCACCCCGTCTCCATCACCCTCATCACCCTCATTACCCCGTCTCCATCACCTTCATCACCCCGTCTCCATCACCCTCATCACCCGTCTCCATCACCCTCATCACCCTCATCACCCCGTCTCTATCACCTTCATCACCCCGTCTCCATCACCCTCATCACCCGTCTCCATCACCCTCATCATCCTCATCACCCGTCTCCATCACCCTCATCATCCTCATCACCCCGTCTCCATCACCCTCATCATAAATAAAACCAGGTGAGGTTCAACCATTATAAGAGTACATGCACCAGTAACAAAAGTCACAATCAAACCTAACTGCAAGGCCTGTGGCACTCCAGGGCCAGGCTGTGTTTTCCAGGTTTGTGACGTACTCCAGTGTGACCGAAAGCCCAAACCTGGTCCTGCAGTGTGAGGGTACTTTATGAGCAGCTCCCAAATCAGGGCCGTAAAGCCTGGACTCTTCCTGCTCTGCCACGCTCCACCAGCCTGACATTCACACTCATTATCACTGGGACAGAAGTGCAGAAACTGAGCACTATGACACAGTTATGAGCGAGGCGTGCTCGTAGCAGGAAGTGTGTTACCAGGACATGTTATCTTTCAGCCTGGTGTCTATCAGGCAGCGTGGAGATGACTGACTGCAGAGCATGCCATGCACTCTGTGACTGACATTTTGTGTGTGTGTGTGTGTGTGTGTACATGATTGTGTGTGTATATATACATGTGTGTGTATGTGGACATATGTGTGTGTGTGTGTGTGTGTGTGTGTGTGTGTGTGTGTGTGTGTGTGTGTGTGTGTGTGTGTTCATATATGCATATGCAAACAGGCATGTGTGTGTGTGTGTGTATGCACACATATGTGTGTGTTCGCATTTATTCACACTTGCTGGTGTGTGCGCACATGTATGCCTATGTGTTTGTGTGTGTGGCACACCTGATCCTGCCTCTGTGCCGCTGATCAGTGCGTGGGGAAGTAATTAAGGAGATCTCCAGCTGAGCTTCTCAGCAACGTGCCCAGGAGAGACAGAGCAGAGGAGGTTCAATACTGCCTATTATTAGAAATGAAAGGAGAATGTATCACAATGCAGGGTGCTGGAGGCCTCTGTGTCCCCAGCAAGCTGCCCTGGATATCACCATACACCCACAGAGTGATGCAGCATCACTTTGCCCCCATATTTTCCCCTAAAAAAGATTTAAAAGATTCTCTGAAATAGGACCAGGTGTCTGAAAAGCTCCAGCATTTGATGGTTCAATAAAACTTGCCAGACTCAAGGGAGTCATGGTATTAAACAGTCTTACTATTTTTACACATTCCTAGGTCCCAGGACTCATTTTCACAGATCTACTCGGCTTGCACTATTAACCATACGAGATATGCATCATGTGAGTCCTGCCAGCAGTCTTGGGTCTAATGAGATGTTCTGAGTATGATTGTGTTGAGAGCAAATCTCACCAGGCTTTGATAGCTAGATATTCACCTTTTGTAGAGTGACTGTATTTCCCAAGGTTAAATACAGAAACCAATCAAGGTCAATAACACTGCATGCAGCAAGGACTGTGTGTAAGATACTTGTTGACAGAAGATTTATAAGCAGAGGCAGAGAAGGTGGGGCAAAACCAATTACCTAACAAATTTCTCCTTCATGCAATGGAACATTGCAGGCTAGCCATTAAATTAACTATAGTTAATATAGCTAATAGTTAATAATATAAATAGCTATAAGACAGATACAAATAACCTGGCTAAAATGTGACACATTTGACAATTTCCACATCTCTTCGAGGATTCCCCTCTCTTCATTGTGTCCTTGCAGGGAATATGAGGACAAATAGACAAAACTTGGACTGCACAGCAGTGGACACCAAAAACAGAACCAGATGCAATGTCAGAGTTCCTGAGGTAAGGTAGAGAGACATCTGCTGGTCATCTATGGAACTGAAGGTATGTAGCTGATTTCCACAAAGACCAAGCAAATGAAACAAGAGAAGCCAGGTAGGACTCATGTAACTGTACTTTTCAGAGTTTGTCTTTTTTGCCCTTTCAGTCTGTTTCCTGGTGTTGCCTTCCATTTGGTTATTGGTCCAAAGAATGTCATGTGGTGATAGGTTATGAATGATGTTTAAATACTAGGTGGTTCCAACATATGATTTGTTTCTTGAAGGTTTCAACAATGATGTTGAGAGACAAAATGCCAGTTTTGATTGAACCAGAATTGGGGCGATGTAATGAAAAGATCTGGATATACATAAAATGTCTTTGTTGATGTGGCATAGAGATGGATTGTAACTAGAAGGAAACTGATATAAAACAAGGGAAGAATCTGACTGTGTAGGAGCTCAAGGCCCTAGCCTGGTGAATATCCCATGACAAAGTCCTCAAGTCCTGGAAGTTTACCCAGCCTCCTGCAGCATCATCATTCAGAGCTTCCTGTATGTATCTCTGTGTGTAGAGCCTATTTAGTTATTTCTGAAGGTTTTTCAAATGCCCTTGCTTTGTACATGTAGTGTTGCAAGTGCTGGCCATTAGCAGGGGCCCTAGGGAGGGGTCATTGCTGTGGGGCTGGGGTTGGGGGAGGAGAGGAGAAATTCAAAGACAGGGTGAATGTGTGTGAGGGGGTACACTCTGCTGCTCTCCCCTCCCCAAACTCCTGCATGTCTGTGCTGGAGCTCCTGCCTGTTCCCGCCCCTGCTCCTGCTGCTATCTTTAAATGTCACTCGCTTTTGTTTTTCACCCCAACACTGGCGCTGGCAGGAGACACATGTCCTCCTTCAGTGGGATGGCTGAGGGCTCTTTCTCTCTCTGTCTCCCCCGCTCTCAGTGTGACACAGAGTGTGTTGTGCGGCGTTGTGTGTGTGCGCTGTCAGAAGGCAGGCAGTTGCGCGTGGTGCTCCATATGGTGGGAGTTGGGAGGGGCAGGGGGCAGGGGCCAGGAGTGTGTGGACACCGCTTCACCCCTGCTGTGGCCTGCTGGTCCTACGCAGTGGATTAATGTCCGTGCCAGAGACCCGACCCCCATCCAGCCTGCCCATCCCCCTCCCACCAGCCCCTCCCGGGCTGGCACAGTGAGGGAGCAGGGAGAAGAGGACAAGGAGGAGGGGATCAGCCGGATGCTCAGTCCTCAGTGCCCCCACTGCTGCTGTCACTCTCCATCCACATCACACAGGAGCTGTGTGCCTGTCTCAGGGCTGGAGCGCGCCTCATGGGGCTGCCTCTGCGGGTCTTCTGCACACAGATACAGAGGAAGCTGCACGTCAATAATTTTATGTTTGAGTTCAGTCTGTAAAACAAGGGGGCCATAAATGGAATTGAGTTCATTATAAGGTCAGCACTGGTAGCAGGTAATATAATTTTGTATTAAAACTTATCAATACTTGGAAAGGCTTGCCAAGTCATGTAGCTGAATTAGTGAGCCTTTGTGTGTTGAAGTCCAGTCTTGATGCAGTCCTGGATACTCTGTATAACGTACATAAATAATGACCCCAGTTGGGCAAAATGACCTGCTCCTGTCATACATTCTAAAGAACTGTACAGTGATACAGCATCTATGTACAGTTGCCCATGGAACTTGATGTATGTATACTCAGTTACAGTCATAGAACTGGCTATACATTGTATATCTACAAATGTTTTCACAGAACTAACTGTGTATGAACTGTGACACAGAGCTGTTTGCATGCACACACACAATGCTCACAGAGCTATCTGTGTGTGTACAGATATAATCACAAAACCTGCAGTGTACACAGATTCTCCCACAGATACTCACATAGCATGTTGTGTTTATGTAGATACACTCTGACAAATCTAGCTGTGTTTATTGAGATTTACACTTCTTGCTGTTTTGCATAGAGGTGTATACAGAGCAAAGTTGTGCACATATGGACATGCACAGAGCTCTCTCTCCACACACAGACACACACAGACACACACACACACACACACACACACACACACACACACACACACACACACACACACACACACACACACACACACACACACACACACACACACACAGGTTGAGAATGGGGAAACAGTGAATCAAATGTTAAAAAAAAAAGGCTCAGTGCGTTTCGGGAATTTCCAGCAATACAGTGAAGCAAAGAGCTGTTGGGCTCAAAGAAAAGAAAACTTGCAATTTTCTCTTTCTGGGATTTTAATATGTGTTATTCTTCACTTTCCCCCCTGCATATTTAGGAGGAATAATTCTCTCAAATCAATGAAATTCTACATATGCACCTGCAGGGGGTGCTGCTGCTGAAGTGCATGTAGTACTCCTTTGCACTCACCTGCAGGTTAGTGGCTATTTTCCATTTTTGGAACCATGCAGCATACAAAGCTAACAGGACCACCCTGTCTAGTTACATTTACATTTTGCCAACTTATTTGAATCAAAGCGATTTAAAAGAAGTCCATAAGTTCATCAACAAGTGTAATCGCATCAAATCTGATAATGCTGATACGCCACATATAAAATTGTAACAAAAAATGATAACCGTAGTAAATTCTGTAATTAGTACATAATGTGTTTTTATTATTATTTATTTTATTTGTTTTTATTTATTTCATATTATTTTATTTATTTGTTGGCCACAGAAGTCGCTGAGACTCAAACTATCACTTCTATGAGATCCAGCATGTAATAGTGACAAGCACTTTTATTTACTGAGCCTGGTGCCAATAAAGCTGTACTTGCATATATTAAATATGTCCCAACCCAGGAGTAATTATGATGAGGAGTTGACAGTGTTGCTGTACCTCGGTCCCATGGTGCACTCTGTTCATCTTGAGATGGTAAAGTGAGTGGGACAGTCCTTTGATTAATGTTGCTCTTGGGCTGATTGATTTTGTGCCGGTTTGCCAAGGTGCAGTTGTGTGAGGGAGAGTGAGAGAACTGCAGAGGCAGAGTGCCTCCCTCCGACGTGGACCTCAGAGAGGCAGAGTGTCCCCCTCCAGCGTGGACCTCAGAGAAGCAGAGTGCCCCCCTCCGGCGTGGACCTCACAGAGGCAGAGTGTCCCCAGGTGCATCAGTTTGGTGCATCAATTCCAGTGTGTCTGTGTTTGCTTTTGCAAAATTAAGCATAAGCGAATGCAAGCCCATGGTAGCAAAGATGATTTACACCAATCACTCATAAAAATCACTCTCAGAACCAAGCAGGACCAGCAGTTGAAGCACAGCAGGCAGCAAGCCAGTGAACTTAACCCAGCTGAGAGCCACCCTATCTCTCACTCTATCTATTATCTCAGAACTGGCGATCTGCCAGGGAAAGAAGGAGAAAAACGAAGGGAAGAGATGCAGAGCTGGAGCAAGGGAAGGAAAAGGAGATACCAGAGAGAGATAAATAAATACAGCCAAAGGACACAGTGATGCCAGTACAGACAGCTTCTGCCCCTCCTCCACCGCCTCCTTCCACCTTCACCTCCAGCCCATTCCCCTCCCCCCCAAGCAGTCACCAGAGACCTGATTAAGAGAGCAGGGCTATCGATCTCTGAGCTGGCAGGCCAGAATGGATGAGCAGGGAGTGCTGTAGTGGCAGCGGCCGACAGGCTGACCGCACCGGCTCAGGTGGGGGGGTTATTTATATGGGGGGTGTGCATGATGATGGTGGTGTTCGCGGGTGAGGGGGGAGGGTCACTCCTAAGTCTCCAAAATGAGAGGATGTGAGCATCCTCAGTTGAGTACCCACACACATCCAGCTGCTGTGTACTGGAGCGTGAACAAGGAACCTGTCTGCATGAGCACTGCTCATTGCCCACAAGCCCCCCCCCCCCACCCCCCCCACCCCCACCCCACCTCCGGAGTCCTGGAAGGGATGGATGTGTGCGGTTTGAGCTCATTCCCCTGCCGGCTGTGGTCTGCATGCTGCCCCACAGTTATTCAGCCCCCAGCACAGGAGCAAAGGCAGCAGGATGGGGGGAAACAGGACTCAAACCCAAAATATCAGCTGAGGGCAACAGCTTCAGGACTCTGTTACTCTCACAGATTTTATGGCTTTTATCAAGAGTTTGGAAACAGAATATTTTGGAAAGTGCAAAGGGTTTTTCCAGGAATTGACTGTTTTTTGCAAATTTTAAATGGTCAGCATGTCTTTTTTTCCCTTTTGTATATATCTATGTTTTTTGTCATGGCTGGGTCTGTCATAAAACAGATTTTACTTTCAACAAGACTAACCTGGTTAAATAAGGGATGAATAAAAACTAAAACAGGAGATAGAGAGGAAATAAACAACATCAGTTCAATGACTTAAACAGTTTCAGGTTTAAAAACCCGAAATCCTACTGTCTGGCACATCACCAGACAGTTCACCAGCTGAATGTGGAGGCTGAGGTTTTTGTATTCAGGTTGCAGTGCTGAGCTCACAGTGATTTCTCTTAGATGCCTGGACTTTTTATTTCTTTTTGTTACTTTTTCCAAGTCCCATCACATATGAAAGGGATTCATCATAAATGATTCAGCGAGGATGTTGCTGGGTTTGTCTTTGAACAGTATGCACACTTCAGTAAATAGATCTTTTTGTCTGAAGTAATTGCAAGATGGGAGAAAAATAAAGAAGCTAAGAAATTGGTCCATTAAGATGGACATACATAAATAGAATAAAAGAGAGAAGCACCAAAACAGTCTGTCAATGTTAAAATCAAATGCTTTTTTTCAAGAGCTGTGCAATGCTTGAATTTACAAAAGCACTCTAGGTGGATGTTTAGTATTATCCCATGAGTTTAGTTTCAAATTGTCTAAAAAAAACTGATTGAGGAACTGAAAAGTAGGCCTTGGGCTTTTCTTTTTTGCTAGTCAAAGGGCAATCACAAAGCTGCCTCCTCATACAAGATCAGATACCTGAATAGACTGCATGTTAGCAGCCTTCAGAAGCTGGTTTTGAAAATGCATGCCAATTTGGCCATCTCAGGTCCTGAGTTTGCTTTTGTGTTTAGTGCCTCAACGTGCAGTGGTTTTGTTTGTCCAGTATTTTCAACTTGATGGCCATTGTAGTAGTCAAAGTAGCTTTCTCCAGTTTTCCCCACATTGGCTAAAATGTTTGTCTTTTATGGCTTTTCAACTGTCTATAAAATGTTTACTGTGAGACTACACTTTAAAGTGTACAGATTAGTATGATCTGATTTCTTTACAGCTGTCTTCAACCATTCATTTGAACTCTACATTCTCCATTTCTTGCACATAGTAAGCCTTCATGTATTTAAAGACAGAACATTCAAGCATGGAAACTTCTTTTTATCAAAGATTATTTCTTATTCAGTAGATTTTGAAGAAGCATCTCGCTGGGATGTATTGTTTTCTTTTATCTTTAATGGACTGAAGATGTAGTTGAAAACTTTTCAGAAACAGATCAATATTAAATTATCATGTCCCTGCACTCATAACTCTGCATGCTCCACAATGTAAAGAGACAAGGTCACAGGAGAATAAATAGCAGGGGGACTGAATAATGATCTATCACTCTGGACAAGCACAGGCACCCTGGAGCTGTGCAGATGACAGCACCATTAATAAAACCTGCAGGGAATGTGATCGATCCCTCTGATGGACGATCAGCGCGGCAAATACTATAAAACACCTGGCTGGCACTCACTGGGAAGATGGACAGAGCTGCTCCGGGAGGTAAAAAAAAACAACAAAATGAAATGCTAAAAATCAAAAACATTATTTCCAAAGACAAGCTTTTTTTCAAATGGCAGGTTGTTGCTGAGAGGACAATCTTTGAGAGGCATGGCCTATTATTTTTTTGTGTTAAGAACCTTTACACGCCGCGAACATTTGGGTTTTCTGGTTTAAACCTTTTTTATGTGGACTAGATACCCTGCTGAGTGGATCATTGTTCATTGATGAGTAAATACAGCAAGAATCTGGTGTTAAATCAATGACTCAGCTGGTACTGCTGAGCAGCAGATTAGTGTACAGATTCTGAACCTGCTGTGAATACCTCTTAAAACTATCTACAGAGCATGCTTGGTTTCTAGACCTCCTTGGAGCAGGAGTTTTATCATTTGCCTTTTGTGTTGGATAGTGTATTGATAACTGCACGTTGATCAGTACATACAATACCCATTACAACAACTAATTTTCCTCAGCATGTGGGATCATCAGCCCCCTTCTCTGAGACAGTGCACAGGTCCTGCTATGTCACTATGATGGCCTGCAGTGACCTTTCACTGGTGAGGTCAAGTGCAATGTGAATTAAATCGGTAGTTAGAGGATTGGAGATTTCTTCTGACATTTACGTTCACAGTTAAGCATTTAGCAGATGATCTTCTCAAGAGAAACTTGCAAAAGTTCATCCAATAGGCTAATACACCAAGCAGAGATGATACCAACTTGTCACTGCCATAACCAACCACAAAAAGTATTGCATCAACCAACAGCTTTTCATTTCATTCAATACTGTAGTAGGTGTCAGAGAAAGTGTAAATACGTGAGAGCATATAGTGAAACATAGATGAAATAAATGATCAGAGTGCTGGGTTTGATGGGTCAAAATGTAATTTACACAAATGTGTTTTCAGTTTTTCTTCATGGTGTTTGCAGAAGAATGGCTCACCTCATGGGAAACGCAACCTTTTTTGATCAATGCCTTTCCTGGCATAAAGAAATGGACCCGAGGTGTAGCCATCCACCATATTCTCCATGTTTTCGCAGTAAAGGTTAGTGCTCTGTGTCAGGCTGTTCGCGCGTCTCTGATCATAAATCACGGGCGGGGGGGTCACCAGATTGTCATCCTTGCACGGGACGTCTAATTACAAAGCTGACATTTAAACAAGACCGACCATATTTCACAGTGCCTGGCTATTGCCCTCACCGAACGTGCCACAGAGTAAAGGGGGAGTGGGGGGAGGAAAATCGATGGGAGGTAAAACGCATTCTAATGTCTCGTTAATGGACTAGAGTATTAATTATTCAATGGTGCCCATTTTTATCTGCACATTAAAAGGGGCACCAGGATGGAGAAGCATGAAGGGGCTATGCTACACTTCTGGCTCTGTGTCCAGACTGAACATTTTTCCACAGGAAATGGGCAATCTCTTTGAAGCTCTTTCACAGTTAGTGCAACATGTCACATCCTGTCTACTTCCTGCTTTCCCAGCCATCCCCCCACACACATGATCACTGGGGCTATTATCATGTGAGAGAGCGAAAGGGGCTAATACAGATACCAAAAAGATTTATAAAATTCCCACTTACTGGGAGCATTATGTGAAAGTTCTCAAATGCAATCCTGAGTGCATAAATGAAGGCAGAGCATGCAGTATTGTATTAGAGCTCATAAATGTTTCTGTCACCCCATAAGCTCTTTTGTTGCCTGAATGTTTAGTTGGCTAGTGTGTCATGGGAATGCCCATACATCATACTGTTACACTTACATGCATCTGTCAACATTAATACACCTAAATGCAAGTGAAATCATTGATAATATGTGTGTGTGGAGGTGTGTATGTGCGCGTGTGTGCCTCTTTGGTCTACTGTCCAACGTCACTGGTGAGCTGGTGAGTATGGAGGCGTGACAGGATTAATAATGACACTGCAGCAGGGCAGGGTGCAGTTTGATTTGACTTGATATATTTCTCCTCATTCCACAGGCATTCACTTGCTCCCAGGCATCCCAACGCAGAGTCAAGCACGTACACACGTACAAACAAATCACACACACAAAACACACAGAACAGTGTGTGCACACACAAATAAACACTCATACACACAAAACATACATACAAAAAAACATGCACACACACACACACACACACACACACAGCAACAGCAACAACAAGAAAATCTCCTCTCCACCACCATGCCACTGGCAGGGAACATCTGTCTTTTGGCTCCCCTGCCACAGAGTGTTAGAGTCAGGGTCAGACACTCACTCGAGTCCCGTGTCTGAGAAGGGCCTGTGGGCAGGCAAAGCAGCCACATCCGCCTGACTTTGGCTGAGCATCCAAGTGGAAACTTCCCCCTCGATCCATCCTGCCCCTCTCCTCCAGTGTCTGCTGGCATGTTGGGGGGTGTATCTCGCCTGAGTGCTGGTGAGTCAAAGACGTTCAAGGGCTCCCTGAGTTCCTGCAACCCAGACCTGCACAACACAAACCCTGCACTCGTTACTGTCGGGGGGGCACAGAGCCTTACCCTGCCATCTCAAATGAATGTTTTTAGTTCAGTTGTCCATTACAATGACTGTGCAGGAATTCTGTCAATCAGCCCCATCCAGAGTCATAGATTCTACAGAGTGTGGCAAGCCTTGCAGAGGATGCCATATTAATACCAGACCTTAAGCCAATGACCTATGACCTATAATGTCCTCTCTGGTCTTTTTTAAATCAAGTGGTTTCATTAAATTCAAACAGATGGAAAAACAGAGACAAGAATAAAGGCTACAAAGATGACACAGAAAAGTTTGTGTGATAATTTTAAATACACCCCCAGCCATATCAAAGAACGGCTCCTGTGGGAGACCAATCACACAGACTGTGTGGGGGAATTCAAAACGCAACAGTCACTGGTTTGTTTCTTTTTAGGGCGATTTGACCCCTAGTTCCAGACCTCTCTCTTTGCCCTTTACCTGTGCTGGGTGAGGAATTCATCATCTTTATCCCTGGAAGTAGGAGCCCCATCACAAACAGGAGCATGGCCCTGATAAATGAGCCCGTCAGTGAGGCACAGCTACCTTCAGGGTGATGGAGGGGAGGGGCTGGGGGGGTGGCTATTTAGCGGCTGAGCAAGACACATCGCTTATCCTTTATTGTTTTCAAACTGCACAGAGGGAGATGGGATTGAGTGGAGGTAATCAATGGGGTGGGGGCTGGGCCAGTGGCAGGGGGTGGGGGGGCTCTTCAGTACAGCAGAGTGTTTCCACTGAAAGACACCACAATACCACCGTAATGTGTCTGCTGGCACCCAGATAAAGCCCTCATGTCTTTGCATATTGCATAACTGCACATAACTCATATCATTACCTCTGTTATATCACAATTTAAAATGTATACACACAGTGAGGTGACCCCAGGACTGAAGCAATGAGGCAGAAGACCTACTTCTGCATCCAAATACGCTTCAGGATGTGCCAGAGTATCTCTAGTCAAGGGTGGCAGGAAGGACACATTTCAATGCATGAGTTCTGATTTGTGCAAGGAGTAAGATGTGACACTACTCATGTGATATGGGGCCCAGGTGATAGATGCAGAACCCCAAACAACAAAATCTTTGTAGGTGTATTCACTCACAGTTTGTGCTCATGGGTGACTGGCCTAGATGTGTCGCATGGCAGCCTACCAGAGGAGAATGTGCATTTTGTGGAACAAGGAAAAATGGCCTTTACACTGCTTCTAGCTATGTATGACATTACCATTTTTAGGTATTATTCACCACTGGGTAATTTTGTTAAAGGGACAGAAAAGCTGCTATCAAAAAATGAAGGAGGTACCAGTTTTCCTCTGTTTCTCAGATCACAGTTTTAGAAATGCCTTTTCAGCTGGGGGATCTGCAGTCATGGTACAGACTGGAAATGAGGAGCCAACCTGAGCCACCAGGATGATTTAAAGGTTAGTGAATCTGCACTGCACTCAGCCAAATTCAGCCCTCCACTGCTGTGCATTCCCTATCTGTGATTGACATATTTACCTGTCTGCCTTTTTGAGAGTGGCTCACCGGTCTAAAAACAATTTTAAAGTGTACTTAAGTGTACACCTCTGCACTTCTAGAGAATTTTTACCAATTGCATTTTGTAACTAGAAATGAATTATGATCAAACAATTGAGGCTATTATTGCAAACTGGTTTTGTGCTTTTAAAGGTTTTCCATTGAGAATACACAGACTAGGCTGCATGAAATGGGTGGATAAATGGAATGGCAATAACTGGCTCTTGGGTTTGTTTCTTGTCATTCAGTTTTACAAACAAACAGTCTTGTTTTTTGGGCACATGCCATGTATGCCTGTACACTGGACCTGCAATGATTAATCAATTAACTGAACAATTTAAATATCAAAAGCATTAATTGTACATTCTTGGGGCCAGTTTAATATGATTCTGTCTGGTTGTAAAACATACTGTGATGTTTATAATTTGTATATTAATATATTAATTATAAGCATCACAGTATGCCACATTGTGTGAAAATAACATTTTTAGGCTAAAAAATGAGCAGATGACTTTGGAAATCCTTTTGAATGGTGACATACACATCAGCATATGAAACTCATTAATTGTTTGCTTTGTGTCCCTGCAACTGTTTGTGTGAGTGTGGCTGAATCATTGTCAACAGACACTTAACCCTGACCAGTTATGAAGAGGAGTCCTCCACAACATTTTACTTTAATTATAAAAACTGGCACACATTTAATTACCGATTTAGTGACAGTCATCTTCAGCTATAGGCAATGTACAGTATTACCAGTTTTTAGTTGCTCAAGTTAATGAACCAACAATTTCAAGCTATGCTTGTGTGTTTCTTATTATTAAGACTCAATTATCTGCTGTTCAAGGCCTGAAGGATATAGACATTTTTTTCTTCACCTGATTATGTCAGAAATAAAGTCCAACTTCAAGGCGCCATCTCTGCCAGTATCTGAGCTCTTTTGCAACTGTTCCAAGACAAGACCGCTTTCTCATTTTTCCATTAACTTTCAGTATATCCGCTGATGGTTGAATACTGCCATCTACTGAATATTGTAGGTACTGTAATTGAAGAATTCTTCATAAAAACATAATGATGTAAGAAAAATGATATTTTTTAAAATGAAAAATCTTATCATTTTAAAATTGATTGACAACCACCTTCTGCACTGTTATGGAAACTGCAAAATGTTTATGGTCAGTATCAGTATATATTCTAATTCCATGAGATTGTTTATCTACTGCCTGTCTCCAGGGGTTTATTTGTAGGTGTTTCTCCACCGTTGGTTCATGGTTTTCTGTTATTTTAATTCCCCTTTAAAAACTCTTTGTTCTTTAGTTTTTGACAAATATGTCACATGATATTAAGTTAGCCTACCCCTCCTTTGTTCCAGGGGTGTTTTCAGAAGGGGGAAAGGCACAGGGTTTTGGTGGGGGCCCTGCAGAGAGGAGGGCAGAGGAGACAGTCTGCTGGCATGCAGACAGGTTGAGGAAGGACAGGGAAAAGACGGAAGTTTCCACACGCCCCACATCTCTCCTTCATTGTGGACGAGCATATGTGGGCTGACAAGATGACATTGCCGGTGGAGTGAGAGCAAAGCGGTGCAGGGGCTCACAGTTCCTGATGTTCCGCACTCTGACAGCTGATGGAAGAGATTAGACTCACCACACCAGCAACTGTCATCTCTAAATGCTGCTTCCTGCCTCTCTGCCGGCCCTGAGCCAGATGGGGACAAGCAGGGGGGCACACACAGTGACCCCCAACACTGTCCTTAGCACCCCCTTTCACTGCCCCTGCTACCACAGATGAGGGCCTGAAGATACAGTATGGTGTTTTATACAGGTGTGTGTGTGTGTGTGTGTGTGTGTGTGTGTGTGTGTAAATAAACAACTGAAATACTGTAAGCTAAGAAACAATAAGACTGTGGCCGTACTGACGTTTACATGTGTTAGTTTTTTTTTTTTTTTTTTTTTGGACTGACAGTTGTTTATATTTTCAAGAAAATAATGGCTCTTTAATTCTTTAATTTTACAGTAAAAATACTTGATGAAATACTTGATGGATTAACACATCTTAATAAGTCTATGAGCGATGAAAGAAAAATGGGGTTTCAAGCGATGCATGGTGATTGTAGTAACAGGCAGAGTTTGTCTGCCCTCTGGTGGTGTAGGTCAAAGTCACAAACTAACTCACATTCATTTGTAACTCACATTATTTTCATTGTTGGAATTCCTTCATCTTTACAGCAAACTATTGTGCATAGTGTAGAGGTATAAGCAGTTCAATGTCTGCCAGGTCTTAAGTGACAGCTGTGATAGTTCCTTGTATGAACCTGAATATCAGAATCCAAATATACCAGCATCTTCATATTATCACAAGCTTATGTGATTTTCCTATTCCGTGGGACATGCCTTACTTATGAGTAATCCGCAACTTATTGGTTCCTGAAATAAGAATGAACAGGCATTATGAAAAAATATCCGTTTACCATACAGGTCTAATATGCGATCATCATTGAACATGACACAATAATGACCCGAACAAAGTCTAATTTTTTTTGCTACAATAGTCTACATCCTGTGGCCTTTTGTGACTCAATTTAGAGTCCCCCCTGACCACCATTGATAAAGACAATTATTTGTGAGAGGAGCGTGGGGCATTTCACAGCTCATGGTGAAGGTGTGAATGGGCAGTATCTCTGCTGTGCATTGTCTATGAATATTGATATTTCCCCTTCATATTTCTTTCTTTTGTAATTAGATTATTAACTGAAAGTGTTATGTGTGTTTTGTTTTTTATTATTGTATTTATATGAATGGAGTTGACATAAATTGCTCAAGTAATGAAAATCGTCGTGGTTTGTCTGCACTTAATATGGAGGGATACCAAGAAGCTTGCTTACCAACAGATTGTCATTAACTGTCATTGTGTATTCTGAACACAATTCATTGATTGTGAGGTAATATCATTAATAGAAATGCATGTTTGTCCTTATTATATTAACTAAAGATAGTTGGATAACTAGTGAACCTGCCTCATGGCACACCCTCCAGTATGTGTTTAAAAAAAAAACACTTCACAGTGCCCACATCATTCCATAGGTGTAATTTGTCCACCCAATAATCATGCTGCAAGTAACTTGATAGTGTTCAATGAAGAAAGACAGCGCCCCCCTCCTCAACATTCATATAAAGGTTTTCCCTTGCACCATACCGCAACATTTAAATCTGAAATCATTCAGTTTAAGGGAGCTGAGTTTGTCTTGAAAAGAAATGCTAAAACATTGGTTTAAACAAGTAAAATGGGGCACCCTGATCCCAGATCAGAGAGAATATTTTACTAAAAAGAGTGGGGGTCAGGATTAAGGATGGGTAAACTGATCTAGCATCAGCTGTTGGCACTGTAAAGTACTAGACATTGGCCAATACTCTGCCCGGTGCCAGGGAATGTTTGGGAATGAGGGGCTGGAGTTTTTGGTGAGGGTGTGGCTGTGTGAGTGGGATGGAGGGGTGGGGGGATGAGAGACGGAGGGGTAAAGGCATTGAGTCTTGTCATGGCCACCCACACCTCCTTAGCATGACAGAAGCAGGTGCTGCTGACTGGCCCGTAGGGGTCCCTGCAGGGCCTGGCCCACACAATTCCACACTGCCCTGTGAACATCCCATTTCTGCTGAGGCAATGTGATTCAGCACAGCCCCTTTGATTTTCTGTTTCGCCTGAGGCTATCTCTCCTTAGTCTGCTATATCTCACTCTGCCATGGCAATGGTGCATGAAAAATCCATTAGTCTGCCACCCTGTTTCACTTTTTGTATGTTTTTTGCTGATAGACCCCAGCAAGATGATGTTCGTGGCAGGGATAAGAACTAAACATAATACTGTTTGTGCACTGCCTGAAAGTCAAATCTTCAGAATGAGAGCAGAGAACAAGAATATATTGATCACCTGGAGCACCTGTTGCTGTTAAAGACTGTTAATTACTTTAGAATCTTTGCTTGGCTTGCCCTAACCCTTCAGTTGCCCTAGAAACAAATGGTTCAAAGGTTTATGTGCAAATTAAGTCAAGTCATATTTACATTTGACCCCTGGCAGCCATGCGGGATGCTTTTGGAGATGGAGATGAGGAGGCAGGTCAGAGATGGAAGAATGGCTTGCCACCCTGTGACCTCAGTTACTAGCTTCAGCCACCACATGCCAAGTATCAATCAACATGGTGATGGAGAAACAAAGACATCTCAAGGATTGAGAAAAAAAATAAACTTTGGAGTCAAAGTTTCTAATTTCCCCAAACAAAACAAAATGGCATCCCTCTGTTCAGCATTACAGTGCAGCATGATGGGAATGTGGCCTGTGGGAGTTTAAGGGGTGGTCTTGTGGACTGGCAAGTGGACACTACTGTCCGGCCGTGACCTTTAGATAACTGTCCCTGAACTGGGATCAGCTACTCTGTGTTCCCTCCCTCTGTCTCTCTCTCTCTCTGACTGCCCACAGCATCTAGTCCCCCTCCCAGCCTGAAGAGGAGAGTGTATATGCGCGCGTGCATGTGTGTGTGCTTGTGTGTGAGTGTTGGGGGGCTTGGATTTCATCTCTCTTATACACCCCAGTGCACATGTGCTGTCACTCAGCTGTCCTCTGTCCAGCCCAGAGAGAGAGAGATAGAGAGAGACGAAAAGAGAGAGACAGGGGGCCGGACAGGAGGCAATTGGCTCTGTGCACCCATCCTACCGGGAACTCCGGGTGCCCCTGGGACAGATCAGGAGACAGAGTCATTCTTCTGCTGGGTGTGCAGGAGGGTGAGAGATTTAAAATGGCACCCAGAGGGCTGGCAGCACTGTGCACGTTGGTGGCCATGATTTTTCAGGTAAGAAGGTTTTCCATTCTGTTTGATACAATACACGCTTTTCCATGAGTATTTTCCATGATTCGCGCCTTGGCAGGGGTATTTTAGTGTAGTGCCATCTGTGTTTCTAGAGGTTATGGCTATGATATACTTTCAAATTTGGGTGCCTGATTTAATTCTACCTTTTAACTTGCTTTTTACATGGATACTCCTGCAGCTGAAAACAACGGCTGATGTTTGGTGTTCAAAGTATAGGCTGGCAAATGTATATAGCTGATTTATAGTGATGAGCCACACATTTATCACGATGGTCATGAGACAAAATTTTAATTAGCAATGAAGGGCTCCTCAATACAGGAAATGCTGTATATTAACATTCAGTCAACTGAGTACTAAACACTGTTGTTAACAGACTATTTGAACCTTAAATTCAATACTAATGGTATTAAAATAAAAACTGGTCTTTAATAATCATAGAAAGGCATCTTGACTTTATTGGTGACTTTACCAGTGATTATTATCTTGGCTTTGCAGTTAGCATTTGTGATCAGTACCACAATGATACATAGTATAAAACTGCTCTCAGTGATGTTATTGTAAGGAATTTAAAATTAAATATATCAGCCCTGCTTGTCTAATTAGTCATTTTTATGTTGGTAAAATAGAGTACAGGTTTGATTTGTAGACATGTGTCTGTAACTTCTCATTCAGAAGGCCCCCCTGCTTGCTTTCCAAAAGCACCACAGAAATATATTTTGAAGTCTCCCAGTCATCCTCTGGATGAGAAGAGTCTGTTTGCATTTGAGAATATTGATAGTCAAGTGAAGTGAATCTGAAGTGTTAAACATGAGAAAGGAATCAGCTGGTGGGAGTGGGAGACCTAAAACCACACATGGAACTGCACGGGCAAACTAATGCAAAATGCTGTCATGAGGCTGAAATACATTACAACATGCCACACATGGTGGTATGTACATTCAGGTGGGGAGTGGATGAGCTGTTATCCAAAAGCCAGAGATGAGACATCTGAGACTTATGGCATTTAACTCATTTCCATGACATGGATCCTTATGTTGTATTACATGAAATGGTACTGAACAGGCTGGTATCATGGGTGAGGACCAAGAGATCACTACTACAGTTCATGCCAACGTTGCTGGACAAACTTTTTACAATTAGTTTCACAATTATATGCTGTAAAGCCAGAGATGTTTATTGTTGGACCTTTCAGAATTGTGTAGGAGGCAGGTTGGGGGAGGGGTGTGGGGGTTAGGGGTTGAGCTGGAGCTCAGCTTTAAGTGTGAAAACCTGCTAAAAGAGCTTTGAGGAATGTCCTTGGGAAAGGTCCCAATTGGCGTATTAATTTTGGGGCTGCGCTCCTCGTTTGGAGCGAGGGCCCTTTGATCATAGGGTAGTGATGGTGGACAGCTGCTGTGATGCATGCTGTTTGTCCTGCTCAGTAATCCCTGGCTGGTGAGTCTCACACCCCCGGACCATGAAATCAGGGACCGCCAATCCAGTCATATATAACACTCACCACTGACTCAAATTATTCACTGGAATTGATCGCTCCAGATGAACAGAAGTCTAGATGAAAAACATCAGTTTCATGTTTGTTTCTCATCCTTTGTTTCATTACCCAGAGCAACTTAGGCTACGTCAAGCCATGTTCATGTCATTTGACTATTACCATGTATCTGTCTTTGCAAGTTATACACTGGATCTTTTTTAATCCATCAAACTCTTTCAGTTCCATCTTGCACCATGTTTGCTACAAGGTCAATCTTCACCAGGTGTGACAGAAAAGAATGTCAGCCAGGTTAACAAAAATAATGTTTACATTGTCATCAAGCTCTATGAAGCCAGAAGAGCATCAGTAATGTAAATTCAGTCCTGCATTCCCCAAGTACTTCTACCCCAAAATCAGGCCTACAGATTTATTTTTAGTCCAAGCTGAATTATTTTCCCTTTAAATTTTGTCAGTTCCAACCTCATTACGAAAAAGAGGTGCATATATTATGGAAAGTGTTGTTTGATTTCCATATGAGATACTATAGTTCATCATTCTGCTTGATGAATAGGAGGAATAATGGCAGAACAAACTAAGTGCTGTTAGACAGATGAAAATCTTCTGCAGCCGCAGCTGGAATCGATGTAATCAGTCTGCAGCAGCCATTTTTCACACACAGTCACCTTTCCAACCAAATAAAATAAATAATAAGAGCGTCAAGGCTACGTCTAAATATGGTCTAACTAGACTAGATCTAAACTAGAT